>WHPX01001012.1:0-600000 GCA_011057435.1 Actinia equina
GGCGTAATGTTTTCCCATATTAGGCCACGTGTCACTCCCCTTAGGAGACATTCTTTGTTTGAGTCGTTCCAATTCATGTTCTTGTCAAAAGTGCCCAGAGGGTCCAACAAATAAATGCAGCAACGCACACCAAAAGCAACCGAGCGCAAGCTTATAAATAAATTATACTCGAGGGAATGCAACGTGATATGAAATGGGAAAACCTTACGCCAGAGCCGAGGAGGTATATTCCCGGCGTGACTGGTTCGCTACTTGTTCCCCTCTTTAATCAATCCCAGCTAATATCAATTTGACTAGAGTAGTATCAGAGTGGACCGTATAGGTGGTGGTTTGCAAGAGAAATCTTATTCGAAACCTGGTCAACGTTAAAACATGACTTTTAATACTCACTAAGATAGCCTGATCTTAAGGTCGTTCAATCCAACATGACCTTGGAATGGATGCCTGTTAAATATGCCATTTGTCTTAATAAGGACTTTTAAAAACATTTGCATCGAAACTTAGATTAAGCTGCGCGGCGTACCCTCGAAAGTCGGGGGAAGGAGGGGGGGGGGGGGGGGGGTGGAGCTCAGAATTAAAATATACAGTAGGCTAGTGTTTAAGAATTAAACAAAGGCCGAGACTTGAACGTTTACATCTATCTTGATGATTACGCGACCCAGACATTAGCTATAATTGAAGACGTCTGCTTCCATCAATTAAATTTTCAACAGTTGGATGAGTTAGTTAAAAATGGACTTACCCAGAATGCAATTCATCAATCCCGACATGCTTTTTGTCATTCCAAATGGCGTAATTATGTGTTTTCTTCCAGCAAGATATAAAGCCGCTGTTAAAATTTTCCATTTCCTCTTCATCTAGATAAAAACAACCGATAATATCAACACGACAATGAAAAAAGGAAATGAGAGTGAAACGTTTAATAAAAACATTGATGTCATGAATAAGAAAATTTTCGAATTTTATTAACACTCTGAAACAAACTCTGGCGTGATCAAAGTTGGGACATGGCTAACTCAGAGATCGAACCCTGGAACAACCTCTGGGCTGATCAAAGTCAGGGCATGACTTACTCACACATCGAACCCTAAAACAACCTTTTGGCTGATCAAAGTCAGGGCACGGCTAACTCACACATTGAACCCTAAAACAACCTCTTGGCTGGTCAAAGTCAGGGCACGGCTAACTCACACATCGAACCCTAAAACAACCTCTGGGCTGATCAAAGTCAGGGCACGGCTAACTCACACATCGAACCCTAAAACAACCTCTGGGCTGGTCAAAGTCAGGGCACGGCTAACTCACACATCGAACCCTAAAACAACCTCTGGGCTGGTCAAAGAACAGCGGAGAATTCGGGAAAATCCTCAAATCAATTCAAGGGACAGACCCAAGAAATTGACTCGTATGTGATGACGAGTAAGAGAATCAAACACGAGACCCCAGAGGTGAAAGACGTAGGCCACCCTTGATCGCGCCTTGTAAGTGATGACGAGTATGAGAATCAAACACGAGACCCCAGAAGTGAAAGTCTTAGGCCATCCTTCATCGCGCCTTGTTTGTGATGACGAGTATAAGAATCAAACACGAGACCCAGAGGTGAAAGGCGTATGCCCCCCTTTATAGCGCCTTGGGCTGTTTTCTTTCTTTAGCGCTTGTTTACCTGAACGACTGACAGTAGATAACAACGACAGAAGATAAACCTTGAACTGCATTCTTATCCATTCTTCACTCCCGTCCCATCCTATTAAATCATAGAAAGAGAGAAATATTGAGGGTAAGTCAATATGATGAATGAATGAACGGTTAAATTTGAGACGAATGAATGGAAGGATAAAAGAAAGTTTTATGAATGAATAAATCATTGAACGAATACACAAGCGAATGAAAATGAATGAAGTCAGTGGTTTTAAGAGTACTAACTGGAACTGTTAACCATTTGAATTATAACTAGATGTGTAATGTATCTTGAACTGAAACTTCTAACTTAATATCCAAAGATCGGAAGCATATCAGAAGGTCATAATAGGATCTTTAAAGCTGATAAGATTATCGACCATAATATTAGCGATTAAATAAAAGGAATCGAATTGAAAAGATTTTTGAAACCAAATTTTTGTCATCCAGTTTTATGTGTGAGTAAGGGAGTATGTTTGTGGGTGGGTGGGTAGGGGGGCTGTTTGTATATGTGTATGTACAAAAGCCAGGCTGTTGTCCCGGACGTCGACCCTAGTATAGTAAGGGGGCTGGCACGTTCTAACATGGTTTAACGTTGATGCTAAAATCGCACATGTTTATTACTGTAAACATTGAGTCTGTCTAATTACATTTTGATTCGCATCTTGAAAGAAGCTGAAAGTTTATGATCCAAACGATTACCGAGAATACGAAAACATTCCACTTTCCTGTAAGCAAAACGGGCAAACACAATAACTGAACCAAAATGGCAGAGGATTTGATTCTGGAAAACACTAACGACATATTTGTTTTACGGTAACTGGCTGGAATTAAAGATAGATTATTAATAAACGAGCTGGAAAAACAGTCGTTTGATTCCTTTGAAAAATTTAATTTAGGTTAAAGTGAAGGAAATGATGCCGACATGACAAGTTCACGGTTGACACAGTTCACATGCCATGAAATCTGTCACTGTCAACTCAGGCGATTGTATCGAAAAGGGAAGAGCAAACTAAGAAAAGATAAAAAGAGAAACAATAAGAGAAAGAAGAAATGAGAAAGAAAGAGAAAGAGAAAGAGAGAAAAGGGAAGTGCAAATGAAAATAAATTATATATATATATAAATAAAGAGGTCAAACTCCAGGGTACTATTTCCTCTTACGAATGAATCCATTTTTAAAATTCTTTCATTTTTTGAACCAGAAAGTCATTTCTGAACACACACAAAGATTCTATTCAACTTTCCTTTGTTTTAAAAATAGCTATTTTTAGAAAATAGCTATATCTGTCGACATATTGTTTGGCAACCGAAATATTTTGATTCCGCATCCCGCAGAATTTTGCTTTGATTCAATACCGCCATACTTAACTATAAATATAAGACTAAAATACCAAAAACACTAGCTTGATAGCAATCAAGATTGCATTCCTAAGAACCGTTCTCTCACTTTCAAACAACGGAAATCATGAAAAATAATCAACTTTCTCATGGACAAATTTGCATTTACTTTGAAGTTTCGCGTAAATATTTCTTGGAAAATCGGAGTTTTATATGAACCCAGGAGAAAATTTTGTTTAAGCTTTGTTCCTTATATTCATAAACACTAATCCTTTAGTCATTTTGTCGCCTATTGTACGATAGCACGTTTAATGATCACAGGAAAAATCAATTAATATGAATTTACAAAATCCGCCGAGAGCTTTTCCGTTTTATTATCAGCTTAAGACAAACTTGCTTTCTCTCTTGGCATGATTCGCTTCCTTGATCAACAAATTCATTAACGAAATAAACTCGCAGATATCTGTGAAGAAAAATTCTAACAGATAATTAAAAATACAGGGTAAATTAATGAGAGGGGGTGGAAAATCCGTAAACGTTTTAGTGCGGCTCTGTTGGATTCTGTTGTAACAGTCGTGTTGCTCATCGCTGGTTACTCTTGACTTTTCACGGTGCAGAATTGTGGAACGACAAAAAAAAACAGGTGAAATTAGTACTTTTACACTAGGCAAGGATAAACTCGACGTAGAAACTTTAGCTAGAAACTTCGGGAACCGAATTTTATATAATGATATTAAGAATTTTTTTGTAAGTTAAAAAATGAATTTGTGATCCAAAAAAATAATTAAAAAAAAAAAAGAAAAAAGATGAGGTTAGAATACTTCTTACACTAGACAAGGATAACATTGGCGTAGAAATTTTAATGATCTTCGAGTGGCCATTGTGTGTGCTTTGGAAACCAAATCAAAATCAAAACTAAAATTAAATGCAGCATTTTTTCGTGTTGAAAAATGAATTTCTGGGCCACAAAAAAAAACAACGAATTCATATTCAGACATTTTTCGTGCATTTTTCTGTCTTATTGTTGATAGTGGTTGTTTTTTTCTCCTCGAAGGAAAATTCTAACCCTATTTGACTTGAAATATTACTTTTATTACAATAAATGTGTTAATATTTTAGATCTCTTTAGATTGACCAAGATGTCTGGGAAGCTCTTCTTGTTGATAACTGTTTTGTTGGTCGCTGCGTCTTCGTACGTTTCTAGCAAAGGTAGAAACAAATAACTCGGAAAAAATTAATAGAAACAACCTATTCTTAGATATTCAGCTTAGAATTGTGTTATATTTCAAATTTATATAAAAAAAACTTTCTATCTATAAATGGGGCTTGAAAGAAAGAAAAGCCGTTGCGGTGGCAGACATAGTTCAGCTAGCTAATTTGTCGGGTGTAAATATAGCTAATTCAATCATCTTAAACCTGTCTTTCTAGTCCTTAGGGAAGAAAAGTTTGATTAATACGAAAAAAGATAATACAAAATGAATGTAATCCCTTTAGTTAGTAAAACAGAGAGCCAAAACAAATCAAATTATTCTATATTATAAATGTTAATTGTCGAAGTTAATTGAGACAAAATCGTACCTTTTTTGTTTTCATTCGGAATGATTGAAGGCTTTTTTCTTTTTCAACAGCAGGCCCTCCAAGATTCAAGTTTCCTCTCCCCCCACCACCACCCCCAGGTACCAAATGGCTGAATTTATTTACTTTTTTCCTTTCCAAAAATCGCAGCAAAAATCGCCGCAAATATCGCCGGTGTAAACGGGGCTTAAGAAAACCACTCTATTCAATAATTTGGAATGATATAAGTACCTAACTTAAACATCTTTTTTTAAAAGTATACTTGACTAGCGTTTCAGTGGTTTGTTTTTCGTCGGAGTAAAGATCGATAAATTTTGGAGAAAAAAAAAGTAAATACATGCTTTACACACTGACTAAACTCTAGTTTACTCGCTAGTTCGTTTTCTTCGTTTTTAATCGTTCGTTTGCCGATAAAAAGTCTTTATATAAAATTTTGACGATGAAATATGAGAAAGATGTTTCATTTGAGACTGAGGATGGCTGAGATTGTTTCAGGGTATAAAGAAAAATTATTTCCCCTTAAGGCTCGATTACACGGAGCAATTATCTCTGCTACTTGTCCCGCGACAGCGTTGCGACACAAGTTGCAAGAGTGTCTACACGGTGCAACGGAGACACGATCGTTGCCAAAAGTAGAAAGGAATTCTACTTTTCGCAACGACTGCTGAAACTTGTCTCGCAACATTTTTCAAATTTCGCTTTAGGTTACACGGTGCAGCACGGTCGCCGTTGCGACAAAAGTTGCAGAGAAAATTGTTCGGTTTAATAGAGCTATTAGTCTTTCCCCTCAAGATTCAATTAACTTAGCTCCACTTCCTCCTAATCATTTTCCCTGATCAACCTAATGTCTAATACCTGACGAAATTCTGAGAAAGCTATTTGGTAGATTCAGTTGATTTATGATTGTAATCATAGTGCATTTCTTTCTCTTCAGGCTGTATTCACCGCGGTTCATTCTACGAAGTGGGAGAGACATTTGCAGACAAGTGGTGTAGGGAATCATGTGTGTGTAAAGACATGGGGGTCACAGTCTGTAGACCCATTTGTCCCATGGAATGGGTGGAATGTGAGGACGGCTTACGGGCTGAGATCTACCAGGAACCTGTCTTGGGTGGGATGTGTTCTTGCCCTCGACATGTGTGTGTCGAGGATAAGTAAGAGGTATCTAATAAATGCAATCTTCTTCCCTTTCAACACTATCCTTACAACGTTTCAACGGTCAAACACAACTCAATAGGCTGCAAGATAGTTTCAATAGGATTATTCAAACTTAAACTTTGTAGCCTCGATTAAATGCTTGGTGATTGACTGGAAATATTCTCCCTCCCCACCCCTCCCAAAAAATGAAAAAGGTGTTAACAACACTACTTATCAAGCTAAAGTTGGTTATTGCAATAAATGTTTTTACAGTAATGTCGTTTGATGCTGTGACCGTGATGAAACCTCTCTCTCCCCCTTCTCCCACCGTCACTAGATTCGCCAAATCGATTGTCAGAATGGTTCCACTTTGACCGATGCAACATACTTCATTATAGTCAATGTATAGTTGGATGCTAAACATAACGTAATTAACATATAAAGTTTTGTATTCATGGGTTAAATGTAATACCACCTATTAAAAAAGAAACTCCTACAGTCCTAACAAAATTTTATCATTTGAATTTTCAGATATCTCCCACAACAGCACCGGGAGATGTTCTCGTTTGATGTGTAATAAAGCCTTAAATTAAACCCTCAAAGTTGTTTGTTGTACATGACTCACTAGCATGCGTACAATCCGGAATTTTCTTCGTAAATAATTCGAAGAAAATTCCGGATGTGACGCAGGCTAATGACTTACCTGTTTCACTCGTTTCATTCTCGTCATGGCCTGTAACATGTTGTACTATGTAATCAGTAAATCTCAAATCTGCTGTTGATAGTGTCAAAACATCTTGTAAATCTTGTTGGTGAACCTCTATGGTACCAGATTCGAGCTACACAATTGTGAACCACAACAAAAAGAATAATTATCATTAGAAATGTTTTTGAGATTCCGTTTCAATTTTAAATCGAACTAAAACAGTAAAATACATTTTTAGCCTGGGAGTAATGTAAATTCTCATTTAAGACCATGTGTCATACTACTTCAGAAGAAGATTTTTTGTTCAGTCGTATCCATATTCATGTGGCCTATCATGCGCAGCCATTAAACAAAGAAATGATGCTCTAGGGAATGACATGTGGACTGATATGGGAAACATTATGCCAAGAGGTCCATTGCCGGTATTCGCAGACTAGTTAATGTACTCTCTGCTGGAAGAGAGGCCCCAGGTGTTGCCAGACTAATATACATTGTACTCTCTGCTGGAAGAGAGGCCCCATTTCACAGTTCTTATTAACTTGTTTTAACAATGTTTGCTCAGAATTAGCTATTAATCAGTAAACCTTTTTTCGAATTCAATGGAAACAATGGATCTTTTATTGATCAAGTCCAGCCATGACTTAAAACCCTTTTTTTGTGGTCATCCAAGCGAATTTGGGAAAGGTCTACTGGGTTGAAAACTTTTTGTTTGTTTTTAGAGGGTATCTGAAGTTAGTTACTGTTACTCAAATTCAACCATATTCCATGTATAGATCAAGTAAGTTCCTAAATTCAAATACTCACATCAACTATAACATCACATATTGGCCTTTGTTGCCGGTATAAGGCATTCGACACTCCAACGACAAAGCTGTCAACTTTAGGGTCCTTTAGAACATCCATTTGTTGCAATGACAGATATGGATGGAAAACAGAGTTCTAAAAGAAATATCACATTATTAATAATTGAAAATTAGTAAGCATTATCTTCCCCACGCTTTTATTCTAAAAATCATGCATTCTGATTGGCTGTGCCAGCAGGCAGTATTCTCTATATCTGACTATAGTCCAGTATCCTGTGATAACAGATTGCTAAACAATAACAACAACAACAACAAAATAATAATCATAAATTCCAAACAAGACAAAAAGGAAATTTAAAAAAAGTTATAATTTATTGTCCTAGACTCTGTCTGGATTGGAAAAAACCTGTGCCCTAAGCCTTGTAAATGAGTGAGTCCACATATATTTGAGACATGTTTGCCCTTAACTGGACGTCCTGGTCAATAAATAACCTAAGTCTACACTGATTATCGTAAGACAAAAGATAATCTCACCTTGGTAAATATAGCTAAAGGAAACCCATACTGGTCTGTGTTGAGTTGATTATCATTCAAATGTGCTGGATACAAAGGGTCCTAATAGAAAATGAAATATCACAGACTGTTAAACAAGGGGACAATACTCTAGGGAATGACAGATGGTGTGAAATCCGTTACAAAAGGGGCAGGTCTGCTTCGGCACTCCACTAGGTACACCCATGACCATCTATGACCATTGAACAATGTGTGGTATCCAAAAAAGTGAAAGCACAGCAACAATTTAAAAAACAATCATTCAGCTTACAGATTCATGGTCTTGATAACAGTAGTTACTCTGTTCTGTTAATGCAGCTTGACCTAGGCCATTCACTAAAACCCCTGGCACAATTACAGAAATATGCATTATTAACTCTAAAATAATAATAATATGATACATGTACAACTTAGCAGCTTCATTGAATGTTGATTAATTTAAAATAATAACTTGCACAGGGAAGGATCTGTAAGTTTGGTTATAGGGGTTCAAACTACCTATATGATTCTTCATGCGTAAATGTTTTACTGTTAGTAGTAAAAACAAACATTTAATAAAATTATCATACAGCATGTTGGATATTTTCTAATATTAGAGGGTTTGTAGTTGTCATTTACAGAGAGGACTGGTACAGCCACTGCACTGGCATACCAACATTTTACAAGAAGAATGGGTGGCGTAGTAGCAAGAGCACTTGCCTTTCATCAATGCAACCTGGGTTCAAGTCCCGCCAGGCATATCTCGTATGTGAGTACGTCTGTTTGCTGGTTCTCTCCTGTGCTTTGAGGGTTTTCTGGGTTCTCCGGTTTTCCTCCCTCCAAAAAAATCAACTTCTAACTTGCAATGTAGAATTTCAGTGGATGAAGAGCCACTCTTTGAAAATGCTACTGCTAAATCCTATTTATTTTATTTATTAATTTTATTATTACAAGAAGCTTTTATTCTATACTCACTTGGTAACAAAGAAACTAATGACAGAACTTGAGAACAGGCATTCATGACGTGATAACCATAAAATATTACCTATATCAGAAAAAAATGATATTGAAATTAAAGTCTGGGAAGATGCTCAAAGTTTGATTGGGGGTGTGGTAGCTTCATTGTTTTTTTGGGAGAGATTGGGGAGGGGGGGGGGATGTCTGAACTACCCTCACTACCAGTCTTGTACTGAAGGAAAAGGAACAAAAGTAGTCACTGGTCACTGCCTCATGAGTCTCTGAAAAAAGTCAAAATAACAAAAAAGATAAAAGAAAACTTACTTTCTTTTCAAGAAGGAGAAGTTTAAAAAGCATTAAAACCTGCAGAAGAAATAATATTTAAATCTTTATTACTTAGCACTGAAATAAAGTTCAAATTTATTTTCAAGAAAATGGGATAGAAGGATGGGATGGGATTGGATAGGGTAGGTCGGGAGGGGACAAGGTAGGATAGGGAATGATTGGATGGGACAAGAAAGGAATTGGACGATGGGATAGTATAGCGATGGACGATATAAGAAAGGGATGGATGGGATTGGATAGATGGGATAGTTTAGGGATGGACAGAATGGAATGGGATGAGATAAAATAGGAATGGATGGGGTGGGTTAGTACATGATAGGGTAGGATGGGATGAGGTGGGGAAGTATGGGATTGTGAAGGATAGGGAAGGAGAGGATGGCATGAGATAGGATAAGGATGCATGGGATGGGTTAGTATGGGATAGGGTAGGATGAGATAGGATGGGATAGGAAACAACAATAGGGTTGGTTTTTAGATATTTATTAAGATTTTTTCAAGTATATTTTCTTGGCATACAGTTTACACTCAATCTTTACCAAAATAACTTACTCTTTGCCTAAACTGGATGATAAGTTGAAAAGGTGATAAACCTAAAAACAAATGCAAAATAGGAGTATTATTAATAGTTCAAATGAAACAGAAGGAATGAATAAGTCAGTTCATAGTGAATCCTAAAACAATTCAAAACTTGATCTATGGAGGGGGATTTTGGACAAAAATGCCATTGGATGAAATTTCCTTCCATTGCATGATATATTTCATTCCATTTGATCGTATTTCATTCTGTTGGATAATATTTTTTGTGTGGATTAATATCTGCCATTCAATTGGATCATATCTTGCATGACATTCGATCGGTCATGCCATTGGATCATATCGGCCATGACATTGGATAATACTCTATGCCATTGGATTGGGTGTGGCAATGCCATTCGATCACATCTGGTCAAGCTTGCAGCATGCTTACATCAAGTTTTATCTGTCATTTACAGTAACTGTTGCAATCAAGTTGTACGTACATCGATTTTATACAATCTTAAGTGCAGTTTATATCATCAACATGCTGCACATGAAAGTTGGGAGAAACAATCATGCAGTGTAAAAATGTTAGGCTTTGTTATTCCTCAGGCTTCCTTAAACTTCACAACTAAAACTTCTTGAACGTAAAACATCTAACGACATTTTGTCCACCTACCCACGTGAAGGAGGGAATCAGTCATTATTTCAGGGGATAAGGATGAATTTAAATTTTTGTACAAATCCTGTGGAGAGAAGAAATTATACAATCTAGTACATTATAGAATGATGAAAAGTTTTTGTTCATTTCAAGAAGACTTAATAAATCATTTTCTGACTTTTATATTAAATTCTATATTAGAGTGTAACTACACCAACCAAGGCCACACATTTTCATACAAATTACCCAAGACTTTAGAAACACTGGATATGAAACTACACTGTAGAAGAGATTCAATCAAATAATGTTATTAATTTACAAATAAAACAGCTTTTTCTGTGCTAGGTTCACTAATAAAGCTTGAATACGGCTCTTGCTTCTCCTTACTCTTTATTGCTGCTTACGGCGCGGCGCTTCCTAAGTGCTTCATTACTGAATGGAGCATGGAAAAAGCTGTTTTATTTGATTTATTACATAGTTGCTAATTTTATTTTGATTTTAAATTTATTTATGCAAAACAAAAAGACAGTTGCAGGATCTAGCAGCACTTCGTGCAAGTGGATGGTGTCAGCACTGTACTCCATTCACTAATAAAGCACATATTTACGACCAATCAGCACAAGTGTAGTATCCTAACTATACAATAATTCGGACAAATAAAATATAACCAAACTCACTTCTAGAATTGTAACTTGGGAGAAATCTCTCTCTTCAAAATATACTTTAGTTGCTACTTCTAGTTTGGCCTGAATGTAACCATATAGTGGCTGGAAAGAAAATACAAACAATCTTATATTTCTTCAATTTTTCATTAAATTCTGTACATAATTTATTAACCTTATATCTTTATTAAATTTTTCAGATAGTAGGCACAGTTAGTATGTTTATATTAACTTTATGACTAGAGACCTCAGACACAAGGAAAGTGAGTCAGATCAGAACGTCGCTGCTTGGACAATGACAAAATGTGCAGGCCATCATCCTTGGCATTGCCCTTCTCTCTTTAGGGTGTAAAAAAGTACCAACTGATGTTCTAAAGAGGATGGTAATATATCTATAATATAATAAACAGACAATGACATTGTGTAATAATCCTACTTACAAACTTAGATATAACACAGACACTTTTTTGGACAGTATGTCTTGTGATGTCTTCTGTCTTGTTCTTTAATTCCTATTATAAAATAACTGTTATGAATGTCGCGTTCTGATTGGTTGGGAGCTCATGCTTTATAAGAGCACAATGCACACGCACGCACTTTCCGTTGCTTCTTTCCCATCTCTTATCGTAATTTGTATTTTATAAAAGAAATAAAAAACTTTCTTGCTGTGCTGTGTGCAGTCATAAAGCACTTGGGGATTGGCAGACCACTTGAGAAATGTCCAGAAGCACTCCCCTACTTGTCATGCTTCTCCTAACACTTCTCTCATGTTCTGCCAACCCCCGCGTGCTTTATGACAGCACACAGCACTCGCACGCATTTTCTATTTCTTCATAAGTAAAGCTGAAATGTATCCATTTTCATACCCAGACTCTACTCATTTAGTCAAATCGTAGACCAGAACAGACCAGAAGCCAAATAAACTGCTCAAGCGGTGATTATATGAGGTTTTCCAAATTTAGCTGGAGTGGAAGTAATACTAAAACATTTTTTAATCCTGAATTTTAAGACTATTATTCCTCTCAGACTCAGTGATTATGGTTAATAATTACCTTGAAGACATAGCTCGGTAAATATTTCAGTCCACCGATAATAACTTCAGCAAATAATTATTTATTGTTATTATAATTATTATAATAACAATAATAAGTTAGAGTAAATGGTTTGAGCGGAGGTGATGAAGTTTGATGTGAAGTGTTATTATCCAGATTACCAGTGGACGATCACACTTCACAACAATACTATAACAATAATGTGAATATTACTTACCTTTGTTTCAATTTTCCTGCAGCAAGAGACACAAAACAAGGTATTTTGCTTGCAACTGTTGGTTTTTTTTATGAGGCTTGGTAAATGAAAGTATGTTGTTTCTAATAATAAAACAATTACAACACATGAACTAGTTCATGGTAGAATTAGAAATATATACTATCATCTATACAAACTGTAGACTATTTTCATTACCATCCCCATAATTTTTTATCATAATCATCATCATTATGAACATGACCATGAGCACTATGATTTGTCATCGTACTCTTCACATACTCTAATTGATGGTAGTGTATTGTCTAATTTCCTTGTCGTGACTATTGTCTGGATCAGCTCATAGCCATGAAAACAGCTGTAATACTGTATATGATATTATTTTATTACATTATTACAAAAAGGCTAGTCACCTGAGTCATGATTGTGTGCACCATCTGGCATGGCCATAAAAGGTAAAGTTTTCCATTCTACAGGTATCTTGCTACTCTTGTTATCTTCTCCTTGGATTAGAGGTGGCAATGAATACTCAACCTAAACAATCAACAACAATATATAGTTATCCATGTTATCAAAGAGCAATTATTCAATGTTATTTTGTAATGGATGGGTAAAGTTTATGGCATAAAAAAGTGTTATAATCAATCATTGTTCTACACATACTAGAAAAAAGTCAAGCAAATGATGTCACACACATGTGCAACAGCCTATTACCCGAGCAGTGTAAGGCAACCATTTTTTGGGCTTGATCATTAGCACGGCATAATGCCCTTTTAAAATTTTATGAGCATGGGTGGGAGCTTAGGTTCCTCAATGTTTTTCTTGTATTAAAGAGGTTAAATAGATAGCAAATAGCAAATCTTTGAGAGACGTATTTTTTCACCTCTTGCAGCTCCACTGCTCACCCTCTAACCGGCCCATTCAAGCCACAAAAAAACCATCTGGCACCCAGGGTAAACTGGTGTAATTAATTAAGAACAAAGGCATGTGTGCATGTGTAAAGAGAGAATTGAGAGATTTGCTGTCAAGGCGATGTTTGTTTATTCGTTTATTTATCAAACTTCCACCCAAAGAAAAATTATTCACAATCGAATGTGTACAAAACTATAATATATTTACTGCTAATAATAATTTAAAAGCGGTGAGGGTCACGCAACCGAGGTGTAATTGTATTGTTTTAGCTTTAGAATATATAAAGCTTAAGTTAAATTTAGCTTAAAGTCAAAAATGCTTTTCGCAATCTTAACAGAAAAAAGACTTTCATACAAGCACTCATGGCAAAAATGGTTAAATAGTAAACTAAATTCTCGTGAATAAAATAATGGGGTTGAAGGATCAAAAATATGTTTTTACCTCCGATCCCCTTTGATGGTGAAAGCCAACTACAACTACGTGTAGGACAGGTCGCTTGGCGTCCTCGTCAGCCATGAATCTTAGTTCAATGGTATACTAAACCCGTTAAAGACAAAAAAAAAAGATTTTACGTGTCCTTTTGCAGGTCTACCCGACCGCCATCTTGGAAGGGACACCATTTAGGAAACTGGAACGAGATTTTCAGATGACGGCGGGAATATTCATATACAGGAAGCCCAATATCAAAAATTACCAACGAGCATTATCCATGCCCACTACACTTCTTCCAGCGTTCAACAAGACGCTCTTGGAGTGGCACTGGGTTGCCTAATGTGCTGGTATGCTAGAACTTATTTAACACCTATTTGTTATGTACCGCTATCTGGGGGGAGGTGGTACTTTGGAACATTTTAGGTGTACAGTGGAACCCCGTTAATAAGGACACCGTTGGGACGGACAAAACTGTCCTTATTAACGGGGTGTCCCTAATAACCGAGGTGTCAGATTTAAACAGCCTGACAATGAATGTATTGGCACAGGAGTAGGGACAAAGTTGTATAAAATCAAAATTGTAGTTTTTTTGACTTGTGATGTATAGGGCTATGACACGTCTTTCGTCACGCAATACGTCATTATGACTTCACAATAGCAGTCACATTGGATGAAACCGACGTTAACTGAAAGGTAATTTATCAACCTACTTCCCTGCCAAGTTTTTGCATTTGATATATTGTACTTCTATGGCCTAAAACTTTAAATTTTGAGGGCAGAGGGAGGAAAACCCCTAGCAACCGACCATCTTGTTTCAGACCATATTTCATTCTCTTGAGAATAAGATTATTTGAGTTGTATCCATATTCGTACGTTTTCTCATGCTCAATCATTAACCAAAGAAATTATAATACTCTTTGGAATGTCGATACGAGATCTGTAGTGCGAAAAACATTGCGACTCCCAAGAGTAAAAAAGATCTGACATGAATGGAATGACACGGGCCTGAAATAGGAAAACATTGCGCCTCCCAAGAGTAAAAAAGGTCTGACATGAATGAAATGATACGGTCCTGAAATAGGAAAACATTGCGCCTCCCAAGAGTAAGAAAGGTCTGACATGAATGGAATGACACGGGGCCTGAAATAGGAAAACATTGCGCCTCCCAAGAGTAAAAAAGGTCTGACATGAATGAAATGACACGGGGTCTGAAATAGGAAAACATTGCGCCTCCCTAGAGTAAAAAAGGTCTGACATGAATGGAATGACACGGGCCTGAAATAGGAAAACATTGCGCCTCCCAAGAGTAAAAAGGTCTGACATGAATGAAATGACACGGTCCTGAAATAGGAAAACATTGCGCCTCCCAAGAGTAAGAAAGGTCTGACATGAATGGAATGACACGGGGCCTGAAATAGGAAAACATTGCGCCTCCCAAGAGTAAAAAAGGTCTGACATGAATGAAATGACACGGGGTCTGAAATAGGAAAACATTGCGCCTCCCTAGAGTAAAAATGGTCTGACATGAATGGAATGACAGGTGGTCTAAAATAGGAAAACATTGTGCACAGTCTAAAGGTATATTGGAAACCGGAAACGTTCAGCCGACAGAGATCGAGCCTCCATGCACTGACAAAGTATATTACAATAACAATCATGTACCATTTCAGAGCACAACATGGTTTTAATTGTAGTTAAACGTTATAATATTACATGACTTTCACCAACTTTAACTTTACGTTAATTGACAGTTAATATCTCTGGACATTTTCCGGCAACTGAATAGAGATTAAGTCCGGCAAAAGTAGCAATTATTTTGCACAGCAAACTCCAATAATGTAGCTACAATATGTAGTGTAGCCGTATCCTGTTGGACATCTGATAGAAAACCAGTATATACCAGACTTTCCACGACAGGAACAGGGTGACCCTCCTCTTTGGATCAAGTTCTCATCTAGAGCAAAAGGGAAAAAATTCCGTGAAATATGAATATCACCAAAATAAAAGTAGATAAAGAGCCACAATGTGGAAATACCACTCCTAAATCCGATTTATTTATTAATTATTTATTTGTTGATTTTGAAGGCACAACATTTATATCTACGAAAACATTTTTACTTTACCATCCATCCTTGGAGCATCCCTTGGAAACGCTGCTGATGTTACAATGAATGAAGCAACAACAAGTAGGCACAGGAATCGTTCATAAGACATGATATGGATTCGTTTGAATTCGATCTTTGAGGAGAAAACACAGAGTTTACTATAAATAAAAACTACGATAAACTCCTACTCTTGACAAATGCCTTGCAGTCACAACGACATGAAGGGCACAACGACATGAAGGGCACAACGATATGAAGGTCACAACGATATAAAATTTTCCTAAACGTTGTCTGCACTAGAAGCGCAAACGATCGACTAAAGGGAGCGATTAATGTTAAATTAACGTCGCACTGGTTTACATATCTCCTTTTAGTCAATTGCGTTTACTAATTAAATTTTTGCGTTTACCCTTAATAAAATGGTTGTCATTGGCTCTGAATATCAAGTATTACTGAAAGAAACTTTTACAAAGCCACGTCACTACTTGCGACAAAAGAAGCGTTTTGTAAACCTGGTAAATCTAATACAATCGGCTTATTTTAAACATTACTTTTCAGTTGATACCATAATTTTGAACATTAAAAGTTTACTACTGTTAGAGAAATACACATACCTGGTTTGAGCAGTGGTTCTGTACTGATAGTCTAGCTTGTCTTCTGTAGAAAAAATTAAAGTTTACAAAATTTACATCGTACCGCTGAAAGACAAAAGTAGATCAATATAGCTCTCAGACAAAAATAAAGAAAGGCATTTCGCCTCCTCACTAAGTTAGGTGTCCATTCCGTAGGTAAGGGCTCCGCCCTCAAAGTCACTAGAGATTATTTACCAATATGATTATCAAAATGTATTAAAGTGTTGTGCCACGTAAGGTTTCTTCATTCGCTTGTTCTTTATTCGCACGGAATTCCAAAGTTTTTCATCTTTCCCTAATGCGATAGCTCATCGACAAACAACGTTTTCGTGTTGGATTCCACCGAAATATATTGATTAGAAACTTGAGGAAGAGCATGCATTCACAGAACATTTATCATTCTTTAAGCAAAAAAAAATTTGAGTGATAATCGAATCAGCCACTTTTAGCTTTACCCCTTCGTCAAGCTTGCAGCCTACCCTTTTACCAAGAACGGACTGTACTAGAGAGCCGCATTTGTGAGTAGTTTTGCTTTGACATCAAGCGGGATTCCTGTGTCGTGTACACGGACGCCCGTACGACGTTCATACGTACGTACGTACGTACGGAAGTGACGGAGCAGTTAAGCCATGAAAAATCTACACGATGGTTTACCATTTTTTCTTAAGTATGGTGCTCCGCTAAAATTTTAATTTAAAACAATTATCGAAATGTATTCCACGTACTCTTGGTTAAGTTCTCTTTCCCCTTCAGTTTACTAAAGATTTTTTTCATCACTTTCTGATCTAAACAATGCTTTCAGCACAAACTACATGCAACAATCGTTTTTAAGAATAAATAACTAAAGCAAAAGATACATATTTGCTCAATATATCGCTGTCGGTACTAGATGTCCCATACTTGATTGTTTTATTTTAAACTCGTACCATAGTTAATATTAACTATGCTCGTACGCATAGCGTAAGGTAAAGACTACGAATAGATAAATAACTTACTAAATATGGTACGACAAATAAGAAAAATTACGAAACATTAAACTGCAAAAACGATAAGAAATAAGGGAAACGAATAACTTACATTTGCGTATGAAGGGAAGAACAGCGAGCACCAACTGACTAAGTATTAGCATAGAGGGTGTATATAAGGCATACAAATACTCCTAAGGGACTAGGCTAACGATGACGAAAATATTTAGGTTAAAAAGAGTGAAACAAAAGCTATAGAACCTTGTATAAACAAATCTAGGACAAAGAAAATCACACCAAAAACTCGTTATCCGCTATTCAGGTCTAACAATCGCTTAAACTAAACCGTAGAGTCCTGCTACATTTCCGTGTATTAAGGCAAAGAATATGACATTCCATGGGGGAAAAATATCGCTTTTTGTTTTAGGCCGCAGGGATTTTGAAGGAAAGGATTAAAGCAAAAATGTCTATTCAAATAACAAAAACATCACAAGACTGTTGATCAATTGAAACTTCTTGATTTGGTTTTCGATTGTCAGCGGACTATTTGCACGTACTTGGCTCGAGTGTATTACGCTGCCTTACTGCACAACTCTTTATGCGTTCTCTGCGCCACACTAGCCTTTTTACCTATTTTTCTTCTGCCTGTCTCAGCCAATTATTGTAAACAGCCTAATTGGAATATGTTTCTGCACAATTTCGTTTTTGTTTCGGCCCTCAGGCCGAAAAAGTCACTACGTTTGGTTTGCCGGCCCATAATAGTCTCCGTGCGTGTCATTTAGCTGTCAGAGTTTTGGACCTAATCCAATCATATGCCGTTTCCATCATAAGCAATGGGAAAATGTAAAACATTTCACCATGCGGAGTATTTCAAAGAGTTGCGGTGAATCTTCTGTGTAGACTATATTATACCTTTTCGCATGACTCCATTTTTTGGGAAAAAAAAAATTATTGATTAACCCTACGACAATGCGTATTTTATTCCTAAGTTAGTATCTAGGTCCAAGTCGCCAAGTAAGTCATCGAAAAGTTATCCAAAAGCTTTTGTGGTTGTGCGGCAAATCAAGGCAACTTGCCAGTCTCAGCTGCCTGTGAGCATAAGATGAGAAAACTTGTGAGTTTATCTATGTAACTAACAGTTGATGCATATACATTTTGTGAAGCAAGCTTCCGCTTTGTTGTAGCTTCGTGCGCATCTGAGGACATGTTTTTGGTATCAGCTATTATTTAAACTAGGTCCCACAAACAAACATTGCGTACTTTACAACTTTAAAGATATAAGTCTGAAATCATCAGTTTTCATTTATTAATACTCTGATTTAAAGTATTATTTCTTGGATTCGGTAATATTTTTGAAGCACCAAAATATGTAAATTTGAAGGAAATTTGAATTTTGAAATTTGAATTTTGAAGGTCAGAACGATATGAAGGTCAGAACGATATGAAGGTCAGAACGATATGAAGGTCAGAACGATATGAAGGTCAGAACGATATGAAGGTCAGAACGATATGAAGGTCACAACGATATGAAGGTCAGAACGATATGAAGGTCAGAACGATATGAAGGTCACAACGATATGATGGTCACAACGATATGAAGGTCACAACGATATGAAGGTCACATCGATATGAAGGTCACAACGATATGAAGGTCACAACGATATAAAGGTCACAATTTCTATTAATTCCATTCCTTTTACGCCATTTAGTTGCCACAAGTATCTATCAATAGGAAATTTGAGGAGATAAACATAAAAACACCGGCAAGAGTGTGGATCAGAATATCGTATATTGAACCCGTAACATCGTAAGTTATCATCATATAGGACCGTGAGGGACTTCATTTGAATCAAAAGATGATTTTTCGGATTTACCGTTTGTAAAGATACTCACAATTATAAAAAAAGTCTTGAATTCCAAAATAATAAAAATTCAGTAGAAGTAACTATGTAGTATTTTCTATGGTGGCGAGTAACAATCGAATCAAATCTGCTAAACAACTTAATTTTAATGTTAGCCCCTTAAATAAAAATTATGCTCCTACGTCGTAACTATCTCGAATGTTTCCCATGATGCACTATCAATATTGCAACTATTATATAAGCCAGTTCATAGTTCAAAAATCGTTTCGAGTGCGCATGCGATTTTATCCCGAATTTCTCACCTTTTGTTTAATTAAGAATAAAAAGATTTAAACAAAAGGTGAGAAATTCGCGATAAAATCGCATGCGCACTGAAAACGATTTTTGAACTATGAACTGGCTTATTAATTATTAATCCCACACTATTGAAAATAAAGCCAATCAGAATACATAAAGCTGTTGTGTATTTTGCAATATTTCACTATCCCTTCCAGCGCATTGGAGTGCAAACAATTAATCCGTGAAACACTAATTACTAAAGAGTACAAAATAGTACTACTTAAACAATAGTAAACAATGGAATTTGGATGAAATTGTGCTATTTAGTATTACTAAAGTCTCATGGTTATATTGTTTGAACTCTGTCCTATGCGCAATCGGGAGCTTCTCTCACTGATTGGTTTAGTTACCGTAGGTTATGAGACCATAATCAATGGTCAAGCGGTGATGAGATTTGCCAAAGTTTGCCAGAGCGGCAATTATGCTGAAAAGTTTATTTCTCCTGTTGTCCTTTTTCTAATTTTCAAGTCTAAAATTATACCAAAACAATAATTCACCTCAGGCTCAGTGATTATGGTAAATACTGCCCTCTACTACGTTTCAGTAAATATTCACTAAAGGTTCACCTACATTCAATTTGCTTTAGGGAGTAATTCTTCATTATTATCCTAACAAAAAATAACTATTTTCTTTTTATACATCTTGTAATTGTAGTTTTAAGCATATCTTTCTTCATCAGCTGTATTTCCATCTTCACTAGGTTTAAGGGTTAATTTACTGGCATCTTCTATGGATAGGATTTATTTATTTTTTGCCACGAGGTCATAATGTTAATAGCTTTAAGCATCACTTTCTTCGTGATCAGCTGTGTTTTCATCTCACTAGGTTTAAGGGTTAATGTCTTGGCATCTTCTATGGGTAGGATTTAGTTTTTTTTTGCCATGAAGTCATAATGTTAAAAGCTTTAAGCATCACTTTCTTCATGATCAGCTGTGTTTTCATCTTCACTAGGTTTACGGGTTAATGTCTTGGCATCTTCTATGGGTACGATTAAGTTTTCTCTTGCCATGAGGTCGTATTTTAAGACAAAAGCTGTGAATCTTGAACATAGATGAGTTTCATTCTACAAAATGAAAAAAAAAATCAGAAATATAGTATTTAACGACCTATTTTAAAATACCAAGGCAAGAGTTAGATTATCTAGTAGTCCTCTGTAATGGTTCCCCGCTAGCAGAGCCTATTTTCCTTTGTTTTGGCTGAGAGAAAAATAGACTCTGCCGATGTAGAACGTTATTTCTGTCGCGCCTGCGTAGCGTAACTTAGCAACGCTGTCATGATTTTGACAGCCGCTCTCGTCAAACAACGTTTGGCAGCAGAGTGTGTTACATTTGTTCATGCGCATTACATGCACCCGGTTGAAAACCGGTTTTAAAACTGGTTTCTTTTGTCCACGATCGTGGACGGAGGTGTATCAAAGGAAACTCTCTACATCGGCAGAGTCTCCTTCCTCCCCGCCTGAAAGAAAGAGAAGAGAGACTCTGCTAGCAGGGGACTGTAATGGCATTTATTTTTTAATGATATATGCTTTATATAGCACCCCTAGGTTTAAGACATTGGGTGTTTCCATAAAAGAGTCCAATACTTAACCAATTGAGCCAACTGGTTGTTGGGTTTTGCAAAACAATTGATGGGAAACGATTGAAGGGTGGATCAAGGATAGCTATCCCAGCACCGTACCTTCTTGTAAGGGACGTTACTGTAAAGCAAGTCATGTGGAACCAAGGGCAGATCCAGCCAAAATGTTAGGGGGGCGGAGGCTAATTGATTTTAGGGGCGGGGGGGGGGGGGGGGGGCTAATTGAGTCTCTTCCATCAATACAACGGAAAACAATTAAAAAAAACATCTAATTCTTCAGTTTTTTTTTTTTTTTCCTACTGAAGGGGTGCTTCAACCCCCTTTGCCCCCCTGGATCCGCCCTTGCGAACACAGGTATCCCACTTTCTGAGTTTCTTGGATTTCCCTGTTGTCTAGATGAGAGCTAACCCCCTACCGGTATTCCTCTATTTCATCTCCCAATTACTTCACAACGTACAAATATCTTGCATTTACATTAGACATCCTACATAATGGTTCTTACTTCAAATTCATCATATAGTGTTTTGTGGTGAAAATAAGCATGAGAAAAAATCCTGTAAACTCTACGGCAAACAGAACCAAGTTTGGCCACTGATGACTCTTTTATG
Source organism: Actinia equina (assembly GCA_011057435.1). Classification (NCBI taxonomy): domain Eukaryota; kingdom Metazoa; phylum Cnidaria; class Anthozoa; order Actiniaria; family Actiniidae; genus Actinia; species Actinia equina. Next base: position 21,606 of record WHPX01001012.1, read on the forward strand.
CTAACTCTACTTGGAAAGTATTTATTGCTGTTAAGAAGAGATGCAGCACCATCAAGAGTGTGTCTTGTGTAGTCAATTGCTGGGCACTGTCGATTGAGAACGAAAAAAACAACAAAACAAAACAAAATAAAAGCCATCAAAAGTACAGTATGTTACACCATAAAGAAAACAAGACACTTGAAACAAATTAAATATAGACATATCTTTGTGATTGAGGGTTGCAGAATACATCTGGGCTGGGATATGCGAAGCCTGGGGGGGACTCCAGGAAAAAAGTACCGGGGATGCTTGTCTTATCTCTTAGGTGTAAAAATTCGCGATTTGGTATCTTGGTGTTAAATGCAAATTTTTTGAAAATCAGCATTTTCTGGTATCTCTTGGGGTGTCGGAAAAGGAGAGAAGCGTGCATTGATATGGCTTATCCTAGGCGCTTTTTACATAAAATTTAATATCATTTGTTGTGGTTTATTTTGTTGTGGTTAATCTCTTAGGGGTTTAAAAAAGACTTCTGGTATCCTTTAGGGGTCTTTTTGAAAATTCCGAGGAGCATCCCCGGTACTTTTTTCCTGGAGTGCCCCCGGGATTCAAAGGAAGAAATGAAATGATGCTAATTATTTGCAATTGATGTACCAACCTCTTTAGGAGTCTTATGGGCAGCACACAAGAATATCCACTGTTCTGTTGCCGTCATTTGAGTACAAGTTGCTGGGGTACATTCATTCTGAAATGAGATTAAAGTGATATATTTTCTCTCATAAGAATAAAAATACGAACTGAACATGAACAACAAACTTACAGTGCAACTCTACAGGAATAAAATTAAAATGGGTTTGTTGTAGAGTAGCCAATCAGAAACCTAGACTGCATGAGAATGGTAAGTTGGCCCTGATTTTTCATGTAATCAACTAGATACCCATTGTCATTCTCTTGTGGAAATAAAAACATATGTGGAAAGGCTATTGTTTTCTGCTGCTTTCTCATTGGCTCCACTATCCAAAGTTGGAATGTATTTTTTTAAATTCTACAATTGGATTGGTTCTCACTAAGTGGCCCTGGTTATTATAATAATAGTAGTGGTACTGTAATGCTGTATCTGTAACTGCCACCTGGTTAGCTCAGTTGGTAAGAGTGGCAGTATGTTGTGCAGGAGGTCGTTGTTCAAGCCTCAGCCGGACCAACACTCAGGGTCTTAAAATAACTGAGGAGAAAGTGCTGCCTTTGTAATTATATCTGCAAATGGTTAGATCTTCAAGTCTTCTGGATAAGGACCCGTAGGCCCTGTCTCCTAACCCTTCCTAACCTACAGTAAAAATGGGGGACAAAAAAGAACCACTGAGGACGTAAAAAGAAGCCCTGGCAGTGACCATCCTCAGTGCCTACACTTCATACTAATCATCTCTCATGTTTGTAAATTGCATAAAGCAATTTGTCATTCACAACTCCATGTAAAGTGCCTTTGATTATATCCACATATTAAAGGGTGCTATATAAATCATAATCATCATCAATCTGTCATTCACAACTCCATGTAAAGCGCCTTTGATTATATCCACATAGATAAGGGCACTATATAAATCATAATCGTTATTATTATTATTATTATTATTCTGTCCCAAGATGGTTAAAAAAGAGGAGGTCAACAGTCATTTGGTCAACTTCCCTCTCCCCACCAATGCTCCTGGACTAAAGTATATATGTGATGTGCAATCACACAAAAGCTACAGTTAAAAAGATGAATTTGCAATATTGTTACCCTTTCATATAAACACTGCACATTTCAGGAAAATATAAGTAATATAATGGGTCAATTCCTACCTGTAATTTAACAGCTATTCCATTGAGCTCCATACAAAATTGTCTGAAATTCAATTATCAAATGCCTTTTTAATAATAGCAAATTATCGTTTACCAAAAAAGTCTTTAGTAAATTATGAGCACTATGAAATGGCTTTAAACAAGTCAGTCCTGTTCTATCTAAATGCTTACAAGAATACAAACCTTAGATGCTCATACTTCCAGACTCCTTCATCTTGTCCTTCGGGTGGCTCTAAGATGCCATTAAGATTAGTGCAGTCAGCACGGATCTGTTGTTGAATGTACTATGAACACAGAGAATTCAAAACTTTAGTAACATTAACAGATACATGTAAATAAATTTATGCTTGCACTTCCTATTCAAGGCTCTGGGGGAATAATGAATTAAGGTAATCACACTCATTCTTTTGTTTCCCTGGAGCCTTGAGTTTTGAGTTTGAGTTTGAGTTTATTTTTACAAAATAATGACTATATATACACAATTTATCACCCTCCCGCAAATAGCATAAAGCTAATCTAGGCGGGAGGCGATATATTACATTAAATAAATATTAGAAGATTTACAAATAAAATATGACGATAAATAAATGAAAAACTTGAATGGTTTTGTGCTTCATCACTCAATCAGAATATTAAAAGTTGACTATTAACTGGGGAAAATGAAAACAAATTTAAGTTCAAAAATGACATGAATCTTAATTCCGCCAACACAAATAATAATTATTATTATTGTGTCTTTGATTCTTTTCAATATTTGCCATCGCAACTAAGTAGGTTTTAGTGAACGTCAATCAAGGCATTTTCACAACATTCCATAGACACATGCCTTCTAAAGCTTTGTGTTTTCTGGCAATGTCATGGAAACACTTTGGTCCACCAAAACCTTATTTTGTTGCAATAGAATTTTTTACGATTTTGCAAGTGTCATTGATAAGAGCTGTAAACATGTCCTTCTTTGTTGAAACTGGCTCCTCTAGAAACATTTATTACTTTTGTTTCCAATTTTTAACTTCTCGCATCTTCCTCAGCTTACCAATCATAAAGAATCTCAGGAAACTAAAGTTTGCTGTTTCTTCCTTAGTTTATTCCCTTACCTGTTGTACAGCTAGTGTACTGTCCATTTCTTCAAATGGCTCATCTGGCCACTTATACATGTCCTATATAAGTGTGTACAAAGAAGAATAAGTATCGAAACGAAACAATGATTATACTTCTGGAAATTCTTTTTAGTAAAAATAAAACTGTAAAACGACTGTCAGTTTTTTTTGTTCAAGGGCTCCCCTTCAAAAAATCCTGGCTAAGCCCCTGTTTTGCCTCTATTATATATGCCAAGCTGCTTGTATTGAATCAACCATGACTGACTCATTAGTTGACCACTGATCATCAATCAATTTATCCATGAAGATTTAACAAATTGACATCACATTTGTCAAAGTAGTGTGGATCCACGAGGCGTAGCCTCGATAATAAAAATAATAAAAACTTCTCATTTTTAGCGATCAAAACAACCAATGGAAAGAGCGCACGCTGGTTGAGGTCAGCTTTATGGTCTGTCCTCTTATTGATGATAAAAAATAACCAATCAGCACGCGAGAAATTTGTAAGCTATTGTAAAATAGGTGATAGACTGTTGACCAAATTTGTGAAAATGACGTTCCGGACGTTAGTCCTTTGTCAGAGTAAGTGGATATAAAAAAGATATATGTGATTGTGCCTAAATACAAAAAGTTGTGTCAAGCATTCCTTGATAACTTTTCAAAACCTATTTTATATCTTGTAGCTTACAAGTTGGAATACTACATCACTACTGTAATTGATAAAAACATACAAAGAGGGCTTTTGTTAAATCAGATCAAAGGCTACATTGTCAAACCAAACAACTCTATCACAAATCAAACATTCTTAAAATCAAATATCTTATCTTCCTAGTATTTTCCAAGACTTTAAGCTTTATGAGAACAAAACGCTGAAGACCAATAAGCTGAATTATTTGACACAGCATCAAACTCATCAAAACGTGAGAACGAAAGCTCCATCCACATCAGTCGAAATGTCACAACCCTAACACACAAAGTTTCGAAATTGATCATCCAAGCCTTCCTCAGATAATATCTACAAACATTAAGAAAAGTCTTATTAACAACGGAATGAGGAATTACTCACTTTTGCCTTGGTTCCTGGCCGGTTTCTTCGGATAATCGGGTGCTGAACAACATCAACAAACGCCATTTTGAATCCTTCACGCGATGATAATGGCCAGCGGTCGAGCCATGGTTTTGATATGGTAATTGCTTAGTTTCTTAAAATGATTTCACGATGGAAGAAAATATCTTATTTATTTACTGGTGTTGGCTCGATTAGATTGCGTTTCTACAGAAATCTGCACGTTAGGGGTGGGTAGTTGATCTTGTGTGTTCATCTGTTGGAAAATATTGTAATATTTATCGTGATTGTGCTGTTGTTGTTGTTGCTGTAGATAGTGCAGGCCATCATGATGGAGGTCCATTGTCTGGTATTAGAGTCCTAGATCTTACAAGGTAATGTTGGTTTTGGTGTTTATCAATGGTTCTCTAATATAAATATCATTTTTGACATAGAATGCTTATGGGATAAGGGCAGCCAGAGATAAAATTGGAATTATATATGGGATGAAACTAGGGAGAGGATTAAAAGACAAGAGAGAAATGCAAAATGAATGTATAGGGAGTGAAATGGGAGTGAGGAAAGAGAGGCACAAGGAAGAGACTGGAAGGAAAAACGTTTTGAGGAGGCTGATAGATTTTTCTTTGCTTCTTACTTAAATATCTGTGGTGACCTTTATATTATAACATGGATATAACAGGAAAAAAAACTAGTTGATGAATTATGGAGTAGCATACTCATTTGGACTGTTATGAGAAGCATGCTGTTGACGCCCTATAAAGTTATTTGTAAAAAGTGTCCATTTTAGTATCAGTATTTCTTTTTTGTTTGTGCAGAGTTTTAGCTGGTCCATTTGCTTCCATGCTTCTTGCTGATCTTGGGGCTGAAGTCATTAAGATAGAAAAACCTGGTAATAATACATAAACAGCTAAAGCATATCCGATTGCATTTTAAAATATGTTTAAATATGCTTGTAGGAGCAGGTGTAGCTCAGTTGGTTAGTGCACGACCTTCAGAGCTCAAGGTCCATAGTTCGATCCTTAGGATCCCAACGTCTATTTCGACTTCTCTCTATTCCGTGTAGCTTCAGCTTTGAATACTCTTAAGACAGAGCACTGATGGAGCTAGAGAGGAGGTAAAGTGCGTAATGTCGGCTTCCATTGATAGCAGTTGAATTTCAACTGAAGGAACTACCGACGTTAAATATAGGTACTTTACTAAAGATAGTAATGATGATTGCAATTATTTGCATACTAATTACAATCTTGCAATACCTCATACTAATGTATACATTAATAAACTATTTCAGGAACTGGAGATGATACAAGATCCTGGGGCCCTCCTTTTATAGGCTCAGAAAGTACATATTTTTTATCAGTGAACAGAAACAAAAAGGTAATGGTATAGTGCCAGTTGATAGACATGCATCTATGTGATATGATTGGCAGGTGCGTTCAAATAGTCCAGTATAATCCTAATAAATGACTGAAGCTCTCAGCACAGGGATAAAAACTCCTCGATGGCCAGTCATAGTGACCTTATTCTGACTCAATGTTATTGGTATTTGACCAGACGATTCCAATTCTGGATATTATTTGATGACTGGCCATTATTTTTAGCCCTGCAGCAAGATGTGAGAAAATTACCAATGCTTTCGTTTCAGTTTGTTTTTCTATTCCAATGGACTAATATGACGATAGACCACTAGAAGCACAGCCAATCAGAATGAAGGATTTGTAGTGTTCCTCTATTACCTGTTTGATATTCCATACTTAAAAAACTAAAGTTGAAAGTTGTATAATAACATCTTTCTTTAGAGTTTAGCAGTTAATATCAAAGATCCAAAAGGAGCACAGTTGATACAAGAGGTAAATCATACCATTAAATCCTGCATTATGTTTGAATCTATGAGTTCCTATTAGTTTTGGGCTCCCTGTGGTTATGTACCACAGGCAACCCACTACGCTACAAATATAACAGCTACATTTTCTCTGTCTAAAGCTTTCAAGAAAAAGTGATGTTGTACTTGAAAATTACCTACCAGGGAAGCTTGATAAGCTAGGACTTGGTTATACTACTCTGAACAAGCACAATCCCTCTCTTATTTATTGTTCAATAACTGGTTATGGACCAGGTGGTCCGTATGACCAGCGACCCGGATATGATGTCATCGTATCAGCTATTGGAGGGCTGATGAGTATCACTGGTCCTGAGGTATGTAAGAAGCATAAGGATTGATGCTTTTGAAAGGGGTCTGAGTGATGGGCCAATATTTTAAGTTGTCAGTATAATAGGCATTACAGATCTTGTATCTCTTGGGAAATGAGGGTGGCATAGCAGTATATTACATTCAACACTCATTTCTGGGATTCAACGTTTAATTCCTGTACTCTGCACCACAACTGGGTAGAGTTTTTGAGGGCTCTCCTTTAATTCTGGGTTTTTCTCTGGGTTCTCTGAGGTTGTCATTCACGGTTCAATAAAACTTGAAGGTTGAAGAAAATAAGTTAAATTTTTTTCAAATGGTAATTTTAAAAACTTACAGTAGGACCTTTGACTGCTTATTCCAATATCCAATTCCAATATCTTAGGATGGTGAACCATGTAAAACTGGAGTGGCTTTGACAGATTTGATAACAGGTCTCTATGCACATGGGGCAATTATGGCTGCCTTGATTGACAAACAGAAAACTGGGAAAGGGAAAAAGATAGATTGTTCACTTCTGGCATCTCAAGTAAGACAAAATGCTTCATAACATCATCAGGTTTTATTTGCAATGATAATGCCTTTTTTATTTCTGTTATATAGTTAGGATAGTACACGCGCGATGATTGGTTCGAAAACTGTGCTTTATTAGAGAACGGAGCACAGTGCTGACGCAATCCGCGCGTGCGCATTGTTGCTTGATCCTACGACCGTCTTTCTCTTTGCGTAAATAAATTCAAAACCGAAATAAAGTTAGTGGGTATATAATAAAACGAATATAACAGTTTTTTTCCGTGGTTTATTCAGTAATAAAGCACTTAGGAAGCGCCGAAAGCACTCAAGCACACTTCTTTTGTGCTTACGTCACTTGCTTTATTACTGAACGGAACACGGAAAAAGCTGTTTTATTCGTTAAATATATGCAGGGAGCTAGCTTAAGGGCAGGCGTTAGATAGGTTGACTGTTTTATATTTAGTGCTTTGACTGAAAGCAATACCACGCTAGGCTTTGTACCATCACGTGATGGCAGCCATGACGGAAGGCACAACGAGACTCATTCTTCTGGGAACAGCTGCATTCTTCTTCATGTAAACTAGATTAACAAAATTCAATTGTTCCTTCCTCTTGCATTGGCTGCCATCACATGTGATGGTGCAAATGCTCTTATTCCTCTGGTGTAACAGGAGATAATAAAGCAAGGAATCCAGGACTCTAGTTTTCAGAGGTTTCATTTCTGGGCAATGAACCAAAAGAGCTCTTTAGCATTCAGGGTAGCTCTCAGGCTACAACAACTACAGTGAAAATACATCAATGATTTTTGTGTTAACTTGTCCCTTGCTGCAGCATTCATTGCTTCTATGCATTGTGCTGGTGCAAAGCGCTTTATTGTAGTTTCCTTTACCTTTAAATTTCTTTTGCAGGTTGCTGTTTTGAGTCACGTTGCAACTAGTTTTCTGAATACAGGTTTCAAGACAGGACGTTATGGTACTGCACACCATAGCATAGTTCCCTACCAGGTGTACAACTCTTTGAAAAATATTGTCTTTTTGTCAGCTTAAAGCTACGAGTTAAATCAGACTCTTTTAGAAGTTAACTGTCTGAACTGACTAGCGACGTTCTAGCCTCTCATACATTTGAAGACGTTTTTGTGTTCCTACGCAACGCTCTACTAGCTATCTTCCACGTGAACACGAGGCTAGTCGGTCCCTAGTCAGTGCAGAACAATAGTTACTCAAATATTGGTCGCCTTATTTCGATTCGGTGTCTACTGTAAGATGTTATTTTTGGAGGGTACTATTTACGAGAAAAAGTATTTTCAAATGGTTAAAAATGTCATCAGCGACATTTCCCAATCGTACAACTCCAAGGTTAGTCTTCTGTTTTTCCCCCCTCAGGCGTTCAAGACTTCAGATGCAGGTCATGTCTTGATCGGTGCAGGGAATGACGGTCTTTTTAAGAAGCTCTGCAAGGTCAGCATTCTGGTTGTTACAATACGTTTTCTTTCGAACTCTTCAATTACTTCAGTTACTTCAATTTATGTTTATTTACTGCACTGTAACATCATTATAAACTCGGATTGCGTATATGTGATCACAGATTAAGTTAAAAAGCTTTTGCAATCTTGCAGAAAAGCATGGGTGTTAAATTGTGATAATTTAATATTAATAAAGGTATTTGTATAATGATCTCCCTTGAGCAATTAAATCACGTGTTCTAGAGAATCTCTTACATTTATACGTCAACTAATGAAAATTAACCGACACAAACCTCTTGGTTATTATTGGCTTCCGTCAATCAACAACTCAGATCGTTGATATTTTGATTGGTGGAACTCAAATAAACAAAAAATGGGCATGAATAGAAACAGAAATCTCTGTAAAAGAATCAATAAAATTTGATTAGTAATGCTAGAGTAAATATTTCAGGTATTAGAGATGCCAAGTCTTGCTGATGATCCAGATTATAAAACTAACGACAAGCGAGTTAAGAATCGCAAAGAGCTACTGACGATTCTTTCTGACCGGTATGTGTTTAGTGATATTGATTTGGAACAAAACCGTTCATTTGCGGTGAAGCGCTGTAACATTCTTTTAGTATAATTTTAGACTTCAATATAGAGGTTCAGTTCGCGCGCTGTGATTGGTCGAGCGACCAGTGATTCTGGTTATGAATCTCGCATTCTCATTGGTTGGGAGCGCGTGTCTTATGACAAGGTTCTCAATGGCTTTTATTAATAAGACTCCAATAAATTTGGCGGGATTTTTTTTGTGCCAAAAAAACAGAGTTTTATCCTCTCGTGGCGTCTATCGTTAAAACTCCAATGAATTTGAAGGGGTTGAACTATGGTTCTCATTACTGATAAAACTCCTTGGCGGGAATTTTTCGCGCCAAAACGTGCACGTTTCGTCTTCCATGCCGCCCTAGTACTAGTCCAGACGGCGCCACTGGATTGCTTCGCTCAAACTGGTGATTAAAAACTTTTTTTTATCTTTCTTATTAAAGGTTCTCCCAAAAGACGACCAAAGAATGGCTACTTTTGTTAGAGGACAGCGGTATCCCCTATGGCCCTATCAATGACGTCGAACAAGTGTTTGAGGATCCACAGGTAGGTATCTGAATGTACTATTAAAATGTAGATAGACATATGGTAGGATATCAACTTTATATTTAAACTTATTACTAGTTTGATACGTCATTTACACGCGTTTGGATCGGCCCGGTGAGTGTGGCTCATAATACTTGTAAACAATCGACAAGTTTTGGCGCCTTTTGAATCACACACGCGTATAAATGACGTCAACGTGTTTGATTGACGGCAGTCTATTGCAAAGTGCACGTCGCGATTTTTGTCTGGGGTGGCCGCCTAGCAATGCAAATGGCGGTAAGTGTTGATTGAAGGAGAGGGTTTCAAGGTATAGGTATAGGTTCAAGGTATAGGTAGCACCCTTTACGATGTCTTGATTATAGATTTAGTTCAAAATTACATATTATGTGTATATGAATTGTTTTTGTTGCTTAGTTTTCACGTGTTTCTCTTTAGGTCAAGTACAAGAACATAGTTCAAGAGTTGGAACATACTACGGTTGGGCCACTACAAGTTCCAGGTACGTTTCCGCTCTCGTCATCTGATATTTGCTTATGAGAAGAGTTGGTTTGAGTGTGAATACCACAGTAAACTGCATGGTCACGAGATAGGGGATCCTGAAGGGGGAGGGAGGGGGTCCATTTCCCATTTTCCTAGCCCCCAAAAGGCCAATCTCAGCTCCCATATTACCCCTTCAGGACCCTTTAGACAGTAATCTTTCAGTCAAAGTGCTCACTCACAATACGAGTCGGGAATCATGAAACTCAAAACATATATAAGAATAGATAGTATATGCCGTATTCACTTACTTATTCAAAACATATACTCAGTATACTACAACCTCTTCTTTTGTTCATGTACGAAATAAGTAGTAGGTATGTGGTCTATTAATGTTCAAAAATTGTACCCTTTCAGGTCCAGCTGTAGAATACGATGGAAAAACATCGCTTGTCCCAGTGCGTTCACCTCCGTTACTCGGACAACACACTAGGGAAGTATTACGTGACGTACTGGGATATGACAACAGTCAAATCAAGGAGCTTGTTGATTCTGGTTCCATAGCAACGCGTGACGAAGCACCAAACGAATGAAGAAAAAACCTCAATGTTCCAGCAGCCCATTAGCCGGAGCATCAGGGGCGAATCCAGGATTTTGTTCAGGGAGGGGTGCTGCGCACAAAGTCAACCCAGGGTGAGGTGCACCCCTTAGAATCAAAGAGAAGAAACAGTATTGGTTATCTTCGAAGTAGGGGCACAAAGTGGAACCTGGGAGGAGTGCGCACCCACTGCACCCCTCCCCTGGATCCGCCCCTGAGCATACAACTCAAGTATCTTCCTTACTTAGGAATTATCGTTTTCCCAGACCGTCTATAATTAGAATGGCCGAGTCCATAAATGTTGTTATATACCAACAATCAAAGTCTATCTTTCTCGTACTCTGATTGGGCGAGAGCGTATCACGTGATTCAAATTTTCCCTGGCAACGGCTTTCAGCCAGGCAACAACATGTTGTTGACCGATTTGTTGACCGGTAATAACAATACCGGAAGTGGTTTTCCCTTAAATGTACGTTTTTCAAAGTTTTTCGAAACCAAATAATCAAAAAAAATCAAATAACTGCTTTCTTTTGACACTTGGTACGAACAAAAGACTTATTGACTTGAACCTCGGGAAACCAGTGTGTTTTGGTTTCCCTCAGCCCGTCTTCGGACCACAAAACACACTGTTTCCCTAGGTCCCAGTCAATAAGTGTTAATTGATACATTTGCCGTACGACAAGTGAAAACTGGGTCTAAAATTCAAAGATTAATTGAAATGACCAGAAAATTCGGTCGTAGTAGATCTTTTTAAATTATTGAAATGCTTTAATTCCAACTAATAACTATCATTATAAAACCTCTGCATGATTATACCCTGAGCCTATAGAGTAAGGTCACCAATGAATAAGTATGATCAGATCACATCCGGTACATCTAGGGTTTTTATAGTTTAGCTACACTTAATGAAATATTTATTTATAGTGTCCCCAATTAGTAGGCTACATAAGGCAAGGTAATAGTTCGACACTCAAATAAAATTGATTGAATTTGCAGAAAATGGTCGTTATTGAGCTGACCCCATCCCCTGTCCCCCCCTCCCCCCCCCCCATGACTCATTTACATTTCAAATGGATTCTAGACTTTTAGCTTTTTTGTCCCCATGTTACATTCGTTCATTATGAGGAGCCCAAGTCCGTAACTTTGAGTTACTTTTGGATTTGCTATGGCTGATTTACTATAATGCTCATGTCCCACATGGCATAGTACAACCATTTCTATATATTGTGGTTCGTGCTTATTCCCAATAAATAGAATATTTTCTGAAATAGCGGGGAACCTTGTTTCCAACCAAACATTTGAATATCTTCAATTATCATTCATTATTTGCAAATAATACATCATCGTTTTGTAAAATCCTCGACGTGAATCTTGAGTTCAACTTCAGGTCTTCGCTTTGGTCGCTTGCTCCGTTCTTCTCTTCTTCTGTTACACAAACAAAATTACAAAACAGGTTGAAAAATAAGAATAAAATAAACACCTGCCATCCAGTTTTGTGTTGGCCTGTTGTCCGGGAAGTAAAGGGTTCAATACTCAGGGTCTTAAAGCATCTGAGGTAGGGCAAATATAGTGCAAATAGTTAGACTTGTGCAGTGGCTCGGATGATCTCATAAAATGGCAGTCCAGTTTCATTTAGAGACGTTAAAAAACCGCATAGAGGGCCAAACGTTTATCAGTGTTTAGCTTACACTGTGAACAGTCGCAAACAGACCTTATCTAAATGGAAAGAATGTTTCCCATTACAGACCAGTTATTATTCTAGAAAGAACGATCCCCCCCCCCCCCCCCGAGTTCATCCCCGAGTTTAGAAGGCGAACAAAAAAATCATACTGAAGGGAATGACACATGATCTGAAATGGGCAAACATTGAACTCAAGGAAGGTACGTTTTTTATTTAGGGGGGGAGGCCTTGCTTCAGAGGGGAGGGTCATCTGTAAAAATGTTAACTTGTGAATTTCTCACCGAGCAAAAGGGGTAGGGCTACAGTTACTTCGAATCCCCCAGCCCTCCTCTCCCCAATAAATAACGTGCCTTGCCCAAGTCTCCCTCCCCCTGATTTTCTATTAACCTTCGTATCTTTTCTTCTTCCTCTAGTCTCAGTTTTTCTTTTGCATCGTCATCTTCGCTTGTGCTAAAGTCATAAGCGTCTTCTGAAGAAGCCTTTTGTGAAGAATCCTAAGAAAGAACCAAACATGCCTAACAGAGGTATTCGTATGTCGAGTGGAAACTAATACGGCGAATTGTAGCCGCAATTTTGCGGTACTGCATCTTACTGTTGCCGTAACAGCACATTGTGATTGGATGAAAGACTGGAAGACAATGGGAAGCCCTTTTATTGTTACGGCATGTCCTACCTTGTACATGCTGTAAGTCGGTAACTTCACCGGCCTTGATTGTCTATACTGCCTTTGTTTACCAGCAGTTTGATCGACCCGGCCATGGTCGTACAAGAGCATGAAGCATACATCCATACATCTATCAAGTAGCATTAGTGCTTAACTATACCCGGCCTTGATTGTCTTTACTGCCTTGGTTTACCAGCAGTTTGATCGACCCGGCCATGGTTGTACAAGAGCATGAAGCATACATCCATACATCTAACAAGTAGCTTTAGTGCTTTACCTTAACACCTAAAATGTCACCATCCTGTAAATGATAAGGTGAGTGTCGAAGGTTCACTTTATTTTTCTTGTTTTTCACCTGTGACAAATTTATTCAAAAATAAATATCAACTTAATTAATTATTTATACATTTATTAGAAGCAATAACCGGTTGAATATAAAGGTAGGGTGAGCCCCGGCACTAGGGGCGGGTCCAGTGGGTGGGCGTTTGCTTATTTCTAACATTTATGTGGGAAATGACAAAGTTCACCGACTTTGCTGAGCTACTTCCAGGTTAAAAACAATGCGAAACCATCTGTTGGATCACATGTGAGTAGGGATTGCTAAGTCTCTCCCTTGAGGGTTTTTACCGGGTTCTATAATAACCCACTTCCGAGATATGCTTCGCTTGTCACACACAAAGGTTTCAGTACAAGGCTACGTGCGAAATGCTCAGTCATTCATGACAGGAGGTAAGAATGAATTTAATTTAACACGTAGCCTCATACTGAAACCTTTATGCGTGACAAGCGAAGCATATCTCTGAAGTGGGCTATTTTCCTTCCTTTACGAAACCGATTGAGCTAAATACGATCTGTGGGTTAGCCGTGTCCTGAATAGGTTAGTTGAAGATTGTTCAGGGTATCGATAAAATTCAAAGTTTGAAGCATTCTTAAAGTTTTTCTTGTTCAAATTTTGTTGTTCTCGAAAGATAAGTGATGAATTAACTGGACAAATTAAGGGAACAGTGCGACGGATGATGGTAGAAAACTAAAACGTAATTTATTTGCATACGGTCTTGAAGGTTTTCTCTCAGGACGAAGTTTTCCGGCCCATCGATCCTTTCTTTGATTCCAGGATCCGCCTCTGTATCAATGGTAAATGACTATTCCTACTCTGCTTACTATAAAATTTGTTTAGGAATGCTTAGAGACTCTCTCGCGCAGTTCAAGGCATCGCCCTGGTATTTTTACCTTGGAAGAAAGTGTATCGTCGATAACTATCCAGTCATATTTGTGTCTAATGTATTTAGCCATTACTATTCTTTCAACAGGAATATTGTAGATGTTACTAACGAACTGCCGTAATGAGGATGGTGTAGCTCCTTCTTCTGGATCGAAGATAACCTATAAGATTTAAACAAGACTTTCAAAATCTGCCAGATTTTTTTCAAATAAAATAGTTGAATAGTGATGATCAATTTGCACGATATATAAGTTAGTTGAAATCATTAGAGCCTCTAGGGATAACATACTGAGTACTGAGAGAGCAACCCTATTAAATTCACGTCCTCAGTGGTGCTTTTACGTCCCTTGCAGGGTAAGGTAATGTGGAGAGACGAGTCCTTAATTTTACGTCCACATCCGAGCCACTTGAAAAACTATTTGCAGATGTTATTACAAAGGCAGCACCTTCTAGGTCAAACCACGGCCTTCTGCACGGACGTCCGATGCTCAACCAACCGATACAAGTGGGTGTCGGCATTTGTCAATGGCACTTCGATGTTTACAAAAACGATAGGTGGAGAATCCGCGGTGACCTTATGGACCTCACAATAAGCCTGAAGCGAGATGACGTTTTACCCCCGACTCTATACTATAATAGTTTTTAAAATTCTTTCATATTAAAATTTTTGATTCCTTAGAGAATACAGGAACAATAGTCATAATTAAAGAACAAAGGCAGTGTGAAAAGGATTATGGTCTACAGACGGGGGTAAAACGTCATCTCGCTTCAGGCTTATTGAGGCCTTTAGAAAGAAATGATGCCAGACTCTAGGGTCAGATTAATATGTCAAAAAAGGATCCAATAAAATTCTCCATAGCCAGTACAATCCCTAACCAACCTGTTGCTGTGGTTCGTACTGTCTCTTCCCGGGAACTCTTTTTCGTACGTTGAGTAAGATCGCTGAAAGACTACAGAAATAATAATAATAATAATAATAATAATAATAATAATAATAATAATAATAATAATAATAATAATAATATTATTATTATTATTATTATTATAATTATACAGCTTCTCATTAATCCCATATAGGTAACTGTCCAATTATTTTCTTAATTGGATAGGCCTTGTTGATATGGGATTAATTAGGCAGCTACATAGTTAATAGGCAATGGGATTTCATGCTCCCCAATCAAGAAATAATTAGAGTCGAAAAATTCCTCTGACTGCCAAATTGGACTCAGCCTACGGCCTCATCCAATTTTGTCAGTCCTCGGAATTTTCATCGTCCATTTATTTCTTAATTGGACAGCATGGAGTCCTTTTACATATACTAATTGGGTAGCCTTTAGTGCATTCCATCAAACAGTCTCGGTCGGCATTGTCTTATCTTTTCTTCCTAATAATGACATACAGTAAAAACCCACATAAAAGAACAAGTGCGTTAAGAACACTCAGCCTGAATTTGGGCGTTTTAAGTACCATGTAAATGGTTTTTCTCAAAAAAAAAAAAGAACCATATTTATGTGCCTGACCTGTTTTGCAGTACAGTATTAGGGTTTAATTCAATTTCATCATAAATTTATATAATTACAATAACATAATATGAAATAACTAATCAGGGTAGGTCAATGGAATACAAATGAAATGAGAAGAAAAACAAAAAGATATTAGTATTACCGTACAGAAAGTGTAGACACATCAAAGTAGCTAGTGTAGGAACTGTCATGGTATACTGTACTGAAATTATTGTTTGCTTGTAAATAAATCAAATATTTAAAATATTTTAAGAACACCTTCAGGCTGAATTTTCAGTGAACACCCGTTAAATAAGAACAAAATCAGCCTCCACTCCGAAAATGGGTGTTCTTTTATGCGGGTTTTTACTATATATCGACTTACAAAAGACCACCTTTACAAAAAGGTGAAGGTGACCCTACTGCTAGGGCTCATTTATTTTTGTTCTCTGGGAAAGTAAAGAAAAGACTTGTTGGAGGCTCTAGTATCACCCTTACCTTCATGTGAACGGGTCATAGAAAAAAAGTTTTTAACCGCGCATAACCTCATTCTGAAGCGCTTGAAAGCGAGGCAATGGGGAAAATCTATTGATCCATGATAGCTATATAGTATAGCTAAAAATGACTAGGTATAGAAATGTAAATGTATGCACAAGCTAAGGAGAAGTATTGGACTAAATTTACTTGGACCACGAGGGAATTAGCAATTTCACGTGTCATTCCCTTGAGTATTTTTTCTTTGTTTACCAGTAACACTTGAAAATATGAATAAAAGACAAACAATAAATATCCTCAATACGATATCCTCAAGGGAATGGATGTTCTTAAAAACGGGAAAACATCACGCCCAAATAAGAAAATATGGAGCCAAAGTTCCCAAACCTCATGAGTCGGCCTTTCAAGATCATCAAACCACAAAGAAGTGTTATCAAACTAACCTGTGATTTTCCTCCTTTGGAAGGATTTGAACACTTAATTTTGAAGAAGAGTTGAGTTTTAAGAATCTAAAATTAAAGTAAAACTGTTTATTACTCATTTGTTGATTCACATATTTTCATCATTGCAGCGTGACACTTTATTCATATAAGTTTGAAGGGTCACGTAAATTACCAGGAAGAAAAAAATATCGTACTTCAACCTTCTTATAATTCATTACGATTTTGAGCCCCCAATACGGGTTAATATTGATACTGGCTAATTGAGAGAAAATATATCCCGTATTCGCTGTAGCTAGTCGTGAAACGACGAATAAAGAAACTTATGAGGGAAGGGAATCGTGATACTTCAATAAAGTGTGATTTCTGTTGATATACTGTTTGTTATATTCTATTGTTTACTATCGTTGTTCATTGTTGCTGTCGTTATCGTTCAGTGCTATTGTTGTTGTTATGTTTCATTGTTACTATCGTTGTTCATTGTTGCTGTCGTTATCGTTCAGTGCTATTGTTGTTGTTATATTTTGTTACTATCGTTGTTCATTGTTGCTGTCGTTATCGTTCAGTGCTATTGTTGTTGTTATTTTTGTTGTTACTAATGTTATTGTTCATGTTTCTGCTATTTTTACTTAGCTACCACTGAACCATTGTAAATGAGTAGAGTTGTTTGTTTGTTCATCCAAATGCTTCGACGCCGGTTTTCCCCTGGTAATCCGGTTATTTTTCCCCTCCGCAAAAAAGAAAATTTCAAATTCCAGTTCAATCATGAGAAAGAAAAAAAATAAAAATAAAAAACATTCCCAAGACTATTAATTGATAAAACATCAAGGTATGTACCTTAGAGTTTGGTTGCTATTGCGTAACACTCTTCCTGCGAAACCATTCTTTATTTCCTGGATTCTCAAGCACTCAGGAGTAGAAACCTCAAATTTTTCTCTCTAAAAACAAACACAGAAAAGGTATTCAGTGATCTATTAAAGAATACAGAGTACAGAGAGTATTTATGGTGCTGGCGATCTTTCCCTTGCTCTACATGAATTGTTCAATGTAATTTAGCCGAGTCTTTGAATGTTATCAATATTATCTGTTCCAAAAAATTTTATCAAAAAAACTTGCGATTCAGCTGTTGAACATTCTAAACGAGACAGGAAATGACGTCAAGTGAAACCCAGAATTCAGTTCGGAGGTACTTGTAGGAGAGGTAGAAAAATTGGGGGAAAGGGGGAGGGAAAAAAGAAGGAATGGAGAAAGAAGGGGGGGGGGGGGGGGGTTGAAGACAGCTGAAGAAAAGGGAGAAGAGATGAAGGGAAGAACTGTATGGTGTTCCACTTGCCCCGACCCATTTTTCCACTTCACAACTAAAAAGTGACTAGATTGAATTTCCTTTAGTTTACCTGTAAAAGGTTCTTTATCTTAACCTTCAGGTCCAATAAAGTGTCTTCTTGTGATATTTCTATATCATCTAAAGGAACAAACTGTAAAGAAAGCAATTATGGTTTTACATAACAAGATGCCACGAACTACTTTTAAGAAAAGAACTACCTCGCCCTGTTAAATATCCTTTTAACTCAGCCATGCATTTCTATACCACTTACTTCATCAATTTGGTCTTTTCCAGTGCTTGTGGTTGACACTCCAAGCAAATCTATAGACACAAAGACTGGACCTTTTATTCAGTTAAACAAATAAATCACAAGGAAGGATAACTATAGAGGTTTTCCTGATGAAAACAGTATACATGACGTGTACAATGTAATACCTTGTGGAATAGACCAAAATATACGTTAGGCAGTAGAGCGATAAGTACCTTGTATTCCTGCAGCAATCCAGGAAAAGACTCCATTACTTTCGTCTAGGGTTATATTGGGATTCTTAAAAAGCCACAGCGATAATCGAAAATAACCCTAAATAATTGAAAGTGTGAGCCATTCAGATGATCAGAATTTGCACTATAAAAACCTAAACTGACTTTTTAAGCTAGACTAATGGCGTCATGCAGTCAGGATGTTGTAAGTACCTTGGGTGGTAATCTGCCTGACTCCACCACAAACATCTACTAGACTGGGCTTCCTGTGCTATATAGAAGACGTAATGCAGTCAGGATGTATGTACTGTACCTTGGGGGGTAGTCTGCCTGACTCCACTACCAACATGTCGCCGTTCTTAATCTGTTCATCTTCGAGAGTTCCTTCTTCATTCTCAATGACGTCTGCTATATCTCCGTACCAATTTGTCTTACACAAATGCCAGTTCGAACCTAAAGATAAAAAATAAAGAAAAAATGAGAGATAATCATTTATCCAAAATTCTCGCACACAGCACCACCGACAAAAGACGAAGAGAAAATGATAAAATGGAACCAAACAGATTACCTTCCAGCTTTGCCTGTTCAGCAATAAGACGAAGACACTAAAAAAAAACAAAAGAAAAACCAGTGTGTTTCCTCGCGCGTTATCGATAAACACATAAAAATACAAATAAAAACCTTTCAGTTTTCGTACAAAAAGCAATATAGTAAAAATAAAGTTCTAAAAATACTCACGTTCTGTATGGTTGTAGTTTTTTCTAGGATAATTTCCTGCTCAGTTCTAGAATGACTAGCCGTACAGTAGAAACGAACTGTAATCTTGAAAAGAAATATTAATGTCATTGGTATGTATATGTCATACAGCATATACAGTCGATCGGTGGGTCAGTCGGTCAGTCACATAAAACTCATGCATGGCGGCCCTATTACTGCGGACTTACTTGATTCTCGGTTATCGGTGTCCCGGTTTCTACGACTACTGTGTGTTTGCCAGTAAAAACATTTTCAATTCGTTGATGATCATACACTGAATATCAACAAAGCAACATTACATCTGCCATTTGACTTTGAAACCTTCTTTACAAATACATAACCCTCACTTTTTGCAGGGGTGTAGGATGCGTAAAGAAACTACAAATCTGTGATGAGGGAACTGAAAGCTAAAAAAGGGAGGGAGACAGAACAGGAATCAAAGAAAGGAAATGAAAAGCAAAGGGAATGGAAGGAAATGGAAGGGAAGAGAAGAAAGAAGAAGGAAGATTGAAGATTTTGAGGGGAGAAAAAAAGAGAAGGAGAAAAGTAGAAAGGGAAAATAGTTACGACCTAAATAATACATCATACGCAGCACTCACATGGCGGTCCAAGTCCAAACGCTGGGTCATCTACTCGAACAACAAAACTTTGATCTGTGATTCAAACAATAACGTCAACAAAGGTACAGACCTTCCTACCCCGTACAGGAACCTTCTAAAATAGGTCGATATTTAATATTCTAACAGCTTCTAGAGATTAACTAAGCGCAGCTATAAAAAAGGTTGGTGGAAGTTTTGTTACATGTTGCATACCAAGCCCGAAGCATTGGTTGTAAAATAAAAATATAAGCCGCGTGTCCCAAAAGAGGCACCTAGTCTCTAGGTCCAACAGAAACACAAGACAATCTTTTTATTACCTGGAGTGATTTGAAAATCCAGTGAAGCAACAATTTGACTTTTGAGCTCGCAAATTGTCTGAAAAATTGAATCAAGTATGAAGTGTATCAATATTTGAATATAAAACGGCGATCGTCTTAATTATGATTTCATCTGATTTACTGATGCCCATGCATGTTCATGATCATATTCACGAACTATGATTACTATTATCACCATTAAGTATCAAAGAGATAAGACTAGCGCAACGTTAAAGTAAAGATCGCCATAATAATGATTAATAATACAGCTACCACCTTTAATATCATCATTACATCACTATGATTGTCATCGTCATCATAATGATTAATAATACAGCTACCACCTTTAATATCATCATTACATCATTATGATTGTCATCGTCATCATAATGATTAATAATACAGCTACCACCTTTATCATCATTACATCATTATGATTGTCATCGTCATCATAATGATTAATAATACAGCTACCACCTTTATCATCATTACATCATTATGATTGTCATCGTCATCATAATGATTAATAATACAGCTTCCACCTTTAATATCATCATTACATCACTATGATTGTCATCGTCATCATAATGATTAATAATACAGCTACCACCTTTATCATCATTACATCATTATGATTGTCATCGTCATCATAATGATTAATAATACAGCTTCCACCTTTAATATCATCATTACATCACTATGATTGTCATCGTCATCATAATGATTAATAATACAGCTACCACCTTTATCATCATTACATCATTATGATTGTCATCGTCATCATAATGATTAATAATACAGCTACCGCCTTTATTATCATCATTACATCATTATGATTGTCATCGTCATCATAATGCGGAAATTTACAGTAAGCATCATCATTAATTGACAAATGACTTAAAATTTTGTAGTCAATAGTAAACTAATATTTCATTATTTTGGTTAATATTATGGTCAGCGCTTGTAAAATTATGAACAGTTAACTGACACTTTACCTAAGAAATAGTAGTTAATTGATAATCGGGTACCCTCATCCACACCCCATTAATACCATAGCCGCTGCCACCACCACCACCACCATCATGTGCATGGTCATACTGAACTTTAATTTCTCAAAGTCTGCGTTCTCATTACCCTGTACCAACCACCAGAGCCGGCATTACTTATGTTCAGCAGATATCTCTCATTACCCGGCATCACTCCGTGCTGACCATAAGGAGAGCAGGTTCAAGGGATAAGATTGTGGCAGATCATCTCTTACCTTATGCTTGTTGACATTCATAGACACCACAGGCCAGGCTGGACGTTCCTCTTGAACTGATTCAGAATCATGGGAGATGCTCTGAAAACAAGGCAAGATTTCACTGGAATGCTAAACTACACATGTAAGGAAAGTTCGTTTGTACTGGGGGGGGGGGGAGGGGGTAGAAAGAAAGAAAGAAAGAAAGAAAGAAAGAAAGAAAGAAAGAAAGAAAGAAAGAAAGAAAGAAAGAAAGAAAGAAAGGAAGAAAGAAAAGATGACGCTTCTTCTATCTACAATATCTAGAATAGTGAGGTAAACGTAATACATACTGTACAGCGGTCTTCCACAAGAATGTTTATTTCATTATCATACTTCTCTGCTTCAGTCTTTGCCAGGCACAAGGGGGGTGTGCTGGATTTCCTAAAGATGGTTAAACATATATCTTGGAATCAGTTTTCAAATAAGTTGCTTTTTAATGTTATCACAATTACCAAAACAAAAACAAAACAAAACAAAACAAAACAAAAAGACAGATATACAACAGCAGCGGAGACCGTGACCAAGCTATGTGCAAGGACTTTTATGACAAAAGAGAGCCTTTCAATACTTACTTCTGTTTTTTCTTATTATCGACCACAAGTCGTTGTCCATCTCGAAAATCCAACTCTTTTAAAGTATTTCCATCCTTGTTGGACAAACAAAACGTTAGTAATGCAACTATCCACTGAATTAAATCAAGTGCAATCCAAGAAACTAAAATTATAAGCAACTAGTCATAATAGCCAAGAGACTTTAATCAAGGACTAAGGACTTAAGTATGAAATACGATGGCCTTTTTTGTGCAATCATTTGAATGCGACAATTCACTCCAGACATGATAAATACTCACTTGAGAGGAGTGCAATTCTTCCACTTTTGTTTTGGATCCTGCAAACAGGTTCAATCAATCATGTTATAGAGGTAACAAAAAGTTATGGTTTTATATAAAACAGCTTTAGCAAGGCAAATAGCACCAACAAAATTGTTTCTTCGTTTGTTCGTTCATTTGTATGTTCTTTCATTCGTTCTTCCGTCCGTTCCTTCATCTGTATGTTTGTTTGTCCGTTCGTCCTTTCGTTCGTCCATTCGTCCTTGGTCCGTTTGTCGTTCGTTCGCCGTTTGCCCGTTCGTTCATTTGTTCGTTTTCGTCCGTTCTTTCATTTGTTCGTTTGTTGTCCATCCGTTAATTTTCGTTCGTTCGCTCGTTCGTTCGCTCGTCCGTCCGTCCGTCCGTTCATTTGTTCGTTCGTTCGTCCGTCCGTCCGTCTGTCCGTTCGTTAGTTTGTCCGTTCGTTTGCTCGTTTGCTTATTCGTCCACCCGTTTTTCCAACCATTCATTCACATACACATACGTTTTGATGACATCATAATGGAAAGAATCAGCTTCGATGGTTTGATTCCTGACAAGGTACTGATTGCTATCTGCAAATGAAATGAAAAGGAGAAATCACATTCAGATTTCTTACAATTTATAGTGAATATCTCCCCAAATCTGTTACCAAAGGCAAATTGGGCTTCTAGTTATGCAATATGCTAAATTAATCTTACCAATCTAAAAGTTGCGGAAACGATTTGCTTCCAGCATTTCAAGTTAGACATAAACCCCACTGATTACCCGAACCCAGTTCTTCCTCCTACAACATTATCGAGGTCCTCCATGGAAGGGGGGCAAAACATAAATGGAACATTTATGCTTAGGGTCTTTATCAAACATAATTCAATGGTTTAAGCGCTTTACTTTTAGTTCTCCAAGTGTTGAGTCTTTAGGAAAAGGTTTTTGTATTTCCATAGAGTTGGAACCTTTGACAGGATAGGTTATTGACAAGAGAACAGGTTCACAGGAGGAGCCAGTACGAACAATGTGTCCATCAACCTCAAACAAGAAATCATCTTATTAGTAAACGTACGCCATTTGCTCGGTATTTAAAACAAATCCAGTATAGTTGACCTTCAGAACGAACCAAAGGTCAACCAATCAGAATTGAGGACTCAACATATTTCGATTAACATTTCCCATTTTCTATGATTCTGCCAAGAAAACCCATGCAATATCAATTTTCTGATTCTTAAAAAAAGATTTTTGTAAATGGTGCCAGTTGAACTCATGGTGGAATTCTAGTACATTCAACACGAGAAATCTACATTGTACTCTGTCCCTGCAAGGAAAATGCTGGCCAAAATTAATTGACCCATAATCTCTTTCGTGGAAGGCAGTCAACTCCGCTGAATACACTTTATACACAGACATACACGCGTTGGCATTTCTTGAAAATGAATGAAACAAATGCTTAGAAAAACGAGGCTCAGCCAGTAGTGTTTCTTTTATTTTTTTAAGGGGTCTACAATACTGGAGAACCCGGGGAAAAACCCTCAAATCAAGGGAATGTCTTAAACAAACTCTATTCGCATGAGATGCCGAGTATAGGAATCAAACCCGAGACCCCAGAGGTGAGAGGCGGGTGTACTACCTCTACAACAACCTTGATTCCCAATTACTGAATAAGTGCCACCTGTTTCAAGTCGAACCACTGTTCAAAACTGACTAGCTTTGAAGAGGGTCCTGAAGGGGTAAAATAAGAGCTGGAAGTCACCTTTTTGAGCTCGGAAAATAGAATTTATGGGGGGAAAACAAAACAAAATGAAACAAACAAACAAACAAAAATAACAACAACAACAAAAAAAAACAAAAAACAATTGGAATGGGATTGAGGTTTGACCAAAACATAGGCTGGGACTATAGGATTTGGTCAAAATGGTGACTGTAGAACGGGATTAGGACTGCCCCATCTCCTTCCTGCCCTTCAGGACACTCTTTGAAGGAACAGTAGATACCAGATATCATCAACAAACATACCTGTTTACCATTCCAGATAAACAGTTCACAGCCATCGTGTATATGGAGGTCCATTAATGATGATGTTTTGCAAGCTGGAACAAACGAAGATAAAAAAAATGGTTTTGGAAAATACTGTAAGTAATATTTCAAACACGCGAGAGAGTCCTTCCTCCTATTTCCAAACACCGAAAAGTGAGTTGAAAAAACGAGGCGCAGCCGAGTTTTTTTAACTGACTTTGAGGTGTTTGGAAATTGGAGGAAGAACTCTCTCAAGTGTTTGAAATTACTTCTCAAACTCATGAATGTTTCTTGGAGAAAATCAAAGAAAACGTTTACAAAATTTAATGCAAATTAAGAACACATTTCCAAACCACCGTCACAGTAGTGATTTGCTTTGTTTTCTCCTCATTAATTATTCATGAGTATGAGAAAAGTACATCAAAATTGAAAATTTTTTAATGCAGCTATTTTTTGTTTCAGGTTCGATAAAGTTTAAAGTTTTTTCTCATCGAAAGTGGTTACGATTGTGGAAGTGGGCGAGAGTTTTGTCTCGCTAATGCATGAATGATCATTACTCACTTGTGATATCTTGATACAGATGAAGACCTGCAGGAATACGTTCAGCAGTGTGGACAATCCATTCAAAAGACCCTGTATCCTTATTATTATCCTTATGGAAGTACAACTGTAATATAGTATATATACAGTATATGAACACAAAATGCTCAAGACGAAGACGCTTAAATAGATGATAGTGATGGTTGGTGGTAGTGGTTATGATGTGGTGGTGGTGACAGGGCAGAAAAACGGGTTCTACTTTTGACGTTTATACGTTAATAAGCTGTATATATTTCATAAACAGGCTCTTTTGGGGCTGATTGACAAAATATTAAAATTTGGGGAAATTTAAGGAATGCGTATTTGAGATATAACGCCCTGAACGTTGGGATATTTTGATCAGCACAAAAACTAACATTTTTACCAATACCTCGAGGTAGAATTGCTCGAGGTTAGCAGAATTTTGTGAAAAGTTTAAAGCACAAGAAACACGAAAAGCTAAACGTTTTTTAGCATAAATGAGAGATAAAGAAAAAAATTGCGAAAGTAGCAGCCTCGTCGTTTTTCTGCTCTGTTAGTGGCGGTAGCGGTAGTGGTAGTGGTAGTGGTAGTGGTAGTGGTAGTGGTAGTGTTAGTGGTAGTGGTAGTGGTGGTAGTGATAGCAAAGAATCCTGATGAAAGTAAATACGTAGTTACTGACTGATCATTACTTCCGTACCTCATTAACATGGGATAGAAATTCAGCAACAGTTTTTCTCCTGTCAAGTGTTAATAGAGCAGGGTCAGTAGAGGTTCCCTGAAAAAACGTTAAGAGAACTATTATGAACAATCTGTAGGAGTGACAGAATTAGTAGGCACAACACTTAACCATTGATCAACATTATCACAACAATACAGTAGCAAGCTTGTTTCTTTTGTCCTTTCTTTCTTTATTCCTTCCTTCCTTTCTTTTGTTCGTGCTGTTGTTGCACTATTTAAAAATCGATGTTTCTATCTCACCACCACCACCACCCAACCCACATTAACTCTTCTTACCACCGTTTATAACACACTGACGGAAAAGCTTTTCTCAACAAAAAAACAACAACAACAATAACAAAAAAGAAAACGAAAAAAAAAAGAGAAAAGAAAAGAAGGGGAAAACAGAAATGGATAGAATATTTCTATTTTCACAAAGAGTTTAATTGACATCGTCTGGATGCCTTACCTCTTTTGGTACAATCACTCCATCTTTGACTGTGAAGTCACAAACAAAATTCAAAAGAACAGCAATACGATTGATCTCTATGTCATACTCCTCTCTAAAGAAAGAACGTTACCAAAGAACGTTTAAATAACTGCTTCTAGATATATAAACGTTTATTATTTAATTCTAACTTTAAATTTTTCAAAAAAATTTTTATATTTGCTCAATGTATTTGCTCAGGGAATGGCTTATAATTGGGACCGCATCTTTTTTTCTGAAGGCATTTCCATTACATAAGAAGCCACGAAATGTTAGAACTTGGAAACATTATACATCTTTGGTTTGATGGATGGTTCTCACAGGAATATAAATATACGGGATATTTTATTAAAGAAAGGATTTTTGTTCCATATTTAAGGGGCTTAATTTTGAAGGGCTTAATTCGGGTGAGGGGGCTTATCTTCGGGTACAATCAGCTTCTTACCTTTGCCGTTGAAGTTCAGCATTTTCTGAATTGATTTTGGCGACGACCTTCGAAGGTAGTGAATAAATAAATGAATCTAGGAATAAAGCAAAACCATAGAACAAAATCATTATATTTACAAATAATTTCATTCAAAATATATCGACAAGCTATAAAAAAATAAAACTAGTTAGTTTTGAAAGAGATGCACATTTCACGCCATTATTTTTAATCACACATACCTTTGGTTTTTTTAGTTCGAGGTAAATTTTTTCTCCTATAAAACAACATGTAAGCACTTTCTTTTCCAGCAAACTGTTTCTTGATATCTTGGTCAGAAATACACGAGATCTTTGAGTCATTCAAATCAAACCATTGACTGGAAAAGCTAAAAATTGAAAATGAGAAAGGTGAGGCTCTTTTACAAGTATTGTACTTAAAATTGAATCATTTAATCGTCTTACAAGGGTCAACAGCTAACAAACTAAGTAAAAAAACTGCTAACAACTCTGCTGCCTATCTTTCCATGATTGAATCGGAATTTAGGAGTTTTAGACTTGCGTGATCTCAGTTCTATCAGGCAAAACGAATTGGTCAATCAGCAAACGTTTTGTTCGTAGTTCAAGAGTTCCTATTTCCAAGTTTTTGGCTTGGGAAAAAAACGTCTTTTTACTCGAAAATAAAGAAAATAAAATAACATCGATTGAAAGATTTACCAAATAATTTTTAGAAGTGGCATTTTTGTCGTCGTTGGTGGAAAATAATTTCGGTTCGAAAAAAACGTCTTTAACTCGAAAATAAAGAAAATAAAACACATCCGTGGAAAGATATACCCGAAATAACTCTTAGAAATAGCATATTTTGTCGTCGTTGG
This sequence comes from Actinia equina, assembly GCA_011057435.1. Lineage (NCBI taxonomy): Eukaryota > Metazoa > Cnidaria > Anthozoa > Actiniaria > Actiniidae > Actinia > Actinia equina. The sequence continues at coordinate 48,629 of WHPX01001012.1, forward strand.
TAGAAAATATTTCGTTTCATCAAGAGTTAAAAGAGAACACTTGGAAACTTTCGCTGTGACAAATAATGCAATGCGTTCCTAGATTTCAAATTACCTGGTTAAGATTGAATTTTAGATTTGCAGAGAGGAAAACGGGAAAAAGCCGAATAAACCCGAGCTCGAAGCATAAGAAAGAAGCACCACGCATGATGATGGTGGTTCCGGAGATCCAACCTATGACCACCTGTTCGCAGTGGTATAGAGTGGATGCATAAGCAAAGCACGACAGTAGGGACCTTTATCACAGGGCGCCATATTCATTCCCATGAGAATAAAAACCTTTGGTTAATCCATCACCATGAAGCACTTGAACGTTAGGTTACGTGGGTGATGTATCGTTCGAGTCAACATGGCTGCTGCATGAGAAAGGTCCATGCCTTCCCTACCAGAGACCGCTGAGCTAGGGGGCTGAGGGCTGTAGCCTCACCAATAAACTTGCCGCTTTTTTTTGATTCATTCGCTCATTTTCAATTCAGACTATTCTGAAATATTTGTCCCCCAAAATCCAAAACTGGCTGCACGTTTCCTCCCTACTCACACATAGTAGCGAGTGTGAGTATCAAACACATAAGCAAGTTGTGCATGAGAAGTGGATACAATGACCTGCTGTCTCCACCTACAATTAATAAAATATATGTTTACAAATTTATGTACCCTCCCTGAACACTAATATTTTGGGTGGTTGCTCTCTTAAAAGGCTTTGCTCCTCACCATTCATTGACATTTTTAGTGTCATTAAGTTCATCTACGGTTTTATCAGAGGCAGATAATTCGGCTAAATTCCTCCTCAGATCTAAAGTGCTTTTCTCTTCACTACAGAGAGGTTCATTAGGCTGATTAGGTTCATTATTGCTGTGTCTGCTGTCCTTGTCTACGCTTTCTTTGGATTTCAAGGTTACTATTGTCCCATCCACAATCTCGAATGCATCAGTACGTTTCTTGATAAACTGCATAAAAGCAAATATATATAGCTCTTATTAAACGAAACATAGCATGTGAAATTACTTTTCTATATATAATAAATAATATCTGTTGTAACCTTAACTTACCCTGCCGCCCAGAGTTGAGTTTTAAACCAAAATATCTGTCATAAGCGCTCCAGATTATAAACCCATTAGTCTGTTAAAAGCAAGCCTACCCCCCACCCCCCCTCCCACCACCCCTCCCCTCCGCGCGCTAAAAGCCAACCTTCGATGTTGCATGTTTAGGGTTTTATGGCATTGGTGAGACAAAACGACAAAACATTTCCTCTTTATCCACAATTTTGTTTCCATGATCTTGACTAAACTAGTCTGAGCAGCGAATCCCAATCCTGGCCTTTACTTTCTTTGATGATATTTACTTTCCCAGAGATGACAACAATCAAAAAAGATAACAATTAGTAAACAGATTGATTTTCTTTCATTACCTTAGTCATTGGACCATACTGTTTTTTGAACTTCTGGTTCCACGAGACACCTATTTCTTTAGCCATGTACTGTTTAGTATCAATTGAAAGAGGAAAAGAATAGGTTATAACTAGTAAAGCAATATTAGAGTGATTTTACTTCGCACGTGAAAGAATAATCAACGTTATTCATAGTTATAGAAGACCAAAATTCCATTGTTTTCTTTTGTTTAAGTAGGACTGTCAGTCACTAACTTTAGTATACTATTTACTAGTACTATTATAGCTAGGGTAGAATTCGTATGACTGTGTATGGTGCACAGCTTCGTCACAGTAAAGAATTGACAACATATCTTTTGGACCAATCACAGCAGATCACTTAAATAGTCATTCAACTATCAATCCTTTGACATGCCAATGGCATAGTTACCGCATGGCAAGTCCATACCATGAACTCTTATCATTATAGTCATGTGAATATTGCATTTATTAGTATTCATGGTACTCAGGCTTGGGGATTCATCTCACACAGATTTACACCAGTTTAATTCTCTGCAGTTTATACTGGAAATAGATTCCCGCAGCAGCTTTTTTTTCATGAAAATAGACCTCGGCTCGAGCGTTATGTTTTCCCATTTCAGACCATGTGTCATTCCCTCAAGAATAGGATTCTTTGTTTGAGTTGTGCCCAATATTCCTGGTCTTTCACGAGCACAACAAAGCACAACTGAGCACAACAAAGCACAACTGAGCACAACAAAGCACAACTGAGCACAACCGTTAAACAAAGAAATGATAATCTAGGAAATGACACTTGGTCTGAAATGGGAAACATTACACCCAAGCTGGCCCGAGCTGAGGACATCAATTTGAGGGTAAGGAAGTGTCTGGTAAAAAGTCAGAGTTGAGGCACAGTATTGGCTAGTTGAAGTCAGAAAACCTACCTGACAAAGATCAGAAACAGATGTTCTACCACCAAGCTTTGTTACAAGGATTTGGATGAGCTGTACTGGATCAGGGTAATCATTGACATTTATCCCTACATCCTCCTTTTTTGCTGCTACAGTAGACTGATTATCCTAAAATTAAATAAACTTAGGTTATAATAATATAAAATTGTCAAGAAAAACGGTGCTTCATAGCCATAAAGCAATTAACATATCAAGTCAACCCTGTTTTCATTACAACTGCTGATGAAGACAACATTTGTGTAAGGGAAATCATACAGCCATTGCACTGCTGTAAATCAAATAAATCATTAAAGTATACCTATCAAGGTACATGGGAACTTCTGTAATGGCTTACTTGATTGACAGTAGAGTAATGGCCAATTTCCCTGTATCAACTGGATAACTTATGGATAAGCACATAGGAATGAAAAGATTGGTTATTTTACTTACAAGAGTGGTCCATATGCCAAGATGTTCTATATCATGAATATAGGCATGGTAATGGCCACCATAGCAGCTACCTCTGAAACAGACCAGAAAAGTGATCAATAATTAGTTTGTCTGATAATTATTCTGACCCATTATTACTAAGCACTTGGCCCATGCTAAAGACCACACCACCACACAGATGATCTGATATATTACAGATGCACCAACAGATCCAGTCTATGCCACCTCTTGATGAAGACTAGTACCTTACAGTTGAAATGTTCCTGTCCTTTCTACATGTACAAATGACCCTCAATCATGAGAAAAACAGATATTAAGTATAGATATCGCGATTCACTAAATAGTCTCTTATATTTTTGAGAAGACAATATTCTGCGGTATTCTGATTGGCTAACGATCGACCAAAAAGAAAGCTTGAGCATGCGGCCATGCAATTTTTACGCTTGTTACTTGCGCCATAGCTCGGGCTCATAAGGAGATTTTCGCTTTTAATCAAAGAAAATATTGGGAGAAAATATATTCGGTATGGGGCGGAGTCGCAATTCTCCCAACTAGCCGTCAATATTTCGTGGTATTGTCCTATCAAAATCTTAATTAGTTTATATAATTTAGCTTTATTTTACCACTCAATCTATTGGCTAAACCAGGGAAGATGGTTTTACGGGTTCTATTATTGAACCCCCCTATGGGTCCCATTGAACCCCCCTTTGTAAGACCTAAATCGTGAAGTCAATCAGATTCTTTATATGCTCAAACTAGACTGAAATGCTAAGGAAAACCCTTTCTGTGAAGCAGACCGCACCAGCTGATCCTGGATCTGCTACACTGGACCCTGTTTCACTTTGATAGCAATAACTTACTTGTGGATCACTACTGAGAAAAGTTCATACACATCATCATCTCTCTGTACTTCACAGTACTTCCTCATGTCAAGCTCAAGTGGAAAGGTATAACGCTGGGTCTCTTTGTAACGTTCAAATGCCTGTAAGTCATAGGTGAACCGTACCAAAGAAAACGTCAAGATAGATGGTAGGCTTCGAAGCTTAGCTCCCTAATAACAAAAAAATTACTAGAGCTCAGATTTGGTATGAAAAATAGAAAACCAGTGCATATTCCGTTATAAAGTTGGATAGCAGAATGATTCTCAACACTGTTCTAATATTTGCCCAGAGTAATTGGTTACTGTTGTGGTGTTCCTGCCAGTTAGTCACAAGCAATGGCAAATAAATAAATGGATAAAAAATAAATGATCTCCAAGTGCTGTAAAACTTAATTCACACAGTACTGTCAGCAAGCTTTTTTTTTTATTTGATAAAATACAATTTTGAATAGTCATCATTTTGGATAAAAGTGATATTGATTAGAAATAGGAAGTGAGTGTGGTGCATATTGCGTGCTGTCTGTTCTTCTAACCCAATTATTGCACCCTCTACCAATCAGTGTTTGAGTGTTCAGATAAAACCCTTGAAGCAGGAGAGAACCGACAAGGAACTCTACAAGTTTACATACAGCACCAAGCCTTGGAGTTCAACCTGGTCTGCAATGATGATGATTGGTGGTGCATTTGACTTGCGTTTGAATAGCAGCACACACCACCCATGCATGCTTCTCATGAAAATACTTAATGTCAAAAAAGTAAGCATATCATATTTTCTTTTTTACATTCTGATAAATGGAGTAATATTACGTTAAGACTGACTCCACTCAATGTACCTCATTGTAAGGCCTTATGCACTCACACAAGCAATGTATATTATGCAAATGAGAGCACAAGCAATGTTCACATAATTATTTGCTGTGCATTCACAGTATACCAGGGATTAGATGAGATAAATTCTTGGCATTGCATTCACAAATTAAGAAATTTTTTCCACAGCAAGAAATAAAACATTTTCCATTCCTTGCAATTGCAATTGAATCTACTGTAACCTACTCTTGAAACTAACTACTGCTTGAGCTGGCATTTGCATTTTGCATTTGCATTGTTGTCATGTGACCTCAGCAGCATGTGGCACTGTGCTAATAAAAGATGAAAACATGAAATATTTATACTACTCACCCTTGTAGCATTGACCAGTTTATTACATTCTTCACACATGTATTGATTGCTTCCATCCATTAACTCAGGCATAACATAAAACATCTCAAGACTCTGATTGAGACTAGTGCAGCCTGTCAGGACCATTTGCAAATCCAGAAAGTCCTCCTGATAATTAAATAAAACCAGGTAAAAAAGATATTTATTTTTGCCCTTGCCATCATGTCAGACTATTATTCAGACTTATTTGACACCATATCTTAAATACCTAGTAATTTAGTATTGATCTGTGGATTGACCTCCTAGATTCCTAAAAATTTGTCATGATTGGGAACTTAATGTTATTTGGTTTAAATGATGTCAATCTCAAGATAAAATCTCACCTCTTTTTCACTAACTTTCCCACAGTCCTGACATGTGATCTGTTAAAGCACCAAAAAGAATAACTATATGAATCTTTATAATTATCAAACCGTAAAAAACCTCAAGCTCTTTGATGATTAATTCTGGGTATGGCTAACTCACAGCTATCATAATAAGAAGTTGAGAAAATCTCAGCGAACCCTGCTTAAAGGTGTTGACAAGTCAAGAAATTGATGCAAAGTGTGATTGTCCGGGTGAGTGTAGTCTTGAGTAAGACTGTCCTTAGCTTGGTGGTGAATTGGCATTTCCAATAATTTGAGCAGTAGTCACATTCATTAATTAATTAAAAGTCCAGTGAAAAAATGAGAGACAGCCGAGGCAATGGTATTTTCCTCTGGCTCAGTAGTAAGGTAAATGATGATTAGTTTTTATTGTTATGTAAAGAGGTGTGAGTGTTATCGCATGTCGCAATCACAAGGTCATGAATGAGTCTTTTGTAAGGTGCTGGTAATAACCGTTGACTTCATTTAAGTGCTTTTAACTGTTTTCTCACTGGACTCTGAAAATGACTTCCACTCAGGTTGCAAAAATGTCAGTCACCACCAACAACAGTCTTTCTTAAGACTATACTGACTTGGACGATCAAACTTCACAAAAAACTTCAACACTTGGGTTCAAACCATTATTTTACTCTTCAAGGAATTGAACCCCAGAGGTGAGAGATAAGTGCATTACTGGTAGGGCACTACTATAATGCATTGGAGTTTTAGAAAGCATAGATTATTATTACCTTTGAGACAGAAGTTCCATGGTAAAGATTCCTTATCAAATCCTGCCCTGGCGTACCAACAAGAGATGACTCAATTGCACTGAAGAGAATCCTATTGAGCTCTTGAACATCATGTTGTTGAAACCCCTTAATCAAGAATCAATAACAAGCAACCTTAAAAATAACAATTATTCTTAACCTATATAATATGGTATACATGTACAACAATGTAGAACAAAAATGAAAAGAGACTGCGAAATATTGAATAAAACAATACAACTTTACAAGTGTCAAGTTACTGATGAAAGGAAGGATGAAAATATGACAATATTCAACTTGGAGCAAACAAAATGTTTATTATGGTAAACAACTATGCTGAAAATGTGTAGTTCCAGAAAATTATCCATACCCCTGTCAAGGAAATTTTTTTTAAAGAACCTCCCCCCCCCCTTTGCCCCCAACCCGCACCCCAAGAAATTCCAATTTTCTTCCATGCAAACTCTATAATTTGTGTTTATTCTTGGACCCTCTACCCTTTGGAAATTTCAAATTCCTCTGTGGGAATTTCTAGAACTACACAACACATGATAGAGGGACTGATGGCAATGGCAGATTCAGAATAATTTCTAGGGGATGGAATTGCAAATTACACCACTCGATTTGTGTCTGGGGTGCGGGCGTGTAGTAATGCTAAAGCGGTAAAGCGGTAAAACAATAGCTTCTTTTGATGTGATGTCATTATGAAATAGGGCAATTGAAGCAGGTGTGAGAAAATGATTAAATACATTGTAGGATGGGATAGGATGGAGAGAGTGCGAAGAAATGGCTGAAATTGGAGTATTTGATTGGATGTATAGTGGATAGAGAGATCAATAGAAGATTGGTTGGGATGAGAAGAGATAAATGGAAGCACTGAAAAAGGAAGGCTTGATGTACTGTATAGGCGGAAGGAATAAGAGGTGGCTTGACAGATGGATGAATACATATAGAGATGCAGATAGGATGAATAGATAGATGGATAGAGTGAGAGAGGGAGGGAGGGAGGGAGGAATGTAGGAAAGGGAGGATTGATGAATCAAAGATCACCTGGTTTCCTGTCCATCCAAAGCTTTCTGTCAGATCTGAAGTACTAACACTCTTCTGATTTGACAATAACAATTGTGCAAACAAGTGCTGTAGTTCCAGAGGAATAACCCTGACCTGCTAATGGGAAAAAGAAGATAAAACACACACGATTTTAGGCCTATAATATAAGTCCCTGCCTTTAAGTAAATGTTGAAATATCATGTTTTTCTTGACCTTGCTTTTGGAATTTTCAGAAATCTCTTCTGACAGCTCACCAAGGTCTTGGGCTCTAAGCTGAAAGAGGCAGTCTATAAATAGCACAGAGAAAACAATAATTACAATTATGATAAATTATTTATTTATTGTTTGATTAATTGAATGATTGGCTGACTGAGTAACTGACTGCTTGTTGATTGGCTGATTAACTGTGATTTAATGATTGGTTATCTTTATGCTGGCTGGTCATTGGTTGTTTGGTTGATTGATACAGATTGCGAGAATGATTGGCTAACTTATCGATTGACAGCTTGTTTGATTGACTTGATAATTGGTAAAAAATAAGGGAGATGTAAGCGTTAAAAATAATTAATGGATAAACGAAATTTCTTGTCATTAAAATCTTAAAATGCTGATGTTACTCTTACACAGTATATAAAAAATTGGCTGGGTGCTGTATAGCAGCCTTACCTCTAAATTCGGGTGTAAAAAACAAAGTTTGGATTAAAGAATTCAGATAACATGTTCCTCCTTGATTGATAAGGCCACAGAGTTCGGTGGGACCACGAAGACCAGGAGGTTCTTGCAGTACAACTTTTTTTGCCTTACTCGACGAATGACAAAGATTTTGCTTTCCATTTGTAACCGTGATGGCAGATTCTTCGTCATCTTCTTCAGCGAATAAGTCTCCAAACATAACGAATACTTATTAGAGAATTTTAAAAGAATGATTTCTCGTAACTTGAATAACTAAATCCGGTATTGCAAGTGTCGAGACTTTGTTGTTGTTCATCCGCCATCTTGGTTATGTATTCAGCCAAATTCACTACTTTGGGAGGTAGGGCAGGGCTGGATGATTGACGAAAGGGAAAACAAACCAAGCAAGTCTCAAGATTACCAAGCACGAAACAAGTAACCACGATAAAATTATTAATTTTATTCTTATGAAAGAATCTTTTCAAACAAGTTTCCTTGTCAAGATTTTCAAACTTCAAACTATGATGTTGTCAGCCCACCCGACCCATAGTACATAAAGTTTCCAGGCCTACTCGATCTATAAAATGGCGGATGATTCTTGGAAGATTAAGATTATCTACTAGTCGAGTCTAGTAGCTTTTTTTGACCAAGTATTTTACGAGTTTCGAAGGCAAAACTGGAGCAACCTATTAGCGCGACCTCAGTCTTCTATTAGTTCTGGCACGATATATGGAGCTTGTTCTGAGCTACAGTATTATTTAATTTGTCAGTGAGTAGTCAGGAGTGTTAAGTCACGCATGCTCCCCTTACTGGCAGTATGTCCATGTGTAGCTGAACTATCCCATAAAAACACAATTATTAACTCACAAAAAGCGACCATGCAAGGAAATAGCCCTGAGAACGAAATATTCAATCCAGAAGACCTAACGAATTCAGCTAATATTAAACCACCAAAAAGGACTATATTTGGAAAAGTTGTACTTGGTGTTACAGGCGCAGTAGCTCTAGGCCTTGTTGCTATAACGACACCATTTGTCACGCCTGCTCTGCGGAAGATTTGCCTTCCTTATGTTCCAGCAACTGAAAGACAGGTTGCCAATGTGTTGCAGTTGTGTCGTAAAGGGAAGGTTCGTACTTTAGTAGACTTGGGAAGTGGAGATGGCAGAGTGGTAAGTTCATATGGTAGTCCATGGTAGTGGGTCTTTATATATAATTTTATAATAAAACCCTGGGAGGGGGGTTACTCCCTTAAATTTTACTCTACGGGGACATTCCCCCAAATAGGGTAAGGTTTTTGCCTTCACGTCTTGGATAGGGTATACAATTTTTAGTAAGTTGTCTTGAAAACAGTCTTACAACTGATTTTTTTTTCTTTCTATAAAATAAAATGATTGCAACAGCTTTTTTCTGTTCTGCACTGCTAGGACTTAGCAGTCTGCAAGGCCTTGAAACAAAGATTTCTAACACCAGTCAATCATGATTATAATTACAATAATACAATACTACTCATTTTCTTATGTTCATGATGATGATCCTAATGTCAATAGCTCAAGTTGGTAGCTATATGCTGGTCCCGAGGGATGGTATAGAGGCATTTGCACTATCACATGATGTGCAGCACTGACAGGAGGCACAATAATAGAGAGTTTAAGCATCTTGTCTACTGCAAACAGAATTCTTTCCCATAGACATGTAAACCAGATTAGATCAGATTCAAATAAACCCTGCCCCTGTTGTAGCTGCCGTCACACGATGGTGCAAAGATGGCCTGATCTATTGAGCTTCTTGAGGGTCATGCAGGTCATCAAAAAATCAAACTTATTTATTTTCCAGGTTCTTGCAGCTGCTAGACATGGTTATCAAGCTCATGGAATTGAACTGAATCCATGGTTAGTGTTATACTCCAATATACAGGCCAGATGGCATGGCTTGTCCAATTTGGCTTCATTTTCTAGACAAGATTTATGGAAGGTAGGTTTGTAATTTGAGTTGCATTGATTAATTTATTCATAAACTTCCACAACAGTAAGGAACCAATCATTATTTGTTTATTGGGCCCCTCCTTTAAACCATTGAGGAAGAACAAACTCTGCTCACATGTAATTGCCGAGTCTAGAAATACAACCTGAGATCCCAGAGGTAAAGTGCATTATGGAAACACTACCCTTGATTCGCAAAGAGAACAAATTGTTAGATAGATATTAATATTCTAGGCGAAATGGCATGAGTCATGTGATAGAAAATCTGACTTGTGCACAGTATTAGTGATGACTATGGGGTCAATAGCTAGCTTATTTGAAGTTGTTTGTGTTACAGGTGAAGCTATCTGAATATGATAACATTGTCATCTTTGGTGTATCAGAAATGGTAAAGTTTATAGTTTATAAATACAGTTTTCCATTCTAGATACTTTGATTTTAACATGTGGGCTGTGAGAGACTCATGAGAGAAGCTTAAATAAACACATCCCAAAGCAGACAGAGTGATTTCCAACTTTTCATTAGGTGTTCTCTAAGCATCCTAAATGTTTATATCAGATTATCTAAAATGTCAAACGGTATTGTATCTCATTTTATTATCTAGTTAGGATAGTACGTGCAAGCTGATTGGCCAAAAAAGGTGCTTTAATTGTGAATGGAGTACAGTGATGACGCATCTTTCTTTTTGCGTAAATAAAGAGAGCCAGAGCACGGAAATAGCTCTTTTATATGTTTAATTAAATCGTAATAAGCAAGCGAATAATGAAAAAAAGGGATTTATTTTCCGTATGAAAGTGCAAAGTTAGAGCCCCGGGAAACTCATCAGTTTTTGGGCAAGATAACGATAAGTTTCTCGTAAAAAAAGGATGAATCAATCGTCTTTGATTTCCTCTTTCTCTCAGATGCCACAATTGCAAGAAAAGATACAAAAAGAAATGAATCCTGATTGCCATGTTATAGCTTGTCGTTTCCCGTTTTCCTGGCGTCCAAACGATTGTATCCAAGAAGGCATTGACAGTGTTTGGTTGTACAAATATCCCTTTAAAGAAATTCCATAGGCCTTCATATCTTGGCTAGCACGAGGAGCATGAAGAGCTAATGTAAAGTAATAATTTGTTGGTTTATGGACGGTCATATTACCAACATGGGCAAAATTAAAAGAACGTTTATAAGAAGCTGAACGGACTTTTTTTACCTGTAACTTTGAGAAATCTTGCTGCAGTTTGGAGACATTCCAGGGGGAGAAAGGGCGGCAAACTGAGAAGCGCACGGGCACCCGTTCGACCTCCTTTTGATCGTTAATGTAGCTGGGATGTCTAGGATAGATGTTTGGACAAAACTTTAAGAAGTACCTCTCGGCGTACATCCCTTTCCCTCGCACCCCTTGCTTCCGTCGTGAGGATTTCTCAATAATTCAAGATTTAGAAACAACGACATCTGATCGAGGAAACTTTCAAGAACTTTTACTTTACTTTATTTTTATAATCATAAATACAATATATTAAACCACGTAATGAACTTAAGAGATTCTTGCAGTTTACATATAATCTTCGACAATAAATAATGTCTTTTGAATTTGAGACAGCCATTTCGAGATGTAGGTAACTTCTGCGTATAACGGTTTTGGTACGAGTGGGAAACGCACGTACACGGTCGGCATGCCGGTATTGGTACTGGCTTATACGTATACATTGTACGATTGCGTTTGTTGGTCAATAATAGGCCCTTTTCAGTTCAGTAATCACGAGCTGATTAATTCACTGTGAGCAAATCAATGAACATCTTGATTCCCACGGCCGTGAAATATACTGGTGAGCAAATAAACTTTCTACAACCTGTTTCGAGAGATCGAGAGACCTTAACCTGTACTTTGCAGAGGTTTTACCCGCATCAGTACAAAATGGCTACCACTTACGAAAACAAGTAAGATTTTAGAACGATTTACAATTAGAGTCTGAATTGCAGCATAAGAAGCCCAAGCTTTATTAAAATGATTCTGAACATAAATTAATCGTGAGGAATCTTGACAGTGGAACAATAAACTACTCTGTCATTGAATAACTATATACAGTATCTAAACCAACCAAAGCAACTGGCCAAACCAAGCTGCACTGAGCTCGTTCGTATCATGTGCTTGAGACTGTTTACTTCAAGCTTCGGGCTCGTATCTAAAATTGGAGAAGAGTTGAATTTACTAACTTACGTCACTCAAAACGAAAATCACTTGTATCAATATTTTTCTTACTTTTTCTTCGGTTTTTACTCCCTCTGGAAAAATAAACTTCGAAATTCAAATACAATTCATTGGCGGCTGCCTTATCAAGTTCGTTGTAAAAGGCCGTCCACCCTGAGGGTTAATTATCACTGTTTTAAAATCATCCTACCAAATCAATTTAGATTTAGTTTTCATGACATAATTTGTTGTCCAGAGTTCTAATTGTTTTAGTTGGAAGTTAGTCATCGAGAACACTTTGGCCTATATTTTAGCGGTTTTTATGGGCAGTTGGACCCGGAAATAGGGGACGGATAAAGACTGAATTACCCACCCCTCAATTCTTCCATGGAAAGTAAGCTGGTCATGTACTCACTTGCGTAAACGATTTCTGAGTTCTTTAATCTGATCGTTCTTTGAAGTCAACATCTGCTTCATGTTCTTGTATTGGGATGTCTCGTTAAATTTCTTGGTAAGCTCCTGTACAATGTAGTAATAATAATAATAATAATAATAATAATAATAATAATAATAATAATAATAACAACAACAACAACAACGACAATAATAACAACAACAATAACAACGACAACTTTATTAGACAGGGTAACACCGTTACCATAAATGATAATTTTCAGGTGGCCCTCGATAAAATATTTATTACACATTTAGGGTCGATATCCGTGTGATAAAGCCGTGAATAAAAACCATATCAGTGAAGTGATACGATATCACTTCACGGTAAACTGGGAACTGGAATGTTTTCATTTTATCGACCTTAAATGTGTAATAAACAAATTATTACATGTTAAGAACTGGATATGGTTTTTATTCACTCGTTTTTCCGTATTATATCCCTCACTCGCTCGAGGACTCACTCACGCGATATGATAGAAAAACTCGTGAATAAAAATGATATCAAGTTCTTAACATGTGATAATCTCTATATACAAAATATAATAATAATAATAAATAATAATAATATATATATATATGTTATTTACCGGCCAGGAGGTCCGGATAGGGAAAAACTGTGCCCGAGGTCTTGAATATACGGACCGAGGCCGTTAGGCCGAGGTCCGTGTTCAAGACCGAGGGCACAGTTTTTCCCTATCCGGACCGACTATAGGACGGTAAATAACTTATTTATTTTTTTCCAGTATTTTTTTTACTTGTTTTGGTAATCGTTTTGTGTTGTCGTTTAGCGGCAAAGGATACCGGACCGCGCGCGCGGGCAGATACTTACAAAATACCGCCCGCTCAAACAGCCAATCAGAACGCACGATTTTTTAGGATACCGGACCGGAAAAAATAAATATACATATCAAATCCCCTCCCCGCCAAACCATCAATGCCCCCTCCAACCCCCCATCCACCCCCTACCTTCCCCCACGCGACGACCCTCCCGCAACCAGGTGTAGAACGGATAATCATTCTGAATTTGACCTCCTTCATGAACAAATATTAAGAAACGGTAAGGGACAACTTCAAACAGGCTGCTAGTAATAGATATGCAGTCTCCGAGACAGGGGAATGGTGCAGGTGGAACGTGCCCCCCCCCCCCTGGATAAGCTGATATCTCTACTCCATCACTGGTGTTTGAGTTTGTAAGCAAAGGCTTCTAAAACAAAGATTATGGATAGTGCACCCCCCGAGAAAAATCCTGAATCTGCCCTTGCGAAGGGGGATCCAATAATGCTTTCACAGTAAGTTTAATGAAGCAGCGGCGAGTTTCGCGGAATTTCCATTGGGGGAAAGGGGTGGGGGATGTTATAATGAAGAGAACCTTCCCAGTCCTCCCCTTTGATCTGCCTCTCCTAAATTAAGAAAAACAAAAGAGAATGATACCTGTTGTGCTTGCTCAAGTTCTGCTTGAAGCCTCAAAATATCATGCTGAAAAACAGTCAACGAATAACCTGATTATGAGACACGAGTAAACATTTCCTTGCAATAATCCGATCCCGCCGAATCCATTACCATACCTCCCTATATTTAGTACTCTGTCGCTTAGTCGAACAAGCTAAAATGTGTTTTTGTTATAGAGCATGGAATAGCCATGAATAATAAATGCATTCTATAGTAGGTACATCAAGAAAGAATTCGAAAGTAGTAAAAAATCTTATGAATTTGAGTTTGTTGGTCGGACATGTTGTATTCCATTGGGAAAACTACCCATTGTTTGGGTGGCATTCGAGCATAGCCAGGATCGGTTTGTTTCACCTGTTGCCTTTCTTTCTGTCTATCTGTCTGTGTTTCTTACCTTGGCTTGCGTGATATCGTCCTCCAGAGATGCAACCTTGTTTGATCCAGCATCTCTCGACTGAAAATTAAACATTATAACAATCAAATAACTACCATTGGTATTGACAGTAAGTAATGCTGCTGTTACTGGCGTCAATTGATATCTTATACATCAAGACCCAAGTAAAGAAGGTATACACCCTTCGTACAACCGTGCCCAGAGGTCTGGCGATGCATCTCCAACGTTGGTGAATAAGGGAAAAAACGATTTAGAATAAACGATGTTTAGGAGCTACCTTCTTAAGATCCATCTTGACTTTAGCCATCTGGTCTTCGAGTTCGGACACATCACTTCCATACTTCTGTAAGATAATACAAAAGTATACAGAAACCGATCGAATACTTTGTTCCACAAACGTGACGTTACATTTTAGTTTCATGTTCTTATTTTATAGGATTAGCCTCGATTGTGCGAAAATTATGCTTAAACAACCGTGCAGTATCAACGGTAAATATTGGTACGAATCACTGCATGAGCATTATGCACAAAGCCTCACATTGAAACCTTTGGGCTTGACACGAGAAGAACATCTCGGAAGTGAGCTATTTTAAGCTTTTTCAACGGTTCAGTCAGAGAACGCAGGGTTTCAAGCCGTAAAGATAACAACGTATATTGGTGTTTGTTTCCTCAAGGGTCAACTTACTTTAGCATTAGACCTGGCCTTCAATTCGGCTTGAGTATGCTCCAAGCTGTCCTTGAGTTTCCTTTGTTCGTCGAAAGCACCAGTTGCCTTAAATCAGATAACACACGTCAATGTAGACCACTGCACTCCATATCCCACATCTATCCTCATTCTGTCACCTCACCATCCCACACCCATCTTTAATAGTGTGCATATCCGAATAGACCCATTTTCAGCATTTATTACGAACATGTTAAAATATTTACACAAGAAAGAATCAGTTCCCAAGAGTGGCATCACATGGTCTTCAATGTCACAATAAACGACGGAGCTATAAAGGTACATTAAGAGTTTATGTATGAGAGCGCGTCATTAGTACTACGACTACCAGAATCTCTTGAGCACTTTCTTAGGTTATTTTATTAGCATTACTGTTGCTTGCGCGAAGCAATGTACAGTGTAACTTTGAATAGTAAAAAAGGGGAAGCATTTCGGTAGTCATGCAGGTGGTAGCGAAATGGCCTTAGCGTAATTTTTCACCCCTACAGCTAAGCCAGCATCAAAATCGATCAGCCGTACTCGTATAAATGAGCACATGGACCAAACAGACCCAAATCATATTTCTGATATTTGAATAAAACTTTTACTAACCTTCGATTCTAAGTCTTTTAGGCGGTTCTTAAGTTTGGCGTTGTCTTCATTCAAACGGTTTATTTCCTGTAATGAACGACACAACGGATCACTTAATTGATTTTTCATTTTATCATAATAATCTTTACTTTAAGTCTTTTAATAACCGGTCTTCCCCTCCATCTAGTACCAAGAGGCTATTTGTATAATTATATGTAGGGCAAGTCCTCTTATATTTTGTTTTTGTAAAGTTGTTGTTGTCGTTGTCTTTTTTCTCAAGGGACGCTATCAATTGCCCTAAGAATTGCCCTAACAACATGGTTATCCAACCTTGGCATGAGAACAGCCTCTTACTAAAATGTTATTGAACTAAATCAGTATCAAGCTTTGGTTCTAGCAGGCTTACACTAAATTGGGTGGCTTGGTAAACTAGCCCTAGCCTCAATCCTAAAGACCGTGACATGAGCTCTTTAAGGGAATAGAAAAAATTCTCCACCCGATGAAACCTTTGAGTAAGAATCTATTCAATTCGTACAAAGAAAAGCAAGCTAAGGCCATTACACCTTGAAACTCAAAATCACTCGTAAATGGTGTGAAATCTAAATGAACTGTGTAATCATGATGTATACTCTTCGACTTTGCGAAGCATTTCTATCGAGAACGTTTCACGAAAATTAGAACTACCTTTTACTCTTACGTCCATAAGTTTTTAACCTCCTTTAAAACAGGGCCTTCGCAAGCCTAAACTATACAGTGAACAAAGAATCTTGTGCTTTAAGAAAAACGTATCTAAATACAAAAAACTGTCCAAATTTAATTACAATTCCAAGGCATTTTTTCGAAGGATGAAACCTTTAAAAAAACTTTACCGATACCCTGAAACAACCTCTGGGCTGGCACAGGCAACTCAAAGATCATAAATTGGTGTTAGTTTTTAAGGAGGGAGGAAACGGAGAATCCGGAGAAAAACCCTCAAATCAAGGATGAAGGTGTATCAAACCTTTTGTTGATCCTGTATAAGCTCAGTTAACAAATCTTTTTCTGATAGTTGTAATATCATGGCCATGCTATACGTCCATAGCTAGGAAATATGAACCATTTCTGGATGATGACACAGCAAATAAACTAGCTCATAAACTGACTCAACCGTCACAGATCATACGGCCGCGGCGCTTATAAACCTGCACAGCGTTGCTATGGGTTCTATGGGCTTGTTTGGAGACACACCACACGCAGCTGTGAGAGAAACGTTTTGATGAACACGAAACGAAAGATTTGAACAATCAACAAAGCCAATAAAACCACATCACATTCTTGTGGTAAGAGACCTCAAAACCCTCTAATTTAACTGGCTGATAAAAAAGGATAGATAACTAAAAGAATCCTTTTAAAACAACTTTATTAGTTGCTATCGAAACTTACGAACTATAAAAAGAATTTTATACTATTTAGTTGTCATGGTATCTATACTATAGATGTCATCCAACATTCAAGCACCGTTTTGGTCGTATTTCGAGAGTACCATATTATACTACCCTATCCACTGACTGGTGCAACAAATAGATAGATTTACTGATAGCGCTAGATATAGGGTTATACGAATCAATAAGTCTTCAGTTTTTAAACTTAATATGAAATTTCCAAATTTATCAATACCCTGGGACAACCTCTGAGCTGATTTAAGTCAGGGTATACCTAACAGTCAAGATTGTACTCTGAAACGACCTCTTGGGCTGATCGAAGTCAGGGCACAGCTGAATGGCAGATTGAACCCTGAAACAATCTCTGAGCTGATCAAAGTCAAGGCATGGCTAACTCAGAAATCGAACCCTGAAACAATCTCTGAGCTGATCAAAGTCAGGGCATGGCTTGTTTTCTTTCAGCAGCAGATCAAAAAGACCTTTTAGCTGAAATGTTTTTTTTTTCATATCAGAGCATGTGTCATTTTCTTTAGTATATTAAGATAAGTCATTTGAAATATATATTCATATTCATGTGTCTTCTCATGCATAACTGGTAGCGGAAAAAAATGAGACTTTAAATGAAATGACACCTGGTTTAAAATAGGAAAAAACATTACACCCAAGCTAAACTGGATGTTCCTGTATAAATATTGACTTAAATACAAATAAAAACATCTATAGATTACAATACACTGTGCCATACTTTGTTTAAAACTGATTCCTTAACCTTGTCCTGTAATGCTTAATGCAAGAATAATTGGGAAAAATCTTATGTTCCTATTAAGATGTCTGCTGCATGAAAGGTCCATTGGGGTTTAAGAGTTGATTTTGCAATTGTCAAACTTACCATTTGAAGAAGAGGTACAGCCCCACCTTCATTTAGTGGCTCCAGCTTTGAAGCTTGAGACAACTTGGACAGTTTTGACTATAAGAGAAATCACCACTATGATTAAATATAAGTGCAATATTTAAATAATAAACTGTATGATATTCCTCTTTTACTCCAAGGAAGGACTAGCGTCTGAAACGTCAGTACGTTTTTTCATCTTTTCATGGTGTATAATTTACCTTTTTATCATTACTGTTTCATTAGAAACACCAACGCAGCTCACACTAGTTTTAAGCTAGTTATATCTTCTGTATATGATATTATGTATTAATACAGTGGACTCTCCTGTAAGCGACCACCTTGAGGCAAGGAGAAAGTGATCGCTTACAGAAGATGGTCGCTTATGAGAGAGCTACCACAGGAAGCCCAAGCAATGGACATCCCAACACATGAAGCATAAACCATTTATATTTGTAACTCACATGGTAAAACTACTATATTAACGATTAAACTGTTTTAGTCAAAATTTTGAATGTGCTATATGTTTACAGTAGTTATTGCCAATATGTCGTTGGGCTTTTAATACCCTATGACTCTATGTTCTTAATTTTTTTATCGTTAAAGGATCTGTTATCATTACTGGCTCTTGGTGGTCGTTTACGAGAGAGAAAAACAATGAAAGATTCCAAAATTTGAACCCCAAAGGTGGTCACGGTCGCTTATGAGTGAGGTTTTTAACAAAGTTTATATGGGAAACAAAATGGAAAATTCAAAAGGTGGTCGCTTACGGGAGATGGTCGCTTATGAGAGTGGTCGTTTAAAGAGAGTCAACTGTATTTTTCATAACATCTGTACTAAAATTATATTCTAAAATGTAGTTTTGTGTGTGAGGTGATTATAAGGAACACTTTATTGTTTATATTACAGTATTTCTGTTTATTTATTCACCCTTTGTTAACATTGTTATTTTTACGAAATTAGTTTTTGTCACTCGGTAAAGATCCATATGTTGAGTGTATGCTACATCGAGGGTATAAGCAGAGTAAAAAATATCTGCCTAAATTGGGTTCTCTGTTGTTATTTTTGCTTGTTAATTATTTATTCATTCACTCAATCAAAAAAAAACTTTTTTTCAGTGCTGTGCTGTTGCTTTGCCCTTTTTATGAAATATTTAAATTTGGTTTTTCGCTGCCGTCAATTAAAACTAATCAGTTGAACTGTACATTTCACATTTTTGACTGGTGGCAGCAAAAAGCCGAATTTCAGAGTGCAGCTTGCAGCTACAGAGTTCACATATTTATAAAAATGGCAGTAAAATGCATACGGTAAATCATCACTTGCGCCAATCAATAATTTAGAATTATTAGATTATTATAATTAAATTATTAGAAATTAGGAGTTATTTTGATCACTCAGTAGATTTTAACATAATGCTTCATTTTAGAGGATTATTAGATTATTATAATTAAATTATTAGAAATTAGGAGTTATTTTGATCACTCAGTAGATTTTAACTCAATGCTTCATTTTAGAGGATTATTAGATTATTATAATTAAATTATTAGAAATTAGGAGTTATTTTGATCACTCAGTAGATTTTAACTCAATGCTTCATTTTAGAGGATTCGAAATGATAGAAAGTTCAGGAAATAGTTAGCTGGAAGCTTCAAATGTTCGTGGTTTGAGTGTCCTCACTGTAACTCATTTATTTAATCAACCCATTCACTCACTTATTCATTCTTTCATTTATTAATTCACTTTCCTTCTCACTTCAGCTTGCTTTTTGAGTTTACCTGTGAATTTTGTGAGACAGCAGAGAATTCTCTTTCTTCAAACTTAGCTATCTCTTCAATGAGTTCCCTGAAAACGAAAAATGAATAGAAAAGAAGACACTTAATAAACACATAACCTCTTAAACAGTGGAGGTTCATGATGAGAAAATTTCAAGAAGTCCAAAGAAACGTCCCTATAGACCACCATATCTTTCTCGTGCAATGCATACCACTAATGTTTTGGATGACCACGGACTGGTTTGCTCTTCATTTATAAACTACCTATTGCCAGGTACAGTGTACCATATTAAAATTCCATTAGATTTAAATAAATCCAACTTACCTGTTTTCTAATTCAGAAATATCTGCTTGTAGCTTGAGATGCCACTTTTCTGCTTGACTGAACACTTGTCTAAGAAGAAGGACATTTGTATGTGCTGTATTGATCAACTCTGTCTCCACTTCTCCTCTTACCACAGCACAGAGGCCATCAAGCATCTCTGTTATTTCATCTAAAGTATATGTATCCTCAACGAGTCTGTGAATTGTGAAAGGAAGCTCAAATCCTGGATAGCGTGAACTAGCTTATACAACAGTAGAATTCTCACTTGCATGTACAAAAATTATACTATGAGGAAGAATTCACTGTAACAGTAAGGTTATTCTCAATATCATTTGCAAAAATCATACTATCAGTAGAATTCAATGTAACAGTTTTTCTCAATAGCATGTGCAATTTAAGTCTTATAATTTCCTGTCATGAAAAAATAGGATTTTGCATTTTTGTGGACAACATTCAAAGTGTTTTATACATCATGACACAGTGGGATAATACAAAGTTTTGAAGAGCCTATAGATGGAATGTCATTCAAATGTCTTGATAGAGGTCCATAACAATTCTGCACATAGGCTTGTAATTGACGACCATAACCAACTATGTACCATGCCTTTACAAGACAAAGTAACTTTCAAAGCAAGAGGATAAGCTTTATTATTTTAATTACTAATGCTGTTACCTGCTATCTTTTAAATCTTCAAATGCACCATCAATGCCACGAAGTCTTTGCCCTCGGTTAAATTTTGCGAAGCGTAAATAATTGACAACATTCTGTTGGTGATGCTCATTTAACCCTATATCCTAAAAAGCAAACACAAAAATAATTTAATATTTACCTCAGCAGGGCTTTGATAAGAGCCAATCGGTCCAAAGTCATGATTAGAGGCCAAATCTAATTCAGGGGGTGTGGGGTTGGCAAAGGTTACCATCCAACACTGTATTTCCCCATACAAATTCCTACATTTTTAATGTCATTTCTCCCATAGCCAACATTATGAGCTAAAACTATGCCTTCTTACTAATATTGAGGGAGGTGCTTATTTTATTTCTGATGTTCATTTTGATGAAACTTCTCTTTTTAAGGGGGGTAGGGTCATGTTACCAACTGTTGCAAAAGGCCTATTGAATTTACTGAGAATAATACAAGATGCCTTCATGCTAATCAAACACTTCTCATTATATTCCTTAAATAGAAATTCTAATCTTCTCTTCAATTAAAGAGGACTATAATATAGCAGAATAGTTTCTGCATTTACTGTTACTATATATACACACATTTACTATTATTATACAATTATTTATCACCTTGCCTCTGATTAGCTGTCAAATAGAATCTTCATTTCATCATATGAAATGTATACTGTATTAATTTTAACACTTATTATGGATGAGGTTGGGCATGATATAAATTTTGGTTAGAGCTGTGTACTGGGGTCATAAATGGGCTGTGTGTATAGCCTCTCAAAGAGGCACTTTTACATGCTTTCAGTTTTGTGGGGGGGGGGGGGGGGGGTAGTGGTTTGTAGCATTGACAAGTTTTTTTTAGCAAAAGTAATATTATACATAATTTACAGAAGCCGTGGGTGAGGCAGATACAGTTGATAATTTACATGTTCCTTATATCAGCTAGTGTTAATCAATTCTGAGAAACTTTCTCAACTTCTCTGTGTCATTTCTATTCAAAACCTTGAATCTCACAGCTGCTAAGTTGAACCACACACTAATACAAGTTATGTTAATAGTTAGTTACCATACAAATCTCAAATTAAGTTATATACATTTGGAAAAATAGATAAAATCTAAACATGTATGATAAACCAATCAGGTGCGCTTAATATTACAATGAGCATGCTTCTCGTTAACGAAAATAGGTTTGCAATCGGATTGCATTAATTATATACCGTTTTATTTATTTATTTTCTTTGGTCTGTCTTTAATTTATGTGCATCGACAGAAGTGAATGCTGCACAAACACTCTATTCATCACTTACAAAAAATTCTATTGGGATCAAACTATAGACTGTCTATGCTGAGAGTTTTTCTGTTGAAAACTGTGAATTCTCTGCCCTAAAACCTTTACGCCTTTTAACATCTTTATTTATTTACATCTGATAATGGTTTAATCAAGTTCTTCTAGGCTAAGACCCTCAAGTCTATTATAAAACATGAAAACCTGTTTTCCTAAAATCGGAAGGGACGCTATAACAATAAGAAAATAATACAAAAAATCGGATAGATTTTACCTCGCCATTTCTTTGAGATGAAGCTTACTTACCATTTCCTTTGAGAGTTTCCAATTTTTAAACCTAAATAGAGTAAAATGTTTTTATTTTGGTATATGGTAGCTTGATAAGTAAGTTTTTAGATCTTTCCTTGATTCAAATTTATGCTTGTAAACGTTAATATTTTATGCAGCGAAAACGATCGGCCGCCATGAAACCATGACACTGAAACAACTATGCATAGTAACCAGGCTCTGATCTCTACTTACCCTCCCCACTCATAAAAAAACAAAGGATGTTAAATTTAAACCAAGATTAAGATATTTATAATAGACACAGAAAAAAATGCGATAAGTAATAGAAACTATTTTTCTGATAAATATATATGTCGGCTAAGAAAACTCGAGTTGAAAATTGACAAATTTACAGACCCCCCCCAGTCCTACGAACGTCTGTAAATTTGTCTAGACTCTTCCAAAGTCTGTGGACCAAATAAGGACGCCGGTATTGGGCTTCCTGTACCGTGACGGTGCTAATTTCTCGGAACGCGAGTAAGAAAATGGCTTCAAGAGTTGCTGTGGTATGTAGGAAGCTTTATTTCTTGACATCTTTATTTTTCATACAATCCAAGCTAATTGGACATATATATTAGCAATATATTGCCTTTGCATAATTTCTCGATAAGTTTTGCTGCATGAGAGAATCTCAGTTCCTTGTGTTCTGACTTCACAGGATCATAAATTATTTATTATCAAGTTGACAGGGGAAGATTCACTATAAAATGACTTCAGCGTTAACAGCAAAAGTGCTTAAGAGAACTCAAAAAATGTGAAACCATGGCCCATGGATGCTCTAGCTATCACTCACTAAAGGAGACTCTTGTCGAACGTAATGGCGCGCAAACGGCTTGGCTCAGATGCACGAATCCGTATCAGTCATTACATAACATCAAATTAATAAAAACGTTAGACCCATTTATAAGAACTAGTGCCTTGGGTACCAGAAGCCCGCGAGAAAACCGGAAATTTCCCTTTGATGATATTTTGGACTCAAACAATGAATCACCTTTTTGAGGCAGCTAGGGGCTGGGCTGGAGGGGGGAGGGGTTGGGGGAATATTGTCCCCCAGACTTTTCGGTGATTTGTTCAAATATTAAATGCTTTATCAGGGAGCATTTGGTTTCAATAAGTAATATCTGATCACATGTTTCAAAGAGACTTTGTGTCCCTCCAGTTCTCCAAGGTTCGGGGAAGTCTTAAAAAATTAGTTGTTGCAAAAATTTCCCCAAGTTTAATTTTGCAGTCAAAATCCCACGACAGACTCTCTACTGAAATGGGAAAAAAGTTAGTCCTAATTTATCATTATTAGGTTACCGGATCTAACAAGGGAGTTGGTTTTGCTATTGTACGATCTCTTTGTACGAAGTTTGATGGCACAGTAATCTTAACTGGTAAGATTATTTACCATTAACTTTGTAATTTATATGTTTTGAAATTATTTTAATTAAGATAAGAATTGCATTTGTGTTTTATGTTGAATTATGAACATACAGCAGCTCTGGGTCAGATCAAGTATTTTTTTAGGAGGGGGTAGACCCTTTATTATCACTAGGATGCTCACAAACTCAAGCACTACTAGTAGTACTAGGTACTAGGATATTAGTTCTTCTAGGGGTGTGTGCACCCCATGCAACCCTCGCCATCGTCCTAAATTCACCCCTGTACAGGATATTATAAAATAACTGTTATGAATGTCGCATTCTGATTGGTTTGGAGCACATGCTTTATAAGAGCACATTGCACACACGCAAACTTTCCTTTGTGTCATTCCTATCTACAAAAACTCAGTTATCGTAATTTGTACTTTATAAAAGATATGCGGAGTGCTTCGCTTCTCAAGTGTTCTGCCAATCCCCAAGTGCTTTATAACTGCACTCAGCAAGCAAGTTTTTTATTCCTTCATTGGAAAATCATGAGAAAAAGTTGAAAATCACAAGCTATAGCTAGCAGATCTTCTGGTGGGAAATCACTAGATTGCAATAATTTAAATAATTTAATCATTTCTTTTAGAATTTTTATTATTATAATAATGTTAATTTAAAATAGAGTATTCATTTTTATGTACTGTTTAATAAACGAGCAGGAGTGTTTTATCGGATATAAAACACGAGGCGTAGCCGAGTGGTTTTATACCCGATAAAACACGATCTGCTCGTTTATTGAACGGCTTAAAAAACTCATGATGAATGTTATCATATTGTACTGAATTCTTTACGAAATGATCCAAGTTTGATAGAGAAAATCCAAGTTAAAGTTTATGCAAATGAAGACGAATCTTTATCAGATATAAAACCTCCTTCACGGTCATGATTTCTATTGTGTTTCCTTCATGAATTATTAATGAGTTTTTTAACTTAATTTAAAATAGAGTATCTAGCAGTTTTTTTATATATTTTTTCAGCCCGCAATGAGGAGCTAGGGAAAAAGGCAGTTGATGATCTCAAAGGAGAAGGATTGAGCCCATCATTTCACCAGCTTGATATCACATCAGATGAAAGCATTCAAAGATTTAAAGAATACCTTCAAAAAACATTTGGAGGTTTGGATCTTCTAGTAAATAATGCTGGTATTGCATATAAGGTGTGTATATGTACTTGCTGTAGCTGTGGAAAACAATTAATTTTGCACCAATATATTAAATTAATTCCAAGGGTGGTCATGGCTCCTGACTGACAGTAGCAAGGGTGCTTATCCTTTAGGGGTTAAAATTAGTTTGAGTTTGGTTCGAGTCCTCACATCAATGCGACCCGAGTTCGAGTCCTGGTAGGTTCAGTGTTGTATGTGAGTAGAGTTGCTTGTTGGTTCTCTTCTGTGCTTCGAGGGTTTTCCTGGTTCTCTGGTTTTCCTCTTCCGCAAAAATCAACTTCTAAATTGTGTAGTTCCAGAAATCATCCATCTTCGGTATTCTAGTCCGATGTGCTAACCACTACACTACAAGGACCAACCACAAGACTTTGGTTTGAAAAGACCGGTAACCGGTGCTAAGCGTAATTAAGGCCAAATTAACCCTAATTAAATTCTAATTACAATTGTTAATAAATGACGATATAATATGTTGTGTCTAAATTTATAGTTACTAAATATTCCAAAAAAAAAGAAAAGAAAACTTATGAAGTTTAAAAACTATTATATCCTAAATTCTGAGTACATTTAGAATATTTACTAGGGATTAGGGATAAAATGGGATTGATAAATCCTAAATCAAATCTTATATGAAATATAAAATGTGACTATATATGAAATCATTAATTTAAAGGTCTAGTCTATTTATTTATGTAAAATTGTTCGATGGATAAAAATCCTATTAATGAAAGACCTAATAAAATTGATAAGCTGGCTTAAATATCAATATTCATATTAATTAATCTTCTATTTGTGTTTTGAGTCTATATCAAGAATCTAACTAATATAAAGCTATTATAATAATAATAATAATCTAATGTATCACTATAAAAATTGTTCAATTTGTTCAGTGCCTATAAAATATTTCAATGTTCAATGTCAATAGCGTTATAAGACTTATAGTAATGTTTTAAAAACATGTGCGATGTTCAGGGTCGATGAGATGATAGCTTTCTGCATCTTTATAAGTGTATCATGTCCTCTCCTTCCCAACAGCTTTCTCATGCATTCTTCCAAGTCAGTCGAAAATCCACCCAGTGCATCTATTATGATGTTGTACTGTTCAATATTATATCCTTTAAACTGTTGCTTTAACTCCCACCTAAGCGCTGTGTACTTTTGCGTCTTCTCGTCATCTTTCTTTGTGCGGTTAACCATCCATGGACAGCTCATTTCCAGGGTTGTTATCTTCTTGTCTTTGTGGTTGATAAATCGAACATCTACTCTGTTTGCTCTTACTTCTGTGTTTTCTGCATACATCACTTTCTTTTGGAATGAACTGGTCGTGATTGATTACGACTATGCTTTGACATGTTTTACAAATGTGTAGTTAAACTTACTCTTAAAAAAGGGTTATATTCGCTTGAAGACGTGCCTAAATTCTTGAAATATATTCATTTTTATTATTATTATTATTATTATTATTATTATTATTGTTATAATAGTTGAAATTAGATATTATCTTTTAGGGTGACCTGTTAAACGTAGAAATCCATGTATATGCGATCTATTCGACAAAGGAAATGACAATATTTCATCATTCATTCATAATTTTATGGTACTTTAAGGGTTTAAAACTCTTAATTTTCTTATAACTATTAATCTCAATACTAATTTATGCAGAGTCCCCACCAGGAAAATCAGGCAACCAACAACCGTCAAACAAATATAGTTCACATGTACATGACATGTGTGTGCATTTTCTTCAATGTTACTTAACATAATATATGTCAATTGATTTCTATCACAGCAAGCATCTACAGCGCCACAAGCTGAACAAGCAGAAGTGACCATAAGCACAAACTTTACTGGAACTCTCAATGTCAGTAATGCATTGTTCCCACTACTGAGGCCACATGCAAGGTATTACAGGATATGCTGTACAGTGAATTAAAGAATCCTTAGTAAACTACAATGGATTGTGCGCCGAAATCAAAACAATCGGCTATTTTCTCTGCCAGGCAAATATGGTGGTTTTTTGCAGGTGAAGTTTGGAAATCCAGTTCCATCAGTCTTGTTATTCCTGCAAGACTTTTTAAGATAATCATAAAATAATGATACCTAGTCATTTTATGCTTTCAAAAGTCATGATGCCTAACAATAATTGGACGACCGAAAAGTCATAATGTCTCATAGAAAATCTCTCTGAAAAATCCAACCTACTTGCTGTGGAATGAAAGAAAGGAGACTTTAGGAATTTGAAGAGCTTGGCATATATATCAAATTTGCAGAAATCGTAATAAATAATATTGGGGTGCAATGCATTGTAGTTGACTAGGATTCTTAAAGAAAATCATGACAGAAATTAGTTTATAACTGAACTGTCATTTTACATGGTAGATCAGTTGAATCAAATGCCTTTCTTTTCTTGTCATTCAGAGTAGTTAACGTTGCATCTATGGTTGGTCATCTCAAAGTATTACCCAGTGAAGAATTAAGAAAAAGTTTTCTTCCCCTACGTTGACTGAACAAGAACTTGTAGATTTGGTAGATGGATTTGTGAGGTAACAAGGTGTCAGTTGAATCAAATGGCTTTATTTTCTTGTCATTCAGAGTCGTTAACATTGCATCTGGGGCTGGTCATCTCAAAGTATTACCCAGTGAAGAATTAAGAAAAAAGTTTTCTTTCCCTATGTTGACTGAACAAGAACTTGTAGATTTGGTACTAGATGAATTTGTGAGGTAACAAGATGTCACTTCAATTGATAGCCACATTTCATTTGTTTATTTTTTGTTGTTTGCTCTTACAGCCCGTTTCACATTACTTTACACCTTTGGGTTCTGAACTATATTTGGAAATTCCCAAGTTGGTGACCTACTTCAAAATAACTTCAAAACTAAGTTTGTTGACCTTTAGAACTTTCCGCTGAAGTTTGGAACTTGGTTTTAGTAGATGTAATTTGAAGTTCCTGAATAAATATCGCAAAAGTAATCCAGCTGCATGGGCAAGCTCCTGGTTGAAAATCAAGTTCGTTTGCTGCAAAATAAGCCAACCAAGTTCTGAACTTCACAAGAAATTTGTCCCCAACTTGGGAATTTCTGAACATAGCTTGGAACCCAAAGGTATAAAGTAATGTGAATCAAACTGTAAAAAGAAGTATTTATTAATGAAGGATTTGAATTTGCATTGTATATTAGAGATGTCAAGGCTGGAAACCATGTCGCAAAAGGATGGCCAAATACAAGTGAGGAAACAAAACAAATTTACAAACATTGCCATTTTAACTTTACCAATTAATTTTTAAAACTCTACTAATGACCTCTGGGCTGGTTATGCAAAGTCAAGGCAAAGCTAATGCACAGACTGAATTGGAATATTTTGCATAGGGAAAGAAACTAGTGAACAATGGCCCTCAAATCTTAAGGGGTCTGCAAAAAAAAAAAAAAACAAGAAAAAGCTGTTCACATATCATGTCTATAGTCCAGGAATCGAACCCATAAACCAAATTATAAAGAAAACAATTTTGAATTAAAGGACATGCAATAACAGTATAATAATCACTGATGATTCTTTAAATAAGAAAGGCGTAATATTGTTAAAAATTATATAAATAAATAAATAAATATTATATATATGTAAACTTAAAAGCTAATTGAAAAATTGAATGAACATCCAACTAACCTGCAGATCTGTAAACAGCTTCATAAACATGCTAACTCTGTCTATGCAAGCCGCATGCTGAAATTTTTTTTTTTTTGCTGCTGCTGCTGCCAGTCAAATATATGAAAGGTACGGACTGATTAGGTTTAATTGATGACAGTGAAAAACCAAATTTCAAGGTGCAACTTGGAGGCACAGAGTTGACAGGTTTTTGAAAATTGCAGTAGTTTATGTCATTGAGAAGTATGTCATTTTTTTCTTCTTCTTAGTGTATGGAACTTCCAAAGTTGCAGTTGTAGCCTTGACAAAAGTTCAAGCAAGAAAGATGCAACAAGATCCAAGAGAAGACATTCTCATTAATTGTGTAAGTGTATGGATCATAAATTCCTTCAACGTTGTCTATAGCTGGATATTTTTTGGGGAAATATAAAATAAAGAAAGAAACCCTTGGATTATGAGAGTAGCATTTCTAACAGCCTAAATTGGCAAACAAATCTGCATTAGCTTTGCTTCCATGATCGAATTATTGGGGTGTGGCAACCATATGGCTCAAGATCCCTTAAGTTATGATTATGAAACAGACACCATGCTGGTTGATCTAACAAGAGAAGCTAATTAAGAATGCTCTATTGTTATTGTCAACCAACATGTTGAGTATGACATAACATGCACCCCAAGAATTGGAATTTAATATAAGAGATCCATCCTCTTAGAGATCAACTCTGATAAAAACCTTATGTCATCAAAGAGAACAAAAAGTACCTAGTAACTATTTCCACATATATATTGGCAACTGTTTGATGACTGAAGAGATAACTGAACACTGAGGACTGGTTGCTTTAACATGAAGGCATTAAAAACATTGAGGAAACTTAAAGTTTCATTGATATGCTGAAACAACCTCAGGGCTGATTAACTTATGGGCACAGCTAACTCACAATTTACAGTTACATATTTATGTAACTGGAATTTAACTGGTTAGGTTTTGTGAAGGGAGGAAAACCAGAGAATACAGAGAAAAACCCAGCAGTATGAATCAAGAAAAACCTTATGTCAAATAAATGAATTACAGAATGAACGAACGAGTGGGAAAAAATGGACGTTTTTCTCAATTCTCAAACCAATAGCGCAGCCCACAGATTGTAAAAAAGCTTAAAGACTCAGACAAACATTGCATTCTGTTTAACCGCTACGAGGATTAAACGAACCGATTTGATTATTTTTCCTTAAAGTTACAATAATAACCCATGTAAACTAAGATCTACTGCGATCGGCTATGAAAATTATCTGCTGAAAGTAAACTATAAATTTGTTTGTCTGAGTTTCACCTTTGTCTTCGTTTTTATGGCATCATTTTTGCGGTGCGCTATTCTTGACAAACCATTATATCACTGAGGTTATAATTATGGAATGACAATCAATAAACAGTTTTGAATATTTTTTGATACGAAATTACAAACGTTTATTTCCATCTTTAAATATAGAATTTGCTTATTTTTTAATTCGTTTTTTTTTCTATTTAATAGTTGTAATTTAATTAGTTGCCCTAAAAAAAAGACAGCCTGAAGTATCTTAAAGATTTTTTAAAAATAGTTTAAAACTAAAAATCCAATTCAAAATTCTACCCTTTTCCTCTGTCTTCTTTAAAAACTTCTGCCTTGCATCACTTAACTGCATTTTTTGTGTATATGATTCAGTGTTGTCCTGGATGGGTGAGAACAGACATGGCAGGACAAAAAGCACTACTGTCAATTGATGAAGGTACGTATCACTGCTGCTGTCGTTAGAATATATCCTTTCACATTTACTTATTCAGGGGATGCTTCTAGTCTATGCTGGCTACTATGACAAAAAACACTCAGTTTACTATCAAATTTGTCACATTGATAATAGCTAGTAAAATGCAAAGTTTGGTAATGATTTGCCCTTAATTATAGTGAAGAAGATATGAATTTTCCATTCATAAACGCACGTCTTCATAAAAATTAAAATACTTCTTTTCAAAAATTCACATCTTTGTCAGTTTAAGAGCAATCTTTACGAGACTTTGCAATTTTACTATCATCGATGTGGCAAATTTGATAGTAAGCTTCTTTTTTTCGATAAATCAAATATCTTATAGATTTCATGTTAGCGGGATATAGAAGTAATGTTTTTTCATAGAGGCTCTGTCAGGAACTGCAAAACAAATTTGAGATGGAGAAGTCATGTGTTTATTTTCTAGCTTGCGTTAGTCCCACTTTCTCTCTGTCATACAACCACAAAACCCAAACCAACAAAGGGACGGATCCAGGGGTGGCAAAAATGAGTGACTAGTCACCCTCTTTTGCTCAAATTTCTCAGTATTTCTTTACTAACAGTCACCCCCCTTTTCCTCAAGTTCTTTGCAAAACCTTTGTAATAGTCCTTCCCTCCTAAGATCCCTGGATCTGCCCCTGCATTACAGGCTACTGCATTAACCTTCCCCACAGGCTCTACAGTATGTCTTTTCTGGTAGTTCCTATTTCCACCTAGCCTGCGTGCAACCGAAGACAGGTTGTTGGTTAGTTTGTGTTTGGATGCACGCAGGCTAGTTTCTACCATGCTCTGATCATTGTTATAAATGTATCATTTTAGGTGCGGTAACCCCAGTACTTGTGTCTCTTCTACCAGAAGGGTGTGGTTATCAAGGTGAATTCTTCAGGGAAGAGAAAGTTGTTGAGTGGTGATCAAATCATTCTTGAATGTAAACATGGCAGATTAGAATTACAGCCCGTTTTTTTTTTCTTTTTCTTTTTTGCTTTTGCGACCTAACCGACTTTTGGCTTCCGTCAATGGAATTAACGACGGGACGGGCCAAAGTCATTCGAGTGTAGCCGTGTTTAGTCTACATGTCTCAAGCTCTCAAGTCGTGGGTATCTTACTTTTTTTCTAAATTTGAAAATAATAAAATCAATAGATAATATGGGACTTGGTTACGTGCTTGGTTACTACATAGCGACGGGATGTTGCAGTGTTTTCTCGTATAATTTTGTATGCTTCGCTGTTAGTTACCCCTGGTTTTCAGAGGCTCTTTCACTCTAGTGCTTCTCCTTTGTAGGTGACTTTATTTATACGAGAATCGCGAGATCGAGACAACGCGATCGATACTACTCTTCCCAGTAGACCGAGGTAGTTGTGATTTTTTAATCGCCTTCGTAGCGTCTTTTATGTTATCCGCAAGTACATTTCAAATCGACCACGTGATGCCAATGTTGTACCACGAGGACAATTTTTTTACACCACGTGATCAAAATTCAGTCAAGAGTAGTAACGAGGCCACAGCTCCCAAGCCCAGCCTCTTTGGCCTGCTACCCAAGGACAACAGAACCTACAATTGAGAACCCCAGATGCAAGCACAGGGGGCAACTTATCTTTCTTTGTTTGCGAAATGGTCTTGTCGCTCCGCCATCTTGTTTTATATTATTAAAAGCATCTAAACATGTCCTTAGCGAACACTTAGCTAAATTAATGAATTTATCAGTTCAAACTGGGAAATATCCAACTAAACTTAAGATTTCCAAAGTTCTTTCAATTTTCAAATCTGATGATTATACTGACCCGAGTAATTACAGACCTATTTCATTGCTTTCAATATTTAATAGAATTTTTGAAAAAACTATGTTCAAAAAAAGCATCTGCTTCTTTCCAATTTTCAATATGGCTTTAAAAAGCATCACTCAACACATCATGCAATTCTTGACATAGTGAATACGATTCAGTTTGGACCAGAAATTGTTTACATGTGCTGTTTTGGACTGATTTGGCTAAAGCCTTCGACACCGTTGATCTTAAGATACTTTTTAAAAAACTTTACACATATGGCACAAGAGGATGTTTGTATGATTGGTAGGTCAAAACTACAACTGTTAATAATTATATATCTGATAAACAAGAAATCAAATGCGGTGTTCCCCAAGGATCTGTTTTAGGTCCTCTTCTTTTTTATTATACATTAATGATATTTGTTAAAGCTCTAAAGTTTTGAAATTTCATTTATTTGCTGATGATGCCAACATTTTATATTCTAATAAAAAATTTTAAAATCTAGAATAAGTTATGAATAACTAGCTTGCAAAGCTGCAAGATTGGTTTACTGCTAATGAACTCACAGTTAACATAAAAAAATCGAACTTCGTTATTTTCCATTCTTCCCGTTGTAAAGTAGGTGATCAAATTAAAATTAAACTTTTTGATTATAGAAAAAGTAAATATATTTATCTTGAACAAAAAGATTATGTTAGATATCTTGGTGTATTGATTGATAGTAAATTGTCATGGAAACCTCATATTGACTTACTGAGCAACAAAATTAGTAGAGTAGTTGGTCTGTTATCTAAACTAAGGCATTTTTTGCCAAAACATACTTTGATAGGCTATGTATAAATCTTTGTTACAGCCATTATTGATGTATGGAATAAGTATTTGGGGTCAGGCTGGGAAAAAGCTAAAAGATAATTATTGAGTTTACAAAAACGAGCTCTTAGATTGATATTTCATGTCAAATTGACGCAAAGTGCTATTGAAACTAACATGTTACCTATATGGCTACTTTATATTGATTCATTAGCAACATTGATGTATGATGTCACTAACAACAATGCTCCTGTCAACGTTAGCAAACTCTTTATTTACATTCAAGACATTCACACTTATGAAAGGAGATCCGCTTATGATAGCAATCTTTTCTCCAGATCATCGAGATTAAACATTCAGAAAGATTCTTTCTCCAGAATGGGTGTAAGATTATGGAATCAAATCGCAGATCGTATAAGGAAATTATCAAAAAATAACCGTTAAAAAAAGAAATTAGGTCATTACTGTTTAAGAGTCTAGATTTAAATGGTTATTATGTTGAAATTTCAATGATGTTTAATTCATAATTCTTGATACGACTTCTACTTCCTTTTGTATTTATGTCTCGCATTTCATTTTATCCAATTGTCGTTTATATATTATAAATTATAAATGTGTATCGATATTCATTATAAATAACACTTAATCATATCTATTAATTGTAAATATTATTTTCCTTTCATTTTGGTCTTTATTTACACCATAATATTGTAATTATTGTAATTATAGATGTTTGTCTTTCCTTTTAACCTGCCTTGAATAGCTTTAAGCTACTTGCAGGTAAAAGTGTAAATATTAATGTATTAATTGAAAAACAATAAATGTGAAATATTATTTACCGCTGTTCATAATATAAATAAACTTGAGCCGGTCCAATACCGCGGGCGCTCTTCTGTGCCTTAGCCAGGGCGGGAGGAGGGAGGGCGTTGAAACGGGCATACATCTCTTGGCCGATCCGTGATGCGGAGAGTAGGACTGGGCACTACTCTGACTGTCAACAATGGCGGACTGTTTGTGGAGGAAATTCGGCTGACAAAAAGATCTTTCAAAGGTAAATTTAGGCTCGTTAATCTTTGCTTTTAGCCAATAAAACAATCTTACTGGTGTTAGAGAACACCCAAAACATGATAAGAGTTTTCATTACGAAGAATTTCGCTGGGTTTTGTACTCAAAGAACCATTTTAATAAGCGACTGCCTATGGTGTTTAGCTGAATTTTATGTAGCAAATGCGGGCGCAGGGCATTTTTGGCTATGTTACAATGTTTTCCAAAACCTAGTTTATATTTTTTTGAAATATTTATATAGTGTTTTACTTATGTGAAAAAAATCAGACTGAGCAAATTTGAGCAAAATTAGTTTTTTGACATCTCAAAAGTAGACTAGCGAAGCGCTAGGGAATTCATAGCATGTACACCTTCTGTATGATGAAAATTGACCTGAGGATCGTTAGATGTTTTACCTTTAACGGTCCAAAAATGAAAATATTGTGCTGAAGAACAGTGTGTGTATATTTATCTGGAGAAATGTCACAATTTCCGATCATTTCGTTCCATTTTTGTTCAACGTATGTCAACTTCACTATCGATTCGCTAGTCTACTTTTGAGATGTCAAAAAACTAATTTTGCTCAAATTTGCTCAGTCTGATTTTTTTCACATAAGTAAAACACTATATAAATATTTCAAAAAAATATAAACTAGGTTTTGGAAAACATTGTAACATAGCCAAAAATGCCCTACGCCCGCATTTGCTACATAAAATTCAGCTAAACACAATAGGCAGTCGCTTATTAAAATGGTTCTTTGAGTACAAAACCCAGCGAAATTCTTCGTAATGAAAACTCTTATCATGTTTTGGGTGTTCTCTAACACCAGTAAGATTGTTTTATTGGCTAAAAGCAAAGATTAACGAGCCTAAATTTACCTTTGAAAGATCTTTTTGTCAGCCGAATTTCCTCCACAAACAGTCCGCCATTGTTGACAGTCAGAGTAGTGCCCAGTCCTACTCTCCGCATCACGGATCGGCCAAGAGATGTATGCCCGTTTCAACGCCCTCCCTCCTCCCGCCCTGCCTTAGCTTATTACATGACTTACAGTGGATGATAGCTTTATAGAGATAAAAGTACAATTCACAGCCTTCGAATTTACATGAGAGTGACATGAAATTATAGACGTATTTTAATACTCAGTGCCCTTTGCTTGACTTTATATCAAGCTGTCAATTTTCTTTGCTTCGCGCGGGAAATCTTTGATTTCGGCACTTGCTGCAATGTTCAGTATTTGACATGGCGAATACTACGCCCGATTCTGACTCATTGAAGCTACTGAAAGACCAAATCGTCTTCTTAAGGGAAAATCTAAGAGACTATGTTATTGTAAAAACCTTTTTTGCATTTTTTATTAAAAGGAAATACCGTCGCTTTTACCTAAGCCAATCTCGTACCCAGAGCCCTTATTTCTTACTGCGCATGCTCGACGAAATGACTGGGGTCTGGAAAACTCCAATATTTCCTGTGCTGTGATTGGTTCTCGAGAACAAAGGAAGATAGCGGAAGTAAAAATTACAGTACGAGGGAAAATAAACAAGATGGCGTCTTAAAACTACACCAAAAAAGCCTGTAGGGCCGGATTTTTTAAAGTTTTGCCGGTTTTGTAATGGAAATTGTATTGATGTCCATTCAATAGATATTTTCGGAGTTAATTCAACTGAAAACCATCTTCAAAACCTAGTTTTCCAAGCGCAAATTCACATGCTCGTCGAACATCGTTCGCCATTTTGTATAATGCGCATGTGCGAGAAACTCATTTCTTACTACGCATACTCGACGAAATAATTGGGCTCAATTGAGAAGGTTTTCTATCAAATGTTGCTCATTATAAATGCAAACGGTCTATATATAGTTATTAACCGGGTTTATACACTCGATTGCAGAAACGTTGTAGTGTATTTATACATTTATACAAATACCTAATGAGATGCATATTGCAATTTTACTTTTGTTACCCTCAAAGCCAATTGATTCATAATCTGTAGTGAAGTAGCGTGTTTCGTTTATGGGAATAATGTCATTTGGCTCTACACGGGCATGGTTAATGTCTAAACTTTATTTTCACAACCAGATTGATAGCCACAAAAGAACAGGCAAGGGAAAAGGCCCGGTGAAACCTAAAGTTATTTAAACATAAATTACAATGTATAAAGGGAAAACAAAAGAAAAACAGTGCAAAAAACTCACCGAATTGACACCACGGAAACTAATACGCCACTACTTCAAACACATGTAAAAACGTATATCGCGCAAGGGATAACGGGACATTTAATGTAAAAGGAAAACGTAGACTGGAACTCCGGAATGCCCTTGTTGGGGAATTGCCCCCAACATGTAGGGTGTAAAACACGAGAATAAAATATTTTGACGTTCATTGAATGAAACAAATAATAAATACAGTAAAGCGGGTTTTCTGTTTTGAAAATATCATTAAATATACTGAATAAATTAGGTATTTGTATAAATGTATACTACAACGTTAGTTATATTTAATATGACCGTGAATCTTAGAGCCTGGACACTAGTAAATCGGGCAATCTGATTGGATAGATCGCATCGCGGACTGGTCTAGATTCTGCGGTATTAACTGTTCCGATCGCATATTAATCTTACGGCGAAAGCATTTTGTCCTTTTCAATGAAAAGTGGTAATAAAATAAAACTCTTATGGACATCAATACAATTTCCATTACAAAAATCCTAGTTCATGCATTTGTGACTTCGAAGATAGATCATTGTAATTCTTTATTGTTTGGCTTACCCATACACCTTGTGCAACGCTTACAATATGCTCTTAATGCTGCCGCTAGGCTTATTAGTCTTTTACGCAAATCAGATCATATTACACCAGTTATCGTAGATTTATAAGTTTAACACCGTAGTGAAAATAGAAAACTGACGTTTCGGACGTTAGTCCTTCGTCGGAGTCAATAGAAAGTAAGAGTGAGAGAGATGTTTATATAGTAGAGGATAGAGAAAACAAACCAATAAGAGGAAAACAAGCCATTCCATTCGCCATAAAATTCACGAACTCAACAGTTCTTTGTATCTAAGTTTATGCGCACTTAAAAGCCGCAAATTCGCTGCTCTTTTTAATAACGCCAATAATGTTCTTGTTAATGATGTTAATTATGTCGAAAGTAATGATGATCGTTTTAGAGACCACCTTTACGACATTGGAAAGAAAGATTTAAATAAACCAGTTGCTCGGCACTTCAATTCTACTAATCACTCTGAGCTTAATGCTATTGTTTTTGGTCTTTGTTTAACCCACGGCAGCAACCATCATCGCAAAACAAAAGAAATGCGTGTTATTCATTCACTTGGCACCGTTAATCCCCACGGGATGAACGAACGCTTCGCCTACATTTAAGTTGTTTTGTTTTGTTGTTTTTTTCTTTTCTTTTCCCTTTTTTCTCACCTATTGTTGCTTTCTATCCTTTTGTTTTCTTTTTGTTTTATGGCTTTTTTTTTTCTTATTGGTTTGTTTTCTCTATCCTCTACTATATAAACATCTCTCTCACTCTTACTTTCTATTGACTCCGACGAAGGACTAACGTCCGAAACGTCAGTTTTCTATTTTCACTACGGTGTTAAACTTATAAATCTACGATAACTTGTTCATTAGAAACACCGACGCAGTCCACGCTAGTTTCACTAGCCATCATCTACATATTACACCAGTATTGATGGAGCTACATTGGCTCCCAGTTGAACAGCGTATTAAGTATGAGATCCTTCTTTTTGTCTTTAAGGCAGTGAATGGTATTGCGCCAACCTATCTTAGTGATTTAGTGTGTCCTAACGTTCCATCTCGCACATTGCGTTCATCTGCCAAGGGATTGCTCAGGGTACCCAAGTTTAAGCTTAAGACCTATGGCGCTAGGGCATTCTCCATTTGTGGGCCTGTGTTATGGAATACTCTTCCCCAATATATTAGATTATGTTCAAGTTTGGATAGCTTTAAGAAAAAGCTAAAAACATTTTTATATAAAGAGGCTTATGGTTAGTTTTTTAGATTAGTTATTCATTTTATATATATTTATAATTACTAGATTATTATATTTTTATAGAATGTAGTCATTAAGATAGTTTAGTAGTTACATTTTGATTATTTGATATTTCAGTAATTATTTATATTTGTTATATTGTTCGTAAAGCGCTTTGAACATCATAGGTAAAAGCGCTATAGAAGTAGTAGTAGTAGTAGTAGTAGTAGTAGTAGTAGTAGTAGTAGTAGTAGTAGTAGTAGTAGTAGTAGTAGTAGTAGTAGTAGTAGTGGTAGTAGTAGTAGTAGTAGTAGTAGTAGTAGTAGTAGTAGTAGTATTATCTTATCAACCGAGCTTGGTCGGTCTGTACGGGATATTCTTGACCTCGGTCTGTACATTTCTCCCTCGATCAAGATTATCCCGCAAAGACCTCCCGCTCGGTTAATAAGATCTAAATATTGACCTCGCATTTATAATAAGGGTTAAAACAAAAATAAAGCCTTGTGAATAACAAAGAAAACCGTGTCAATTGAGAAATAATTATATATAGACCGTTCGCATTTATAATGAGCAATATTTGTGAGAAAACATTCTCAATTGATAAATAAAATACTTAATTACCTCGAACGTCGGTAATAAGCCTAATTGCATCTGTTCTCGGTAATTAACTTTTATTTTAAGGCCTCTTGTCAATCATATATAGAAAAAATCAGCGAACCATTTCCGCCCGCGTCTTAGTCAGACCCAGAAATCAAAACCAAAGCAGATCTCTCCCGCTCTCTCTGTGAGTAACGTGTTAAAGCCAGTAAAATGCTCCAAGACTTTCACTTCAGATCAGATAATCAGATTTTTTACTGGGATACCTGTGGCATTTTTTTGTCTTCACGACAAAATGAGCATGTTGCGTAATAGTACCCAGGGGACTTCAGGAACTTACCCAAGAGACCTTTGCGGGCATCTGTTATGGGGTTCACATACATCCATAATCCAATTAATTATCATGTACCAGATGTCAATCAATGTCACTATGTTGTCAAGTTATTATGAGAGGGCGGAGATAGCAGACGTCGCACAGGTTTATGTTTACGCATGCTCTATTTTGTTGACCGCCGTAATTCAAGACAGCCGATAACTAGAAATATTAATTCATCAATTTCGTAAACAAGGATTTCAAGCCTAGAAGATGATTTCGAAGCAATTATTTCTAAGAATTTTCAAGAAACTTCATTTGGTTAACTATTCATGACTCATAGCATGGGTGGCGTTCGCAGCAAACGCCTCGTCTTTCACCGTTGTGAGTCCAACGGGGTCGGGTCGCTGGTTCGTGCCCTGCGGTCGCCACATGTGAATTGAGTTTGTTTGATGTGTTGTTCTCTCCTATGCTTCGAGCGTTTTCTCCGGGTTCTCCGGTTTCATCCCTCCGTAAAAATCAAAGTGTGAGTTGAGTGTTGTGTGCATAGAATATTAAATGTAGTGGAAGTGCGTGTGTGCGAAAAAGTGTCCCCAATGTATTAATCATATCCTTTTTAACTCGTGGATACGCCAAGCATAGAAACGAGTTGTTGTGAGGGGTCCGAATATGCAAATGTGTCACGCACTCGCTCACTCTCTCACTAAGATGTTAGCAGATCCATGATTAAGGAGGCACTGGGTAGTTTTGGTCTGGCACACCTAGCCGCATTGAAACGGCTTCAACTTCGTCTTGAATAACTCCATCTGCAAGCGCTTTCCACACTGCAATGTTAGGAAAGGTTTATACTTCCAATATGCTAATGATTGTGACGTCTATTAAGACTTAAATATACAAAATCGAACTGGTTCATACATACAGTATTTAAAAAGCATCTTACTCATGGTTTACATGAAAGCTATTTCAAATTTTTATTTCCAAAATGGCCAGCATTTAAATAGAGATTATACTCCACGGAAAGTGCCACGAACGATTTTTATTCCCAAGTTGCGCAGCACCAAAAAACGAACGATTGAGCGCAGCAAACGAGTGAGTTTTTTGGTGCGTAGCAACGAGCATACTAATATATTATGTGTTTTTATATAAAGATGTTTCATAGGGGGAGCACAAATCTCTGTGACAACGAATCTATTCACTGATCTCGTGTACCTCGATTTCATGCAAGTACGTGTAAAGTTGAAAAATAAATAATCATTGAAAAATAATCGAATCTTATGTGATGCGCCGTTTTCAAGTCGCTTAAAGACGGATATATCCATCGCGGATCTCGTCTACTTCGATTTCATGTAAGTAAGGTTGAAAAATAAATAATTATTGAAAAAAAATCGACTCTTATGTGATGCGCCGTTTTCAAGTCGCTTAAAGACGGATCTATCCATCGATCTCGCGTACTTCGATTTCATCTATGTATAAATTCAATAAAGTAAAATTCAACTATGATCAATGAAACCCAAATATTTTGTTTTAACATTAACAGTTTTTTCTTTGCATAATTATTAGTAACATCTTTGGGTGAATAGCCAGCATTTTTATTTTCAATTGTTGAATTTTAAACTATATCCTTATCATTTATGAATAAGTAAATTCCTTTTTTCACAAATCTTGCTTATTTCTACAGACTTTTTCTTCTTCCATTGTAATTCAATTTTTAGCTAGACGATTTACAGGAACGATTTTGTTTATCTGTATTTGTTCGGTTGTTTAAGCTTGACTCCATGTGTACGTCAATAACCATAGTTACAGTGCGACTACTCCAACCAAAAACACCTGCACAAATTTTCTACAAATTAACCAATCAAAAGTAGGAATCTGAACAATAGAATTGCTACAAATCAGACACACGGCTGAGAAGACTGCCGGCACCTTTGTTGTCGAATATAAACATGCTGTTGCATAGCAACATGGTGATAAGTTCTAACATTGTCAGCCTAATATATCTTTGTCTGGAAGGAACAGACTGTAATCATAAAGACTGTGTTTTATACGATTTCTAATTTGCTTTCCTGTCGTATTTGAAGTCGTACATTACTTTTTTTTCAATATCTTTGGTGATACAAATCACTAATTCGCGAGAAAAAAAAATTACAATTTTTTGTTTATCATTAGTTTTACAAACCGGAACAACGGAAGAATATCTAAATTCAAAATTTGCCGCTAATCTATTGCCTAAATACTCAAAAACTATTGGATAATTTGTGGAAAATTTGTCGAGGTGGCTTTGGTAAACAATGTTTTCCATTAAACTTTTAAAATATTTTCATTGAAACTGTCGCTTGATATATGATAAACAAATTATAGCATGGAAAAGTTCTAAACTCTAAGACTCGTCTAAAATTAGCATAGAATGGTCGTGTGTGACAGCACGCAAGTCTTAGTGTCAGTATAGTAGTGTCCGTACCGAAGCGGATAGATATAACATACAAGATGCTCACTGATTAAGACGTGGACATTCGAATTCATTCAAAATAACTTCAGTTACCAAAGA
The DNA here is from genome assembly GCA_011057435.1 of Actinia equina. Classification (NCBI taxonomy): domain Eukaryota; kingdom Metazoa; phylum Cnidaria; class Anthozoa; order Actiniaria; family Actiniidae; genus Actinia; species Actinia equina. The sequence goes on from WHPX01001012.1 coordinate 89,898, forward strand.
ACATAATGATAAAGTTTTTTCGGGGAAACTATAAACTTAGACATTTGACTCGGACAAGTGCCTCCTCCTGCTAACATCAAATGTGTCACGCACTCGCTCACTCACTAAGCATATTCGGACCCCTCACAATAACAGACTCGTACCCAGTCGCTTCTCTTGTCTTATTGATCTCACGCTGTGGTTGATGGGAAGGATTTAGTGAGTTCCCGGTGCATCAGGGGAAGGACGAAAGAGAAATGCCGCGCGCAAAAAAGCTTGAAACAAATGACGACTGGGTACGAGTCTGCCACAATTACTCGTTTCTAATATTAGCGTATCCACGAGTTAAAATGGATATGATTAAAACATAAATAGGCTATAACAAAATCTATATTTGTGGATATTGAATGGGTAGAACTGTGGTGAAACACTGATAGATGTGTTGATCATCACAGTGAATGAGCGATCTTAGCGAACGCTGTAAAGAAAGACTTGAAAAAGTGATTTCAAGCTTTAACTGGAAGAGCATCGCACCGGCATCGCGGAGGTCATGGGTTCGATTGCCTTTGAAGCTTGAAATCACTTTTTCAAGTCTTTCTTTACAGCGTTCGCTTAGATCGCTCATTCACTGTGATGATCAACACATCTATCAAAATCTGTATTGTCAAGTTCAAGAGAATATGATAATTGTATGCAGGGCTAGGAAATATGATCATATCACGCCTTTCTTAACACAATTGAAATGGCTTCCAGTCGTTCGCCAATTATATTATCGTAGTTCTACCTTGGCGTTTGAATGTATGGCCGGCAGTGCCCCAGAGTATCTTTCGTCGCAGTTTGTTAAACGCGCAGAAATAAGCAATCGCACTGCTAGAAATTCGCAAAAACTGAATATTCCTCTCTTCAAGACGGCCAGTGGCCAAAGAACATTTTATTATAGAACAGTAAATCTCTGGAATTCTATCGAGTCGTCCCCTAAACTGTGCAGAAATGTTAATATTTTCAAACAGTCGTTTAGATCTATGTTATTACGGGAATTCTTAGATAATTAGCTCTCCAGTTTATTAGTCTATTTATATATTTATATCTTCATACTTTCTTCATTATTTACTTTTATATTTATAAATATTTATATATTTACTTTCTTCAAAGCTGGATTAGCGCTAATCCAGGATTAACTCTATAGGTCTTATCATTAAGAGTTAAAACGGGATTGGCGCTGATCGGGCTTTGAACAGCTGGGCCCTGTAAGATTTTGTAATATATGTTTTTTTCTTAATAATAATAATCATATTTTTATAAATTAATAATTATGTGTGTGTGTTATCGGTAGTACAATTCCGAAGGTCGTGGGTTCGAATCCCAGCGAGGTCGGAAATTAATTTTTCCGAATTGAATTCAAAGGGCTTTCGTCCGGAATAACCTCGTTCCCAAGCACTATAACTTACTTCTATATCTTTAATTATGTGTGTGTGTGTGTGTGTATGTGTGAGTGTGTATGTGTGTATGTATGTATGTGTGTGTGTGTGTATATATGTATGTATGTATGTGTATGTGTGTGTGTGTGTGTGTGTGTGTGTGTGTGTGTGTGTGTGTGTGTGTGTGTGTGTGTGTGTGTGTGTATGTATGTATATATATATATAAAGGGAAATGGCGAGCCCTTTTCTAATACAGATCTTCTCTTTCCGTCTACTGTATTGTCCACAAAAAGGATCAATTAGACTGAATTTGCTGGTGTTACGTGTTTTAAATTTGTGACAGTTATCGGCCATTTTCCCAGGCTTTTTCACTGAAGAAAGAAGACTTGCATCGTTTTGAACAATGACAATCTCGATTTTCCGGAAAGAAGAAAATCGCTAGCGAAAGTTTTATCTAGCAGCTCTTGTTCGATGTAATATGCAAAATAATAATCCATGTATTAAGTTTGTTGCTGTTTATCTACCCTTGAGGAAAATATGCAATATACGTTTTTCTTCGATCGAGTATTTTCTCCGAATGTTTTACCTTTAATGTATTTGAACTTTTAAGATTTTTGTAAATTTGCAGTTTTTAAAGAAAATTACACTATATGCGCTTTGAAATACTATTCTTAGTTTGCAACCACGTGGTTATTGCTGGTGCCAAAATACTTTTTGGTTCCAATCAAAAAACAATCCTCATGACCATGCAGAGCCAACAACAATGAAACTTTGAGCTAAAAATTGGAGTATTAGAGCATTTCCTGAACGAGCTATGGTCGAAGGAAGTTTCCGATTTTATAGTGTAAATGTATGGCGAAAATTCGCTGGTGGACTAGCTTGATCCACCAGCAATGGAGGCCAAATAAAAACAAATTCACGCAGGCAACAATATCAAACTCACTTTAGACATACATAAATCGAACTTAAGACACTTAAAACAAAAATATTTCATTTAGCGGTTTTTTTCTTTGTTTTTATGACTTTTCAGACCCGTAAGAAGCAAGGTCAGAATTACATAAAGAAAATGAAATTTGCACAACTCGGAAACAAAACTGCAAAACGATTTACAATTTTCTACACTTAGTCACATCATAGTTCTCTAAAACATATCAAAGAATCGAGTTTATACCATTCATAATTAATTTTAAGTTGTTATTTTCTTGGACTATGACGTCACGTGCAAACGAAGAATAGGTTTAGCTTTCTTGAGTTGAATAAAATTAGTTTCTAACTATTTACTTGTTTTTAAATTGTCTTTAGAATTTTTTCCCTCTTTTTCCTCTTTGTAAACCTACCTTCGAGTGACTTAAATAAAATATATATACATGTATAATTTTACATTTTTGTTGTTAAAGTTATGTGAAGTATACTTTTGAATTTTAAAATCAAGATTATCAGAAACAAGATACTCCAAAACTGACAAGGTTTGGTAATCTAGCAGGTCACGTCAAATCAAGGACATAAGACAAGACGAAGTGAAACACGTGGCGAATAGTAATGGCCGTATCTCACTCAAATGTGGAGACTTAAGAAAACTTAATCCTGACGAATCTCACCGAACTGTGACAGGTCGTTAAAAATTCTTGTCTCTACCACTTTTTTGTACTGACGCCCACAATTGTAAGCCTCACTGTTGATTTTAACAGCGGCAACTCGAAAATGGAGGTGAATAGCTTGGGACGTACCTACAGCATGGGAAAAGCTCTACCAGAAGAATTTCGTTCCTTAATAATCGATAAAATAGAAGAAAACGGTGGTGGTATATTGTAACGGGCTTTTTCCCCTGGAAGCTGCAATGACATAGCAAGAACGTTAAGACTGAATAGGAACACTGTCAAAAAATGTTGGAATACATTTTGTACTACAGATTGCATACGGACTAAGCCAAGTTCTAGTGGAGTAAAACACCTTCAGCCCCAAAATCTAACAGTTTTATCTGTAATCACAGAGCGGGACAATCACGAACGGAACCCTCAGATCCATGCTAGGTGAAAGCCCAAGATCGAATTGGAATTTTAGAAGTTGATTTTTACGGAAGGAGGAAAACCGGAGAACCCGGAGAAAAACCCTCGAAGCACAGGCGAGAACCAACAAACAACTTTACTCACATACGAAAACAAGCACGGCGGGGCTCGAACTCGCAATTCTTTGAGTTAACTTGCTTTTAGTTCTCTCTTTGGGTCGGTTTTGCTGTTTCAATCATGTCAATAAAAGAGTCAAGGGGGGAGGTCTATCCAGTCGTTGTTCTCTAGATACTTCATGCTGACTTCCTTTCCGCGCAGACTACATACATATTTTTGCTGCAGATTCTTTCAAACATTTCTTATCTGCCGAAGAGGTAGAAAGCCTGCATATAGAGTCTTTGCTTGAAAGAATCTGATACATTTAATGTCTTGATATTTCATTTTGAATTATCTATCCATGTCTAGCGTGCTATCAAGCTGATATGAGTCGTAAGAAATTCCTTACAAATGTGGGTGTGTCACTACATAAAAGTGAGCGTGGTAGAGACATGAATTTTTAATGACCTGTCACAGTTCGGTGAGATCCGTAGTAAGAAGACTATACTGAGTGTAGGTGTGTACTTTTTCATTTATTTATTCTTCTAATTTCGACTTATTCCCACATAATTCAAAGCCTATAAACACTTTGCTTGTCAATATTTTTAAAAATCTTTTTCTATCCATTCATTGATACGGCATATTTTGATTTTTTTCCTATGGCAAAAATCACAAAAATACCGAATTAGGTCCCAGAGAAATGTCGACCAGACATTCTATTGTTTGTCAGTATGGATGCAGAAAATCTTAAATAAGCGAACGGCTGCTGTTTTTGTTTGGCGAAATAATTGAGGAAAATCGCCGTCGAAAGGAAATTTTTCAAACAAACGCTAAAGACAGATGCATAATGAGTACGGCGCGTAAAGCATGCTAGGTAAACCTCCTCCTTTAGTCAGACCTTTAATTACTAGCAGTGTTACAAACGGCAACTCACCGCTGAAACCTAGCCTAGCTAGAGAAATCTCTGAGGATTGGAATCTAAAAAAATATTTTATTCGAGGTAAGTGCCGGTAGTAATTACCTATTACAGTAATAATTTTTTTCTTTGACACTTGAAAAGAAAGAAAGAAAGAAAGAAAAAAGATTTTTAGCCAAGACGAGTAGAAATTGAGATTTTTAGATTTACGTTCACGGCAAACGTGTAACGTCATTTGACCAGTGAAAAATTCTTTAAAATTACTGAAAAGGAATCGTGAAAAAATCCAAATCCAAGTACGGATAAACAAAAGAATATTTGGTCAGCAAGTTCGCAAAGTTAAAGTGAAGCAAGCGCTTTTCACACTACAATGTTAGGAAAGGTTTATACTTCCAATATGCTAATGATTGTGAAAGCCCAAGATCGAATTGGAATTTTAGAAGTTGATTTTTACGGAAGGAGGAAAACCGGAGAACCCGGAGAAAAACCCTCGAAGCACAGGCGAGAACCAACAAACAACTTTACTCACATACGAAAACAAGCACGGCGGGGCTCGAACTCGCAATTCTTTGAGTTACTACTTGCTTTTAGTTCTCTCTTTGGGTCGGTTTTGCTGTTTCAATCATGTCAATAAAAGAGTCAAGGGGGGAGGTCTATCCAGTCGTTGTTCTCTAGATACTTCATGCTGACTTCCTTTCCGCGCAGACTACATACATATTTTTGCTGCAGATTCTTTCAAACATTTCTTATCTGCCGAAGAGGTAGAAAGCCTGCATATAGAGTCTTTGCTTGAAAGAATCTGATACATTTAATGTCTTGATATTTCATTTTGAATTATCTATCCATGTCTAGCGTGCTATCAAGCTGATATGAGTCGTAAGAAATTCCTTACAAATGTGGGTGTGTCACTACATAAAAGTGAGCGTGGTAGAGACATGAATTTTTAATGACCTGTCACAGTTCGGTGAGATCCGTAGTAAGAAGACTATACTGAGTGTAGGTGTGTACTTTTTCATTTATTTATTCTTCTAATTTCGACTTATTCCCACATAATTCAAAGCCTATAAACACTTTGCTTGTCAATATTTTTAAAAATCTTTTTCTATCCATTCATTGATACGGCATATTTTGATTTTTTTCCTATGGCAAAAATCACAAAAATACCGAATTAGGTCCCAGAGAAATGTCGACCAGACATTCTATTGTTTGTCAGTATGGATGCAGAAAATCTTAAATAAGCGAACGGCTGCTGTTTTTGTTTGGCGAAATAATTGAGGAAAATCGCCGTCGAAAGGAAATTTTTCAAACAAACGCTAAAGACAGATGCATAATGAGTACGGCGCGTAAAGCATGCTAGGTAAGCATCCTCCTTTAGTCAGACCTTTAATTACTAGCAGTGTTACAAACGGCAACTCACCGCTGAAACCTAGCCTAGCTAGAGAAATCTCTGAGGATTGGAATCTAAAAAAATATTTTATTCGAGGTAAGTGCCGGTAGTAATTACCTATTACAGTAATAATTTTTTTCTTTGACACTTGAAAAGAAAGAAAGAAAGAAAGAAAAAAGATTTTTAGCCAAGACGAGTAGAAATTGAGATTTTTAGATTTACGTTCACGGCAAACGTGTAACGTCATTTGACCAGTGAAAAATTCTTTAAAATCACTGAAAAGGAATCGTGAAAAAATCCAAATCCAAGTACGGATAAACAAAAGAATATTTGGTCAGCAAGTTCGCAAAGTTAAAGTGAAGCAAGCGCTTTTCACACTACAATGTTAGGAAAGGTTTATACTTCCAATATGCTAATGATTGTGACGCCTATTAAGACTTAAATATACAAAATCGAACTGGTTCATAGATACAGTATTTAAAAAGCATCTTACTCATGGTTTACATGAAAGCAATTTCAAATTTTTATTTTCAAAATGGCCAGCATTTAAATAGAGATTATACTCCACGGAAAGTGCCACGAACGATTTTTATTCCCGAGTTGCGCAGCACCAAAAAAACGAACGATTGAGCGCAGCGAACGAGTGAGTTTTTTGGTGCGTAGCAACGAGCAAACTAATATTTTATGTGTTTTATATAAAAGATGTTTCATAGGGAGGGGCAAGGGAACACAAATCTCTGTGACAACGAATCTATTCATTGATCTCGTGTACTTCGATTTTATGTAAGTACGTGTAAGGTTGAAAAATAAATAATCATTGGAAAATAATCGACTCTTATGTGATGCGCCGTTTTCAAGTCGCTAAGACGGATCTAGCCATCGCGGATCTCGTGTACTTCGATTTCATGTAAGTAAGATTGAAAAATAAATAATCATTGAAAAATAATCGACTCTTATGAGATGCGCCGTTTTCAAGTCGCTAAGACGGATCTATCCATCGCGGATCTCGTCTACTTCGATTTCATGTAAGTAAGGTTGAAAAAAAAATAATCATCGAAAAATAATCGACTCTTATGAGATGCGCCGTTTTCAAGTCGCTAAGACGGATCTATCCATCGATCTCGTCTACTTCGATTTCATGTAAGTACGTGTAAGGTTGAAAAATAAATAATCATTGAAAAATAATCGACTCTTATGAGATGCGCCGTTTTCAAGTCGCTAAGACGGATCTATCCATCGCGGATCTCGTCTACTTCGATTTCATGTAAGTAAGGTTGAAAAATAAATAATCATTGAAAAATAATCGACTCTTATGAGATGCGCCGTTTTCAAGAGACGGATCTATCCATCGCGGATCTCGTCTACTTCGATTTCATGTAAGTAAGGTTGAAAAATAAATAATCATCGAAAAATAATCGACTCTTATGAGATGCGCCGTTTTCAAGTCGCTAAGACGGATCTATCCATCGCGGATCTCGTCTACTTCGATTTCATCTATGTATAAATTCAATAAAGTAAAATTCAACTATGATCAATGAAACCCAAATATTTTGTTTTAACATTAACAGTTTTTTCTTTGCATAATTATTAGTAACATCTTTGGGTGAATAGCCGACTTTTTTATTTTCAATTGTTGAATTTTAAACTATATCCTTATCATTTATGAATAAGCAAATTCCTTTTTTCACAAATCTTGCTTATTTTTACAGACTTTTTCTTCTTCCATTGCAATTCAATTTTTAGCTAGACGATTTATAGGAACGATTTTGTTTATTTGTATTGAGCACTGATATTATATTTTTGTTCGGTTGTTTAAGCTTGACTCCATGTGTACGTCAATAACCATAGTTACAGTGCGACTACTCCAACCAAAAACACCTGCACAAATGTTCTACAAATTAACCAATCAAAAGTAGGAATCTGAACAATAGAATTGCTACAAATCAGACACACGGCTGAGAAGACTGCCGGCACCTTTGTTGTCGAATATAAACGTGCTGTTGCATAGCAACATGGTGATAAGTTCTAAAATTGTCAGCCTGATATATCTTTGTCTGGAAGGAACAGACTGTAATCATAAAGACTGTGTTTTATACGGTTTCTAATTTGCTTTCCTGTCGTATTTGAAGTCGTACATTACGTTTTTTTCAATATCTTTGGTGATACAAATCACTAATTCGCGAGAAGAAAAAAAATTACAATTTTTTGTTTATCATTCAGTTTTACAAACCGGAACAACGGAAGAATATCTAAATTCAAAATTTGCCGCTAATCTATTGCCTAAATACTCAAAAACTATTGGATAATTTGTGGAAAATTTGTCGAGGTGGCTTTGGTAAACAATGTTTTCCATTAAACTTTTAAAATATTTTCATTGAAACTGTCGCTTGATATATGATAAACAAATTATAGCATGGAAAAGTTCTAAACTCTAAGACTCGTCTAGAATTAGCATAAAATGGTCGTGTGTGACAGCACGCAAGTCTTAGTGTCAGTATAGTAGTGTCCGTACCGAAGCGGATAGATATAACATACAAGATGCTCACTGATTAAGACGTGGACATTCGAATTCATTCAAAATAACTTCAGTTACCAAAGAACATAATGATAAAGTTTTCTGGGGGAAACTATAAACTTAGACATTTGACTCGGACATTTGACTCGGACTCGGATCTGGCTCGGACTCGGACTTGACTCGGTTAATTAACTGAACTCGGGAAGTCAAACGTGAATACGACAAGCAGCCGTGAGCGAAAATAGTTGTGAGCGTACTTATTTTTATTTGACTGCCTTAAAACCCTTCAATGCACATGAAATTAAAGGAGAATATTTGTAAAAGATACATCTTTTAGAGACTTCATTTAGAAAAAAATCGTTTAACGATTTTTTGAATGCCGATATGTTCTTTATATTATCGATATGTTCTATCGCTTTTGACGACAATGGGGTCATTTCATACTCAATAAGGACAGTGTCTTTATCCGTACCTATATTCTAGCTACTAAAAATATTGAATCCACTAAATTAAAGTCCCGATTTTGAGGGTATAAAGTTGACACGCTGGAAATAATAGCAAAAGTCCATGAAAATATTCGTCGTGTAATACTTGGAAAACGCTCTCATACATTTTTTTCATATTACAATATTGATGAATACTATCGACTGGTGCAAGTCGCTTTGGTTTAAGTTTAGGTCTAGTTTTCGAAAAACTTTCTATGATGTCATCATTACGTCATAACGAAAAGGCCGCTATAAACTAATTTATCATTTTTGAAACCTTTAATCCTTTCCTAACATTGTGTTCTGGTTTAATACCGGGATAGAGATCAAAGATCTGTTGTTCGACGTAGCCAACGAATAAATTAGCATAGCTTGGGCCCATTTTAGTACCCATAGCTACACCGTTGATTTATGTAAAAAAACGGTCACCAAAAGAGAAACAATTCAGAGTGAGAACAAGTTCAGCTAGTCTCAATAAAGTAGGAGTACTGGGCTCTAACACAGTACGGCGGTCAAAAAAATGTTTGAGTGCAGTGAGACCCTCATCGTTAGGAATAACAGTATACAAAGATTTGACATCCATAGTGAACAAAAATTTAGATTCAGAGTTAGGAAAACGAAAATCATTGAAAATTTTGAGAGCGTGATTGGTGTCTTTGATGTATGTAGGAAGAGTCTGAACGATAGGTGACATAAGAGAGTCAAGGTAGCTAGAGATGAGTTCAGTTGGACAACTGCAGGCTGAAACGATAGGACGGCCAGAATTGTTGGGTTTGTGGATCTTAGGTAGAAAATAGATATGAGATGTTCGAGGAGTGTTTATGATAAGGTTGTTGGCGGTAGCAGGAAGATTACCGTTAGAAATAAAGGAGTTGATGGTGTCTTTAACAGTTTGTTGATAGGTGGGCGTTAGGTCACGATCGACTTCAAGATAGAAATTAGTGTCAGAAAGTTGCCGTAAAGCTTCTGCCTCATAGAGATCAGTGCGCCATACGACAACGACATCACCTTTATCGGCAGGCTTGATGGTAATGTCTCTGCGAGAGCGGAGGTTACGTAGGGCCGTCCATTCCTCGGAGGAAAGATTATAATAACTTATTTTACGTTTAAGGTTGGTATTAGAGAGATCGTGGCGGCATTTGTTGATAAAAAGATCCAAAGAAGCGAATTGGCCCTCAGAGGGTATCCAGTTAGATTTCCGTGGGTTAAGAAGTTGAAAAATATCACGTTCAGAATTACCAGCAGTAGAGTTCTCGTGAAAAAAAGCTTTGAGTCGAGTGCGGCGAAAAAAAGATTCAGAATCCTTATTGATTTGAAAAACATCAGTTTTTTTTTCTTATTGGTTTGTTTTCTCTCTACATCACTATATATACCTCTTCATTATTCTCTTTCTCTCATTGACTCCGACGAAGGACTAACGTCCGAAACGTCAGTTACTCTTATTCTTACTACGGTGAAAAGATTATCTACCACGACACCTTTGTTTTAACTCCAATATCACCGACGCAGTCTAAACTAGTTCTAATACTAGTCGTCATATATTAGTAAATACAACTATTTCACTTCAACTTGTATCTTTCCTTGATTATTTTAATATGAATAATCCGGAGATAAAACTATGTGCGCATCTGCGCGTGCACAGTGGGACCCCATGGCGTCCACAAGTGCTAGAAACCATCCCACATGGATCATCAGCATTCCATTTCCTTATATTAAATATCGGAATGATCTATATTGTATTGCTTACTATCAATCACGTGACTTTTTGGAGTTCACTGGGGGCAAACAAGCGGTTTGCTGGGGGGCAACTAGCGGATGCTAAGTCAAAACATATCAAAATAAGTCCTCAAACTCTTGTATTTGACTATTTTCACGACATCAAACCAGATCAAAACAACCTCCAGGATTCTACAAGCCATCAAAAATGAGCTATTACCGGAAGTGACGTCTATTGATAGCAACATATAAGAGCTTTGTGCTTGTTACTGTCGTGTAACGTTCGTAATCAAATGACGTAAGTCGATCAATAAACGTTTAATTATCGATCTGCTAACATTTAGTGAGTGAGTGAGCGAGTGAGTGACACATTTGCATCTTTAGACCCCTCACAATAACTCGTTTCTGCGCTTCGCGTATCCACGAGTTAAGAAAATGACACAACAGTTAAGTCGACAAACTTTTACCGACGTTTTTCCAAATAAAACACGGCATATTCTAAATCCCCACACATTCTCTTGTAAATGTAGTGAGCTTGTATTGCCTGTGATTTTTCATTATAAAAAGCTAGATTGCAAGCGCAAGCGCTATGACACTTTTTAAGAGTAATACCGCTGATCGCTCGTCCTAGTCTTCATTCCCCATTCCCCATTATCGGTCATTCTCCATTTTCTGTTTTAGTAAGATCCACTTGGTTATGCAAGTTTTTTTTGATTCGAGCCAAAAGATATTTTGCCAACAGCAAAAAACACGGTACAAGAACTTTTGAGTTGCTAATGCTAATCGGGAACATTCATTTTCAACTCGTGTCTAGCTTGAGGCCATCTTTATGTTCACTAAAACAGTCCCACAATGCCAACTCAACTCAGTTTTTCCCTCAAGCTCAGAATGGCTAAATTTTAAATGGGACGTTATGCATCGTTTGTAACAATTAACCTTTTGGCGCTAGCCAGTCACGTAGTCAAGCTGTGTTACGGTCACCAAAAATAATAGCTGAAAACGCGTAAACTAGACCCAGTCTGACGTGCTCCCCCTCCCCTCAAACCCATTTTAGATAAATGCATGCGCATAACGTTTCAACCAACTGTTGATGCATATCGTGGTAAGACTGAGACATTTCATGCTCAAACCATCAGAATGTTTTTAAATGGCACAGCGACGATATTGATTATATAGGAAAACAAAGGCGCACACGAAAAAAATGTTTTAGTGCATTTTTTATGGATTTTTTAATGCTAGTTGCATGATGGAAAACACTATCTTGACCTTGAATGCAAAACAAAATTAATACTGAAAGTCGCTTTTCCCCCGATTTTATTTTAATCTTTCACTGTTACCTAAGTAGAGCTGCCTGTGCCTCCCCCGTGACCTTGTATTTATACAATTTGCCAAAGACAAGTTAAAAAATAATAGAATATTAACTCTCAGCTTATAATGATGATATATTATATAATTAACTTAGTTTTACAGAGGAAAACAAGTCAATATCAAGGCAGAAAAAAACCCTTATGGCATGGGAGAGAACAAGATGACAGCAAGTCACTAAAGTAATTGGTAGTTTGTAGGACTCAAGATTGCAGTTATTATCATATGTAAAAGTAAGTTTGAGTTTTCTTAGTTGGTAATCCCATCATCCCCCAGGGCCTGATATCCAGACTAAATGTGACCCTTAAAATGAGTAACTGTGTCAAGATGAAAACCAGAAATCAAACAAGCACCCTCAGGGACGACAGAAGCAGGCGAGAGAGGACGACATTTGTTTGTTATGAGTCGCCTAATGCTTTGACATCATTTTTTTAAATTTGATAAATATGATGCAATTGGTCATCAAATTCATGGCTTTAGGCATGACATTTCCGAGAGTCTCGACTTCAAAACGTCAGGGGTGGGGTCATTTTCCAGACTGGACCCCCGAGCTTAGTCCCTCTCCTCTCCACTCAAAACTATTTTGACTTTTACCTTGATATTAGTCAATTAGTTATGGGCTGTCTGGTAAATTTTCACTTGTGTTGGTTTCTAGGATGACATAAATCACAAGAAATAATTAGGATCGATCAAAATGGCAGATGTTAATGGCACAGATCAAGAAATGCTATATTTATGCATACTAAAATTACTCAAAAAGGCTAGTAATAATAAGTTCGAGAAATTGCAAGAGCTTTGCGAAGAAACCTCTGCTGATTTGCCTGATTTAGAGATACCTAATAACAATACAAGTACATTTAAAGATTACAAAACAGATGGAGAAGCAAAACAGCAGCTAGATGACAAGGGAATACAAGACCTAGCGAACTATATTCCTGTGGAAACTGAAGATGATGGCTCTTGCCTTTTTAGAGCTTTATCATTTTTATGGTTTGGTCATCAGAACAGGCACAGGGAGCTGAGAGTCAGATGTGTTATAGAGATGGCTACTAATAGCGAAAATTACTATAACAACAAGGAGCTTTTAGAAAGGAGTAAAATTGTAGAAAAGTTCAAAAATGGGATATCAGAAAATGGTTCCGCTTATCATGCATCAGAGTCTGAAGAATCAGAAGATAGAAGTGAAAATGGCAGTGAAAATATCCAAAACTCTGAAAATGACCCATTTGAGGTTTTTAAAAAGAATGTGTGCGAGACCTGTGATCCAACTAAATTTGCCGGATTCTGGGAAATACAGGCCTTAGGAGTTATTCTTAAAAGGAAAATTAAAGTCGTTTGCTCCAGTAATAATGAAACAGAGCTGGAACAGGTAACCTGTGAATGAAGTTTTTAAAGTTTTAATGGTTATTTACTTTAGGTTGGAAATGTATACAATATTAACTATTAAAAGGAGAAGGATTATCCATCGTGGATATAAATAAAAGATAACATAATGCTATTGATTTGTCTCACGATTCTGGCAGTTAGTTGGACCTCTGCCACAATCGTTTTTATTTATTTATTTAATATTTGCTTTGAGAGGAGGCTCGAAACGGTTTTTCTTGAGCGCGCGCGCGCTCTAGATCCAAACACGTAGAACTTGCAAGAGGAAAATTTTGCCCTCAAAAATTTTGATATTCAAAATGAAAAAAGTCAAAAACTGTACGGTTAAATATGGAAAAATTTAATGAACATTCTGTAAGAGGAAACTATCCCAAACAAATTTTATTGATTTTTATAAATTTCCCTCTTACAGAAATTTTCCTTTTTTCGTGTAATAATGATAATAAAAAAATGATAATGATACAAAGTTTAACTATTCTGGTTTTTTAAAAATTTCACCATTTGGATTATCAGTTATAATTTTTTGATGGCATAAGAAGGGTTCTGATGTTGTCATAACAACGTCTGACGTCATTTTTCATGCTCATTGTGATCTTTGGTTTATGGTCTTTGGCATTCCGGTGTTTACTTGCTGTCATATTACAGCCGCATTAATTTTTTTAGTTCATAATTGTAACTGTATGTGAAGGCACCAAACACTTTCCAGCCTCCTTAACAAAAGTATGTTACTTTATCATTCACTATATTCAATCTTTATGACCATTGATAATATTAAACAGATAGCACATAATGACAGTCATACCTCACTCTTGCTTATTCCAGATGCGTCACAAAAAGTGCTAAAGAAATCATTATTATTCTTATGATTTTAGCTTGAGGAAGCCCTGGCCGTAGACCTTGAATCTAATGAGCCATCATTGACAATCATGTTTCTCTTGGATAAGGAGCATTTTGTTCCACTCATACATAGAGGTGAGTTATATGTTTGTTTCTCACACACTTTTACAATCATGTCTTACTGGCTCAATATGTAAATACTGAATAATCACTGCGACCAAGTGACAAGGTGATTAAAGGCATGTTTTCATAACTCTGTAAGCACATGCTCTTCAAAACATTGTGCTTTCCAATAATGTCATAAAAAATCCTTGGTTGGCTCCTCAACCCCCTCCCGTCAGGTTAAGTATAGTCAATCTAAAGCATGTATACCGGTAATTATTATTATTAATGGTTAAGTAAGCAAATTGCAAATTCTACATCCTAGGTGTATGTAAAGTCTACATCCCATATATAGAAGGACGGGGATGCTCGTAGGGATTTTCAAAATGACCCCTAAAACAAGAGGTACCAAAACTTCTTTCTTGTAGTCATATCAGTGGCAAGTGTTCACCCCTAATTGGTACCAAATTACCTAATTTTACAGCATTTTAATTAGCTTTTCATTTCCACCTATGAAATCGCCGAAAGATAGAGCATCTGACAGTAGTGATGATGGGAGGTTTGACATTACTTCAGGTCATAATTTGGAAGATGTTATGGACAAACTTAATAATCTCCTTGGCGTCGATTACGACATAAAAAAAAGATTGCAAGACAACCTATCTATTGAAACACTCAAATCTCTCACTGGCCCATATCAGATGGCGGATCCTGAGATTTTAGGCATCCGAAAGAAAAACACTGTTATGTTTGTCAGCAAGCTTATTGAAGTTCAGTTTCAAATCAAGTGGAATACAGAAGACGGAATGCCCGAGCGGTTTAATTTCTATGAGTTTTGCGATGTTGAGAAACAACCTGCAGCTAATCATTGTGGGAAGAAAACTCCTGAGAAAACTGTACACCTCAAGTACGACCCTCGGAGAGCGCATGTATTCACAGAACTTTACAGATCGAGAAGTGCTGTTGAAAAGTACAAGGATAAATGTAAAGAAGCCTTTTGCCCTGATGTCTATGTCAGAGTTATAGACAGCTGGACCAGAATTAGTTTTTCAACGAAAACTTGTCAGGAAGTCACAGAAAGTGACTTCTCTTGGATGCATGAATCATTGCGGAAATTCGTCTCAGAGGCCCAACAATGTAAGATTACTCTGAACTCAGATCCAAAAAAGAACTACTTGAAAGTAACAGAAGCTATTAAGGATCGTACTCTTTACTGGGCTGTGCTGCAAGATAAGGACTTCAGGTCAGGTAATCACCTAAAGCTGCATAAGATTGGTGAAACACAAGTATATGTGGGCAAGGCCAATGGAGGCATAAGGAAGAGGTGGATAGAAGACCCAGGTAGCCACTCAAAACAAATGATGAAGTGTGTGCAATGTTTGACACATAAACAATGTATGAATTGTAGTCACTGTAAGGAGAAATATTCTTTTGATGCGGCAAGATTGAATGGCATTCAGTTAGTAGATGCGAGATTGCTGCTTGCAAAAATCAAGGAAGAGAAACATGCTGTATTTCTCATGCAAACATTTAAAAATCGAGATGATCTTGGAAAAGGTGAAAAACGGCACAGAGAAGGTAAGAAAATTGTCAGTGGAAAACAAAATTGGAACATCGTTCCGTACAAGGATATTAGAGATACTTGGACCCCCAAGAAAATGCAGTATGGGATGAATAAATTATAAACTTTACTTTTTTCAAAAGACTCATACCATTAAGTCATCGTCATGATTGTTTAAACTTGTAAGTTCTCGCTATATTATTCAGTCCCTTCATTTCCATAATAGCAGATACTATGGATCAGGCATGCATGCAAATGAGACAGCAAGCATTGTATCGACCCCAGAGCCTCACTTGTATGATTCTTAAAACAAAAGAACATCATCATTGAGAGCGCAACTGTAATAACTTAATTATTGATCGTTTTTTGACTTCTTCAATCTTCAACAATCTTCGACAATCTTCATTTATTTATCTACTTAAGATTTACTTTATTTAGTTTATATATCTTTCGGAGATACTAGCTTTGTAGCTACTCTACAATCCGAAATGATATAAAGATTATGTATGTTTGTATGTATGTAACCGCTAAAAGCTGTTAGTACAGTTGAGCCCGCAATGTCATTTGAGTTGATTGTCAGTTAAGTGTGACCGCTTGATGATGCATGATTTTACAGCCACCGTTTTGGTTGGTTCTAATATCAAGCGCTCTATTGAAAGGCTTTTCCGATGATTTTAATAGTCTTCTAAGTTTGACTACACCAAGTCTGATATCACGAGCTATTCATAATAGTTTAAAGACAGTTGTCAATCAAAGACCTATTATAAATTATATATCTAAGCTGTGATTGGTCAGTGGTATGGTGATTCCTAATTATCATATTCAATCATGACAAGTCTTTGAGTAAACAGTTAAGGCCGAAGCTAACTGTTGAATAAAAGTAGCGTAGCAATATATAGTAAAGATTACATAGCATTTATGGGCAGTCAGGGGTTCGAATCCCAGTCGCCCCATGTCAGCTAAGTTGGTTGGTTCTCTTTCTGACTCCGAGAGATTTTTCCTAGCCTTTCGAAACTGGTTAGAACTGTCCTCTAGGGTTATACATGGACTGTAGTTTCCAGAGGTGCCTTCACATGCTTCATTGAGCTGCGTCACTGCTGTACTCTGCGATGGTGATTAGGCAAAAGGGGGAAAAAATCACTAGGGTGTGTCCGAGTGTAATGTAAACAGGAAGAAGAGTGATTACGTTAATTCCTCAAGGTACCAATGTCCAAGTTTAGAGATCTAACAATACTATACAATTATCTTGATATTTGTTTAACCAATGAATTAAATAAGAGTCGATAAGTTCTTATGGCTGTTGAAGAATTATTTATTTATTTCATTTAAGAATCGAATATCTTTGTTTAATGAAGGATAAAGGATAAATCGCTTAGTAGATGGAATTGCTAAAGGCTAGCATTTCTGTCTCAGCATTTTCTTCTCAAAATACAATTTTCTTCATCGTAACAATATAGAAAATGTGTCAGTTTTAAGCAATTAGTGAAAAAAATAGCCTGGAAATAGGTCATTCCGAGATGCAAGAATAGCTAGAATGACTTGTATTTATTTGCAGTTGTCTTGGCCAATCGAAACGACGGAAAATAATTTGAATGATAACTAGTGTTGATGGCATGACCGCTGTGACTTTCGGTCGTGCAATCACCAATCACCGATCGCCATTTGGCGCTCGCTCCTTCGACGTTTATTGAAATATATATGCATCCTTTTTGTAAACTAAGAATATTGATTTTATTTTGCTCTCGAAAAAGATAGCTAACGTATTTCAATCTCCATTGCAACCTTGAGTGAACTCGACATAATAAATATGTTATATGCAGAAAAACCTACAGATAATACAATAGCTATATTTAACGTATTCCGGGTATTTGATTAGATGGAGAGTAAATTGTCGAGAAATTTGGTTGGTCTGGCGTATTCCTTGGTCTGTCACGGTCGTGTTGGTGCCGTGTGCTTGTCAGCATTCTTATGAAAACTGCTCTATATCACAGCGTGGGAAAATCACAACAGAACCCTAAGTTCCATGCTAAGGGAATTCCCAAAGATCGCATTGGATTTTAGCAGTAGATTTTTAAGAAGGATGAAAAATTAGAGAGCCCGTAGAAAAACGCACACCACCCGTGCTTCCTATCAAACAACATGGCTGCCATAATTTGGTTGTTTCATTTTCTTTAGTTAGTAATAATTAAGAACAGTAATACTGAACATTTAAACGGCGTCGTTATGTTTTAATAGAATGATTTTTAGCTTTTCGAATTTAGTCATTAATAGCGCAGCGCAACCGTGACGTCATAAAAACGAAGACAAAGGCAAAATTCGCACAAACAAACTTACAAGTTTACTTTTCACAGCCGATCGCAGTTGATCTTAGTTTACATGGGTTATTATTGTAGCTTTAAGTAAAAATAATAAAATCGGTTCGTATAATCCTCGTAGCGGTTAAACAGAATGCAATGTTTGTCCGAATCTTTAAGATATTTTTCGAATCAGTGCGCTGCGCTATTTTTTTACCATACCATTTTTAAATTTAATATTGTATTTTATTGTAACTGAGCATGTAAATGTAATGATTTAATAGTATACGTTTTACTCTTTTTAGATATTGAATTGTGTTTTATCAATTCAATAATATAATTCTGCAATCTGATTGGCTCTCAGCAGTACGATTTATAATGGCATTTTAACTGAGTGGAGTGCAATTTGGTCAGAAATAAAACGATCAAAATCAAAATGGTGCGATTCGTGATTAAATCGCACTGCTGAGAGCCAATCAGATTGAAGAAATCGCCAGCGTGACTTCAAAATGGATACAATTACAGCGTAGCGCGCAAAGACAACATCGTTTAATGTACCCGCATACTTCGTTCATGGGCTTTTTTTACGTGAAACCGACATTTAATTAATGGGAAGCCGGCTGGTTTAGTTAACCAAATATAAAGCGTGTAAAAGCTCGATTATTTCTTTATTTAACTTTTCCCCTTGAGGGCAGGGACACCAACAGCTTTTATGCCAATTACAGTGGGCCCTGTAGAGTTTTAGCGCGGGCACTGAAGATGGTCGTCAACAGCGTCTTCAGTGGTTCTTTAACGACAACTTTATACAGGGTTATATAGTGAAGACAGACGGGGCCTACAGTCCTAAGTCCTTGTCCGAGAAGACTTGAAGGTCTGACCATTTGCAGATGTAATTAAAGGCATCATCTTCTCATTTATTTTAAGACACTGAGTGTTGGTCCGGCGGAGGCTTGAACCACGACCTCCCGCACAACAGACCGACGCTCTTACCAACTGAGCTAACCGGGTGGCGGTTTGGCAGCCTAAAGCCCGTGCATAGAAATATGCGATTACATTAAATGTGGTCATACTTTTGCGCGCTGCGCTGTAAAATTTAGATGTAGTATTATGGATATTAGTAAGTGGTAATTGTGGACTTCGTATCGTGCAATTTTGATCTGAAATCAAACTTGTGATTAACAAATTGCACCCGTCGCTTCGCGGTCGTTCAATTTTATCACTCGTTTGATTTCAAACCAAATTGCACTCCACACACTTTATTTATTAACTACCATAATAATAATAATTATTATTACATATACTTATTATACTACAATTACCAGAATGCTTCTCGAATTTTCTTTCTTATTCGATTTTTTTTTCCCTTATGAGAATAGAAAGCGGACAACTGATGCTAATAAGCTGACTATAAGGAAAGTCCGCAAAAGACTCTTGAACTGGTAGCGCACAAAGCTATGATACAGACGAACAATGTTTTAAGATTTCGCACTGAGATCGAGCCAAAAAATAAAGTTTGTTGAACCGAATAGCTATTTAATTTCAAATATGCACGAAATGAGGTAATATCTATTTTTGACGAGATCTCCGAGCGAAAAAAATCGAGTTCGCAAAGCTAAATTCGAGGGTGGCTAACTTAAGACACTAAATACAACCTGCATGTTTACATAACTTTTTACTATTCGACGGTGTTCGTTTTCTCCTTTTGGTATATTGTAGATAGATATAACAATTTTGTAATTAGTGCATGTATAATTTGTGTCAATAAATTTGTCTTAAAAACTGACTGTTTAAGTTTAAATTTGAAGCGCGCAATCGACAGACGAGCAGCGAACGCATCGAGACAACGTTTTCGTCTGCGAGAGTTTCAGACTCTTAATTTTTAATTTTCTATATGAATTGGCTTCGTATCTGTCATGTATCATGTTAGGAGCTCTCTTAAGATAATAACACCAGTAAGAGTCGTTATAGTGTTACGGAACAACAACCAAAGAAACATTCTAAATTCTAAAGAATTATGTGACTCTTTGCCCCCTGAAGTTTATCAAGTTTAAAGAGCACTAATCTGTGCCCCAAAACCCCAAATTATGTGACTCTTTGCCCCCTAAAGTTTATCAAGTTTAAAGAGCACTAATCCTGTGCCCCAAAACCCCAAAACTGCAGTTGTAACAGTTGACCTTTCGATGACCAAACGCTTTTTTGCAAATTGCCTTTTAATAGCCCAAAAACTGATTTTCGAATCAATTGGTCTTAGATTAAATATTCCTCCAGAAACTTTCTAGTTAATATCGGATAATTTTGACAACCTGTCATTTGATATGATTTTGTATGAATCCCAATAAAAGGGGATGCATTGAAAAATAATAGTTGATTAGTTGTTGTTGAGCTGAATGGTTAATACAGAATCATGCAGTTCTAAGTGGAATAAAATTGAACCAACATCCAAAAGTCTCGAGTGTCTCTTCACAGTAGTATACGTAGGGTGCAGTCATCTTAAGAGATCTTTATGCAAACGAGCCCTGGACTTTATTCATTGCTTATTTACCAAGTTGAAATGCGGCGGTTCAGATCATACGAAGCCATGAAAACCACTCGACCTTACTAAAAAGGTGGGTCCTAATGTGGATCTGTGAGGTACCCCAGAGAAGACAAACGAAAGTGACTTCTAATCTCTAATACTGGCCTGGGCTGGATTATGTTTATCACACTATATGGATTTAATGAAAATAAATTTCCTGCACTTTGATACCAAGAACGTCTCTATTATTTATTGAGTTTTGCGTGGGGCAAATAGCCACTAAATATCCATCTCTCATACTTTACTTAAATGGCAATACAAACTCTGAATTTGGCCACAATACTGCTTCTTTTATTTACAGAATCAATACGTAAGTCGTACGGCAAATTAAATATCTATATACTAAGCTGATAAGCTTATAATTCTCCCAAGGAAAATAGAATTCAGCCCGAATATTCTGTGATTGTGTTCAATGCCGGACACCCAGCTTTTACAATTTTTTGTGATTTTTTATAGTCATTTGATTAATTTATAGCATTACGAGTAATGACAGAGAAGGCGAAGTGGAATCTGCTATTGAAGAACTCAGAAAAAAATATTAAACAATGCTGGTAGTACAGAATAATTGTAAAGAACGGCCACATAGTGAATAATTCGGGAAAAAATTGAATTTATAAAAGCTGCAAGGAAGAAGGGTGACACTTGTAAAGAGGGTCCTAAATCAATAGAAGACTGAACCACATATGAATTTACTATTTACAATCATGAGGTTGACAAATGTCCCCTTCACAATTATAGAAAGCCAGGAACTTTAAGGGGATAGAAAAAGATCTTAGAAGCAGACACTGGCGGATCTAGGGGCCGATAGGGGGTGCATGGTTTAGACTCTTCTATAAGAACATCAAATAACTCAAATCTTTTAAGTCGTCAATATTACAATATTTCTTATCAAAAAGGGGGAGTGACTAGTCACCAGGAACTTAGAAGCAGACAGTGGCGGATCTAGGAGGTGATTCCGTGAGTTCCATGGAACCCCCCTTTTGTGAGGTCTTGTGAAGTTAATCATGTTCGTTACACTCGGTAGAATGAAATTGTGAATTCCCTTTTATTATTATTATTATTAATATTATTATTATTATTAAAATTAATATTATTATTATTATTAAAATTAATAATATTATTATTATTAAAATTATTATTATTATTATTATTAAAATTAAAATTATTATTATTAATATTATTATTATCTGGGGTCGGCTTAGAATGAAAATCAGGCTTTATAGGTGATTTTGTATATTTGATCATTTTCAATTGCAAGATCACGGTATGCACTTATGCAATTATGTGTGCATATTATTTCGTTACTCTGATCGTTGTACGCCAGGCTTTATATATCTTAGCATTTTACTATACGAAATGAAATTCAATAAGCTTGACCAATATAAGCGATGGGCTATAGACTCTCGCATTCTCCCCTAATTTTCACGCTCCCCTCTCTATCCCCCTCCACTCCCATCCCCATCCCTCTCCCTTCTCAACAAGAAAAAACACAGGTAGAATACTTAGCAATATCTTTTGCTCTTTCTCGCTCCCCTACTCTCCCCCTCCCCTCCCCTCCACTCCCCTCCCTTCCCCCCACCATTACCACTACCACCACCAACCCCACCGCCTTATCAACAAGAGAATACGCAGGTAGAATGTTTAACAACAGCTGTTGCTTTCTCTCGAAACCAAAATAATCACTGAACAGAAAAAGCAATTGACTGCTTTGATTAGTTATTCGTTTTGACATGCAAGATCGAGTTCATATGCAGGGCGTGTACATGGACACCATGTGCTAAGAGCATTTACCTCCGTCTCAAGTCTCTTATATCTTCGACTGATAAAGCTTGAGTAATCACCACAACTAGACATTTTCTAGGCTGTTTATTATCTGATAAGGACACGCCTGTACGTGTGCATGACTAGTGTTTGCCGGTTTTATCGCAGGTCTACCATCTCAGTACTTGCGGTTAATGTTAGTTCTTTTTCCACCAAAAGCAGTGCTCCTGTCACCATTTCAATCAACTGGGAAGAATTTAGGCTCTATCATAGAATCCTGGATTTTCAGGGATTTTAGTTGCAGCCGGAGGCGGTTAAAATCATATTAACTAAGGCCCTATGGACTTAACTTGAGTCTCCTGGTGAGAATCAAAATTATGAACTAAAACCGTCATTGAGCTAAGAAAGCGAACTAATATGCCTTGATGATTTCACAGTTCCTGTTATTAACAAGAAAGATGACTCAAGAATTAAAGCCTGTCGTCGAAAATTGAATTCAAAATTTTATATTGAATGTTTTGCATGATAATTAAGTAATGCGCTCGAGGAAACCGTGTCAAAATAGATTCTACAAAAACCACAAACAGATCAGAA
The DNA here is from genome assembly GCA_011057435.1 of Actinia equina. Lineage (NCBI taxonomy): Eukaryota > Metazoa > Cnidaria > Anthozoa > Actiniaria > Actiniidae > Actinia > Actinia equina. The sequence goes on from WHPX01001012.1 coordinate 112,888, forward strand.
AAACTATATATCTAAAAAACACTAACTATTGATTTTCAAGTCTTAAGTGCTTTTACACAAGCAACTGAGGAGAAAAAACAGCCCAGGGGCTCTGAATTGGAAGCTAAAAAGCAAACAATTTAGCACAGGAAATACATTTACGATCCAGCTTAGCCTCTGACAAACATTTCTGAGATACACTCTGTTGGTCGTTCATTAGATTTCGTTTTGCATGACGAATGGTTCTCCCTCTCCTGTTGTTTTAGAATCAAATTGATAGCCGAGCAATCCTCGTAAAGATGATATCTATAATGCAACGCTCTCAAGTAAAGGCTTGCTCTGATGCTTTCATGCAATCTCCCTAAAATTATCCGACTTATATCCTAAGTAAAACTATTATTTTGAGCAAATTGAGCATAGTTCTACTTAGTTCTAATTCGTGTGCTACCTTTATTTCATAATCTTATCAGTTGTCAGTATGATTCTATTTTTCTGTTTGCAATATTGGTTTGTCGGTCCAAGCTGTGACTTGAAACCATTCGTTCTAAAATTCGATGTTTTTATCAATTGAAAATGAAACACTGAAAATTGAGTTATTTAGAGATCTTTTTCTGCTCTTTTGTTAGTGCGGTTTTGTGTTTGAAAAGGTTTATAAGTAGCTTTTTGTCACCCACTTGGGTTAATGTTTGGACATCGATGCTGGACTGGATACATATATCTTGCCTCTTCAAAATACTTCCTAAGCGACTTTCATTGGAATGATTGCACCACCTGTTCTTCCTGACACACCTCAGACCAACACATTTTAATCGGGTTAATCATCCTGTTTGAATAGAATAAAAACACAGTAAATTTAATCTATGTCCTCTGAAAAACCCTGTTTGAACACCTAGTGATTCTCGCTGTTGTATTGGCCCGATAATGGCATTAGCCATGATACAAATCGAGTGCCCTTTTTCGTATTTTCATAAGACAATCCTGAAACTACTTACTGAAATTGCTTTATAATTTTCAAATAATCTTTTATTTGGATTATTTTGATGACTATTTGTTTAGACGAGCGCTCAATTTAGCCTTGACGGACAAAGCACTGATGGGTTGAAGACAACTGTGTCAAATATTTCTCCTTCATGGAAAGGAACCTTATTTGCATTACGCGCATGAGTTCTTGTCTACAAATTCTTTGAATTTCTGAACTATTTTGTCAGTGTTCAAAACTTTATTTATTGATCGTGGGTTATGACCCCTTGAATTTGTTAATAAATCTTAGATTTCCAAAGTGGATTATAATCTTCTCTTGCAATCTCGGTTTTCGGTGGCGCTTTATTGACGAATTCTTAGTGGTTGTTAGTCATGTCAATACAATGGTTTTTCAATAAAAGAGTCAAGGGCTGGACGGCTTGGGTTTTAATGTGTGGTTACACCGCATATGATGATGTGTTTTAACATTGGCTTAACCTCAATTAATATACGTAATACAGTGGATCTGAAGGTATACTGATTCATTCGACACTTCCTTAAAACAAGCCAAGACGTTCTGCCAAACCTGAGCCAGTTTTGCCTTCATTCAGGCCAAAAAGCCACGAAAATATCTGCTTATTCATCTCATCGTTGAACCCTCTTTACAATTTTTGAGTCTCCAGAATGGATTTCGCTTGGTTGGTTCGAATTTTGCTGGAGATTTCGCTCATCATTTGTTTACACGTGTTGTCGTCTCAATCATACGAATCTATCGTGGTTAGCACGAAATATGGACAGATTCAAGGAGAGAGTCAAGGTATACCTTTAGCACAAGGACCTATCAAACGAATTCACAAGTTCCTCGGAATCCCGTACGCACAAGCGCCTGTAAAGGAACTACGTTTTCAACCTCCTCGACCACATAAAGCCTGGAAGCCTAAATTATTTAACGCCCGACAATTTGGAAACATCTGCACGCACAGTAAAACGTATTTAGCCTATTTGATAAAGTCCATCAGGCCAGTTTGGCCTGGCTTTACGTCCAAAAACGTCAACGAGGACTGTTTGACTTTGAACATCTACACACCGGCAACCGTACTCAAGCCCAAGCCGAATAACTCGTTGTACCCGGTGTTATTTTACATCCATGGCGGAAGTTTTTTGTTGGGTACTCCTGCCCGAGATAAAACTATTGGCGATGTTTTACCTTCGTATGGTATCATACTGGTAACCATTCAATATCGATTAGGTCCCTTCGGGTTCATTACCACTGGGGACGCAGCGGCACCTGGAAATTATGGGCTTTTAGATCAAGTGGAAGCCTTGAAATGGGTCAATGAAAATATCGCTCAATTTGGTGGAGATAAAAAAAGGATAACTATAGCTGGAAATAGTGCTGGCGGGGCAAGTGTTGGCCTTCATCTCATGTCGCCAATGACAAAGGGACTTTTTCAGGGAGCAATAATGGAGAGTGGAGTCGAGTTGTCCCCATTTGCTTTTTTGCCACTGGAAGAAGCTGTTCAAAAAACGAAGAATGTTGGTCGTAAACTGTTATGCGATACGGAAAACAGCACAACATTGATAGAATGCCTTCGTTCTAAGGATGCCAGTGATATCTCATTTTACTACGAGAAGTTCCCGGCACCTGTTCTAGATAACTACTATCTCACGGACACACCTGAAAATCTTAGGAAGAAAAAGCTCTTCCATGAGGTGCCCGTCATTATCGGCTTCACTAAACATGAAGGACACCACAATATTCGTGCTCTTGAGTTAGAGTCGCCACTGAATGATAACACATTCCGAAAGGGAATAGAAAGGTCAATACAAGAACTAATTGACATCCAAGAACCAATTGTAGCTCAACAAATGGCAGACGCGCTCGAATTTCAGTATTATCCATGGTATAATATTGGCAATGCTGCGTCTCTGATGAAAGGGCTGGTGAAAATGCTAACCGATTATTATATAATTGCACCGTCATTCAAAGCAGCCGACTTTCACTCCAAACACTCGAAAACCTACTTGTTTCACTATCAATACTTGTCCAGCGCGCGTCAAGATTTACCGTGGGTATATCACGGTAGAAATGTGGACTATAGCTTCGGAGGTCCCTTTACCAATATGTCTTATGACAAGTTTGATGATAAAGACCGTAATATAAGCCACTTCATAATGAGTAGATATGCCAATTTTGCAAAATACGGCACCCCAGACCCATTGTCAGGTGATCTTCGATGGACGGCATATACCCCAGAAAACGGTGCTTACTTGGACGTTACGAGCCAACCAGCAATAGCCTATAAATACCATCCCAATAGAATGGCATTTTGGAATCATTATGTACCGAAGATGAAAAAAGGATCTTGCTCGATGCCTCCTACCATGGATGCTACGACATCTGGTGGCCGAAAACACCTTCCATCAAGTTCGATTATTGTACTTCTTCTTCTTCTAATATCCTTCGCTACTCAACCACTTGGCTTATTGTAACTTAATGTTCGTATGCGGATGCTTCTGCTAAAACTGACAGAGATATATACAGGACTGAACGCACGCTATCAAGTGCATGTCAAAAATATCAGCCGGCTTATTTGGCTATGAGCCTGAGATGCCAACAAAGCTTGAAGTTGAAGGTATCCATTGTATTGAATTAAATAAGTCCAAAATAAAAACAAACTGTTACGTGTAGGTTAATGAAGGATCAACCAGCAGAAAACTATGAAGTTTATTAGATCGACAGTTGTTAAATGAGCATGCGCGCTAACTGTAATCTTATTGGTTGACCCGCGAATTAAGTACAGCATCCTTGTTCATGTACCTGTACGTAGTCTTACCACTTCTTCTGGTCAAAACTGTTATTATAGGCTTCATAACACCCAGTGATGGACGCGTGCTTTTTCCAGAACGTTTGCATTGCCAGCAAACGGCTAGTGATTTTTGGCCTACATTAAGTTTCTATTTACATTGAGGAAGGTTATTAGTAGGGATATCTAACTATTTTATAAGGTAGCCCTTCCAGCTCTGATGATCGGGCTTAGTTTTTCCTTTTTATCTCATGGGTAGAGGGATAGCCCGCCTTCTTTGGTCGCTCTTAATTTTATATTTTGTCGATCTCTCACTACAAATCATTTTACTAACTTTAGTTATTATCATAATTAAGGAAGGCCTACTGAATCGCAATGTTTAAAACAGGCAAAATAGATTCAAAGTCAATAATATCTCTTGTTTGGCAGTGATCTTGATAACGGCAAGATGCATTACCGTACAGTTTATTCGGGCACTAGGGCTACCATTTCATATTATAAAATAATTGTTATAAATCCCGCATTCTGATTGATTGGAAGCGTGTGCTATGTGATAGCACACTCGTGTACTTACTGTTTGCATTTTATGAAAGAAATTGAAAAAATGCTTGTTGTGGTGAATGGAGTTATTAAGCACGCGGGGATTGGCAGAACACTCGAGAAGTGTCGAGAAGCACTCTGCTTCTCCTAACACTTCCTCCGTGTTCTACCAATCCCTGCGTGCTTTATAACTGCACACAGCACGCGCGCGCGTTTTTTATTTCTTTAATCTTGCTTCATCTTTAAAAAATAATCTTTATTAATGCTTTATTTGATTTACACGAGATTCCTCCTGAAATATGTAAACTAATATAACTTTAAAACTATGAAACCAATTTGTTGTCTGTCGTAAACCCTAGCTATCGATATTGACCCTGCTTTGGAGGGTCATTATTACTAGAGTACCCTCTCTGACTGCTTATAAACATGACTTTTATGGCACAGCCCCTGTAAATACCCCACTGGTTAATTCTCTCACCTATCAGTTGATCTAAATGGCCGTCAAGCCAAATAAAGTTGCAATTTCTGCCTAGTCATTATTTTAGAAACAGTATATACCAATAAATTCCTGGCTATTCTAACTACTTTGAAATAATGTTATTTGTATCGCGTCTTAGTATATTCTCACCGCAAACACTTCATCCATGAAATGTTATCGAAATTATTAATGAGTAGAAGTTTTTATTTTGTGACTATATGACTACGGCTCAACCAGCAGAAGTATTGACCACATTTAATGTATCTGCATACATCTATGCACGGTTTCTGTACTTTAAACCGACACACTTCGATACGAAGCTGGCTGCTTTTACCAAATAAGGCGCGCAAACGCTCTTTTGGCACGAAAAGCCAAGAAATATTTCAACAATGTTTCTTAACCAATCAGAAGCGTTAATGTTATCTTTCCGTAAACTTGTGGCTAGAAAGTCAATTCTGATTGGCCAAAGATCAAACGTTTCTGGAATACAAGCCTGCATGTAAAGCGTATAAGGGACTGTGCAACAATTATCAGGAGGGGGGGGGGGACTGAACTAATTGAGATTTATCAACAAAAAAAAATTCGGCAGTACCCCCCCCTCTTAAAAACAAAACTTTTAGTTCTTACCCTCCCCTCTGTTATGTTAAAAATAACGTTGAGCACCCCCCTCCCCCCAATGATTACCATTCTTCACTGAATTAGAAATGTCTTTATGTGAATACTTGTTGTCATGCTATTGGAAACCTGTGCTTACTTGTTTGATGTCCTTGTCTGCAACAAATAGTACTTCATAACGGAATGCTCAACAAAACCGTTCATTTCAGAGTCATCTGATTCCACATCAGAGATGTTTTCAGAAGGATCAGAGTCGTATTCGGAATCACTAGACAGGATTTCTGTACTACTATCACTGGAATTAATTCTTTTATCCCTTGGTGTTTCAGCAAGAGAAAAATTAAGGACAGGTGCTACCAGCGCAGCTTTAATTCCTGTTAATACGTTTAGGTTGTTGTGCTTGAGGTAGATCTTTAGTTGTTTTGCTGTCAGAGCTTTGAATTCGTGTCCCCCCCCCCCCCCCCCCCCATTCCTGATAATTATTGCACAGTCTCTATTTGCATATCAAGTGCATGGGTGAAGGCTTTCTTCATTGAATTTGGCGCAACATATAAGTTTTGTCACGCAGTTCTGTCAGTGAAATGTGGATGGTATTGTGCTGTCTTATTTAATTGATTATTTAGAAGAAATAAAAGAGAGAGAGATGAAAAAATGAAAGAAAACTGATCTGTTGTTTAATGCTGTTTTTTTTATGCTTCTTTGCAAATAGAAATCATAGTGAGCAACCATGCTCTGATCACTGACAAAACACATATATTTCTGTACAAAACAATGGCACATCTTAACTAACTACCCAAAAAAATAAGGATAACAAAGAAAAAATCCAAAAGTTCAAAAAGTCCAGACAATACTAATTTACCAATCTTAATTTTTTTCTAGCATCTCAAGTTATAAAATTCCTTTGATGAGGTTGTAGTTAAGCTTCAAACTTGATCTAGAAGCAAAACCGTACAATGACTTACAATTTTCCCCATTTCCCCATTTCTCCCTCTTCCCCATTTCTCCCTCTTCCCCCATATACACCTACTTGCAAGAACGTCATACGAAAATAGAACAGTGATTTAGTGGGATAGGAATTATATTAAAAAACAAAAGAAGATCACTGAAGCTGAACTTTTGCTTTTGTCTTTTAATGTATTCCTTTCTCACTAAATTGCTAATGTTCTAATATCGTATGTTAACGCTCTTGCAAGTAGGTGTATAACAACCGTTTGCATTAGCGTTGAGCCTTTATGATGGCCTTAGCAGTTTTCTCGAGTATGCTCAATACACACGACCTGATACGGTCCGTATAGAATAGATTAATTTTGCATACTGGCACGGTTGACGGTCACCCTGTGATATAATTTGCATAAATTCGAAAACCCAGGCTCGGCCTTCAAAGTGTGCCTCGGAATTTCGTACAGATCAAGACGGACTGTACACTCTAATCTTATGTTATATATGGTAAAGCTTTACTAATTGTTTGTCTTGAGTTTGCTTTTGTCGAACATTTATGCGAATCAATTTCAGAGGTGCCTACACCCCATCCCCCTGGCATTTAAGCATTTGGAGAACAATTGGTCAAATTCCCCACCATGCAGGCCAATCAATTGATCGAATATCCCACCGACCAGACTTCACTGACTGGTCAAATGCCTGTCCCTCTAGTGAGATGAATCACAAATTTTACCCTATTAAGGAGTAATAAAGAGAGCAACTTACATCTAAGTATCGCGACCCTCCTATTTTTTGTTTTTATTCCTAAGTTTGATCGAGAGAGAGAGCCGCCAATATAAACCCGTATTGTCGGCTCAGAATTACCGTGCGTGATTGGCTCATGAGATTTGATTGACGGCGAAAACAGCACTTTTTTGGTATCTCAGTCTAGTTTGGGAATGCAACGGTTCACAATGGAATCTCAACATCGATGGCGAAAAATTTATTTTCTACATGTTTTACATCCTCTTTGACTCTTCATAAATTATTTCCTGACTTGTGATACACAAGGATAAGAAAATGATATGCTGTTCCTACGCTTTTTTTCTACAGGTGAGTGAAAAACAACGCCAAATATTTGTTTTCATTCAAACTAAACTTTCGAAGAAAACTCGACTTTAGAAGTTATTTCATGTCAAAAATAGTTGTAAAATCCTATAAATTCTCTTATTAACTATTTGTTTTACAAGGTAGAGTAATAAAATTAATTCTAGTTATAAAAGTACAATCAAAACAAGTAAAACCACAGGCTAACCACTCTAATAAATGAACTCTAATAATTGAAGGAAATACTAAATGTTGTCTTGTCTTTGTCTTTTTATGCGCGCGCGCTATCGATTTTTTGTCATCTCCCCTACCCTCCTTGGTAACAATTTTGTTATCAAAAATCCTTTAAATTATTGAAGATTAGATGTAAGTACGACGTTTTGTATGCTTTTTTTTGTTTTCGGAGTCAAAATATATGGATCAATTTGCGGCTTTGTTACCTTGTTCTGCTACCTTGTTAGTATATTGCATAGTGGATAAACAAAATAAGTTGGGTGGCTGCATCACACCCTATACATTATATAACATTATTTATAGTCTTTATATAAATGCAAAATTACAGAAATAATCAATAGACTTAAAAGATGGTGTTAACCTTTTGCGTTAATAAAATGTTGTTCTCATAGTGAGATTGCGTGCACTGTTACCGATACGGACTGTATCAGATCGTGTGTATTGGACCATCTTAGCGCCATTAATGTAGTTATCTAAGCCACGGCCGGTGAAGTTATAAACATTTGCAGATGTAATTAAAAAGACAGCTAATTGTTCTCAGTTATTTTAAGGCCCTAAGTATTGCTCTGGCCAACAGACCGATGCTCCTACCAAATTCTAAGAGAACATAAATAAGAGAGGGAAACTTCCAATTATAGCGCGCGCAAAGTAAATTCCCGGTTTGGCTATTTTTAGAAACCGGGTGCAGTTTAAATCTCGCCTTACCTTACTCTCGTGAGTCATCAACTTGTCGTTTTTAGTGATTATGATGATGATGATGATGATGATGATGATGATGATGATGATGATGATGATGATGATGATAAAAATCAGAAAAAGGAGAACAAGAAAAGCTAAATAACAAATCATATGTGAAGAAAATATCCAAAGTTAGCATACAAATATACTTCAGGTATTTTTGAAAATGTCTCCCACATGGAAAGGATTGACCATGGGACTATAGTTGTCAGTGATACAAGAGACATTTCGGGTTTGCTGGTCATAGCAAAGGGTTAGTCATACATGGCCTAGGGGCCGACTTACCTCTCCCTTAGGCTTCTGCCGAGCTTCCTGACTCATTCTGCAATAATTCCTCCCGGGATAGCGGTGTTGCGTTCGAAATCTCCAGCGTAGCCGTACGTCCATACGACGGTTCAGCACTCAATGTCTGGACTTGTAGTCTATTTCATTTTACCCTTAAAGGTCTAACAATCAATGGTTAAAGTTTTTTTCTGATAATTGGATGGCAAGTATTATATTTTGCGAATATTTGTAGGACTATGTGACGTCATACACTCAACACTAAACATCGCTCCAAACATTTCTTTGTATATTGTATTCAAAATGTCTTCTAGTTTTATACTCAGTATTGAAGGAAAGATACCATAAAATGATCCTAACCACAAGTTAAATACGTTAAGCCCCTAAGCGGACCTTTGGGCTTAATAGAATTAAAGTAAAACACGAAGTTATTTACAAAGAAATGTATGGAGCGATGTTTAGCGTTGAGTGAATGACGTCACCGAAACCTTTAGAAATTCGTAAAAATATAATACTTCCCTTTGGAATATAAAGAAAATACTTTAACTAGTGATTATTAAACCCTAAAAGATTATTCCATTGAAGTTTCAGCCGAATTAAATTTTGGAAGATTTTCTTTAAAAAATGCATTGATGTGTCAAACTCGGCCTATTTTAGTTTCTCGATAAACCTTTTGTATTATGGTTAATAGCTAATAAGTCAGTAATAATAACAAGCTTGAAATCACAAACCCAATTCTGACTTCCATCCTTTTTCCATCATTATCAACCCTGAGTTAACAAGTCTGTTATCAAGAAACACAGTTGTTTTACATAGCTATCAAAGAGTGCTATTACTATTTAGTTAAGTCAGCCTAGGTCTTCCCGTCACTCTCCCATCGTATCGCCCCTACCCCCGGCTTCCGCTCTGCTTTTTATTAGTTAGCGAGCATCTCTCATCAAGTTAGAGAGTGTCAAGGACAGTAAAATAGACACTCAAAATAGATCAGACTTAAGATCCCTTTAGTGCATGCAATACAAATAACACGCAAATTGAAAAAAATTTATCACCATTAATCATCTTGTATGCCAATGTCGAATAGGTTTAACTCATATTATATAATAATTTTGAAAAACGAATAGAATTTCTCTCCAGTAACTGCTTTGTTAACCAACCTTCTTTCAAAGCTAACATTGACGTGATATACAGCACGCACTCTTCACACAAACTCTTCAACTTAGCGCCATTGCAGGCCTTTTCTATGCTCATATGTTTGAGTTAAGTACTCTTTGTGTCGTTACATTTTTGCCTAAATATTTGCTAATATAACTATTCCTTATGGACTAACTTTGTTTTGGGTTTACAGGGGCCGTAGCTACCACTTAGACAGTGTTTCAGTTTTAAAAAATTGTTCAGTCCCTTCCCCCCTTTATTTGTGTAATAAATAAGAGACGGGAAAAGGGTTTTGACGGTAGAGTGGTCCAGGTCCATGACCCCTAGTTCTCAAGTAGTTCTCAAGTAGTTTAACCTCTATTTCACCCATTAAATCTCTTTGGCGTCCGTATACGCAGAAAGATATACATCAATAAATGTGGCTCAAAGCATTTGATTTGACTATTTCTTGCAGAGTAGCCTTGCTTTAGGTTAAAAACGCAGTATTCTCAAAATATTATTACTCTGTCGCAGATTATTGGGACGCGCAATGTATTGTTGGTAATAATTAATTCACTTTTAAGCAAAATATCTGATGAATCTCTTTTTGTTTTTCTATCCTTTTTTTTAAAGAGCCATAAACATGTATTGAACATAATGATAGCTGCTAGTCAATTCCATCAGATTGCAGAATCTAACGAAAATAATAGCACCGATACTTCACAAACCCAGGGTTAACGAGTTCACTATTTTTTTCAAGTTATTTTGTTTAATGTAGCACACTCTAGATGCATATCATAAATTCGTGACTTAACTATTAAACAAAAGTGTACAATTTAGTGCAAAGTTTTGCAGGTCTACGGTCTACGGTCGCGGTATTGTTTTCATGAACATACAATATTTGAACATACTAATTTGTGCAAATTTGTGGAATCTCTTACAAAGTTGTTTTTCGCGGATATATGGTACGCAGTTTAGTAGACATTGTGTGCGTGAAGGACCAATTCTTTCTTGACGAGGTTATTGTTGCCTTAACACCGGTGTTTAAACCGTGAAATATTGCTCCATAATAGCTGTTTAATCAATGTTGGTGATAACAGATTCAACTGTTAGCACCTGCCTTCGTGACGTCTAATCATGCACGAACTGTAAGTAGGATAATGAGGAAAAACATGTAGCTTACAACAATATTAATCAAGTAAAATATTACAAGCAAAATTAAAATTAAAAAAGAGGTTTGGAGAACGCGTAAAATATCAATGATAGGGAAAAATCAACAAACAAACAAACAAAAAAGTAAGAAAAAAAAGAAGCGAGTAAGAGGTAAGAAATCTGAATCATTCAGGGAAAATGGGCGGGCAAAGATTGAAATAAAAATATCAGGAAATAAACAAGAAATTAAAATAAGCTAAATTAAATTGTTAGGAAGGACTTATTTTAAACTGAATCGTACAAAACAGGCTGTGTATCAGAGTTACGATTGTAACTCTGATATTGCATTGGTCGTAAATCTAATTTAGTATTTCTTAAAGGTTGGTTGGCTTGTAAGTCAAACTCTTTACCATTAACTTAATAACAATCTGAGAAAACAAGAAAATTGCTTTTCGATAATAACAGGAATGATTAAGTTGCTTTTGTTTAAGCGTTGTCTAATTTCGTATTTGATTCAAATACACTGACAATGAATGGAAAATGAACATGAATTGTTTCACAATCACATAGCCAAACAATACTAATAATGTGATCACTGAAATTATCTTTCAATTTACAGCTGTTCATTTTGAGGGCGCATTGCATTTTTTCGGTTGTAAATCGGCAAAACGGATGTTCCGAGAGGGAAAAAACTAAGAATTTGGTTTAAGGTTGCTTCAGAAATAAAAGAAGAACGTCATGTGGGGAAAAAGTGAGATAAAAATTGAGTCTATTCGCTATAGATGTGCCAATGGTGTGCCTTGTTAAAATATATTCATCGATAACACGTTGTTTGGAATAGCGTGAAATAACAAAGCCAAGTTCAACCAAAAAGAAACATATTTTGTTGATCGGAAGTAACCTCGCCATATCAGTTCTACTGGGGCCGATAGATCCTGAGGTATATCTTTATATCAAGAGTTGGAAAATCCCAGCAATTTTATGTCCCACACATTTTACTTGAAATAAATGATCAGCTCGTCGAAACCTGCGAAAATTAAAGACTGCATGAAAATCGTTTGTTTGGAACAAAAACTCTGCTGTGTTATTGGAAAACTGGTGCCATTCGAATTTGCAATGAATAATGGATTCATTAAGTGTATTCGGCTCAGACATAAACTAGCTGATTGACTTAATCGTCTGCGATCAACAAACTTAACATTTTTCAACAGACTATTCTTATTAAGACAATATGATCCTGATTAGCTTGATAGGAAATTCTTCACCGAAGAGACGTACACCATTAAGAAAATCATTTAGTTTTAACAAAAAAATAAAACTAAACATATGCCTCGGAAAAAGTGTAAAACGTATTACTGCATGCATATAGCAAAAATACTTTCTTTCTTTCTTTCTTTTCTCTTACTAATTCATCTCCCTTTTCTTCATCCATACATTTTGTTTTCTCTCTAACTCTTTTCTCATTTTCTGCTCAAATATTGACAGCAAAAACTTGACAGCAAATTAATTCTACAAATTCGATACAATGATCCAAGGACGTCAAAATAACTTCTATCATCGCAAGTAGAGCAGAGCCAAAGTGGAAAGACCCTGAGGCTAGGACTGATGAAGATTAATGATCATATCAGATGGACTCAACCTTTGATGCACTAACCATACCAAATGCCATTCTGTTGTACAATATGCTCGATAAGATACCAACTCTGTAATGATAAGAAAACTTATTCCTGACTTTAAAGAGATATCTATTAACGTCTACAAAATGATCGTACAAGCCCCATATGCAGTGAATTATATAATTTGCACTTTCTTAGGATATATCACAAAATTGTTTTCGTTTTAATTAACTAAGGGATTTATCTTGTTATTTTAATCATTCGTCTCGGTTATTATCCTGGTCGTCACTTTCTAAATCCCTCAGCTCTGAAGATGCTTTCTTATAGTGACAATTCACCGGAGATGAATTCAATAAGACTTTTAGGTGAATCCAAACATGATCTTGGTTTAATGGGAAAAAATTCCGAACATCTAAAACCGTGTCATTTCTGAGGAAACTTTAGCAATAGAGAAGTAGTTATGTCGCGTAAACATGTGAAATACTAATACTTTATGAAATGATTAAAGATAAATAAATCAGATCCATCATTACGCAAACAATAATAATCAATCATCCCTCAATACTATTGTTTTTTGTTTATTATTATGCAATCATATAAATAATCTTATGAAAAACAACAACAACAAAGAAAACCCAAAAAACAAAACAAAAACAAAAATCAACAAAAAGCCAATGCACCACAATTTGGACCGCATTTACTCAAGGTTTAGTTATCTTCCTTCGTTTTTCTAGGATGGTGTGAAATTTCCCGCATATAAACGACGACATTAGCGATAAACTCAGTCATAAACTTAGTTCAGGAGACGATTGATTTTCGAACTAACTACACTATAATTATCAATCCGGAAGTTTTGCTAAGCCAGCCAGATAACATAATAACTATCTCCTTACAGAGAGCCGGTCATTATTGCGTTAAGCATATTGATTTTCGTTTGAGTAAATTGGATTGCTGTTGATGTTTTTCTTTTTTCGCTCTTGGTATGTCTCAGCTCAACTCTTGTGCCAGCGAACACACCCTTTAGTTCATTTCCTGTGTATGCAATACACTTGGATCCCCTTCTGTGATCTTAACCGCGTATAATAGCTATGATTTCCTGACTAAGATTTATCTAATATTTTCCACTGATCTCAAGTGCAAGCATCTTTTGTTAATCGAACTCTAGAAGGCTTGTTACGTGCATCGCAGTGACTTTCAGCTCACCTCGTCAGTGTGTTATCAATTTTTCTAATCAACGTGTTCAACCTCATTAGAACGGTTTATCTACTTTACCGACCAGTTGGACTGAACAGTTGGACTGAGCTGAGCTTAACTCATCGCTTGCCGTTTAGTGTCGTCTACGCACAATATGTTTGCTTTTGCCTTACTGGTACTTCATATCGTCGTGTTCGGGTCTGCAAAAAACGTTGTTCGGACCAAGCAAGGCCATATCTGGGGAACACGACAAGATATTCAGGACTACAAGGGATTGATAAAACCCGTCTACAAGTTCCTGGGCGTTCCATACGCCGAAAAGCCAATAGGCAATCTTCGCTTCAAACGCCCACAATCTCTCAAGAGTCAGAGGGTACGTATTTATAATGCCACGTATTTCCGACCAATTTGTCTTCAGAATAACGACTATTATGGCAAATCTATCCTAACTGCGTGGCCTGGATTTGATCATGAGAAGGATATGAGCGAAGACTGCCTGTACCTGAACATCTACACCCCATCAATAGCATCCTGCAAGAAAAAGTACCCAGTTATCTTTTATATCCATGGGGGAAGCTATGTCGCAGGTACTCCTGTTCGTGATATATCCCCAGGCGAATATTTGCCCACACGCGATGTTGTTCTTGTCACTGTTCAGTATAGGCTTGGACCATTTGGGTTCTTTACTACTGGGGACTCAAAGGCACCTGGAAATATGGGTCTTCTTGACCAGGTAGAGGCCCTCAAGTGGGTTCAACGAAACATCGAGGGTTTTTGTGGCGACAAAAACAGCGTGACTCTCCTTGGTGAAAGCGCAGGAGGATCTAGTGTTTCTTTACACTACTTATCGCCTCTTTCAGAAGGACTGTTTCATCGAGGTATTGCAGTGAGTGGTGTGGATTTTTCTCCCTTTGCTTACAATCCAAAGTCTGTGGTTTTGAAAGGCAGCAATGAATTGGCCGAGACCTTGGAATGCGGAAGGAAAACTTCTGAGGAAAAGATGAAATGTTTACGATCTCTATCTAGCTCAATTATTTTAAGCAAATCAGCAAGTCTCCATCATATGTCTCCTTTCGTAGACAACCACTTTCTACCTGACGAGCCGGAAAAGTTAAGAAAAAACGGGAAATTTCATAAGCTTCCTTTCATGTCAGGATTTGTCAGCCAAGAAGGTGCACACATTTTGCAATCAAAAAACTTTACTAACTACAACCTCCATGGCTTTAAAGAAGACCTGAAAGAGTTTCTGAGCAGACAATACTATGACCAGTATAAAAATAGTGAGACCAGCGCTGCTTATAATGCTTTAGTGTTCCAGTACACACCCTGGGCCGACGTCACCGACTCTCATAGGATTCGTAAAAAGCTGATTGACTTGAATACCGACTATTTCATAGTTGCACCAACCCATGCTGCCTTGACCTACCATAGTGATCACGGGGCTCCTACCTATATGTTTGAGTTTGCTCATCGCTCTCGAAACCATTCAAAGCCTGATTGGATGGGGGTCGTCCACGAAGATACAACAGCCTACAAGTTTGGTCTACCACTTCTCAGCTCTCCCAGAAGTATGCTGAGCTTTGACGACGGTGAAGACAGGAATGTAAGTGACCTGATGACCACAATTTACCTTAATTTTGCCAAATTTGGTCAACCTACTCCCACCTCTGTTTATGGCACCCAATGGGAGATGTTTAACTCATCCAGCAAAGCGTACCTGAAAATCAAGAAGAATCCTTTCATGACCAGCAAATATCATCCAATCAGAATTGCCTTCTGGAATTCATATTTCCCGACACTGCTTTCCAAGCAACCGTTACCACCATCCATTGAAGGATCCAAAACAAGCGGTGTAGTTGCTTTCCGTGGTTCGCGTTTTGTGTTTATGATTTGTATTGGAACACTTGGTAAGATACTTGGATGGAAAGGATAAGAACTAGCATGCCCCTACGTACATCATTAATAAGAGAGACCACAATATATGAATCAAGATTTTGGCTCTAATACATGTAAATATGTAAAGCATCGGATTGTACATAACGCGTGAGTTTTTGCTCTAGTGCAAACGTGATTTGTTTACAAGATCGTAAAATAGGCCTTTGGTTGTACAGTGGGATGAAAAAAGAACAAGCAAAGAAAAAAAACCCAAAGATTAACAGTTTGTTATGTTACGAACGACAATCCAAAACGCAGTTATGGATGACAGTGACAGTGACAGTGACAGTGACAGTGACAGGACAGTGACAGTGACAGTGACAGTGACAGTGACAGTGACAGTGACAGTGACAGTGACAGTGACAGTGACAGTGACAGTGACAGTGACAGTGACAGTGACAGTGACAGTGACAGGACAGTGACAGTGACAGTGACAGTGACAGTGACAGTGACAGTGACAGTGACAGTGACAGTGACAGTGACAGTGACAGTGACAGTGACAGTGACAGTGACAGTGACAGTGACAGTGACAGTGACAGTGACAGTGACAGTGACAGTGACAGGACAGTGACAGTGACAGTGACAGTGACAGTGACAGTGACAGTGACAGTGACAGTGACAGTGACAGTGACAGTGACAGTGACAGTGACAGTGACAGTGACAGTGACAGTGACAGTGACAGTGACAGTGACAGTGACAGTGACAGTGACAGTGACAGGAGTGACAGTGACAGTGACAGTGACAGTGACAGTGACAGTGACAGTGACAGTGACAGTGACAGTGACAGTGACAGTGACAGTGACAGTGACAGTGACAGTGACAGTGACAGTGACAGTGACAGTGACAGTGACAGTGACAGTGACAGTGACAGTGACAGTGACAGTGACAGTGACAGTGACAGTGACAGTGATTGTGACTGTGACAGTGCAGTGACCGTCACCGTGACTATGACAGAAATATAAACTAAAAAACAGCATCTCACACACATATTATACATGTGTGCACATACATATAAACCATTTATTGTCAATGCAGTTGTATACACAATCCAATCTATGTTAGCTATCCCATTTTATTTATTTATTAACAATTATAAATTTCAAAAGCTGTGCCCTACGGATAGCTACAACGGTTTCCTTACGCTATTAATACAGATATGTAAATGACTAAATAAATATACCAATTCAGGACATACATTGAAAATTAATTAGAAGCTTCCCAAACAACTGAATTAGTTATCTTCATTGCATTGTGTTTTATTCCTATATATCAGACTACTATTTAACAGAATGTCTGCAGCTTATCCCAATTTCGCGTGAAAAGTGCTAAACAATAAGTGGATGTGAAAATCTGGGGGAAAATCATTTATTGTAAAAAAATGTTTAAAGTAAGATGTTAGGAAGATGTACTAAAAAACAATGAGGGAACAGTAAAAACAAGCGAAAACACAGCAAAGCACTCCCCCCTCCCTCCTCCCGGGCGTTTTTTTTTTTCACTTACGAAGATTGACAGCTCTCTAGTATAGATAACCACTTTCTTCTGACAAAATAATTCAGAACCTCAAATTTTCGAATTTGTTCTACTTTTGGATTTAAGTAGTGTATGATGAAGAATGGAACGGTGTGTAGTTTTTTAAAATACCTTTTTGTTTTCGAGAAAAAAAGGAAAAGAAAATATGAGCTCCAGGGGCGATTCTCGCTATCAAAATATGTCCAAATTGCTTGCGTTGGCTTGGTCTGCGTACCAAACCTCTCTTTCCAAATAGCCTTATAATACTTTTTGTGCAGAGCTCTTCTTCTCTCATTTACATTTTTTTTAAATCAGACAATTTTAGAGCATTTTAGAACAATTAAATACAAAGGCCATTGAGTGACAATGCTTGACATGAGTGACAATGAGTACATCTCAAAAACTACGAGTTTCATCATGTACCATCTCTCAAAATTTTATAAAATTACGATCAATAGCTATTGGGGTACTGCTCTTTTGAAAAATGTAGTTTTTATTTTTGGGAAATAATTGTGCTCTTCTTAAGATAGATTTTTTTTGGCTCATTATACAAGCAAAAATACGTTTGTATGTTTGACGATTGCGTGACTAAATACTTTTCTATGTTTTTCAGGAAAGCGCAGGTGGCGTGCGCTGCCGTTCTCGACGTCGTATGTGATTAAGGCTGTTTCTTGGCTGTTTCTCTCCTGTGTACCGAGATTTTTTCCTACAGGTTCTCCGGTTTTTCCTCCCTCAACAAAAATCAACTTTTAAATTAATCGATCTGTCGGCTGCCTATCAATTGGGTAGCAAAACCTGTTAGGCATCAAGCCGTCCACCCTGGAGTGGTATTTTAAATGGATATTTTGTCAGAGGCCTTTATAGCCTTGTCTTGGTGCATCTTTGTCAGGGATTTTTGACTATTTTTCAAAATTCCAAACATGTTATCTACGCTATCAAGCCCTATAATTTCAAAGAGTTACGTCTAGAAAAACCTTTTTATTGAATAATTTGATTTAAAGTATAGCGGCCGTAATGAAAGGTTATACATATTTCCCCTCTGGTTGTCCTGCGTAGAAAGCATATTTCTACATATTTTCAACAGAAGACGAAAAATAAGGCGCGAATTTTTTTTGCTTCTTATTCTTCCATTTTGCTTTTTTTTAATATTTGGCACATAGTTTTCTTATCCTCTAGCTCATTTTGAAATATATTTTATATTCGTCTAGAACGGTTATGTAAATTGCACTCCCTTTGCCCAGATGAGCTAAAGAAAATGTAATATCAGATCGCGTAGTATTGAAAAAATAAATAAATAAAAGAAAAAAGTGATGGTCTCGCTAGTTAAAAAAAAACCACAGAAATCTCGACTCCGTCAGTAAATAAATCAACCAACTCCCTTTCTTCATGCTTTATTCAATCACTCACACTTGACTTGATTAAATTTTCCAGCCTTCAAGATAAATTGCCTTTGATAATTATGTTTTGACCAAAGCCAGATTTGTTGACACAGAAGTATCAATATTTTTCTTGTTGGATTCTTGCTTTTGAATGAGATGAATAGCGTAAAATTACTGGCGACAAACAGCATTGGAATCCTACAACGATAACCGGAATCATTTGGAAAACAAACTGTATGAAAATCACGAAAAATCTTCGTCTGTCATGTTTGGAATGAAATTTCGAGGAATCGAAAGTCTCTGTTCTCAACACATAATTTAAAAGATGGATTAAATAGAACTCGAAAAACGCTGATGAAAGAAAGACCGTACGGAAACAGGAATTTCAAAATACACTGATATCATAATGGATTCTTGAATATTTGCGAATCTATTCGATCACTAAAGACTTAGACCGGGTTGTTCAGGGCCAAAAATTGAAACGAAAAAAGAAAAAAAGAAGAAAAAAAAAGTTTTAAAATGCTTTTTGAAAAACATGCTTTTCAAAAAAAAAGTCTTATTGTTGGAAAATAACGAAGCTGTTTTTTTTTTCTCTGAGCTCTAATTCTCATTTTTTTCTTTCTTTAAATATGCCAAATCCCCATTCATTACTTATACTAATGCAAAGCTTGAGCCACCTATATGCTCGAAATTTATATGATTACTTCGCGTCGCTCAGACAAAAATCAGCGGCGGCTTGAGGAAAGGCAACTTGAGAATCAGTCATCAATACAATTAGATTTTTGATTGATTTAGTAATTTGTGAGACATTGAGCTCCGAGTGACGTCGCTGTGAATTTTGGCGACCGGAGTTCAGAACCTAACCAATTATATATTATACAGTCAGAGCAGTGAAGACAGATTTTCCAACAGCGCAAAACCCCACAAAATCAAACACTTCTGACCCAAGTCTTAGCACCAAAGTGTTCGTTTTCTCAAATATCAAACTTTAACTTTTACGTCATATTTGTTGGCAAAATAAAAATTTGCAGAGCAGCTGATCGGGCGGCCTGATTTGGCGAGGTTTCAGAGTCTTTCGTATCATATATATTTTCAGTTCCTCAACTATTACGATGATTCAGTCAACGATCGAATTTTTTTCTTACTTAAGTCGTTGAAGCGCCATTTCCATTCATAGTCTTGGTATTGCCCTGATGGATGTTTCTGAGGATTATCAGCTTAATTTTGTTAGTTTTACGCTTTACTTTTGGGCCATCCTTTTGACGATTCCCCAGAACCGAAACCGGGGCTTGTCAACAGTTCAGTCAGCGATTTTCTCAAAAATAAAAATCCGCTGGAACCTTTTGAAAATAGTCCGTCCAAGGACTATCTTCTGGAAAAGTGTTAGTAATTTGACCAAGTGGTCGCTGAAGTCCGATTATCCACCCTTACAGGCAGTTGCTCGTAACTTTAATCTTATTATTAGCCTAGGACACATGACTCTAAAAATCTACGAAATTCTATAATTGTGATAGCTACCAATGATTATCTGCTTATCGTGATATTTTGTGTCATATTAGCTCATTAATATGCATGATGCCGAGGATCAAAATGAATTTGTTACTAGAAAAGAATTTGAAAATAAATTGTGGATTTGTAAAATCTTACTTATTTCACTGGGTTCAGAGCAGGCGCCTTGCATTTTCCCGCCGATATTCCAAACACGCGCAGTTTATTAGTGTTTTATCATAATGTTACGTTGGACCATTATAAATGAACATACGATTGCGTGCTTTTGTTACGATTTGCAGATTCCATGTGTTCACTATGCGGAACCGGCGAAAGAACAGGTGGGCTGTTGAAAACTGTTGATATCTAAATAAAATTAATAATTACGAAATATTTTTAACGGACAAAAATCACATTCTTCACATTTTGAATCATATAGAGATTTGATTATTATTATTGATAGAAGTGAAGAACAGAACGTATAAACGAAATACAACAGGGTCAACCAAGCAGAGTCGAAGAATTCGTGCAGCTAAATATTTTGTACGCATTCCCAAAAAAAAAGGAATAGAAATTAACAACGCTGACGTTAGTCTGATCTAGCTCGTCGGGATAAAGTTAGCTGGAACACACACTCATCATCCATAACTAACATCATTAAACCCGGGTGGTCCTTCAGCTTGCCAAAGATGGAGTTGGTTATGTCAAAACACAGAACTATTTCACTGTATTTTCTCATGTTTCATTTTGTTGCGATTGCTTTTGGGACGAACACTACAAGAGTCCTAACCCAACAAGGTTATGTCAGGGGAATACGACAAAACATCCAAACCCAGTAGGGACATATGAAAACTATCTACAAGTTCCTGGGCATTCCTTATGTTGAGACTCCCATAGGTAATCTTCGCTTTAAACCCCCACAAGCTCTTTCCACTCAAAGATTAAGCGATTACAACGCCACTGAATTCCGACCAATTTGTATACGATCTGGAAACTATTTTGATTCAATAAGTAGGGCATGGCCAGAATTCGATCCAAAGAGAGATATGAGCGAAGATTGCCTGTACCTGAACATCTATACTCCAAGTACGAACTCAACATGGAGATACCCGGTGATAGTCCATATCCACGGAGGATGTTATTACGTAGGTACCCCTACTCGTGATATATTAGCAGGCGAGTACTTGCCTACACGCGGTGTGGTTCTTGTCACTATCCAGTATCGACTTGGACCATTTGGGTTCTTCACTACTGGGGACTCAGAGGCACCTGGAAATTTGGGTCTTCTTGACCAGGTAGAGGCCCTCAAGTGGGTTCAAAGAAACATCGATAGTTTTGGTGGCTATAACAACAGCGTGACTCTCCTTGGGGAAAGCGCAGGAGGATCTAGTGTTTCTTTACACTACTTATCGCCTCTGTCCAGAGGACTGTTTCATCGAGGTATTGCAGTAAGCGGTGTGGACTTTTGTCCTTTTGCCTACAAACCAAAGTCTTCAGTCTTAGCTTACAGCAAAGAGTTGGTAAAGAATGTCAATTGTACAAGAAACAGCAGCCAATTAATTGTTCAATGCCTTCAGCTAGTTTCAAGCACCAATGTCTTCACGAATTCAAAATACTGGCTACTGCAGCCCTTCGTTGACCAACACTTTTTACCCGACAACCCAAAAACGTTGAAAAAACGAGGACAATTCCTTAAGCTTCCTTTAATGGCAGGCTTCGTGAGCCAAGAAGGTTCTTTTGTTTTGGAATTTGAAAAAGTAAACGTATATGATAACAGAAGTTTCGGAACTTATTTAGAATCTTTTTTTGAACGAAACTTTGGACGTAAGGTACACAATGCCCAAGCTGCCTACAGTGCTCTAAAGTCTCAGTACACTCCTTACAACAATGACCCCAGTGAGTACCGTAAGAAACTTGTAGAAATGTTGTCTGACTTTTATGTTACTGCACCAACCCATCCTTCCTTAACCTTCCAGAGTGAGAACAGTACAGCTAACTTCATGTTTGAGTTCGCTCATCGCTCTCAATTCCATCCAAAACCCCAATGGATGGGAGTCGTCCACGAAGATACAACTGCCTACAAGTTTGGTCTACCACTTCTCAGTTCTAACCCAAGTGAGCTGAGGTTTGATGACAACGACCGGAACGTCAGTGATATAGTGGTGACGATGTTTACCAATTTTGCCAAATTTGGTAACCCCACTCCTACCGCTGTCAATGGTGTGCAGTGGACGTCCTTTAACTCTTCCAACAAAAATTACCTGAAAATCCAAAGTAACCCTGTAATGACCAGCAATTACTATCCACAAAGGATGACCTTCTGGAATTCCCGTTTCCCAATGTTGTTTCCAAACAACAGCACTTTACCATCCAGCACCGGGCCGCAGTCAAGGGCCACGAAAGTGATACGAGATGAACTTCTCTTTCTGCCGATTTGGTAAGAAGAATGAATACTAGTGTACGATAAATTCTAATTTAGTCATAAGTAATATTGTATTTCCATCTTATATGCAATACGCAGACATTGCAATTGTAAAAATTCAAAACGCAAAGTGTAAAAGTAAAAATAAAGTATTCGTAAAATTTTGACCCATGATTACTTTTGTGATTCATAGTAAGATCTGGATTGTTGCAAGACGCATCTCGAGCTCTTTAAGCGAAGAATTTAGAATGACCCTCCAATAGGTTGCTATCAATAGACGACACTTCCGTTAATAGCTCTTTTTTGATGGCTTGTAGAATCCTGGATGTTGTTTCGATCTCTTGTTCTCTGGTTTGATGTCGTGAAAATAGTCAAATACAATAGTTTGAGGACTTATTTTCATATGTTTTGACTTAGCATTCGCTAGTTGCCCCTTAGCAAACCGCTTGCTCCCCCCACCCCCCCCCCCCCCCCAGTCAACTCCAAAAAGTCACGTGATTGATAGTAAGCAATTTCATGCTGGATTCGGAATTAAAATAAGTATGTTTAGAGGGCCATTTATTTCCCCTTCATTTCCCCTCCCACCGTATTCACGTATTGCCCTAAGAATGGCTATGCAAAGGCTCATTGTGTCGCCTATGCAGAAAACTAAAATCCTTGGGGGAAAAACAAAGTAAATTTATCTCGACTCGGATTTAAAAAAATTCAAAATCGATTACTAATAATTTTAAGGGGAAAAAAAGCCGATTTTCATTTTCATATTTAGCTTTTCATTTTCATATTCAGCTAAATTTCATTATCATATTTGAAGCAACAAAGTGGAAACATTGGCTCAGGAAGCCCCATTGGGCCTTGACTGAGCGAGACTTATTCAAAAGACTATTGCGACATAAACACTCAAAGTATCTTATCTAAGTCTTATAACCCTTAAAGGGCCACTACGATCAAAATATTTTTCTGACTTGCCTCTTTTTTTGCCTGGACTCAAAAGCAGCTATAGAGATAAGTTGTCCATAGCAAAAGCCTCGGTTCCAGGCCACCCCTACCTAAAATTTAGGTTTTCGAGATTTCTTTCTTTACGAGATATGGTATCGAATAAGGCTAAATTAAAAAATCTAATATGGCCCAAGACAAAAATTTAGTCGAACAATTTCCTGCTCAAGTTAAAATATAACGAAACAATCACTGAAAGGCTAAAATCGTTGAGGTAATCTGAACGAAGCGTGCTGCCATAGCAACCACAGTTTGTGCATTTTCATGTTTTATATTTTGAATATAAGTATACTACAAAATTTACTACAAAATGTTTTAAATATCTAATTCAATATATCAAATATCAAACGTTAATTGCTGTCTTATGCCCAAATTTCATCAGCTGGACTCACAAGTTTTCTATAACATTCTTTCTAAATGAAAGTCTCAAGTGTTTGGCCACCACTTACAGCCGAAAATATGAGATTCAAAGACTTCAACAAATATATTAGGAATAATTTTCACTTCGGCACTTAAATTCGAGAATCCCGGTCAATATTTAACAGGAAATGTTTAACGGCTGGTCCTACTACAGCTGACTGGTTTAGTGTTACAGAATAAGTATTAACAATGAGCTGATTGCTCATTGCTTAATTCAAATTAAAGATTTCTTTAAAATTCGAATTCTTTTTTTCTCTTCTTCTTTTGTTTCAAGTTGCTGCTGATACATAAATGAATAATATAATATGAAGCATTAACAACTGCGGTTTCTTCCGATTTCTCCCAAAAACCACAATGTGTTATCGGGAAAATGAATAACATTTTCTAGAGTAACATTTTCTCAACAAGAATGAATGTTTCTTTTTCAAACAATTATGAACCGATTGTCTAACATCAGCGTACTGCGCAAAAAAAATTTAAAAAATGTAAAATACAAAATACGGTGCTTATAATTATACACCATGTCTGGAGTTTGGTCTACAGCACGAATGCTTTTCAGTAAAAATCCTTTTAGCTTGAAGAAGCTTTATAAAGACCTTTAAAAACCCGTAATTGACTCAATAGTACAAGTGAACAAAGAACATAGATTGAATAATAGACATTTAGTGAGCGATGTTTGCCTTCGTGCACCTCTACTTTGCTAAGTAATTTCCTTATTCACTGTGTATTTTAGCTTATTGTAGCTTTTTTGAATAAATATCGCGTCCGTCTATACTACAAACGAGTTAAAAACCCAAAAAAAATCTTACACACTTTCTCTATCGTTTCTATTATCTAGCACATTATTTTAGTTAACTCAGTTATTCATTTTTTCCCCTTATTCTCCATAAAATGCCAATTATGTTAATTTAGGTGCAATGATTACTGACTTCCTTTTTCCTAAAATTGTTGAATAATATTTTCTTGACCATCTAGACAGCTGGTCAATAAGACAATTTTTATTAATGGCATCTTAGGTATTTAAGGGTGTGTTCTTACTGCTATTGTACAGTTCACCCGCAGTCACTCGAATATCATCATGTTGGTTTCGTTCAAGCGTGTGGTTCTTTTCCTAACTCTTTATCTCTTCAATGATGTTGTACAGGGCTCTAATAAGAATCTTACAAGGGTGTTAACCCAGCAGGGTTATGTCAGGGGAATACGACAAGGTATTCAAACCAATGAGGGACATATGAAAACCATCTACAAGTTCCTTGGCGTTCCTTATGTTGAGAAGCCCGTTGGCGATCTTCGCTTCAAGCCCCCACAAACTCTTTCCACTCGAAGATCAAGCGATTATGATGCAACTTTCCTTCGACCAATCTGCATGCAGGACAAATATTACTTTAATTCGATAAGAGGAGCTCGGCCTGAGTTTGACCCAAAGAGAGATATGAGCGAAGATTGCCTGTACCTGAATATCTACACTCCAAGCACAAGAGGTAAAAAGAAATACCCAGTTATCTTTTATATCCACGGAGGAGGCTATTTCGTAGGTACCCCTACACGTGATATATCACCAGGCGAGTATTTGCCCACACGAGGTGTGGTTCTTGTCACCATCCAGTATCGACTTGGACCATTTGGGTTCTTCACTACCGGGGACTCAGAGGCACCTGGAAATATGGGTCTTCTTGACCAGGTAGAGGCCCTCAAGTGGGTTCAACAAAACATCGAGGGATTTGGTGGCGACAAGAATAGCGTGACTCTCCTTGGTGAAAGCGCAGGAGGATCTAGTGTAGGTTTACACTACCTATCACCTCTGTCCAGAGGACTGTTTCACCGAGGTATTGCAGTGAGTGGTGTGGACCAGTGCCCTTTCGCCTACCAACCAAAGACTATGGTCCTAGAACACAGCAAGGAATTAGTCAAGAAGGTTAACTGTTCTAAAGCCTGCAACCAACAAATACTTCAGTGCTTAAAGTCAGTTCCAAGCACTACAATCTTAGAAAACGCGATATATTTGTGGATTAGACCGTTTGTTGACCAACACTTTCTCCCAGACAAGCCAAAAATTTCAAGAAAAAGAGGAAAATTCCATAAGCTTCCTTTAATCTCAGGCTTTGTCAGTCAGGAAGGTTCTTATATAGTAAAAGCGTATTCAAGATTTTACAACACGACATACGATTCTACAGGTCTCGGTGAATATCTGGATAATGTATTTCTACCTATTGAATACAGTCGTAAAAAAGATGACGCCTACGTTGCTTATGACGCTCTAAAATTTCAATACACACCATGGGATGACCTGAGCAACCCTACCCGGTTCCGTGACAAGCTTACAGAAATGTGGTCAGATCACACTTTCATTGCATCAACCGATGCTGCCTTGACCATCCATAGTGATTATGGTGCTCCTACCTATATGTTTGAGTTTGCTCATCGCTCTAGATACCATCCAAAGCCTGAATGGATGGGGGTCGTTCACGAAGATACAACAGCCTACAAGTTTGGTCTTCCGCTTCTTAACTCCAAAACAAAGCTAAAGTTTGACAAGAAAGATAAAAAAGTCAGCGATATGGTAGTGACCATGTTTACCAATTTTGCTAAAATTGGAAACCCAACCCCAAGACCTGTGCATGGTTTGAAATGGGACAACTTTGACTCGTCCAAGAAGGCTTACTTGAAGATCCAGGATAATCCTGTCATGACCAGCAAATACCATCCACTCAGAATGGCCTTCTGGAATTCGTACTTCTCGAAACTTCTTCCAGAGAAGCCTCTATCATCATCTTGCGAAGAAGAATCAGTTTTGAGTAACGTGGCTGCGAAACGTGGGAAAACAAACTAACTTTGACCAAATTGACATAAGAGAAGCTCCCCCGCCCTTTGGATATTTAAAGTTTAAGCATGCAATGCTGTATACGATTTATGAATTGTAGTCATTTGAGATGTTAACGAAAAAGATTCCAATGGCATTAATATTGTATTTGCGTTATGAAAAGTGTAGTCCTGGTCCATTTAATTTATTTTTTATTATTAGAGATTTCTGAGGGATTACTTGAGGATTTTGTGAGGGATTTCTGAGGAATTTCTTGAGGATTTCTTGAGGGATTTTTAAGGGATGTCTTGAGGGATTTCTCGAGAATAGACATCAAAACCACCAGACACAGCAGTGGCATTTTTCGTCTCAAAGTGTAGTCATGTTTATATTTACATTTTACGAACATCCTTCCTCGTACTGGCCGGGCTCTTCCGAGGAATTCGCTTCCAACACACCACCACTTCTTTTCAACACTTAACTCACATGTTGTTTTTACGGAGGTAAGAATCCGGAGCACCCAGAGATAGTGGTTAAGCTCTCTCCTCTCACTGCTGTCGTCCGGGTTCGAGCCCCATCCCAGACTATATGGAAGTAGGGTGTGACCCTGCCAATAGTTTGACTAAATAGACTAATTGAAATCGTGCCCTTTATTTTCTCTCTTTTTTTTCTCCGTGAAAGATATAAATGACTGAGATTTCACTATAAAGCAATAGAATTTTCGAAACCGATCGTGACAGCAGGATTTTTCGAGAAATAAGAGAATGTCCATTTACGCCATTTCACCTATTTATTATAATTACTGAACCAAGTTTTTTTTACAATGGAGTCTGGAGCTGAGGTCCATAAGCAAAAAGAAGAGCTGTTCAAATAATTGATCTTGGGCTTCCTCGAAATGAAATTTATGAATCTAAAGAAAATACTTTGATGCAAAATTAGACAATTTCCAAACACCTCAGTCATCCGGTCTCTGCTGAAGATCCAGTTGGACCAAAGGTAGTTTACGCAATACTGTCTAAGTAAACGACGAGCAAAAAATATGGAAGCCGAAATTCAGTACTAGGTATGAACAATAATCAAGCAATTTATCTTTTACTTCGGATCTCCCGGTGATTCTTAATTTAAATGTCCTAAATTTACATGCTTGTTTCAAAATGTAATTTATAAGTAACAGCATTTTAAATTAAAGTCGAAAAAGAGTAAAGAAATATTCTCTCAATATTCAATAACAAATAATAACACCAAAACAAATGTCAGAACTGAACACCAAGAAAATGCAAGAAAATGTTTGTAAGGATATTAATAGTTATGTCTGCCTCGAATAGGTTTCGTCGGATGCGGAGCCCCAAAATAACAGCCCAAATTTCTCTGAATTCGAGAGTTTCGTATAAAGCACTCGTTGAATCACCCAAGCTTCTACATTCGAAGGTATTATGGCTGGAATTTCAGATAAATTCGAACACCCGGTGCACATGAAAATGCGCTTTGCAAACTGAGGGTGAAATTTAAATATCTGCATGAGAACTCGAAAAATGCCTGTCTGTAAAACGTTCCTGATCACTTATTAAATCGCGTTTCCCTATTTATATTTTAGCTTAAAATAATCATTATTCTTTCCTTTACCATATTCCAAAACCAGATCTTCTCTAGTTTGCTTCTTTTTATGCGTGAGCGCTTTTCTCGGACCTACCATTTTTACCTTGGATTTAGGCTGAATTGAGGGCGCCTAAGGCCAAAATCTATTTTCACGATTTTCTCAAAATAAAAGTAAAATTATTCAAAATGGACATCAGAAATACTTTATTTGTGTTTCTCCCTGATTCAAGATACTCATTTCAAGCATTGAAAGTCGCTATTCCTGCAGCTCGTTTACTGGGCAACCAATGGACAACACAAATATTTGGAGTAATTGGCCATGGGCGTAACCCATAGCCACAATTAATTTACTATAAATAATATTCCAACAAGAATTTTGTAATTACAATTTATATGTAATCATCTTACCACAGTAAAGGGGAGAGGCCATACAAGCACTACCACCGGTGGAGATGGGGTTGTAGGAGGGAAAAAAGTTAAAAGTTGTAAACTGCTTTTGTAGGTGACAAAACTGAAGCACGCTACCACGCTTGTACTATTTATAAGTTCCATAGTAGGGGGTCCCAATCTAACAATGATCGACACCCCATCATATAAATCCCCGTATGCTGTTGTTATGTAATCCCACAATGTCATAGTAACAAAATGAGTTATCACGATCAAGTCAAACAATTATCTCACAAAGAAACTAAATATCCTATTTGTCAAAAAAAGTCATGTACTGCTATGTGATAATGACCGCTGTTTTGATTGATTGCAGACGTATGCGCCGTGAAACTATGACTGACAAACAATATGTTGTGGGGTGCAGCCCCCCTCCCTCAAAAAAATTCGTGGGGGTACACGTGCCCCCCCCCCCCCCCCCCCCCCCCCCCACCCCCCCCCCCCCCCCCCCCCCCCCCCCCCCCCCACCCCCCCCCCCCCCCCCACCTGTTCCGCCGACCATTATTTTACATTTGTTTGATCGCCACCTTCACTATACTATAAAATTTTTATCTCCTGACATCTTATCGCTGAAACCTAAATTTGGTTGTTGAATTCCCATGTTCAGAGCTCTATGCCTTTAGAATTACCTTGATTTCAATGTAATTTTGCCTAAGAACAGCATTTGTATATCTTATTTGTGATCGGCTCGTTCGATGCTGAACTATGAAATGTAAACATGTGAATTGAGTTTGTTTGATGTGTTGTTCTCGCCTATCCGGTTTCCTCCCTCCGTAAAAAACACGTGACTGATCGTTGTATGCATAGAATATTACAGTAAATGAAGTGATCTAAAATAATTTGTACCAGTGTACTAGCCTAATAGTAGGCTTTTTCAAGGCAAAGTTGGAGGCAGAGTTATTTTTGGGATATTTCCTGCTTTGTTCGATCCTTACACGGACTGCATCTTAATTCATTGTGGCCATGTAAAGGAAGTAGAAACCCACAGTGTATCATTTAACATTGCTATTAGGGACTGGGCTGTCATTTACTATTTAACTGATGATAATAATAAGTAAATAATGAATTAATTAGACCTGGACTACACCTTTCATGATGCAACTACTTTATTGACGCAATTGGAATTTCGTTTACATCTCAAATGAGTACCATTAATCATAAATCTCATACAGCATTGCATGCTTAATCTTTAAATATCTAAAGTGCAAAGGGACCTTCTTTAATCCAATTTGGTCAAAGTTAGCCTGGTTTGCCATGATTCACCGCCCCGTCACTCACAACTCATTCGTCTCCGCAAGATGACGGAAGTGGCTTCTCAGGAAGAAGTGTTGGGAAATACGAATTCCAGAAGGCCATTCTGAGTGGATGGTATTTGCTGGTCATGACAGGATTATCCTGGATCTTCAAGTAAGCCTTCTTGGACGAGTCAAAGTTGTCCCATTTCAAACCATTCAAACGTCTTGGCGTTGGGTTTCCAAATTTAGCAAAATTTGTAAACATTGTAACCATCATATCGCTGATCTTTTTATCATCGTCGTCAAACTTTAGACTGGCATTGGAGTTAAGGAAGGGAAGCCCAAACTTGTAGGCTGTTGTATCTTCGTGAGCGACGCCCATCCATTCAGGCTTTGGATGGTATCTAGAGCGATGAGCAAACTCAAACATGTAGGTAGGAGCACCATAATCACTATGGATGGTCAAGGCAGCATCGGTTGATGCAATGAAAGTGTGATCTGACCATATTTCTGTAAACTTTTCACGGAACCGGGTAGGGTTGTCGAGGTCATCCCATGGTGTATATTGAAATTTTAGAGCGTTATAAGCAATGCAGGCCTTATTCTTTGTAAGATTGTATTGACCAGACAGAAAGAATTTCAGATAATCACTGAGACCTGTAGGATTGTATGTTGCATTGTAAAATCTTGAATACCATTCTACAACAAAAGAACCTTCTTGGCTCACAAAGCCTGAGATTAAAGGGAGTTTCTGGAATCTTCCTTCTTTCCTTAAAGTTTTGGGCTCGTCTGGGAGAAAGTGTTGGTCAACGAACGGTTGCAAGAACCAATATATTTCGTTATTAAAGAAACTAGTGCTTAAAACTGATTTTAAGCACTGAAGTATTTGTTGACTGCTAGATTTCGTACAGTTGAATACCCTGACTAATTCCTTGCTGTATTCTAGAACCGTAGACTTAGGTTTGTAGGCGAAGGGAGAGAGGTCTACACCACTCACTGCAATACCTCGATGAAATAGTCCTCTAGACAAGGGTGATAAGTAGTGTAAACCCACATTAGATCCTCCTGAGCTTTCACCAAGGAGAGTCACGCTCTTCTTGTCGCCACCGAAACCCTCGATGTTTTGTTGAACCCATTTGAGGGCCTCTACCTGGTCAAGAAGACCCACATTTCCAGGTGCCTCTGAGTCCCCAGTAGTAAGAACCCAAATGGTCCAAGTCGATACTGGATAGTTACAAGAACAACATCACGTGTGGGCAAATACTCGCCTGGGGTAATATCACGAGCAGGAGAGCCAAAAAAATTGCCTCCTCCGTGGATATAAAAGATAACTGGGTATTTCTTTTTACCTCCTGTGCTTGGAGTGTAGATGTTCAGGTACAGGCAATCTTCGCTCATATCTCTCTTTGGGTCAAACTCAGGCCACGCCCTTCTTATAGAATCAAAGTGATGTTCGTTCTGCATGCAGATTGGTCGTAGAAAGGTAGCATCATAATCGCTTAATCTTCGACTAGTAAACGCTTGTGGGGGCTTGAAGCGAAGATTACCAATGGGCTTTCCAACGTAAGGAACGCCCAGGAACTTGTAGATAGTTTTCGTTTGCCCGTTATTGGTTTGAATATCTTGCTGTACTCCGCTGACATAACCCTGTTGGGTAAGGACCCTTCTTGGATGTGTTGAAGAGCCCAGTACAACACCATGGAAGAGATGGAGACTTAGGAAAAGAACCACACGCTTGAACGAAATCAACATGATGATATTCGAGTGACTGCGGGTGAACTGTACAATAGCGGTAAGAACGCATCCTTAAATACCAAGATGCCATTAATTAAAAATCGTCTTATTGAACAACTGTCTAGACGTAAGTGAAGAAAAGAATTAATAACCAGTTTCAAAAGAAGAAAGTCACTTGAAATTGAAATTAAAGTATAGATAGTAAAATAAGTCAATCAATTCGTTAAAAGTAAATCAGTTATAATTGCACTATAATTTATATGATTGACATTTTAGAAGAAAAAGGAAAAATATTAATAACTGAGATTGACCAAAATAATGCACTAAATAATAGAAGCGAAAGAGAATGTCAAGCTGAATTTTAGTGTAAGAATAATTTTTGTGTGTTTTTTTTCCATCCTTTGCAGTATAGACGGACGCGATGTGTTTTCAAACGGTAAAATAAGCTAAACTATACAGTGAGTCCATAAGAAATTACATAGCAAAGTAGAGGCGCACGAAGGCAAACATAATTCACAATTAAAATGACTACCTTGTTCTCATTGGTTTCTTTTGTCTTATCCTATCATAAATACACGCCTTTCTACCACCTCTTTCTCTTTTACTCCGACGAAGGCCTAGCGTCCGAAACGTCAGTAAGTTTTTTCATCTTTTTCACGGTGTATAATTTACCTTTTCATCATTACTGTTTCATTAGAAACACCGACGCAGCTCACACTAGTTTTTAGCTAGTTACATCTTCTTATTTGACTTCGTTGTTCACTTGTACTATTAAGTCCATTACCGGATTTTAAAGGCGGTTTGAATAAAGTTTCTTCAAGCTAAAAGGATTATTGCTGACCAATCATTCGTGCTGTAGGCCAACCTTCATTTTATATTTTGTATATCTTTAAGGATTTTTGCGCCGTACGCTGATGTTAGACAATCGGTCATAATCCTTGAAAAAGAGTCGAAACATTTTTTTTGTTGAGAAAATATTATTCAGAGAAAATGTCATTCATTTTGCGATAACACATTGCTTTTTTTGGGAGTAATCAGAAGAATCGCCGCAGTTGTTAATGCTTCGTATCATGTTTGTTCATTTATGTATCAGCACCAACTCGAAACAAAAGATGAAGAATAAAAAAAAGATTTCGAATTTTGAAGAAGTCTTTGAAATAAATTAAGCAATGAGCACTTATCTCATTGTTAATGAGCACTTATCTCATTGTTAATGAGCACTTATCTCATTGTTAATACATATTCTGTAACACTAAACCAGTCAGCTGTGTAGAAACAGAAGTTTTAACATTTGCTGTTAAATATTGCCCGGGGTTATCGATTTTGAAGTGCCGAAGAGAAAATTTGAAAAAGAGAAAAAAAAGATGTAGTCGATTTTTAAAGAAGTCCTTAATTTAGATTGAACAATGAGCAATTATCTCATTGTTAATACATATTCTGTAACACTAAACCAGTCAGCTGTGTAGAACCAGTCGTTTCCACATTGATCCTGTTGATCAGGGCTCAGCGGCACATGCGGCACATCCTTATCCTAAACGGGCAAGAGTAGCCCCCCCCCCGGATAGTACAGAGAAACAAGTTCTTTTGAACGGAAGCAATACTAAAACTTTTTTTCTTATTCTGAATTTCGTCGATTTATTTCGGAATTTTCTCGGGCTCAGTGATCCCAAGATGCGCATCACCCAAATACATAAAAATCTTTTACCAATCGACTATTTACTTCATGTAGAATCAAGAATAAAAATATTGAGTTAGATATGAGGGTCATTTTTATAGCCAAAATTGTAATTATTTTTATTTTTCGCTGGTACAACTAGATAAAAACACTTTGTAAAAAACTTCAACAAACATACGTGTTGCAGTTAATTCAGACTTCACTAGCTACTCTATTAAATTTTCCGCAGCCGTTTTGACTACTTCGACTAATTGTGTTTCGTCCAGCCAGCTGTGTAGAAACGAGTTCAGCACAACATGGCTGTTGATTAGTATTTTCGATATCGAGTCCCGGGCTGAGAATATTTTATAATTCATGTGTGAACGCTTTTGAATCTATGTTAACCTGATTTTTACTTGCTGTAAATTGTTATCAATCTCTGAGAATCATGAGCTGTCACGCAGAAAGAATCAGGTTGGCGTAGGAATATGCACCTATGAGCATCATCCACGAAGATAAAACAGCTTACAAGTTTGGTTTTCGCTTTTATTGGCACCAAAAGATAAGATAAGATAAAGATAAAAAAAGTCAATGATATGGTGGTTGCTAATTTTGCAATTTGCTAAATTTGGCAACCCGGCCCGAAGACGTGTGCATGGTTTGATATGGGACAACTTTGACTCGTCCAAGAAGACTTATTTGAAGATCAAGGAAAATCTTACCATAACCAGCAAATTCCATCCACTCAGAATGGCCTTCTTGAATTCGTATTTCCCAAAATTTCTTCCACAGGAGCCTCTCCCATCATCTGGCGGACAAGGATCAGTAGTGAGTGACGCAGCTGTGAATCTTGGTAAGCCAAACTAACTTTGATCAAATTTGATAAAAGATATTGTTTTCCATTTAAGACTTCATAGAACAACAATGGCATGCAGTCATCTATTTGTAGCCTTGAATGGTAGGCAATTGAGATGTAAATCAGGTAGATCGAATATCGCTCAAGAAAAGTGAAGTCTCTGTCCTTGCACTTACTTTATCTTTTATAGTGGAGCACCATACTTTAAAAAATGGTAACCCATCGGGCTGATTTTTCATGGCTTGACTACTACGTCAATTCCGTCCGTCCGTACGTCCGTGTACACATCACAGGGATACCAAAGCAAATCTACTTGCAAACTCGGCTCTCTAATGCACAGAAAACATCGCTTTAAGACTAATTTAAGTACAGAATCAGAATTTTTTTTACCTAGTCAAAGATGGATCTAGAAGTATTCTTCAAGAATTCAGGTATGTGTTTTTCTAGCAAGCAGTGGTATATTTTTACTTTTGTGAAAAGTAGTTTTGTTCATCAAATCGACAATTTATCAGACTTTATTTCAAAAGTCTTAATATTTATAAAGGCAATTTATTATAATGCTGGATGAAATATAAAAAGCATTACATATTACAATATATATTCGCACTTTATTTAGTTTACAAATCTATCGTATTAGTATTCATTAATATATACTTACTTAGAAATACTCACTGAAAATCTATTCAGTAAATTTTCGTTCATTCGCTGGTCTCAGCCAATCAGAGAGACGAACAGTGAAAAATCGTGAAAAAAAGTCGTAGCCGATCTGATTGGACGAACGATATTTTTACAATGCATCGGTTGAATGGTTTACATCCCTGCGCTCATAGACTTGGTAGCTTTGTAATAAATCTTGTCAGTGCTGTTTTATTCTTATTTTACTAAGATAGGTCATTTTTTTACTGTAAAAAGTAAGCAAAGGCATAAAAAATGGAAGAAAATACATTTGGTACTCGCAATGACACTGTAGAGGCTTTTATGTAGAAAGTCTACAAAAAAAGAATACTAAGGGACGTGAGGCTACTGAAAAGCTATCTAACATCACAAAATGAGGAAAGAGAAGTTCAGGAAATAGAGCTAGATAAATATCTAGCAGAGTTTATTCGTTCGGTAAGACGCAAAAATGGAGAGGACTATGAACCAACAAGCCTGCGATGTATATAATAAACAGAATACAGCATGGAAAGTGCTTTGTACAGTTTTAATTCACTCGTTGTTTAATTCTCGCTCGAAGACTCGCTCGTTCGTTTTTTTGATACTGCAAAGCTAGTGAATAAAAACCGTTCGCGCGCACTTTCCATGAAGTATTCTCTATGTTCAGTCTTACGTACATGAAAAGCGGTTTCTTTCGCTTCCTATCGGCAAAGCGGCAAAGAAGACTTCGTTTTAATATTTGTATAGATAATTTATTTAACATAGGAAATATAAAAAGGAATACATATTTTTCATTAAGAGAGAATTCTTTTCGCATTCAAGCAGTGAGTGCCAAAAACGAATTTCTTGAAAAAAGGCTGTTGTACAAGGCTTCCCGAGTGTTCATTTAAGGCTGTGTAAACAAGTGAAAGCCTGTTATATTTGCTCTATCAAAATAAAGATAATCAGGGACTGTCCGATTTTAATGATGGGGGTAGACTGAACTATTTTTGAAGAGTTTCTTCGAAAATAATGCGAAAAGGGTTCATTCTTTATTTAGTTCTTGTTAGGGAAGTTGGGTTTATTTGATGTGTTGTTCTCTCCCTTGTCACCGACGGTATTTCACTGGGTTTTTTTTCTGGTTTTCATCCCTAAATTTCAACATATGACTGAGTTGAGTATGTTTATGTTAAAATATAGGACATTCTGTTAGACAGTAATAGTTAGTTTCAGGCGCGTAATTGTAGTGCGTGTGGGGCGAACCTTTACTAATTATAAGAGCCCCATACGGGATCTTGATGTTTGTAAATTAAAAATTACCAATTGCTTTCTGTTTTGGCGGCGCTATGGTGGTCTTCCTTGAGAAATCGCAAAGAAAGTGAACCATGGATAGAATAACCATATTCAATATGCAGATTAATTTGGCAGCTGCATTAGGTGCTGGATAAAACTGCTGAGGATTATCTCAAGTCATACATATTTACAACCAACCAACAATCAATCAACCAACCAATCAATCAAATCAATCAATCAATCAATCAAATCAATCAATCATCAACCAACCAATCAATCAATCAATCAAAAATGAGTTAATCTATATCTCATGTACATATATTCAATATCTCGTGTATTTAATACTCAAGTTTATTATCAATTGTGGCCATGTAAAGGAAGCCAAACCCAGAGTCTATTAATTATTCAATATTACTATCAGGGACTGGGCTGTCATTTACTATTTCAAAGATGATAATTAATAGATATAATAAATTAGACCTGGACTACACCTTTCATAATGCAAATACTTTATTAATGCAATTGGAATTTCGTTTACATCTCAAATGACTACAATTTATAAATCTCATACTGTATGCATGCTTAATCTTAAGAAAATCTCAAGTGCAAGGGACTTTCCAGTTTGGTAAAAGTTAGTTTATTTTGCCATAATTCACAGCTGCGTCACTCACAACTGAATCTTTTCCGCCAGATTGGTGATAACGGCTTCTTTGGGAGAAGTGTGAGAAAATACGAATTCCAGAAGGCCATTCTGAGTGGATGGTATTTGCTGGTCATGACAGGATTTATCCTGGATCTTCAAGTAAGCCTTCTTGGACGAGTCAAAGTTGTCCCATTTCAAACCATGCACAGGTCTTGGGGTCGGGTTTCCAAATTTAGCAAAGTTGGTAAACATGGTCACTACCATATCGCTGACTTTTTTATCTTTCTTGTCAAACTTTAGTCTTGATTTGGAGTTAAGAAGTGGAAGACCAAACTTGTAGGCCGTCGTATCTTCGTGGACGACCCCCATCCATTCAGGCTTTGGATGGTATCTAGAGCGATGAGCAAACTCAAACATGTAGGTAGGAGCACCGTGATCACTATGTAAGGTTAAGGCAGCATCAGTGGAGCAATGAAAAAGTAATCGGACCACATTTCTGTAAGCTTGCCACGGAACCGGGTAGGGTTATTGAGGTCATCCCATGGTGTGTATTGAAATTTTAGAGCGTTATAAGCAACGTAGGCCCTATCTTTTTTACAATTGTATTCAATAGGCAGAAAGACATTATCCAGATATTCTCCGAGACCTGTAGGATTGTATGTTGTATTGTAATTTTTTGAATACAAGTCTACAACGAAAGAACCTTCTTGGCTCACAAAGCCTGACATTAAAGGAAGCTTATGGAACTTTCCTCTTTTTCTTAATATTTTTGGTTCGTCTGGCAGAAAGTGCTCGTCGACAAATGGTTGCATCAGCCAATATAACCTGTTATTAAAGAAAGTAGCACTTGAAACTGATTTTAAGCACTGAAGCGTTTGTCGACTGGTGGCTTTCAAACAGTTAACCTTCTTGACTAATTCCTTGCTGTATTTTAGAACCGTAGACTTAGGTTTGTAGGCGAAAGGACACAAGTCCACACCACTCACTGCAATACCACGATGAAACAGTCCTCTGGACAAGGGTGATAAGTAGTGTAATCCCACACTAGATCCTCCTGCACTTTCACCAAGGAGAGTCACGCTATTCTTGTCGCCACCAAAACCCTCGATGTTTTGTTGAACCCACTTGAGGGCCTCTACCTGATCAAGAAGTCCCACATTTCCAGGTGCCTCTGAGTTCCCAGTAGTGAAGAACCCAAATGGTCCAAGTCGGTACTGGATAGGTGACAAGAACAACACCGCGTGTGGGCAAGTACTCGCCTGGTGAAGTATCGCGAGTAGGAGAACCTGAAAAATAGCCTCCTCCGTGGATATAAAAGATAACTGGGTATTTCTTAGTAACTCTTATGCTTGGAGTGTAGATGTTCAAGTACAGACAATCTTCGCTCATATCTCTCTTTGGGTCAAATTCAGGCCACGCTCCTCTTATTGAATCAAAGTAATATTCGTCCTGCATACATATTGGTCGTACAGAAAGTAGCATCATGATCGCTTGATCTTCGAGTGGAAAGAGCTTGTGGGGGCTTGAAGCGAAGATCGCCAATGGGCTTCTCAACATAAGGAACGCCCAGGAACTTGTAAACGGTTTTTGCTTGTCCGTTATTGGTTTGGATGACTTGTCGAATTCCCCTGACATAACCCTGTTGGGTTAGGACCCTTGTAGGATTCAATTTAGAGCCCAGTACAACTTCATGGAAGAGATGTAGAGTTAGGAAAAGAACCACACGCTTGCACAATACCAACATTTTGGTTTTCGATTGACCGCGGGTGAACTGTACGATAGCGGTAAGAACAAACCCTTAAATACCAAGATGCCATTAATTAAAAATCGTCTTATTGACCAACTGTTTTGTTGGAAGAGAAGAAAATATTTATTCACCTGTTTCAGAAAAAGAAAGTCCGTTATTATTGCTTTATTAAGATAAGTCAATTAATTCGTTAAAACTAAATCAAGACGAAAATTTTATGATTGACATTTTATAGGGAAAAAGGAAAAAAAAACAAAACAACTGAGATTGACTAAAATAGTGCACTAAATAATAGAAGCGAAAGATAATGTCAAGCTGAAATTTAGTGTAAGAATGTTTTTTTTTGTGTGTGTCAAACATCATTCACCAAATATGTATTGATGCTTGTACTAATGTACACTTGTACTACTGAGTCAATTACGGTATTTAAAAGGTTTGAATAAAGTTTCTTTGAGCTTTAAGTAGTGGTACTTATTAAGCATTCGTGCAGTAGACAAACCACGAGTTACGGTGTTAATAATGCTAACGGGCGTATTTTGTATCTTGCGTATTTAAGATTATTTAAATGCCGTACGCTGTTTCGGTCCAAAAATTTGATATTAAATAAATATCCTTTTTTGTCGATAAAATGTAATTATGAGCTTAAATTCTAACAAAAAAAGAGATTTTAATATTGCATTAGTCTATTTAGCATTTTTCATATTTCCAATAATGCATTGCGGTTTTGGGAGTAATCAAAGGAAACACCGCACATATTTTTAATAGCTGATTATCTCGAAAACAAGCTCTGGACACCCAATTTTTCTTTCGAGGTTTGGAATCAGCATTAAATTTTAATTCGGAAAATGGAAGCTTTAAAGAAAGCTTAATATATATATTTTAAAGTAGGCAGTCACATTAACCAATGAGAACTGATTCGAGCTCATTATACAGCTATTGGTTGATTTTAAATTCCCCTCTCATCCTATTAAAAACAAGAATCCAATTGGCAATAAGTTCAATAAATAGCTGTTATCAACCGAGTGCGAGGTCCGCATCGTAAGTTATGGACCGAGTTTTTTCCACTGCTTATTGCCTTATGGCCCAAGCGCGTAGCACGCGGGCCATAAAAAAGTGGGGGGAAAACGAGGATCCATAACTTACGGTAAGGAACGAGCAAACGAGGTTAATAAGATATTAATTATATGGTAAGGTATTGAGATTAAAAAGAGGCAAAGCAACAAAAAGTAAAGTTGACAGAGCATGTCAACGTTTACAACTGCATTGGAAGGGCTCCCTGTACATGCCACAAGTCATGTAGTGTTTGAGTCAGGTGTTTGAGTGGGTCAGAAAGAGAGGTTTCAGCTTATTTTGAATGAATTTAGCTATATTGTAAAGTTTTTTGAAATACTAGTTAACAAAGGTGAGGCTTTGTTTTGCTAATCATGTAAATACAAAGCAAGAAAGGCATGAAAAGAAGACCTAAAGAACTAAAAAAACAAAAAAAAAAACAACAAAACCTTCGAAATAACATTGTTAGCTTTCGGTGCAAGATATCTGGTGTCTCTATCATAGATACTGATGTGAAAGAATTTAAAGATTATAAAAAGTAGCACTTCCCATCCATCAAGTCGTCTAGGTAAGAGCTGGTAAGCGGTAAGCCGTCAAAACAAATATGGCTTCCGTAGAAACCGGGCTTTAATTAATCAGTCTTGAGTTTTTGTTAGCTAACCAGCACAGTAGAATCATGCAGTTGTACTTACAAGACAAAAATATCCACCAGAAAAAAACAAGAGGTAGTTATGGTTGAAATATCAGGGCAAAAAAAATCTATTCAAAACTATTAGAGAGGAAACGAGTCTTTGTTCAAGACTTTTTAGGGGTGGTCCGTAGAGGTGTCCGTAGTGGGTCCACGGACCGGGGTTCAGCGTCAGGGGTCGTGTTAGCACACATCTACACAGGGGGTCAGCGTTTCCAACATTCCCTGAAGACGGTACACTTTCGACTCAATTAAAAAAGGTGCTGTCAATGCATTCAAATTCGAGTGTGGATGAAATATTATTGAGATATGGAAATACTTCAAGAGCAGATGAACCTAGAAAACCGCTTAGACGTTGACGAAAGAAACTACTGGCTTCTTCATCCGATCGATTCAGATAAGTTGAAACTTGACGTTGTAATCTTACTGAAATAACAAATTTGCGTTAATTCTACTTGTAAAACTATCTTTATTTCATTTACTGAATTAGTCGCTATTCACCACCCTTAGGTTTAGTTCGTAGTTTGACATAGTTTTAGTTTTAGCATAGCTAGTTTTTCTACTAAGTTTTTCTCTTTCGTACAAAATCGCACAACTAGGTGAGTGCCGTGCAGAGAGTTGATCGAAAGGGTTGTCGCTTGTATGATAAGTTACGTTTTGCATTCAATGCCTTTGACTTTCAGTTCTTTTTAATGATATATTAAGGTTTTTCGGCGATTTTCATTTATAAATATTTTTTATAACGAAGATTTGAATGTTTTAAAAGATCATAAGTATGTACACTCAATCAGAACCATTTCATTTTTCGGTCCGTACCGTAAGTTGTGGACCGCAAATTGACCAATCATAGCGCATGAAATTACCTTGCCATATAATAATATTCAATACTATGAAAACCTTTTTTTCATATGACTGAAGCGAAAATCTTAAAAGCAAGTCTTAATGTCGCTGGAAATTTAACACAATCATCTCATTTTGGACTTAATCAGTCAAAGCGCAGACCAGAACGCCACTTTAAACGGCTTGCCTTTGGATTCTTATTCAGACTAAAAACTTTGTTCGTAGGCATCTAGTTTTATGCATCTTCTTATGGTTTTTGACTTGATATTTTACGGTTGTCGATCTTTCGGCTGAATCAACTTCATTCATTCATTCATTCATTCATCTCATTCATTCATCCATTCATCATCATCCATCCATCCATCCATCCATCCATCCATCCATCCATCCATCATCCATCATCCATCCATCCATCATCCATCATCCATCCATCCATCCATCCATCCATCCATCCATCCATCCATCCATCCATCCATCCATCCATCCATTCATCCATTCATTCATTCATTCATTTATTCATTCATTTATTTATTTATTTGTTGAAGATTAACTTTGCATTTAGCAGAATTCAAGGTAAACGCTGGATATATATATATATATATATAATAGTAAAGATAGGATTAAAGACGAGACATGTTCACTGTAACTCCAGTATAGACCACATTACATACTTTGTTATATATATATATATATATATATATATATATATATATATTGTTTTCATTAAGCTCAGCGATCGACGATATTCTTTTGTACAGGAGAAAACCTGAAGTGTTATTGTCCAATTATGTTTGATAAAAGTGAACAGATATGTAATGAAGAAACACGCTTAAACCTGTGGTGAATAAAATTATTTGATCCATAACCACATTTCGATAGCTTATTTTCGTTGAAGTTTGCCCAGCATGTGTTAAACGGGTATTCGTATGATTTCTTGTAAAATTAAGGTATTTAAATTTAAACTTTTTTTGAAGTTGCCCTTACCCGCGCTTCGCGACTCGGGCAATTTCAAAACTTTGAAACACTCATCAAATTAATCCTTAATTTTACTCTGCCACATACGATCACATGTACACATTATCTGCCGTTTGAGCCCTCGCTGGTACGACTACAAAAAAATATTTGATTTTAAAAAACGCCAACAAACATGTGTACATGTTGTTTCAGTTGATTCAGACTTCACTAGTTAGGCCATTAAATTTCCCAGCCGTCAAGATAAATTGACTTTCTCGACTAATTGTGCTTCGACCAGCCAGCTGTGTAGAAACAGAAGTTCAGTTAAGCATGGCTGTTAATTAGATTTTCGATTTTGAGTGCCGGGATGATAATTTTATTTTTTTTTTTAATCCGAAAATCAGAAATCAGAAGTGCAATTGGTGCTGTCTCTTAACAAGATATCTCTTCTAGGGGGACGAGGAAGTGCAGTTATCAACGTCCTTATCCCCTACTCTGATAAATGTTTAGTTAAGGACTTATTTGCATACAGTTCTAGAGGGGTCTGGGTAACCGAGTACGGAAAATTTAAAAAAGTAACCACACGTAGAGCGAAAAAAGTGCTATTTCTTTATATATATATATATATATATATATATATATATATATATATATATATATTAATTTACTCCTAATTTAATCC
The DNA here is from genome assembly GCA_011057435.1 of Actinia equina. Taxonomy (NCBI): domain Eukaryota; kingdom Metazoa; phylum Cnidaria; class Anthozoa; order Actiniaria; family Actiniidae; genus Actinia; species Actinia equina. The sequence goes on from WHPX01001012.1 coordinate 155,634, forward strand.
TAACTATTAATTTAATATATTAATTTATTAATTTAACTCCAGCATTAGCACTGCACTGATGAGGCCCAGAAGGCCGAAACAGTACTGTCTGCAGTTATATATTAATTTAAACATATTTTATCGATACATTAACCCCAAGAGCGTAACACATCGAGGGGCTCTATGTCTTAATTATATTACTAATATGTAAAGTGGAAATTATGCGTTCGGTGTGTATATAATGAAGTAGAGAAATAAGAGAAAAATATCAGATGCCCTTGACAGGATTTGAACCCACGTCTTCGGAGTCTGTCTTTTTGTCGAGGGTCGAGGGTCGAGGGTACCACGTCGAGTGTCGAGGGTACCAAGTCGAGGGTCCAGTATTACGTCGAGGGTACCAAGTACCAACTACAGGGTAGACCGAATTACAATGTCTAATATGGAGGAGAATTTCTAACTATTGAAAATATAATTGAAAACCATTCGCGGCAAAGTTGCATTTGAGCCCCAAAGGTCATTTCCGGTTTTATATTTAGGCTCTGACAAACACGACCGATTTTGTAACGCCACGCTTGACACGTATTCAATACTATATATACTATTTCTTTGGAGCTCCGCTTTTAGGCAGTGCCTAAATCTACATTAAGTTTATATTTCCATTATCCTAAAAAAAAGAATTAAAAATAAAAAACCAAACGAATATTTTGTAAAGACTTCTCATCTGATTACTCCGTCATTTGACAGTTCTTGATGCAAAGCATGCATTAAACTGACCGGAAATGTGCGCTATTGTATTCCCGTGCGCATAGGCAATACGAGTCTTTCGAAGCAGATAGCTAGAGAAGAGAGCTGTATATTCGTTAGTTTTAATATTCGTAAGTCGATTTACTATTACCAAGATCATGTCTAGTTGTGGGAACTTAAACCAAGTAAGCAGGCAAGCCGAGAAGCTGGGAATGCTTGTCATTTACGACCCATGGGGCCAAGGAAACCGCTGTTTTCACCAGTGCCTCGCAAAGTTTTTTAACAAGGACTTAAAAGTATTGGTGAATCAGCTGGAATGCTACATGCTTGACAACGACACTATTCCCACTATGAACGAGGTACGTTATCATAATTTTGCTGTTGTTTTAAATTTTAAAAAAAATCTATAAATAATAGTAAGCGTGTCAAGCGTGGCGTTACAAAATCGGTCGTGTTTGTCAGAGCCTAAATATAAAACCGGAAATGACCTTTGGGGCTCAAATGCAACTTTGCCGCGAATGGTTTTCAATTATATTTTCAATAGTTAGAAATTCTCCTCCATATTAGACATTGTAATTCGGTCTACCCTGTAGTTGGTACTTGGTACCCTCGACGTAATACTGGACCCTCGACTTGGTACCCTCGACACTCGACGTGGTACCCTCGACCCTCGACCCTCGACGAAAAGACAGACTCACGTCTTCGGTATTCTAGTCCGATGTGTTAACCACTACACTACAAGGACCAACCACGCTGGTAACGCAGCCAGAATATGAAATGTAGGGTATTCGTGAGGATCCCAGAGCGATATTTTTTCTCTATAGGTAAGTTGAACACCGTAAATGTACGCAGATAATAGACATAGTAAAGTGGAAATTATGCGTTCGGTGTGTATATAATGAAGTAGAGAAATAAGAGAAAAATATCAGATGCCCTTGGCAGGATTTGAACCCACGTCTTCGGTATTCTAGTAATATGTAGTTATTTAGACGAAAGAAAATATATACATATAGGAAAAGAAAGTGCTATTTCTCGATGATAGGGAAAAGTTTCGAGGGTTTATTTTAAGTTTCAATGATTTTATTGAAATTTTTACAGAATCCCAATACATTTCCTTATAGCACCAACCACCTGAGCACCAACGACAGAAACCAAGCTTGGGCTACCTTTGGATCGACGCTGAAATAAAGGTTGACAAGATAAAAAAGTCGGCGTTATAGTGGGACCATGTTTACCAATTTCGCTAAATTTGGAAACCCGACCCCAAGACTTGTACGTGGTTTGAAATGGGACATTTGTGACTCGTCCAAGAAGGCTTACTTGAAGATCCAGAATAATCCTGTCATGACCAACAAATACCATAGACTAGACCATACCGCCTATGGCCTTCTGGAATTCGTATTTCCCAAACTTCTTTCAGAGAAGCCGCGTTGTATACGATAGTTGAGGCGAAAACCGTACCTTCTAAACCGGCCTTAAAGGTCCTTTTATCATCAATCATATATGGGTTTAGGTAGCCAGTTTGGCTAGAGTCCCAGCTGCGCATAAGTGAACATGACGAGCTATACGGCTTAGTTACCGGCGTGAAGCAGCACTTTCAAAGTGCTGGTCTCAAATTTCGTTTCTATTCATTGCATAGGGAATACTTGCGTAATGCATGTCTACGTACGGATTAACACAGCATGAGCACAGCATGCCACTATCAATGGACGGCACATTTATACATCACTGAAGCAGTATTTACATCGTTATAAGATATCATGTGACTCTCCTTTGGCGCTTTATTTGAAAGGGTCACTGAGAACGTTTCGATGAACTATTGCCCAAGATCCAAAGATTTCAGGTTTTTCTTACACATTATCACTGCCCTAGCCCTTTTACTGTTATTTTATGTATGTGATGTGCGTTTATTGTCTTTGTATTAGATCTGTAGGCAGCATTTATGCTTAGGTACTCGTATACCTGTATAATTTGTACGCTTGCTTAGATCACTGTGTTTTGTAATAGATCCGTAGGCGCATTTATGCTTAGGTACTCGTATACCTGTATATTTTGTATGCTTACATAGATCACTGACCAAAGTGAAGTTGGTGTCAGGTTTTTTGAGTCAGATTTTTTAGTCAGGTTTTCGGATCTAGAGTCAGATTTTTTCCGGGGGGGGGGGGGGGGGGGCGTCACATCATTTTGTATAAACGCTTTGATATACTATAAAACCCACACCAAGCTTTACTCACACGATATTTCTTGATATTCGTTGTTTTTGGGGATCGATACACTCACCTCAAATAAAATAAACAGGGTTTTCCGCTCTAACATGATCACTCTCTCACGTGGCGTGACAGAAAATATCTGACTCAAAAATCTGACAACAAGTGATATTTCTTTGAGAGACGAGATTTTGATTTTCAAATGGATTCATAGATTTCTGGTTGAAATAACGCTTGGTGGGAGATGTCAAAAATGAAGAAAAAATAATGTTTAAAAGAGAATTTTGTAACCCTCAATCGCTGTAGCATGATCACTCTCTCACGCGGCGTGTCAGAAGAATCTGACTCAAAAATCTGACATCAAGTGATATTTGTTAATGCTTTTATGTGTTCATAAAACTGCTTCATCGGCAGTTTATTTAGACATCAAATTACGGCTTGGCTTATTCGAGTGCTTCACCATTTTGAAATAAAAGGTTTCAGTAACTCGATATATGGGAGCGGTACTGGAAGTATTTGTGGCATGAAGCCCGTTGATAGTAGATAAAACAGCTCAAAAAATCTGAAACCGCTGTTTATTTTATTTGAGGTGAGTGTTCCGATCCACGAAGTCAACGAAAATATAGAAATTTTGTGTGAGTAAAGCACGGCGTGGGTTTTATAGTAAATCAAAGCACTATAATACGAATATAGAGCACTTTGTGTTCAACATGATGTGACGCCCCCCGGAAAAAATCTGACACTAGATCCGAAAACCTGACTCAAAAATCTGACTCTAAAACCTGACACCAACTTCACTCTGGTAGATCACTGTGTTTTGTAATAGATCTGTAGGCACATTTATACTTAGGTACTCGTATACCTGTATAATTTGTACGCTTACTTAGATCACTGTGTTTTGTGATTGATGTGACTCTGTTTCTGTTTTGCAATACATGATACAGTGGTTTGACTTCGTGCCAGCGATTTGTCTGACATTTACATCCATTTTGGCTCGAGTCCCAAGGATTTGGTTATACATAATTGTGCACTTTTTTAACGCCAAGTCACTTATTTTCCAGCTTGTAACTCCGATGATCAAACATCTTCAAGAAATCGATCCAAATACTAACTGATACCCTAAAGAATCTTCTTTTGGTGGTAATATCTCCACTCCAGGCACTGATGAGCGAACAAATTTCCTCTTGTGAAAATTTAGTGCTCCAAACTGCTAAGCTTGATGAAATTGAAGTAAAAGAAGAACAAGAGATCATCTTTCACTGAGGTCATGACTCTAAAAACATGTTTTGTTTTGAAGCGGCAATCGAATGTGTTCGGACCGAAACCGAAAACCATTTATAAAACGATATAACTAGCTAAATCTAGTGTGAGCTTGTGAACGAGTTAGTTTCTTAGCAACTGCTGCATGCGCATGCTCAAATAACATTCTACACGATTTCTGCAGAGTCTCCTTTCCTTCTCTCACCCGTAGAAGAGTTAAAAGGAGAGTCTGCTCGCAGGGTATTGCAATGTTATCCCGCCAGCGATATCTCTACTACTAACAGACTTGCCAAACTCAATAGGTTTTGATAAGACCTGTTTTTTTAGAACATCTCACTGCAAAGCTGCACGAATACTCGCCGATTTGTTTATTCGCTCCAGTCTATCCGTGCATTTTAGCCCTGTTATAGATGGTGACTACTGAATCCTTCTATGCAAACGGTAGCAATATTCTATCCCAGATCGTTTGGTGGTATTCCAACAACTAGAATATAAAATATTATTAGTTTTCCTATTTGACTCATGACTCATTGACTCATGCGGCTCATTCAAACCGTTTTTCTCGAAAACGGCGCATTGTATAGCATAGCATTCTTTCCGGCGCGCAATGCACTGCACATTGCACTTTAACATGTGTTTAAATAGTAAAAATTGGAGAAATAAAATTTTATCGTAGTTTGCAGTGTAGTAGTATATTCAAGAATAATAGGATAGAAATAACGCCAAGTTACGCCAAAGAGCAAATGCTCCTTCGCAATGAAAACGTGCAATTTAGATAGTAACGTCCTTGAGGGGAACATTCATGCTATAATATGACTTATTCAGTGAAGTATTTGACTAATTCCCTCAATTAGACGAAGCCAAGGTCTTAGTTTTCAACAACCAGAAATAAAACAAAGTTATTACAATATTTTAGTAGATTTTACTCAACTGAAAATATATAACCATAACCCGTTAAAAGACCAACAATAAACGCTAAACGCTAACCTGCCTAAAGACATCCCCCATTGAGTCACTACTGAAGAGAAATTCATGCATTTTGCAATTTGATACCTTTTTCAGTGTTATATAACACGCTCACGACTGATAAGTTGAGCTTTTATCTATTTATTATTCGCACAGAAAAAAACTAGAACTCATGACGCTATTTTTGAAGCTAGTCCTTGGCAAGAATTCAAGTAAAATTGTTAAAAAATGAAGTACAACTATGACGTAATCTCTATTTATCGCATGAAATTCCAGTCTGAATTCATAAGGAAGGATTTCAAAAAAAAATATTCGAATTCAAAATATTTTTAGTGATGTTGTTAAGATAGAACTATTATTAATTCAGGTATTTTTATTGTCTAGTCATGTGAAACCAATGAGTTTTTTTGGTGGTCAGCTTGGTTGATCTATTCCTCACGTTCATTAAAAGAACAATGAGTTTAAGATTTTCGTTTACGGCAAACCGCAAACGTCAGTTGACCAGTAAAAAATCCCTTAAAATTAGTAAAAAGCAAAAATCTCCAAGTAGTAGATAAAAATAAGAATATGTGCCTTTGTCGAGAAGGTTTGCAAAAGGTAAAGTGAAATGTAGGGAAATAATGGAAACGTGGTCAAGTTTGCCGTTTGCGGTAAGGAAAACGGGAATATTAATCTGCCTAGTGTTCATATCAATAGACGTAATTTCCCGTCTCTGGTGAAATGTTTAGCAGTTGAATTCGTAGTTTTATTTTTCAATGTGAACTTGATAGAATGATTGGGCATATAGAGCAGCGTTTGCCCTTCACTGAAGGCAAGGTATAAGATTCAGTTCGGGATATTCATTTCAGCTGATTGACACCAAGAAATCGTGATAACAGTAAGTTACCAAGGTAGCCCTAATCAAGCAGCAGTGATTTTCATTGGTCCGTTTGGCAAGATTTTTTATCGGTTACTTCATACTTGCGTTTTCGTTTGCCTAAAATAATTAAACGACTACTAAGGTACTTGAACATTTAAAGTCAGTTTTGGATTGTGTCACTCGAGGTTCCTTCGTTTCCATTGCGATGTTTAATTCGTTTACTCTCAGTGAAGTTGTTTCACTTATCTATCTGGTGGTTCATATCACTTCTGTTGCCACAACAAATGATGTTGTTACAGACACTAAACAAGGCAAAGTGAAGGGAGTGCGACAAGAAGTCGAGCTAGACAAGAAGCAGAAAAAAAATGTCTACAAGTTCCTCGGCGTTCCTTACGCTCAAAAACCCATTGGTGATCTTCGCTTCAAGCCCCCACAAGCTCTTTCCGCTCAAAGATCAAGTGATTATGATGCAACTTTTCTACGACCAATCTGTACACAACCTCAATACTACTTTGAGTCTATCAAAGGGGCATGGCCTGAGTTTGATAAAACGAAGGATATGAGCGAAGACTGCCTGTACCTAAACATCTATACCCCATCAATAACATCCTGCAAGAAAAAGTACCCAGTTATCTTTTATATCCACGGAGGAAGCTATGTCGCAGGTACCCCTACACGTGATATATCACCAGGCGAGTATTTGCCGACACGCGCTGTTGTTCTTGTCACTATCCAGTATCGACTTGGTACATTTGGGTTCTTCACTACCGGGGACTCAGAGGCACCTGGAAATGTGGGTCTTCTTGACCAAGTAGAGGCCCTCAAGTGGGTTCAACAAAACATCGAGGGATTTTGTGGTGATAAGAATAGCGTGACTCTCCTTGGTGAAAGCGCAGGAGGATCAAGTGTGGGATTACACTACTTATCACCTCTGTCCAGAGGACTATTTCACCGAGGTATTGCAGTGAGTGGTGTAGACCTTTCTCCCTTCGCCTACAAACCAAAGTCTACTGTCTTAAAAGCAAGTGAAACTTTAATCAATAAGTTGAACTGTGAAAGAAAAAATTCCAAAGCAACCTTACAATGCTTACAATCATCTTCCACCTCCGATATTAGAAAGAATGCCCCAAGTCCGTTTCTTATGCAGCCTTTTGTAGACAAGCATTTTCTACCAGATGAACCACAACAACTGAGAAAAGAAGGAAAATTCCGTAAACTTCCTCTAATGTCAGGGTTTGTGAGCCAGGAAGGTGCGATGCTTTTGGAATCCAAGAAAAAAGAAGAGTACAACACTAAAGGGTTCAGAAAATACTTAGAAGGTTTTCTTCAAATGTCATTCCAACGCACAAAAGACAAGGCTCTCACTGCTTATAACGCTCTAGAGTTCCAGTTCACTCCATGGGGATTCTTGTCGGACGGTCCTAAACACCGTAGAAAACTTGTAGAAATGTTGTCTGACTTCTACGTTGCTGCACCAACTCATGCTGCCTTAACCTACCATAGCGATCACGGTGCTCCTACCTACATGTTTGAATTCGCTCATCGCTCTAAACTTCATCCAAAGCCTAAATGGATGGGCGTCGTCCACGAAGATACGACGGCCTACAAGTTTGGTCTTCCACTTCTTAACTCCAAGACAAGATTAAAGTTTGACGAGAAAGATAAAAAAGTCAGCGGCACTTTAGTGTCAATGTTTACCAATTTTGCTAAATTTGGAAAACCTATCCCATCTCCTGTCAATATAATCGAATTTAAGTCATCCAAAACAACGTATATGAAAGTCAAGAAAAAGCCTTTTTTGACAAGTAGATATTACCCACTCAGAATGGCCTTTTGGAATAAGTATTTCCCAACATTGCTTCCAGATAAAGAAGATTCTGTATTGGGTGACGAAGTCGTAGATGTGCCTGGCACAGCTAACTTTGAACAAATGTGGTGAGATACAGACAGAAAAACTAATAGAAAACAGATCCTTTATATCAATTATATTTTAATAGACCTACGCTATTTACTCACTTAAAGAAATGCATGCCATCACAATCATTTAGGAAAAGTATTTCGTGAATAAAACTTGAATAAAGGATTTTTTCTCAAAAGAGGACTAGGAAATAAGGCGTGGTTTGAATTAAATTTGCGAAGCTTAGCTTGTCTGTTGAAGAAAACAAGACTGCTGAGGTCCTGCTTTTTTTTTAACTGATAAAAAGTAGATACAGAAAACCTTATATGGAGAACCACAAATTTAGCATGAGTATATCAATGGTTCTTGTTTTAAACACTTTCAATACACACAATAGACATGCCTTACATCTAAGAAGCTGAGGCAGCGAATAGACTTAACTTGACGGGAAAGCAGTTCGCTAGATGTACTATAAGGATTACGCAGGTTATAGTACACATCAGTAGTCATTTAACCCCTTCCTGACCAGTAGATACGCGGAAGCATAGAAACGAGTTTTTATGAAGGGTCTGAAAATCCAAATGTGTCACTCCGTCACGTTGTCTTATCATGTCGCCTGCTTACGAACGTTATACAAAAGTTACTTCCGGATTTTAATTACACAAATATGAAAGCACTTTTGAAGCTCTAATGTTAGTTCAAACGTGAAACTTCGCATGAGCAGGACCTAATGACATCAACTGAAAAAGGCCGCCTTATTAGCTATTGTTTCCACTAGTTGGGCTCATTTGAAGCCGAGTTGGACGTTTGACTTGAGCCTAAGCGCTCGTTCACACTAGGTCCATTTTAGATCGATTTAGTTTGGAAAGATCCGAGTTTGATCCAAGCTCAGTTGAATTCAGGTGATTCTATTCCTTTTTCACAATTTTTACGTTTACGTCGCCTTTGCAGTGACGATGCCGATTTTTCTCATCTCAATTCTATTCCTTTTTCACAATTTTTACGTTTACGTCGCCTTTGCAGTGACGATGCCGATTTTTCTCATAAATGCCAAGAAATGTGTTCTTTTTTTCTCAAGCGAGGCTATCCAGTTACTATCATCGATCGGGCTATGCACAAAGCTTCATCCATAGACCGTAATACTGCTCTTACTCCTAAGACTCGCACTTCTAACCCAAACCGTATTCCGTTCACGATTACCTACCATCCTATTAACCACTCTGTCAAACCTATCATTAATCGTGCTTTTAATTTACTCAAATCTGATCCTACCACTTCTAACCTTTTCAAAGAACGCCCTCTCTTTTCATTCAAGAGAGACCGCAATCCGCGTTTTTTTTTTGGTTAAAGGTAAAGTTCCTTCCGATAAACAACCTGGCACTTTTTGTTGTTCTCGTAAACGTTGTTACACTTGCCCTTTTGTTGCTCCCCGTACCTCTGTTTAAGGTCCTAAGTCTACCTTTAATATAAAGGAGCATTTCAACTGTATTTCCTCTAACATCATCTATTGCATTCAATGCTCCTATTGTAATATGCTGTATGTTGGAGAAACTGGACGAAGATTAGGTGATCGTTTCAGAGACCACCTTTACGATATTCGTAAGAAAGATCTCTCTAAACCAGTTTCTCGACACTTTAATTCTACTAACCACTCGGAAACTAATGCCATTGTTTTTGGTCTTTGTCTAACACACGGTAGTAATGAATCACGCAAAACAAAAGAAATGCGTTTGATTCATTCGCTTGGAACAATTAATCCGCACGGGCTGAACGAACGCTTCACCTTTAATTAGCCTCTTCTCACCTACCATTATTATTCTCGATCCTTTTGTTTTCTTTTGTTTAACGACTTGCTGTTTTCTTATTAGTTTGTTTTCTCTCTACACCACTATATAAACCTCTTCATTATTCTCTTTTTTTCTAATTGACTCCGACGAAGGACTAACGTCCGAAACGTCAGTTACTCTTGTTCTCATTACGGTGAAAAGATTATACTACCACGACACCTTTGTTTTAACTTTTATATCACCGACGCAGTCTAAACTAGTTCTAATACTAGTCGTCATCTAAAGAGAGAATTGCTGAACCAACTAGTTATGAACCAATCAGAGCTGTCGTATTTAATGAGGCGGGAAGTTTGAATTTCTAACAGTTGAGTTCGGCTTGTTGTCGTATGACTAAGATTGACGCTGTGGGGAGGGGAGAGGATTATTGTCAGGCGACATAGATTACTCGTGGGTGGGAAGGACCTTACCTCATGATTTGAGTGATTTATAGATATAGTAAGAGTAAACTCATACTCGAATACGGCATGTTATAGTTTATTCGTTGGCAAGAAACCATCAACAATTCGAATGACACTCATGGTTAGAGCATGGTTCGAGTGATTCATAGATCTAGTAAGAGTAAACTCATACTCGAATACGGCATCTTATAGTTTATTCTTTGCCAAGAAACTATAAACAATTCGAATGACACTCATGGTTCGAGTGATTCATAGATCTAGTAAGAGTAAACTCATACTCGAATACGGCATCTTATAGTTTATTCTTTGCCAAGAAACTATAAACAATCCAAAAAACACTCATGGTTCCAGTGATTCATAGATCAAGAAAGAGTAAACTCATACTCGAATACTACGTCTTACATGGTTTATAAACATTTTAAGTAACTGACCCTGAGATTCTAAGGGTAGTCGTGTTGAGGGTAGCTAAAATCGACTTAGTGTGGGTGGGTTAGTGAGCTTTAGTATTCCCTGAATGAAGTGCGAGACTTTAACGACATGAATCCGAAACTCTTCCGAAAACGGCGGATCAATGAACCATGCTTAGCCCTATTGTTTTCACAAATGCAACCAGACAATAGCCATATCACTGATACGAAACAGGTAAGCTGACAAATACCAGGTGCTAAAATAACTAAGGGTTTGGGAACTAATAGGGTTTACATTAAAGATGGTAGATTTAGCCCTACTCGTTCCTCTCTCGGCTTCGTTCTTGTATTACGCTATTCTAACGTGAATTTTTTTCAATTTTCATAATTACTTTTAGTTTTACTAAATGCATCCCACATGGAAAGGAGTGAGTATTCATTCAAAGCCATCAGCGGTACAATCAAGACTTTTGAGTTTGCTGTTCATGGCAAGGGGTTAATCATCTACGGACTAGGGTATTTCTTAGGATTGTACGAATCTGTACTTGGAGTCAAATAGATTAAGAAACAAATGCTGCTTAAGGACGTTCATGGGCAAAAGATGCCATCGTCAGATTTTTTAAACATTTTGCATGATTAAAGAACATCATACTAGAAGTAAAATAAGCAAATAAAAAATGGGGGTCCCCGACTTCTTCGTTTAGCCGTCAGAATGCGTGGAAATTCACCCTTTTTACGGTACTAAAACGTGCGAACGAAGTAAACACAATAAGCTGTCAGAAATAAGCTATATTTTACTGAAAAAAAATGGATCGTCCCCATTTTTCAAAGAAGATTAGAAAATAGCCAAATAACTAGTTGGCATTTGAAATTCGTATTAAAAATATGAAATATATATATGTTATTTACCGTCCTATAGTCGGTCCGGATAGGGAAAAACTGTGCCCGAGGTCTTGAATATACGGACCGAGGCCGTTAGGACCGAAAAAAAAAAACTTTTTTTATTAGGGTACAAGTGTGGACTTGAAGCCTTCGCGTTACGTGAAATTCTATTCCAATTATACACAAAATATAATTTCGATTTGATCCCATTGTCAGATTTATAAAAACATTTCTGCTCTAAAGTTAGGTATTATAAAGTACTTTCAAAGAGCGAAATAAAAAGGGGGTGCCCGACTTCGATTGAGAGCTATATGAGATTAAAGAGGTTTTTATGAGGTTTTGCTTATCAAAAACATTGGAATGACGTCATCACGATAAGCGCGCGCTCACATGAATATGCGTAGAAATGATGCGCGCGAATAATGCCCATAAACGTCCTTATGCTTGAACAGTATTCTTGGTTTTCACCTACGCTCAGTTTCAAAGCGTAATTTAGCATATTACTAAAATAAAAGTTTTATAATTTTGTAAAGCGTTTACAACTTCATGTACTATTAAATTTCAAGGATGTAGAGGATTTCGTTGTTTTATATTATAAGCGAGCAAACACAACGCGATTTTTGGTAAAATCGTATAGAGCGGCCGTGTTGATCTTTTCTTGGCTGTGCGACAGGGCAACAATCGGTCAGACGAAACTACGAAATTTCTCCAAAGTTTTGTGATTGGTGTGCTACTACTTTATTTCTTTTGAAATCAACGGAACATTTTTGATCAAAAAATCTTGATGGTCATCTTATTAAAAAAAATATCACTAGTGAAGTTTAAAATCAAACTTCGCTTCTGGCTCGAGCGATTTTAAAATCTTGACTTCGAACGGTACTCGTGATATTTTTTTCAAACTGCACTCACACCCATTCGATTTTCTATACGAGTGATGGCATTAAAATAAGATAAAATTGAACTTCATAACTTGCAATTGGGAACCAAACATCAAGCGTTTTCCCTCAATTATATCACTGATTTCTATAACCCATTTTAGAAAAATCCCATTAATTAATGACGTCACGCGAAAGCCGGCATTGGAATGGCCGCGTTTTAGGCTTGAGCATTTTCTTGATACAGGTATTCCATGCTTTTATTCTGCTGGTATGATATCTTCTAGCCATAGCTGGAATGCTTTTGATTCTCAAATAGGCTTTGTTGGTTGAGGTGAATGTTTGCCATTGAACACCATGCACAGGATTGGGTGTCGGGTTACCAAATTTGGCAAAGTTTGTAAACATCGTCACCATAATGTCGCTGACATCTCTCTCTCTATTATTATAACGTGGAGGCTTAAGAAATGGTTTGCCGAACTCGTATTCCTTCGTGTCGCCGTGAGACGCTCCCATCCACCTGTCATATGGAAATCGTGCTTGTCTACGTCGATGGGCGAACTCAAACATGTACGCAGGGGCACCATGCCTACTATGGTAGGTCAAGGCAGCATGAGTTGGTGCAGCTACACTGAAATCAGTACAAACGTCTACTAATGCCTTCAAGTATTGAGATCCAGAATACGGTACACTGCGGGTTGGCAGGTACGTATGTTCTATCAATTGATAAATGAGGTCTTGTTGCGTTACATTATCAACTTTAATTAAGCTCAGAGCTTTCTTTATGTATTTTTTAAACTCCTTAACACTGTTTACCATCCACCTCGATCTTGTCAGTAACAATGATTCAACAATATGCGACCCGTCTTGACTAGTAAACCCCGCCATGAAAGGAAGTATTCGAAAACTACCATTTTTTCTTAACTTCCATGGATTTGCAAGAAGAAATCTATTATCAACAACTGGCGACATTGAGTTAATGAAGGGTAAATGTAAAATGTCTTTCCAGGCGCGTGACTGTAAGCATCGGATTTTCGCCGCATTACCTCCGCTGACGCTACAATTGTTTCTTTCTATTAGGCCTTTACTGGCATCTACAACCACTGACTTTAGCTTCAAAACATAAGGACTTAATTCCAAGTCCACACCGCTCACTGCAATACCTCGGTGAAACAGTCCTATGGACAGAGGTGATAAGTAGTGTAACCCCACACTAGTTCCTCCTGCGCTTTCACCAAGGAGAGTCACGCTATTCTTGTCGCCACCAAAACCCTCGATGTTTTGTTGAACCCATTTGAGGGCCTCTACTTGGTCAAGAAGACCAACATTTCCAGGTGCCTCTGAGTCCCCGGTAGTGAAGAACCCAAATGGTCCAAGTCGATACTGTATTGTGACAAGGACCACATCTCGTGTGGGCAAATACTTGCCTGGTGCATCGCCAAAAATAGGGGTACCTGCTCTAAATATCCCTTCGTGTATAAACACCATTACCGGATATTTTGTGGAACCATTTATAAATGGGGTGTAGATGTTTAGGTGCAGGCAGTCTTCGCTTACATCCGTTATTTTGTTAAAGGCACGCCAGGCCTCTCTTATTTTTCCATCGTTGACATCCGATTGAGCACAAATTGGTCGATAATATGTGGCATCGTACTCACTTGACCTGTTCATGGTGAGAGGTTGTGGGGGCTTGAATCGCAGAGTGCCATTTGGCGTTTGAGCGAATGGAATGCCCAAGAACTTGTAGATAACTTTTGGGCAGCCTTTGCTGCAACGCACGTTTTCTCGTATTCCCCTTACATAGCCTTGTTTTGTTAAGACCCGCGGAGAGTTTCCACCGGATGCAAGAGCCTTAACCTGGACTACTAACAGTGCAGCCAATAGAGCTCTGTAAGTGTACGACTTCATAATGGCGATAAATGAGTTATATCTCAGTAATCCTAGCTATTGATATAGTCCACCTTAAACAAAAGAATGGATAAACATGAGGTAATCTCCTACTAAGAAATGTCAAGCAAAATCAAAATGAAAGGAAAATAAAGGTTTTTTTCAGAAATACCTAATCCAGTATTATTTAAAAAGGTTTTGGATTTTAAGTCCACAGATTCAAAATATACCTTGTATGCTGATAAGAGAATTTAAAAAATTTAGTCAAATAATTCAACACTTTTCTGAATAGCAAGGTACATTACAATATCAAATAACAGAATTACTGGATTCAGTCTGAAAATTTTCGTGTTCTTTTCTTGAATAAAATTCCTTTAGTAAAGTGACAAAAGCGACCGGTAGTCGGTCTCTCAGGTCACCTGTGCATTGGCAGGTTTTATACTTTTGCATTCCAATTCAGTTGCCTCTTCAGTATATCAAAGCGTCTCTAAATAAACATCTTATATAGATTTGACTCCTTAGAATCAGACTAATCTCTAGTACTTTGACTAAAGTAAGGACATGGAATAGCTGCAAGCAAGAGAATATTCTCTTGCTGCAAGATATATAAATAGCTTTTGATATATTCACTTTCTTTCAATTCTGTTTTCTTGAATAACTGAGAAATTCAGAGAGTTTTTTTTAATAGATGATAGCTAGTCATGGTACTGCGGTTACGCAAGGAGAAAAAAAAGTTAATTATGCTATTCGAAAGAGAAGCCTTCATTCCTTTTTTCCGTCTTCTGTTTATTCTTTGGCTCTCATCTTAACATCCTGTATTTTCCATGCGTGAGCGGGATTGTTGTTCTTTAAATCACTCTTATTAGTTTCAGAGGAACTTAATTAACAATCAACTCAGTTAAAAACAAGGAAGTTATAACCAGTGTGTTCAAATCAGTACAATAGGCGACTTGCACTAAGAGGTCACGTGATTAAATCCGCCATTGTGTGTGGCTAGCTCTACCGGATCTTAGCTATGCGAGGAATGTAAAAAAAGTATGGCAGATTCGGGTAGTTCTTTTGGTGATAAGGTAAGTTAGCGCACTAAATAACGATAAAACTTCGTAGGATAAAACACTTTGATTTCAACAGGAAGAGCGTTCCACAGTTTAGGGGCCGCAGATTGAAAAGCCCTGTCACCTAAAGTTTTTTTTACATTTCCCACTAGCTGGATTTAGCAGAGTGCCCTTATGATTCCAGAATTTATGCCTAGAAACTGTTCTTACTGAAACCAAATCAGACAAATACTGTGGTGCTAGCCCACGTAAAAATTTAAATGTTAACAGTAGTATCTTAAAATGAATACAATATCTAATAGGTAGCCAGTGTACGCAATCGAAAAGAACTGTTGTGATGTGGCAAAAACGAGGTAGCCCTACAATAACCCTGGCAGCAGAATTTTGAACTTGTTTACATGAATATATACTGTGTTTAGAGTACAGTAATAGAAGTTCAGTTTTATCTTTGTTCAGTTTCAGCCGCAGTATTTATCTTCGTCCATGCACGTATCAATGTCAGTCCGGCAGTTCTCTATCGAAGTGGTAGTACAATTAATGTCTAGATCATTACAGGTAAATGGTATATATATTTGGATATCATCAGCATACAGATAAGACATATTGTATAGACGTAAAATCTCGGCAACAGGAGAGGTGTGACAGGAGCCAGATATATAGTATAGGACCCAGAACAGAACCTTGAGGAACACCACAACTCAGCTCAAGAGTATCCGATAAAATACCATCTAGCAAGACATACTGTGAGCGATGAGATAAATATGACTGGAGCCCCTTGAGGGCTTTTCCATGAGATTCCAAATTTGGATCTAAGGCGATTTAACAAGATATCATAATACCATAGATAAAATACCATCTAGCAAGACATACTGTGAGCGATCAGATAAATATGACTGGAGCCCCTCGAGGGCTTTTCCATGAGATTCCAAATTTGGATCTTAGGCGATTTAACAAGATATCATAATCAGCAGTGTCAAAAACAGCAGAAAGATCAAGAAAGAGGAGTACAACGCAATTACGATTATCAGGGCTATCCAATGCACTTTTGGTGTCTATAAATCTATAAGATATAAATTGAGCTCCTTTGACGTCACATATGCAAGAGGACTGGTTCTATAAATAATGATGTCTGTGATCAAGGAACACAACGGCATTTGACTATTTCCATAAAAATGGTAAACGTTCTAACGTAATTAAAGAAAAATTCTTGAAAATAGATAGCGAAATTAAGAGGAATAAAAATTTTGTTAAATCTAGCATAAAAAGAAAAAAATCACATGAAGACCAGTCAATAAACGGGTTGTGACTTTTCAAAGTCCGTTTTTTCAACAACAAAAAATATGCATCATGGAATATTGACACGAATGTGTTCTGTTTTTGTTTTTCTATCCAACAACCAGGCAACATTCCACTGGTATACTAGATATGGTTATAATGAATGTTTATTAATGTGGGTAATTGAGGAGATCTCATTCACTACTAAACTTTTTGGAACACTACGCCAATCCGAACTTATTGCTTGCACTGAGGGTGGTCACTGCCAAGGTTCGTTGCATCTTCAATGGTCCTTTTACGTTCACAAACTGTGGAGACCAGACCGCCATTTAACCGTCATCCAAGCCACGGGGGATTCAAAGTTCCCAATGTAGATTGCCAAGGATTCTACACCTTACAAACATTACCCCTTAGCCAAGACTCTACCACTGAGTGACAGGCGGAAGCGCTAACCACTGCGGCACCGAACCCTGTAGTATGGCTAGGGATAAACACACTAGACAACTTTTCACAGGCCTACTCTAAGTTCCTTCCCTGCCACGGATTAATGGCAATATAAGTTAATCATAGGCAAACTAAGGAATTTTGACAATAATGCGGAATAACTTAAGCGATACTGATAGGGCGACCTAAGGCAATCTAACGCAGGGTAATAACCAGAACAGGCCTTTTCAGCGGTTTCCTAGTATTTGAAGCAGTTGATTGACAGTCAAGTTCTTCATGAAAATAACGAAGCAATCGATAGAAAAACAACACCGCACACTCATGTAAAATACAATATAATAATTTATAAGAGATAGCCGTCTACTAACTCGATGATATAAAATAAGAAACAAGAAAGAAACGGAAAAAAAGAAATCAAAAATTCTCTTTCGAATGACATCATCGACTTTTTGATGTGTTTCCCTTGCGTAACAGAGGTACCATGACTAGCCGTCATCTCTTTAAAAAGAAACCTTCTGAATTTCTCAGTTATATCAGAAGACATAATTAAAAGAAAGGAAAGATATTAAAAATTAATTTGTATTTCCTGTAGCCATTCCATGTCCTTGCTTTAGTCAAAGCACTAGGGATTAGTCTGATTCTAATGAGTCGAATCTATATTAGAAAATCTAGATAGAGACGCCTTGCTATAATATGGGCGACTTTACTGAGTGGAATGAAAAAGTGAAAAACGGGATAAAACCAGCCCATGCACAGGTGAACTGATAGACCGACCAACGGTCCCTCCTGTAATTTTACTCAAAGTATTTTATGGAACAAAATTCGGGAGCTTTCCGTTACAACTCACCAGAAGAACACAAACCTTAAATTCAGCCTGAATCCAGTGATTTCTGTTGGATATTTTGATGTAACTTACTCTTCGGATATATCTTTTGTTTGACATAAATTTCTAAATCCCCATATCAGCATATGTTATAGTGTGAAACTAGTAAATCTGCAGGTTTAATATTGAAAAAAGTTTTTCTTTGGAATATTTGATTAAGTATTTATGGAAAAAATGCATTATTTCATTTTGTTTGACATTTCTCAGTAAGAGATTACCTCATGTTTACTCATTCTATTAATTAAGGTGGACTATATCGACTATATCACTCATTAATCACCATTATGAAGTTGTACACTTACAGGGTTCTTTTGGCTTCCTTGTTGGCAGCCCAGGTTGTCCAAGTCTTTGGATTCGGTGGTAGAAACTTTTCGCTGGTCTTAACAAAACAAGGCTATGTAAGGGGAATACAAACAGCTCTTCATTGCAAAGGTTACATAAAACCTATCTACAAGTTCTTGGGCATTCCATTCGCTCAAGCGCCAAATGGCCCTCTGCGATTCAAGCCCCCACAACCTCTCAACATAACAAGATCAAGTGAGTACAATGCCACATATTATCGACCGATCTGTGCTCAAAGCGGGCTCAACATTGAAAAAATAAAAGGGGGATGGCCTGACTTTGACAAAGTAAAGGACGTAAGCGAAAACTGCCTGTACCTAAACATCTACACTCCGTTTATAAATGGTCCCAAAACGTATCCGGTAATAGTGTTCATACACGGAGGAAAATTTAACAGCGGTTACTCTACCTTTGACGATGTACCAGGCGAGTATCTGCCAATTCGTGACGTTGTTCTCGTTACTATCCAATATCGAGTTGGACCATTCGGGTTCTTCACGACTGGGGACTCAGAGGCACCGGGAAATGTGGGTCCTTTTTGACCAGGTAGAGGCCCTTAAGTGGGTCCAACAAAACATCGAAGGATTTTGTGGTGATAAGAAGAGCGTGACTCTCCTTGGTGAAAGTGCAGGAGGATCAAGTGTGGGATTACACTACTTATCACCTCTGTCCAGAGGACTTTTTCATCGAGGCATTGCAGTGAGTGGTGTAGACGTGGAAGTGGGCCCATTATATTTCAAGCCAAAGTCAGAGGTTGAAGAGGCCAGTAAACAACTAATGAATAAAATGAAGTGTAACGAGAGATTGGATCAAGTTCAATGCTTACAATCACACTCTTGGAATGACATTTTAAGTAATACCAGCCTTGACTCAATATCATCACCAATTGTTGATAAACATTTCCTTCTTGACAGTCCACGAAAGTTAAGAGGCGATGGAAATTTTAAAACGATTCCTTTAATGGCAGGTTTTACTAGTGATGAAGGACGGCAGTTTGTTGATTTTATAAAGCTTCAAGTTTCTCAAAGCGGCCACACCGGCTTTGAGATAGACAGTCTAAACAATTTTCAAACGGCCTTAGGTTTTGCTCTGAAAAAACGATTGAAAATTAAAAATGACGTACAGCTACTATTTTTTATTCAAAAAATATTAGAGAAATACTTGCGACAGAGCTCGCAACTGAGCCTCTTTAAATCTGCATACGAGAGAGCTTTAGTAGACATTTTTACTGATATCGTTGTAGCTGCGCCAACCCATGCTGCCTTGACCTTCCATAGCAAACACGTTGCTGCTACCTATATGTTTGAGTTTGCCCATAGACATCGCAAAACAGAAGCACCAGAAGAATGGATGGGACCGACCCACGGCGATACGAAGGCGTACGAGTTCGGCAAACCTTTTCTTAAGCCTGGCGGTTATGATAAGGATGACAGAACTGTGAGCGACATTATGGTGACCATGTTTACCAACTTTGCCAAATTTGGAAACCCGACACCTAATCCTGTGCATGGTGTTCAATGGCAAACATTCACCTCAACCAACAAAGCCTATCTAAGAATCCAGGTGAATCCCGACATGGTCAGCAACTATCGTCCAGAGAAAATGAAATTCTGGAATCAAAATTTTACCCAATGGCTTAAAGACAGTACTAGGATTAATAGACAAAGATTGCACTCTACAGAACAAATAACAGTTAGCTAGCTTGTCTTGTGCACTTAGCACCTTTATACAATACCCATTCTGTTATGTTGTGTTATTCAACAAATGATCCATTACTTAGTTTACAACTGGCTGCTTGAATGGAGATAAAAGAAAATAAATGACATCCCAACTTGAGTACAGTTCCAATTAACCTAATTCCAGTTCCAGTCTATATTACATCTACAGCAGAAAATATGGTATGTTGTCCTCAAAGGGAAAGGGTTGGGACGGGGAATCGGGGGCCTGTTAGAAGGGTGATGTGGGGAACAGGCTCCCCATCAGCGCAAAGGGAAGAGAAACAGCGCAAAGGGATGATAAAGGGAAGGGGGATTGGGGGCTTGTAAGAGGGGTGATGTGGGGAACAGGCTTCCCATCAGCACAAAGAGAAGGAAAAGGCAAGGGACGGGGAAAGGAGGCCTGTTCCCCTTTCCCTTCCCTTTGAGCCTGCAGCCCCCCCCCCTCCATCCAAGTCTCCAAGTCCCTTACCTTTCCCTTGCCTTTTGGCCTGCTACTCAGGCTATCATTCTTTTACTTAAGATTTTGGATGGTTATGATGATCAACACCGAGATCTTCTAACATTACGAGAAAATCTGACACGATTCTTTAGCAAAAACTAAAGATATATAGATCGTATAGAAGTTTTGCACCATCAGGTGTCGGCGCCCATAATAACCTTAGACTGCCTGTGTTCAGATGACAGAACAATAAAATCTCTTTGCTCTCGCTAATCGAGTTCTTTCTCATGTAAAACGATTGTATTGTTCCTGACAACTAACATGGCTGCCGTCGCTTGAGTCTAATATCTTTAGGTGAGGAACGAAAGGGAAGTGCTATAAGATTGAGCATCTCCTAGGGTCTTTGTTAGACCTTTAATTTCTCCACAATTTTAGCCAGGTAGCATAGATATTTCTCGTCTGTAATCCAAGTGTTGATCTCGTCGCTGTGGCATTTACAAATTGCATGCGTCCCTCAACAGAGGTGAATTCCGGCCCTAGGAATAAATGCTCTACTAAACGATCAACTGTATTCTTCACCTATATGCTAATTCTTACCGAATTGTCTGGAACTGTCTGTAACTGGAACGCATGTAGTCGAGCAGTACATGAGTCTGGCACTAACCATAAGTGGCGATTCAGAAACTTTCAAGTAGCTTAAAATGATAAAACAACGAAGGATCCTTGTCTCCAAAATGCTCCTTAACCTTAACATTGGCACCTAGTGCCTTAAGTTTATCCACAAACATCTTTTCCTCTTTTCCAATCCACGGTCGTGTCCAGTCCTTTATCTGATACGGGGTCACGTGAACCCTGATGCTAGGGATGTGCTTAGCCAGATAGTATAGATATTTCTCGTCTGTAATCCAAGTGTTGGCTTCGCCGCTGTGGCCTCCATCAAGCCAATACATTACGCTGATCCTCGAGACAAAATCGTTAAGTCGAGCATCTATGCCAGTGGTTACACTTGAAAGCTCGTGTATGATTTGATTCAACACGCAACAGCCTTTGCTGAAGCCGATGATGATGATAGGAAAATCATATGTTATGTCTTCTTCTTTCTCTGGGATGTCTAAGACTGTAAAAAAGAGAATATTCAGCAAAGAAGGCGCACATGTAATAATTAATGATAATCATAATCATAATGAGGAGGGTGATGATCATGATGATGATGATAGTTAGTAGAGGGTCTGTGAAACTATAAACACATTCTGGCTGGGAGCTGTAGAGCAATCGAGAAGTACGATGAATTAACACTCAGCTACGCCTCGTGCTTTGTCCTCCCAGGGATTATGACATATTTGTGATATGAAGAGCGCGCAGATTAGCTGCCTACATATCGTTCAACCATAGACACAGACAAAATTCTTCACAAATATGTTATAAAGGCAATTAAAAAATGACTCGTAATGAATCTTTTTTTAACACTCTGCTGGAAGCTGTAAAGCACTCAAAAAGCGAGAGAAAAACTTGGCTACACCTCGTGTTCTTAAGCTTGCTTTTCTCGTCCTCTACTTCCAGCGTGCTTACATCAAAGTACAGCGGACATTGGCGCGCTTTTCAGTTATATTCCTTAAATATAGAAAAAATCGAAAATTTTCAAAATCCTAATATATTACTATAATAATACTGGTAATACTTAGCCTCCTGCGCAGCCGCTGTGAGGCGCTTCCGGTTCCCGTCATTCCGCAATCTCGTACCCAGAGCCTGCGTTTCTTCTGGCCTGCGGCATAGAACGAGGGCTCTGTCATAATCCATTTTTTGAGACCAGGATTTCTTGGACTTCGGGTAACAGTGCATGCGTTCAAAGACTTGCCAAAAATTGAAAAACATTTTAATGTTAAAACCGATTTCTAATTTTTACCATGATTTTTATTTTTATTTTTACTTTTATTTAATTCAGATTTAGTTCAGAGCCCTCGTTCTTCGGGAAGCACTGCGACCCGGGTTCGAGTCCCGCTGAGCTCGGTGTCGTATGTCAGTAGAGTTGTTTGTTGATTCTCTCCTGTGCTTCGAGAGTTTTCCAGGTTCTTCGGCTTTCCTCCCTCCGCAAAAATCCGGAACCTCGTCACAGCGACTGCACAGGAGGATAAGTAAAACACGATTAAAACTGCAGCAATTGATAATGACAAACACGTGAAGGAACAGTCTTTCTTTTGTACATGTAATCAAGCTATCGTTCATACCACTGTTGGATTGTAAGTTGCAGATAAACACTCACCTCTTACTTCTAAGTGGCCGGGATCTCGGGTTCGATTCCTGGACTCAACAACACATGTGAGTGGAGTTTGTTAGGTCTCTCTTTAAATTCAAGGTTTTTCTACGGGTTCACTGTTTTTTTTTCCTTCTCATACCTCAAAATCCAACATGCTAAATTTTCATTCGGCCATTTATGGGTCAGCCATGCCCCGACTTAGATCAACCTAGTGGTTGTTTGTGGATTTAGTAAGATTATTGTCGGTTTTGATGTTTTATACGGCCCTTGCAAATCAGTTCGGCGGTATTCCACCGTTTCGTCCCATCAGGCATCGATTCTTTGGTGTATTTAATTTCCTAACTTAATGCCTTGTTAGGTATTTTCAATGGTGTGGGACTACAAAAAATAGTCTTTCAGTTTAGTGGTACACAGTATACAGTTATTTCAAAAAAAAGAGCTTGGTGTAGGTTTACCTACAAAAAATAGTCTTTCAGTTTAGTGGTACACAGTATACAGTTATTTTAAACAAACAAAAAAAGCTTGGTGTTGGTTTACCTACAAGTTGCATACCAACCCCGAAATGCAGTTTGGGCGATTTGAATATAATCAGCGCATAGTCACATTAATATAAAATTTGCCTAAACTTTGTGTGCATGTTTTTAGGGCATATTACCTTCTTTGCTGACATTCCTTACAATTTACAAAATGCAACAATCCAACATGCAACTTGCAGCATGCAACTTGCAACACGCAACAAAACCGCCACCCGGCTAGCTCAGTTGGTAAGAGCGTTTTTCTGTTGTGCGGAAGATATCGATTCGATGTGCGAAGTTCTGCCTTTGAGTAAATCATAATCCATCTAAAGGTGGTAACACTTTCAAGTTGCTCGGACGATAACTTCAATGGGGGTGCTAGAGACGTTAAAAGAGGGTCACGAGTTTATCGGTAAAGGTATCGAAATACACAAAACAACAAAATTCAGTGATACTAATGAAACAAGCCGTTTGGGAGTTTGGTTTGTATTGTTGTCTGGGGGAATACTTATCAGTCTACAATTACCCCTCTTTTCATTCTACAAAAGAAGGCGGTTCGTCTCATGACTTTTTCTCGTTATGATGATCATACTAATCACATTTTCATTGATTTAAAATTTTTAAAGTTTTTTGATCTGATATATTACCACACTGCAATATTTATGTATGATTTCCATGCTGGTAATCTACCGAGTTTTTTTAATTCCTATTTCCATCCTGTCAATCAGAGACACTCCTATAATACCAGACTTGCAGCAAGGAGTTCTTATTGTCTCCCAAAAGCTCGAACAAATTATGGAAAATTTAATATAAAATTTGCAGGCGTGAAAGTTTGGAATTCCATTGGCGAAACTCTAAAGAAATTAAAAAGAGATGAATTTAAAAAGTCCCTTCATGATCTTCTTCTTACAAATTATGACTCATTATAACTTGAGTTAGGTATTTCATATCTTAATTACAGTTACCTTCATATCCCTAATAGAGTAAATAACTTTTTCTTTTTCCTATTATTGTAAGTTAGTTTCTCATTTTCTGTACTTTTTGTAATTTTTTTCCGTACTTAGTATCTTCCATATTGCTTATGCTGTTAAATTTATATCCCAATTTATGATAATTATGCAATAATGTACCTTAAGCTTCCTCCACCAATCAATTAATTAATTAGTTTATTGTAAGCTTGCTACCTATCTAGGCTAGCCATCTTTGGTTATTATAGGTAGCTAGTACCTGAAAATTTGTAATAAATTTTTGATTTTTTCTCTTTCTTTTTAAAAAACTAAGGTACAAATAAAAAATATTGTATTGTATTGTATTGTATTGTATTGAGTCATCTTGACCCAAATATCAAAAGTAAAATAGCTATAATTCAATATTACAATATAAAATCATCTAGAATGAGTTTATTAGTTAAATTACTGTCAAGTTTCATCCTCTACGAACAAAGTTGACTTATTCATTTTAATTTAAATCCTTTACCACTGAACCTTTTTTTTGAAATAGCAGAATTTAAATCAACGTACCTTGTCGAACACCTGAAGTTATCAAGGCTTTTAGATGCAGCAACGCTCCATATTCCGTGTTCCTATGGTCAGGTACACCAAACAAATTCGCTTCCACGAAGTTATTGTAACAAGAGAACGTTTTGATGTGGTATCGAGATGGACGTACAACCCAAATAAAACTGTTAGGGAAACGTTTATCCAACAACTTAGCTATGGTTTCCAGGTCCCACTGCTTCCAATTTTTATCCATTTCGTCTGCATAGTTCTGAAAGGCGATAGCGGTAAATTAAGAATTTTTAACTGCATAAAGAGTTCGTAAGATAATAATAACGTATCTGGGGATTTGTGGGTGGCTGGGGGAGAGGTCAAGAAAAGCTTACAAAATTATTTTATTATAAATCTAAAACTAAGAAAAAAAGATGTCGTGGTTCCTTTTCGTTGTTCTCGTAAACGTTGTTACACTTGCCATTTTGTTGCTCTCCGTACCTCTGTTAAAGGTCCTAAGTCTACCTTTAATATAAAGGATCATTTCAACTGTACTTCTTCTAACATCATCTATTAGGGTTTTCCGATTTAGTGACCTTTTCCTCAATTTGGCAATATCTTTATTGCCATGGATTGTCTTTTTTTCTAAGTATTTCATAACAATAGAATTCGGAAAGAATAGAGGCGAGAAAAATTAACTTCCATCATCGTTACCGCGAAAAATTATAAATTATCCGGGGGGGGGGGGGGATTGGAACCAGTTTCTGACGGAGGGGTTCCGCTGGAGGAAACTCTTGAAAATCCGGCATACCCTATTCAAGACAAATTGGCAAAATGTAGACCCTATCCAAGGCTCAAGGGGAATTTGTATACCCTATGTGAAGACATTCAACTATAATTACTCTAGAACCATCATAAATGAATTGTGCGTAATTTTGTGGAGTATTATGCAATGAATGAGATGTTGACATAGCCAGGTAGTGATCCCGTAGAGATGTCAATATGTCATTGTCATTCGTTTTGACTTTATGTTCTATTAAATAAAATATTGACACCCTGTACAAGAGATAGTAAACATATAAAGTAAACCCCTATTCAAGACGACTTACGGTAAATTGTATACCCTATTCAAGACGTGAAGGCAAAAAACCATACCCTATTTGGCGGAAAGTCCCCGTATAGTAAATATAAGGGAGTACTCCACCCCCCTCCCCCCCGGGTAAATTATGGAGTGTCATGAAAGAATCCACTCCAGCAACTCTTCAGCTTTTCAAGCGGTTTGTGCTAGCATTAATGTTTAATTATTCAAGTGCTTGTTTCACGTGAAAATTTATATCATAAACTAAGAAAAGCATCTGCAATACATTTCTTTAACAGGAATGGACTTTCAAATGTTTTACCGTTAACACGCTTTCAAGACTTTAAAGATAATGGTCAACTTCAAAACGCACTCTGATTCAGCACGTGTTATAATTTGCTTAATTCGTACTTTTCTCGTACCGGTGCATTGTTTTATTTCCTATATCAAATTATTTGAGTGGTTTTGCTTAACCTGTGAAATAGTTCAACAGTCTATTTATTACATATTAGTAATAAAACACTATTTCCATTGTCTTTCTTAGTGTCTATTCGTCTGTTATACCCTAACTATTAGTTTCTGTTTTACAGGTTCAGTAAAATCACTCCATCACTAGATTGAATCGAAACAACAAGATCATTTTATATTATAGCTACCTCAACCCATCCCAAGCCTTACAGTATTGATTATACTACAGTGTATTATTACATGTAACCTGCAATTAGAGTGCCCTAGCCCGTCGAATCAAGACTTTCCTTCGATTACTTAAAAACCCACAAGTACTAACTACTATCGGTAGAAACGACCGTTTTTGTCTGAAAATCTGTCCAATGGACTTATAGATCTTTAAAGTGCTACTACGACGAAAATCGCTCAAACTTGGATTCAGCTGAAACTTCCTAAGAATACTCTTTAAAGGTCCAGTAATCACTGTATGAAGTGTTTTCTCGATATTCAGGACGAAAGTATGATATTTTTACGATTATTTTTTGGAGTCTGTGACGTCATACACTCAACATCAAACATTGCTACATATATTTCTTTGTATATAAATCCTTAATTTATTTTATTCCTGTGAAGCCCAAAGGGTAGCTAATGTGCTTATTTCACATTACTTGTGACTATAATTTATATTTTGGGGTGTTTGGGTATTTCTTTCTCCCTTTACTACTGATATTTTGATCATAAACTACAAAGAAATGTATGGAGCGATGTTCGATATTGAGTGTATGACGTCACAGACTCCAAAAAATAATCGTAAAAATATCATACTTTCGTCCTGAATATCGAGAAAACACTTCATACAGTGATTATTGGACCTTTAAAGAGTATTCTTAGGAAGTTTCAGCTGAATCCAAGTTTGAGCGATTTTCGTCGTAGTAGCACTGTAAGAACCCTATGGCATGTTCAATTTTCACACGTAAACGTCGTAAATGACGGTTTGCCCTTTGTTGGCGGGGGATTCTTGCGATTCTGTGAGAAGTCACGAGAGGAGCTCGGAATGGATAGCCACCGTCGGCAAGAATTCGGGCATGTCTTGGTAATCCTAACTGACCTCCAAATCCAATGTTTGGGAGATACCGGTAAGTGCTACTGTCATTTAGATGTCCAGGAAAGTCTGAAACAAGAAGAGTGATCATACCATCGGCATCAATGACCAACTGGGTTGACATGAAATGGACTTTTTTGTCCCCTCGATAAAACTCAGCCTGAAGTCTCCCCGATGGGCGTCGTATGCGATGTATAGTAGCATCTATCGAACCCACTGCATTTGGAAAGTGATTCCAATACCCCATAAATGAGGACCATTTCCTTAAGTTGTGCCATGTGATGAAGGATCGAAATTTTAAAAATAAGATGGCCACAACATGATATATCTCCTCGGAAACAGTACTTTTACTGATATCAAATATGTGAGCAAGATAATGGTATGTTGGATAGCTTCTCAACCAAATGACAGCAAGCAGTACTCTATTGCGTACATCTAAAATACAGCGTCGTTGTCTATCAGTAATAGAAGTCCTTGATAGCATACGAGGCTTTACCACTTCATGAGAAACTACCTGCGCAACCCTATCCAGAGACCAAGGGGTGTCGCCTGTTAGGTACCAGGATTTACGTGGATCTGCTTCCAGTATACTCCATACGTCTCTTCCGGTGTTCTTTCTGAGCACTAGCCCGGGAAACAATACTTGTATTATTGGATAATAAAGTGGCACAATTTCCAAAATCGCGATGAGTAAAGAAATAACGTTTATCAGAGGCGGAAACGGTGGAGGGAAAGGTTGATTGTTGTCATGTTGAAAAAGAACATCCAGTACAGATAATATTGATGTCAACGTACAGAACAGAAAATACGGAAACGGAGGTGGATTTCTGTTCGGCATCTTTTGAGCGAAATGAATAAATGAAAGCTTCATAGGTCAATACACTGATCATTTCGCATACCAAAACATGATTGTGTTACGCTCGCATGAATACTGATTTGAGAAGAAAAAGAACGTGTGATTGTTCGTAATGAATTAATCAATGCCTTTAGAATTCTAAACACGTTGCTCGAGCTCAGTACGCATTATCAAGGGTGAAAGGTGAAATTTGAGAAGAAAAAGGTGTTTTTGTTTTTGCCTTTCTGTGTGATCTAACAATCCCTTAATTAATTAATCAATGCTTTAGAATTATAGACACAGTTTTCTCGAACTCGTCATGACCATCCTTTTTTGAAAAGAACCTGTGAAGCATTCACGCTATGAGTATATAAATATGCCCAAAGTTTGAGAATGGCCACATTGACTTCAATCCGCATAAAAGTACTCTAGATGGAAGAAGACAATATTTTTCTACGAGCTGCTCTCACCAAAGAACTTCAAGAAGTTCCATGCCCGAGTTCAAGCACTTTCCCTACTGCGAGTACCTTGCCTTTGCAGCAACGACACAAGCCAAAGCCAAAGCAAAAAAAGAGAAGTACACCAGTAGAGTTAATGCTAATTGGGAAAGGAATGAAAAAGTACGAAAGAGATTTAAAAGCCGTGGTTAGTTTCATGCAGAAACATTCAGAGGGTACTCGAGGACCAGCTACGAGATTACTACCAGAATATTGGAACACCAGAAGGGCCAAGCACAAGAAAAACTATGGCGAGAGTTCGAAAGATTGCTAAGAAGTCTTTATACAAAGCAAGGTGATTTTGGGAAAAAATTTTGAAATTCAGGTTCTTCTAAAAAATAAAATTCTAACGTTTATATATTTTCTCTTTAGTGATTCTCGGCATGTACAAGACGCTTCGACTGTTCCATCCACCAGTAAAGCAGTTTAAAAGACTAGCGCCGAGCAAGAATTTCATAGTAGTGAAAGTGAGTTTGATATCGATAGTGACAGTGATTGGAAAGCCACCGAGAACGATATATTTAAAAAAGATACGCGGTATACAAACATCCAAGGCTCTCAATCCAGAGAGGAAATTTTGAGTGCTGTCAAGAATGGTGATGATGCAAAAGACCAAGCTGATGCGAAATCGAAGAGGAAGAAAAGCCAAAGGTACGATGCTGGTAGCGAATGTCACATAATTGACTATAACTTTTCTGTTGTTTTTTTGTGTAGATGAGAGTATGTGGACCGCGTGGCACTAATGAAATAGTAGAAGATATAGAAATATACATAGTGAAGTAGAAATTATGCGTTCGGTGTGTATATAATGAAGTAGAGAAATAAGAGAAAAATATCATATGCCCTTGGCAGGAATTGAACCCACGTCTTCGGTATTCTAGTCCGATGTGTTAACCACTACACTACAAGGACCAACCACACTGGTAACGCAGCCAGAATATGAAATGTAGGGTATTCGTGAGGATCCCAGAGCGATATTTTTTCTCTATAGGTAAGTTGAACACCGTAAATGTACGCAGATAAATAGACATAGTGAAGTAGAAATTATGCGTTCGGTGTGTATATAATGAAGTAGAGAAATAAGAGAAAAATATCATATGCCCTTGGCAGGAATTGAACCCACGTCTTCGGTATTCTAGTCCGATGTGTTAACCACTACACTACAAGGACCAACCACGCTGGTAACGCAGCCAGAATATGAAATGTAGGGTATTCGTGAGGATCCCAGAGCGATATTTTTTCTCTATAGGTAAGTTGAACACCGTAAATGTACGCAGATAAATAGACATAGTGAAGTAGAAATTATGCGTTCGGTGTGTATATAATGAAGTAGAGAAATAAGAGAAAAATATCATATGCCCTTGGCAGGAATTGAACCCACGTGCTTCGGTATTCTAGTCCGATGTGTTAACCACTACGGACTACAAGGACCAACCACGTGGGTTCAATTCCTGCCAAGGGCATATGATATTTTTCTCTTATTTCTCTACTTCATTATATACACACCGAACGCATAATTTCTACTTCACTATGTCTATTTATCTGCGTACATTTACGGTGTTCAACTTACCTATAGAGAAAAAATATCGCTCTGGGATCCTCACGAATACCCTACATTTCATATTCTGGCTGCGTTACCAGCGTGGTTGGTCCTTGTAGTGTAGTGGTTAACACATCGGACTAGAATACCGAAGACGTGGGTTCAATTCCTGCCAAGGGCATATGATATTTTTCTCTTATTTCTCTACTTCATTATATACACACCGAACGCATAATTTCTACTTCACTATGTCTATTTATCTGCGTACATTTACGGTGTTCAACTTACCTATAGAGAAAAAATATCGCTCTGGGATCCTCACGAATACCCTACATTTCATATTCTGGCTGCGCTACCAGCGTGGTTGGTCCTTGTAGTGTAGTGGTTAACACATCGGACTATAATACCGAAGACATGGGTTCAATTCCTGCCAAGGGCATATGATATTTTTCTCTTATTTCTCTACTTCATTATATACACACCGAACGCATAATTTCTACTTCACTATGTCTATTTATCTGCGTACATTTACGGTGTTCAACTTACCTATAGAGAAAAAATATCGCTCTGGGATCCTCACGAATACCCTACATTTCATATTCTGGCTGCGTTACCAGCGTGGTTGGTCCTTGTAGTGTAGTGGTTAACACATCGGACTAGAATACCGAAGACGTGGGTTCAATTCCTGCCATTAGGGCATATGATATTTTTCTCTTATTTCTCTACTTCATATAGAAATATAGATAAGTTGTAGTGTTGGGAACGTTCCCAAGCACTACAACGTACCTATATTATCTTTTACTGTTTTTTGTGTGCCATTTTTGTTTTTACTTTGTATTCAACAGGGGGAAACAGACAGCTAAATCGAAAATGTCGAGTATTTTAGAGTCCCTTCCTGCCCTCATACAGAATGCAAACTCGGCAGCCAAAGACCATAGCAAGGCCGTGAAGACATGGATGCAAATAGATAGTTCAGACTCAGATTAACCATGCATTTATTTCATGTGCTCTTAACTAACCTATTTAAAAGTCTTGAAAAGAAAGATGAATTAAAAATGGATTTAGAATCAGAATACGCGTACGATTGTTCTTTGATTTTATTGAGATTGTGTAGTTCCAGAAATTATCCATATCCCTATGGATTAGTTTTTTTTAATACGTAGTACCCAACCAGAATTTCCAATACAAACTCTGTAATTTTGTTCTTTCTTTGAGCCCCCACTCCTCAGAAATATTAAATTCCTCTTCGAGGGGGTAAGGGGCGGGGTGGGGTGGGGTGAGGGTATGGATAATTTCTGAAACTACACATTCCAAATCAGTTTTAAAAAGGTTTGATCGAATTCGCATTTAAATTAGTGTTCAGTATTTGTGTAAATTCTGAAATCCTTAAATAATTTTATTGATAATAATAGTACACGATATAAAATAAAATGTATCGTTTATAGACCAAACTGCAAAGAATGTAACAAGTTATCGTAGAATTATAAGCTGAACACCGTAGTGAAAATAGAAACTGACGTTTCGGACGTTAGTCCTTCGTCGGAGTCAATAGAAAGTACTTTACAATACTAGGTATTGCTAGTCATAAAAAAAAATCCCATTGTTTTAATTTGTACTGTTAGATTACTAGTATTTCGACAAGCAAGAAGCATTTCTTAATAAAATGTCATGTATATAAAATATTTTCTTTTCCTCACTAAATTCTTTGTTTTTTAATTATATTACATCTCCAATTGACTGTCACTTAGCGTACTTAGTTTAAGGATCGCCGATGGTATTCTGGAATAAAAGGTCACTAAATCGGAAAACCCTCCTATTGTAATATGCTGTATGTTGGAGAAACTGGACGAAGATTAGGTGATCGGTTCAGAGACCACCTTTACGATAATCGTAAGAAAGATCTCTCTAAACCAGTTTCTCGACATTTTAATTCTGCTAACCACTCGGAAACTAATGCCATTGCTTTTGGTCTTTGTCTAACACACGGTAGTAATGAATCACTCAAAACAAAAGAAATGCGCTTGATTCATTCGCTTGGAACAATTAATCCGCACGGGCTGAACGAACGCTTCACCTTTAATTAGCCACTTCTCACCTACCATTGTTATTCTCGATCCTTTTGTTTTCTTTTGTTTAACGACTTGCTGTTTTCTTATTGGTTTGTTTTCTCTCTACACCACTATATAAACCTCTTCATTATTCTCTTTTTTTCTCATTGACTCCGACGAAGGACTAACGTCCGAAACGTCAGTTACTCTTGTTCTCATTACGGTGAAAAGATTATCTACCACGACACCTTTGTTTTAACTTTAATATCACCGACGCAGTCTAAACTAGTTCTAATACTAGTCGTCATCTAAAACTAAGAAAATCATTTCTTATAATAAAAAATAATATTATTAATAATAAAATGTTTAAATAATTTAAATATAATAATAATACTACTAATAATAATAATACTGGAGAAGTACAGTAAAGAAGGATGGTAAACCAGATACAACGAGAATAGACAGGAAAGACATTTAGAAGTTCGACGCGAGTGAATATTCGATTCCATTTTCAGTTGACTCAGAGAAATTAGGTCAAATAATTTATCGAATGTTACACTTTGTTTTAAAGTTTAAGGTAGCGGAAGCGAGTCATTTGCAGTGTCTAAAACTACAAGTTTAATATTTTTTTCACAATGCAATAAAGTTTACAAGCTGACAAGAGCCACAGCAGCAATAACAACACTATCAAGAAGACGAAAAATTGGAAGATGTCATGCGAGTATTTTTACCTTAATTTACCTTTTCAAAAAGTAAATAAATAGAGATTACTTCATGGTTAGTGAGCGCGTACGGTTTTTATTCACGAGTTGTGAAGAATCAAACGAACGAGCGAGTGAGTTTGATTCTTCATAACGAGTGAATAAAAACCGTACGCGCTCACTAACCATGATGTTATTTATTTACTATTCCTAAATAATCAATTAATGCAATATTTTTCATTTGGAGTTAGCACTGGATCAGGAAGGCCTTTTGGACAAGACTGAACACCCGACGGCAACTACGAACAACATAAAGACAGAGGAAGAAGGAGAGAACGAAAACAAGGACGAGGAAGATAACTAGTAGTATAGCGAGTGGTATGTCGAGTTGAAGATGATGGTGAAGATGGGGAAGAAGAGGACGAGGACGCTGACTATAGCGAGTAGTATGTTCAGTTGATAACGAAGATGATGACGAAGATGAGGAAGGAGAGGACACGGACGATAGCGAATAGTATCGTCTGATGATCACGAAGATGAGGACGAAGACGAGGACAAGGAAGATAGCGAGTAGTTCAGTTTGTGACGAAGATAAGGAAGAAGAAGAGCAAGTACGTATAGTCGACAACGGTTGTCATAATGACGTTTTGACTTTAGAAGGTCAACCGGTCTTTTGAATTGATGGAAGGCCTTTCTAGACCAGGAGGAGAGGAAGAAAAAGAATAATGCAATACAAATGCACGGAGGTCAAGGATCGTTCGCTGATAACCGCATCAAATAAAAAAGATTTGCCAAAATGGTAAATTGCGGCAGCTAGAGTCTAAGTGAATTCAATGAATATTTGAATTTAAATCTTTAAATGAATTTTTAAATTTAAAGACGTAACTTAAAGAAAGCCATTAAATGTATCTGCTTTTGTCCTAAGTTAAAAGGCATTATTTAGTAGAGTTTTACCTGAATATCGCCCGGGAAGAACACCACATGTTGTTGACCTTCAGAGCCACAGAAAATCAAGTCATTTCGTCGTCCTTCGTAGCCTTCCACGTTCCGAAGAACCACTACAGTTGATTTATCCATGAAAAAGAGAAAAAAGTGTGTTAGTCTTGAGTAAAAGTATTCCAAGGTCTCTTTGGGTTGTTTATCACGTTCTGACATTACACAGTACTTAATACTCATGTAACAGCGTTTCACATACTCTGCTCTTTGTTTGAGTCCATTCTTTGGTTAACAAACGAACAAACACAAACGAAAGAGAAAAAAAAAACGAACGAAAGAAACGCTAGCTTTGGTCTTTTGCTTTGAAGAATAGAAATCTCTTAATTAAAATCAAAATCAATCGACTGTTAATTAAGCGCCGCTTGTGGATGCTGCAGGACGTTACCCCATGCGTGATTGGATGCAAGGATTTGCTCTTTTGTTTGAATAATTCCAAAGTACTTAACGGCTTGAATAAATACATATAAAAACATCCCAAAATCTAAGAAATAATACCTTCAGGCATTAAAGAAAAGGCTGTAATTCCAGCTCAATTATTTCCGTCATAATCTTTGATGACTGCTGACAAATAGCAGA
This sequence comes from Actinia equina, assembly GCA_011057435.1. Lineage (NCBI taxonomy): Eukaryota > Metazoa > Cnidaria > Anthozoa > Actiniaria > Actiniidae > Actinia > Actinia equina. The sequence goes on from WHPX01001012.1 coordinate 190,074, forward strand.
TTCTTTCGTTTGTCGTTTTTTTTTTTCGTCTCACGGTTCCGAGATGAGCAAACAACATGGACATTTTTCATTAATACAAAGTAAACAAATTCTTTCATGCAATAACAAGCCACTTCACACGATTTTCTTGCATGTAATCAATAAAAGACTATTTAATAAGCCAGCTATGGCTAGAATATATAAACGCAGACAATTAACAAATTTAGTTTTGTAATTCGTGAAGTTTGTATTTCTCATCGAAAGCTAGACTTTCCTTGCATTGGTCAAATTAGACAAAGTAAATAGCGAGCAGGAAAGATAGCTTTCTCGAGGCGTTGCTTTCGGATCTGTTGTCGAGACATTCCAACAAGTTATCAATATTGGTTTGTGATAGACTGAATAAATAATCCCCTGAGATTAGTTTTTAAATGTATTTTTCCTGAGTTCCAGCATAGTTAATTGACTATGGTTTCAGTGTGGCTAAGTAAGCCTTTAAGAGAGGAAAAGCCGATGCGTCATGTCATCCAGGCCTGCTATAAAATTGAAGTGATTTGTCGGTGAAAAACAATCAAGAATCAAGAGTGACCTATTTGCCCTTCTTTTTATCATTGTTTGTATTCACTCATCACCTTGTGTCAATAATCCATATTTATATGTCCAATTAGTATTTATTATTAAAACGGCTTCAACTATACAAAGGCATCCCATCGAAGTCCTTCCCATGGGGCAAATATTCTGACAGCATTTTTGATAACAATAAAAATGGAAAGTTCTTTTGAGTATTTCACTGTCAGTTGTCTCACATAGTCATATTTGTGACCAATGAAGGATTTTACGGCTCATTTATGTTTGGTGGCAACTTTAACAAAGAGTAAAAAATGAAAAATGGAGAGAAACATCTAGTTAAAAAATAAAAAATAAAAAAAGAAAGAATTATTTAAGAATAATACTAAAATTTAGGTCAAAATCTTTCACCTACCAGTCTCAGGCAGTATCAGATATGACTATTCACTTTCCGAAGGTTCAAGGTGGGTAACTAGTAATTCGTGGTGCATAGGATTGAGGAACTGATTGGGGACGAAATCAAAATGCTCCGTGCATCTTGCATCCTTATTTAGTTCGACAATCCTTTGCACAACCAGGGCGTTACTAGACTTCCTTGGGACCCAAAAAGGCGAATCAGACAGCTATTTTTACGTGGCTGTGTTTCCTTTATACACAAGTCACCTCATTCCAGCTTTTCTTGAATCTTGGAATGACTTATCTTTTATTGCTTTTCGCCTACCCGCCTACTGCCTATCGCCTTTGGGAATGACAAATCCATGTAATTTTATCCATAGGGAAAACAAACTTCTCGCACAGTATTTGTGTTGGCTGCAATTCGTTGGCTTGTCCTCAAATACGAAAACAACAACAACAACAACAACAATTAAGGGCGATTCAGTTTCCCTTATTTTGTCTAATGTATTGTTTATATTTCAATTGGGCCCCCTGTGATGCTCTGCAAGAGTTAGTTACCGTGGTTATGTTATAATGCATCATCCTAAAGCTAAGAAAATGTTCTAATTACGTTGTTTCCACTGCCTTATTTTCTCATCTCGTAATAACTGTCCATTGGGCCATGTATGGTTTGGTGGTAGGAGAGCCGCATATACACAGGTCCTTGCACCTAAAAGAAATAAATCATTTTAAAAGGGCGCAGTCAATACAATGTTCCAAAACTGGGGCCCCATTGATTGGGTACAGGTAAAACCCCTCCTCTTTAAAGACCTGTTGAAATACTCAATACTGGAAAAACTGTACACACACGTCAAAGGCGATGGGCGATAAGATATAGAAGATACGCGATAGCAGAAACTCATAAGGGGGTTGAAACGTATAGCAGCCATGTATTTCTTTTGTACGATGCTTCGGAATAAACATGTTTTTTCTTGAGAAATTTATTTCGATTCGTTACTATATACACGACTTTCATAACTCAGTTTTTTTTTTCTGATGGAGAAAATGATGAAGCCTATTTAACAGAAACTGTCAATGCCATTTGAGAAAGTACTTCATGAACCTATTTTCAAAAGTTTTTGTTAAATTTGACTTAATTACCAAAGAAATCTTATATACAGAGAGCTTGTATGCATTGATCATTGGAAATCTTAGTGGCCTTGTTTTGGTGCATATTTCAAAACTTCAATTGCTCATATCTTATCAAGGTTTTATTACCTTCATTAGAACCTCACACACATTATCTAAATGAACAAGTTTAATGATTTGAAAGGGGTTTCATTCCAAAAAAAAAAAAAAAAACGTTTTTCAACTTTTATGCAAATTACAGCAGCCAGTTATCAAAGTAGATCCTTGAAATTTTACTAATACTTAATAGCACAATTTCATCCATTGTCTTTTATTCTTTAATTAGCACTATTTTGTTCTATCAAAATTTAGGAAATAGTGTTTCACGGAATATTTGTTTGCACTCTACTATTCACAACAACAACAACGAAGTTAAAAGTCGATCGGTTTTTAACAAAACAATTAGAGTCTACTGATCACAGACAAGTAACGGAGCACCCATTTTCTTCACACACACCGTGGAATTTTTGCTTGCCTTGCTTCATAAAAGCATCTCTCTGCGGCTACTTCTTTGAAGCCATTTGGGATGACAATTTTCTATTCCAGAATTATATTCTGCTGGGACTGGAACTCCTGGCCATGTCAGCAGGAGTTCGTCTGCATTTTAAGGTAAGTTTTTTTGTATGAGTCGAAAGTTTAGCACGCAAAGGATTGGGGGTCGGGTTGCCAAATTTGGCGAAATGGTAAACATGGCCTCTTTATCTCCTTTGTCAAATCGTCAAATTTAATGCAGTTTGTTGTATCTTCGCGCAGTAAGGCCGGTACACATTCATAGGGGCTTCCAATGGTTTCGAGGGCAATAAGCAAACATTAGCATAGAGGTATTGTATGGCTTATACGAATAAAGTCCAATCAAAATTAACAGACAGGGACAGAAACTACACGATAGCTACCCAGTTTGCATGTGTAGAGATGTATACGGTTACCATCAGAGTTATTGTCCAGTCGGTCTTTATATTAAACGCACTAAACGATAGGGAAGATATTAAAATTACGCGGTACCTAATCTAACACCCGCCAATTAATGAATGTGAAAAATCGGTCCTAATATGAGCCCTAAATTTAAAAAAAGACCCTTGACACAGTAATTTATACCACATTTAATTTCAGTTATTGAATTTACAATCAAAGTTTTATCCTAAAATTTACGCATACATTTACAACTCAATCAAAGTATAGAAGTGTGCATGGATCGCAGAAAGGTTGTGGAAGACATAACCATTTTCCTCACCACAATAATTGTTCAAAGTTAGGTTTGCCACGCTTCTTAACAGCATCACCACTTGATATGTGTTCTTTCTTGGAACCTTTTGGAAGCAAGGACGGAAATTCGCTATTCCAGAAGTTCATTCTACGTGGACGGTAGTTGTTTTTCATGACAGGATTCTTCCTGATTTTCAGGTAAGCCTTCTTGGACGAGTCAAAAGTGTCCCATTTAGCACCACGGACAGGAATGGGGGTCGGGTTGCCAAATTTGGCGAAATTGGTAAACATAGTTACCACGACGTCGCTAACTTTTTCATCTGTCTTGTCAAACTTTAGTCTTGTATTGGAGTTCAGAAGTGGAAGACCAAACTTGTAGGCCGTCGTATCTTCGTGGACGACGCCCATCCATTCAGGCTTTGGATGGAGTTTAGAGCGATAAGCGAACTCAAACATGAAAGTAGAGGCCCCTTTATCACTATGGAAACTCAGGACAGCATGAGTTGGCGCCTTCATATAGCAGTCAGACAACATATCAATGAGGTTCTGACGGAGTTCGCTGGTGTCTTCAACGTTAAGTTCGTACTTGGCCACTAGTGCATTGTAAGCGTCTATGGCCTCCTCCTTTGTATACCCAATAAACCGCTGAAAATGATCATCTAAAAACTCTCTGAGTGTGGGAGTACTATAATTTCCAGTCACTGACGTTTCTATTACGAAAGAAGCATCTTGGCTAGTAAAACCCGACATTAAAGGGAGTTTCTGGAATCTTCCTTCTTTTCTCAGTGTTTTAGGATCGTCAGGGAGAAAGTGTTGGTCAACAAACGGCTGCATCAGCCAATATTTGGAATTCTCAAAGACAGTGGCGCTCGGAATTGATTTTAGGCAACCAACTGTTTCTTGAAGGGTTTGTTTTCTACAATTGACCTTCTCAATCAAATTATTGCTTGCTTCTAAAACTGTAGACTTTGGTTTGAAGGCAAAGGGAGAGAATTCCACACCACTCACTGCAATACCACGATGAAACAGTCCTCTGGACAGAGGTGATAAGTAGTGTAATCCCACACTTGATCCTCCTGCGCTTTCACCAAGGAGAGTCACGCTATTCTTGTCGCCACAAAAACCCTCGATGTTTTGTTGAACCCACTTGAGGGACTCTACCTGGTCAAGAAGACCCATATTTCCAGGTGCCTCTGAGTCCCCAGTAGTGAAGAACCCAAATGGTCCAAGTCGATACTGAACAGTGACAAGAACAACATCGCGTGTGGGCAAATACTCGCCTGGTGATATATCACGCGTAGGGGTACCTGCAAAATAGCTTCCCCCATGGATATAAAAAATAACTGGGTACTTTTTCTTGCAGGATGTTATTGATGGGGTGTAGATGTTTAGGTACAGGCAGTCTTCGCTCATATCCTTTGTTGGATCAAACTCAGACCATGCCCCTTTGATAGAATCAAAGTAGTGTTTACCTTGTATACAGATTGGTGGTATAGAAGTTGCATCATAATCGCTTGATCTACGAGCGGAAAGAGCTTGTGGGGGCTTGAAGCGAAGATCGCCAATTGGTTTTTGAGCGTAAGGAACGCCGAGGAACTTGTAGACATTATTTTTCTGCTTGTTGTCTAGCTCGACTTCTTGTCGCACTCCCTTCACTTTGCCTTGTTTAGTGTCTGTAACAACATCATTTGTTGTGGCAACAGAAGTAACATGAACCACCAGATAGATAAGTGAAATAAATTCACTGAGAGTAAACGAATTAAACATCGCAACGGAAACTAAGGAGCCTGGAGTGAGTGACGCGATTTTTAACTCTAATCTTGGGGTGTACCATTTTAGCAGGTATTGACTTTTGGGAAACGAAACCGTAACTGTGAAGTTACGGATAAATAATCTTGCCAAAACTGACCAATGAAAATCACCGCTACTTGATTTAGGTGACCTTATTAATATGCAATACTGTGAACTGCCCATCACTGTCAGACCGGAAATGACGTCTATTGATATTAACCAATTTTTTAAATGAAATAGAGGCAATTTAAACAACATAACGAACAAACAAAACACTAGTTGTACATGACTGCATAATATGAAAAGGCGTTAGCATGGTTCTATGCAAACAACAGTTCTCTGGAATATTTTGAAAGGTTAAATTCAAAGAGGAATTCTCGACAGCTCAGTATGACCAAAAGTTAAGTAGAAAATGAATGATGTAATGGTTGTAAGATTAATTCCTTGAATTGCTTTCTAAGGTCTTATCGTGAAAAGTGGCGTCATGCATTTCGATTTTTACACGCGAAGAATAAATCAAAAGCTGAAATAATGGGAGAGTAACACGGGAAAAGATTCTGAAAATACTAAATGCATGAATTTCTCTTCAGGAGTTTCTCAATGGGGGATGTCTTTAGGCAGGTTAGCGTTTAGCGTTTATTGTTGGTCTTTTAACGGGTTATGGTTATATATTTTCAGTTGAGTAAAATCTACTAAAATATTGTAATAACTTTGTTTTATGTCTGGTTGTTTAAAACTAAACCTTGGCTTCGTCTAATTAGGGGAGGAAAATAGTCCAATATTTCAAGTAGGTTTACATTATAGCAGAAATTTGCCCCTCAAAGACGCCGCTTATAACTCATAAAAGAGGAGACAATCATTATGTGGATTATTTTTCCTTCTCTTGTTCTTCTTTTTTCTTCCCTCTTTGTTTGCGGAGGGCGAAATGTCGTAAAAAATTGAGGCGGGAGAAAAAGAAATTCTATGTAAAAAATGGAGAGGGAGAATTTTTACAGCGGTTCTCCATATTCTGCGAACTCAGACAATTCAACGAGTTGTTGTGAAATGTCTTTTTTTTCCTACTGGAACAAGTTAACAATATAAAAGGGACCGACTGATTATTTTTTGATTGACGGCAGCAAACAAAAAAAAAAAAAAAACAAAAAACAACAACAAAAAAAAAAAAAAAAAAAAAAAAAAAAAAAAAAAAAAAAAAAAACCAGCATACAGCTCTCAGCTACCGGGTTCGCAGAATATAGAAAACCGCAGTACAGGCTTCGATTATTCGCGTTTAGTTGTATATTTTAATCTATAATTTCTTTTAGCCTTTGAATCGAACCTATCGCCTTTTACCTATCTCCTATCTCCGATATTAATTTAAATTCTCGCGAAATATGACTTTTGAATTTTGGAGGTATTTGATGAGAAAACCCGATCAAGATTTTACTCCAGAGGTGATGGGCTATGGATAAGCAATTCCATCTCGTACAAATCGCGTAGTATATCAATCATTTTCAATGCTTTTGAGGCTGGACCCACTTTATTATAGATGTGCGCATCAAAAATTACCAGAGTAGTGAAAAGAGACTGTGCGCGCGAAGTCTTACCTGTTTCTGGTGACCTTTGAGCCTTTGGTCCTCCCAAGTCAGTTCTGCACCATCCTGGACAAACCTATTGACGACAATCGACAAAGTTTTTATGTGAATATAAACATAGTTCATAATTAATCACTGTCCAGAGTCCCGAATCAATGACATTATTACTTTGAAATGCGTTCAATTGGGTGTTTTTTGTTTAATGTTCTCTATATACTCAGTCTAGTCAATTTAGAGAGCAAGAGCATGAAAAACAAGTTGAAATTTACTAGGCAAGTCTAAGGGCCAGTAAACCTAATACATCTATTACATGTAGCGTTGCAAGCAGCTTTGGAATAGACCTCATTAGCTCGCGCACGGTATTTTCCTATCTCAGACCTTGCTCCTGAGAGTAAGATAGTGACTTTTTGTTTTAGGACGCACATCCGAAGTTCGAAAAAAGTGTTGAAGCAAGTTTAAGCGTAATCTGAGAATACATTATACATTATTCCAAGCTATGGTTAAAAACATGTGGTAATGACACGTGACAAGCTATGGTTAAACGACACGTTATAGTGACACGTGGTCTGAGAATACACTATGCCAAGATATGGTAAAAAAGGAAGTCGTAATACCACGTGGTCTGTGAATACACTATTTCAAGATATTGTAAAAAAAAGAGGTGGTAAAGACAGGTGGTCTGGGAATACACTATGCCAAGATATGATAAAAAGGACGTCGTAAAGACACGTGGTCTGAGAATACACTATTCCAAGATATGGTAAAAAAAGACGTGGTAATGACACGTGGTCTGAGAATGCACTATTCCAAGATATGGTAAAAAATCAAGTCGTAATGACACGTGGTATAAGAATACACTATTCCAGGATATGGTAAAAAAAGACGTCGTAATGACACGTGATCTGAGAATACACTATTCCAAGATATGGTAAAAAAAGACGTGGTAATGACACGTGGTATAAGAATACACTATGTCAAGATATGATAAAAAGGACGTCGTAAAGACACATAGTCTGAGAATACACTATTCCAAGATATGGTAAAAAAAGACGTGGTAATGACATATGGTAAAAAATCAAGTCGTAATGACACGTGGTATAAGAATACACTATTCCAAGATATGGTAAAAAAAGACTTCGTAATGGCACGTGGTCTGAGAATACACTATTCCAAGATATGGTAAAAAAAGACGTGGTAATGACACGTGGTCTGAGAATACACTATTCCAAGATAAGGTAAAAAATCAAGTCGTAATGACACGTGGTCTGAGAATACAGTATGCCAAGATATGATAAAAAGGACGTGGTAATGACACGTGGTCTGAGAATGCACTATTCCAAGATAAGGTAAAAAATCAAGTCGTAATGACACGTGGTCTGAGAATACAGTATGCCAAGATATGGTAAAAGAAAAAAGTGGTAATGACACGTGGTCTGAGAATGCACTATTCCAAGGTATGGTAAAAAATCAAGTCGTAATGACATGTGGTATAGGAATACACTATGGCAATCTATGGTTAAACGCTCTTTCGAACGAAAAATCCGCCAAATCCACACAGGAACCCAAAGAAATTGAAAAATAAATAAATAAAAGAACACTTATGATTTTAAGTCAAACTGTCCTTCATGCATACGCCTCCCAGCTTCATTCATGACGTTTGTGAGAGAAAAACCTGGTGATATGCCTACAAAACTCTGTTGCCAGCAATGCTGCATAAAGCACTTGCACTTCGTAGCGTGCTCAAGCAGTATACAACGAAAATGAAAAAATGTCTTCCTGATTATTCAAGAATAATCAAGAAAGTAACAAATCTTACAGCATTGAGTAGAATGCCTCTCTTAGAGTCAAGCTCTTTTGCCAGTACTGTTGTCAAGACAGTAACGCCAAGCTTGGACATGGAATATGCTGTCATTGAAAGAAATTTGAAAAGCCACAGTTAAATAAACTCTAAATATATAGATCTTATTAGAATTTTTAGGAGGGATATTTTTCCGAGTCTGCTGTATTTTGTCTAGCCTGATAGGTTGAGACAAAATGCTAAGATGAGAAAAATTATCCACTCCTATTTTACCCTTACATGTTATTTAATAATACGACCCAACTTAGTTTTACTCCAAAAAGGCTTCAAAATGAATATTCTTTAAAGAACTAGTTTTTAAAACCGTTTTTTACTGTACATCGTGAATTATTGTCTGTATCATTCCTTATATTATTAAATACAATATTGCAGGATATTTGTACTGAGGATAATCCAGGGCCTATGAGAAAAAATGGAGTAAAACACTATATAGAAAATGTATAAACCTGGACTTTGTACTGAGCTTTCATCTGGCCATCCATTTTCTTTGGTTTTCTCAGCTTTAACATCACTACAAAAGGAAAAAGAATAAAAATCTTAGGAATGAGAAGTTGTGTAAATTCAAGACTATTTAAAAATATTAATACTTGCATGGCTACAGTTACGTTTGATTGCATGCAGACTATTCAAAATGGTGTTGCTTGCTCTTTTTTTGATATCTGCTTATTTGAATTTTTTTTATATAACATATATATTGATGTTTTGTATCAATTCGTTCAGGGGCCACAGAGCACCCTAAAGAAAGGGGGGCTAAGATTGGAAAATATAAGAGACAAGAATGGGAAAAGTGAAAAAGTGGGCAGGCTAGCCCCTTTGCCCCACCCCATCTGTGGCGTCTGTTTTTAGCAGGACCTCTGAAAAACACCTTGGTGATGTGAGCCTCCTGCTTAAACATTGTTGCGCTAGGCTAGCGAGCTAAACAACTTGTCGCGGCAAGCTTAGCGTGCGGGGAGCTTTACTGATTGACTAAGGTCAGGAACCACGGAAAATTGGCTGTGATTGACGGTGATTTTAATTGACGATAATCAAACGTAAACTGAAAACAATACGATCAATGAACTAATTACTAAATGATAGGATCACAAGATAATAGAATCACGCATAAGAATAACATGCGTTCCAATCATAGTTTGGTACGACAAACTCTAAAACAATAAGAAACTAAAAGTATAAGTAAAAATGATACTAATATAGTTTTTATGATAACATAGCAATAAAATAACTACTAGAAACTCTTATAAATACTAATATAAACGATGCTATTTTGGCTATGCCTTAGGGTGTGTCACTCCAGGCGACGTGAAAATGTACTAGCGATAGTGATATCGATAAGGCTTTAGACTTAAAGGTACAGATTTAAATGTATAAGTACAGACATAAAATTGTAAATTAAATGCTTACTAAGCAATAGAAATCTCAATTTACAAAGCCAGTCCTATATCTGTATTTATACATTTAAATCTGTACCTTTAAGTCTAAAGCCTTTATCGATATCAATATCGCTAGTACATTTTCACGTCACAAACACGGTACAAACCATAACGAGTCTTATAAAGTAAATAAAAGGCTATTATGCTCGAGGCTAAGGCTTAGACAAGGTGTAAAACTAATTACTGTACTTACACATCTGTTCCTGCCTGCACTCAAAGGGCCAGGGGGTAACTTTAACTACTTCTTCAAACAGCTTCCAAATATATGACTCTATCGTGGACGATCTGACTAACTAAACTAAAACTAGGAACGAAGCTAACATTTCCTGTCGATATTACGTGTGGCATAACTTGTGACGTAATTGTCGTTGAGTAAATATAATGTGGCAAATCAGAATGAATCATGCAAATAATCAAAAACAGAGAAGCCTCGATCCTATGTTTCTAACAAACATCGTTATTATTATTATTATTATTATTATTATTATTATTATATTATTATTATTATTATTATTAATGACATGGTTGATTTTCCTAACCTGACATATTTGTTCATCAGTGCGACACACTCATTTACAGTCAGTTTTGGTGAAACAAACTTCTTCTGTAATGATGGGTCCACAATCTTTAAAGAACCCATGAGAGATGAAACATTGACAACCCTATAAAATGAAAATGAGGAATGAGCTATAAAAGACATTAACCAAATTGCTTATCCATAAAATACATGCATTAATTACACATTTAGGTTTGATATCAGTGATATGGTTGTGAATAAAATCCACATAAGTGAAGTGATACTATATCACTTAAAGATAAAACTGGAAAATATGAGTTTGGTTATTGTATTGACCCTAAATGTGTAACAAACATTATTACATTTTAAGAGCCTGATATCTTTTTTATTCACTTGTTACCCACATCACATCTCTCACTTGCTCATTGACTCACTTCAAGCATAGCAGTAAATTTTGTTTCAGCCAATCACAGTGTGTTTAGGTATTTGGCCACTGGCTGTATATTTAATTTTTTTAACTATATTTTTCTGTTTTTTTTTTACTGAATATAATATGTATCTAAGAGAAGCAGAAATATGGAAAAGAGGAATAAAAACAGTTTTACTCTCATTAATGATTTATACCATGTCAGTAATTTTCTCTTGCTGTTACTGATATCTATGATCACAAACCATGTGATGTGTTTGCGAAATGGAAACTTGTGAATAAAAATTATACCAAGCTCATAACATGCAATGTCTATCTACTCAACAATGTTTCTTATTTACCTTGCTTGATCTCTCAAAAGAGGAAACATAGCCTTACAGACATCAAGAGTACCAAAGAAATTGGTTTTGACACTAAGCTCTGCATTTGAAGCATAGGATATTCCAGAGGAAGACTTGAATAAAAAAATACATGACAATGAAACAATAACAGTGTTTCCTTCTATGTTTAACTAAAATAAGAAGGAGCTGGATGGTGAAGAAATTGGCTGGTTATAAGAAACAACCATAATGTTGGTACAGCAAGGCATGACATGCACTGGAAATGTGATTGTCGTAAATAGTAGGGTTATTTTAATAATAAATTTAACAACTAACAAAGTGGGAGCCACAAGGGAGTATATCTTTTTCCTTGTGACATAGGGAGTTGCAAGATTCAATAGAGGACATGAGTATGCCTCTCCCCCTCCAAAAAAAAAACAGCCTTAACAGTGAGCATGATGCAATGTGACCTAGCTTCAGCACAAACCCCTTTTGTTCAGTATGTCTTGTTATCCAGGACTGTTGGCCCAATGTCCAATCTCTGGTGTAATATTTAATATATACTGCTATTGTGATTTTTTTGGACTCATTTCATAGAAATTGTTTTACAGTATGGTATTGTGAGTTCGATGTGCTGTTTAAATTATATTCACAACAGAGATAGACCCTATTGTCACTTCTTTCCATCATAGATCATAATATACCATAAGATTAAAAATGTAGGCTATATATCTTACAGGAATAAGAATGGCAGCATTATTTACAAGAACATCTAATCCTCCAAACTTTTCCTTCACATGATCCTTAAATTGGGCAATGCTTTCTTGTGAAGTAATGTCTAACTGGTGGCTTTGTATATCCGCAGTGCCATCCCCTTTTATCTTTGCACAAGCATCTGCTCCCTGCTTTTCGTCTCTGGCTATATATATACACAAATTATAGTAATATTGTCTATTAAGGTTTTGCAAAACAGTGACAAAGTCTGATCAATATAGAAACTTGTCTGCCCAAACCTTTGCCTAGCTATTTTGACAAGTAATGTTGAGTCAGAAACAAGCTGTAACTTAAATCTAATTTGGTGCTCTTAAAAAATCTCACAAAGTCGAACAAAAATCCTTACAAAAATCTATTTTTTCATGGTTCCTGATTTAAACTTTTCCTAAAATGTTGATATAACCTTGATTTTTAGGAGTTTCTTTGAATGAGCTATCAAAAAATATAGAGTCCCGTGCAAAATTTGAGGGTTTTGCCCTGTCGAAGCTCAAAACGCCTATGGTTCTTCAATAAAATCTTGTAGATTTTTCAGCGGTTTTTGAGCGCCCGCTCATAGTGGGCTCAAATCGAACGTTCAAAAGTAGGCAGCCACCTTAAGTTAATTGCAATGAATGTAATATGTTTTCACACTTCAGATCATGTGGCATTCTCTAGTCATATTTTCACTTCTTTGTTTATTGGTTACTCATGGGACTCAGACAGAACCTCATTCTCAAGAATTCACATATGGGTAGTCTAAAATGAGAATTGAAGTTTTTTTTGTTGAAATTTTGTGAATATTGGCGAAAAAGTGAGGACAGCGTGTGGCTAAAGCCCTGCCTTCCATATATGTACACATAATCTCCAGAATTTACGGGGTTTGACAACATTTGTTAAAAAAACCTGGCGTCACTAAAAGGTTTTTAGATACAGCCATTTGCATCATTCATGTTTAGATGCAAATGATTGTACAGCACTGCAACTCGTTGACAAAACTGTACTTGCAATGGTAAATAGTGGAAAGGAGTTTCAGCTTGGGGTTTATTTAACTTTAACAGGAAAAAACATTTCCAGTTGATCAAGACAATTTCAACATTTCTCGCCGTGCGATATAAAACATTAAAGTTAACTAATTTTCCCAGTTTTCTGACGTATGTCCACTTACGTACAACTTTTTGGTCATCTAGCCGTCAAAATTGTGTGGACTCACGAAGCATAGCCAAGGGAGCCAACAACATATTTTGATGGCTAGATAAAGAAAAGAATGCAAAATAAGACAATATTCAAAGGAAAACTAGAGGAAAAATGTTTTTTTACCACAAAAATTAAACTTTATCTACAAAAACAAGGGAAACATTTGAAAGAGAAAGGGGTTCAAAGAGTGCTCATGATTTGCTGAAGTAATTGAAGGTATGTCCTCCCATTTCTCCAGCCTCTAGACCAATCGGAAAGTGAGAAAATTTCCAAGAAAGGTATAATTATTGATGGTTTTTACAGCTGTTATGTTGGATAAATTCAACAAAAGATTCGTCATTAGTCTCTTTTGTTATATCATCAAGAGAATGAAATGACAAAAGACATGACGGCCATGTTGGATAATATAACAAAAGAGACTATTGACGAATCTTTTCTTGAACTAATATGTGTTTCTAAGCTTATTAAAATACCTGTAAGTATAATAACACCATCAAACTGCTTGCTAAGTTGTTTAACAATACAAAAACCAATTCCACGATTTCCTCCAGTAACCTGTAAGAAAAGTTACATTTTGCTGAACGAAAATATAAGTAAATTAAGTCTTTCTACATGTACCGCAAACCTATTGTATACTATTCTTTGCAAGCTTCGTTATATTGTGTAACTTGGGGCTTTTTTCATTTCTTTTCAATTACATTAACTGTATCCTTCATCCTAAGAAGGAGCTGAAGTTTATGGACAAGCGGCTCACCAGTCGTGATAGTGTTCGTGCAACAGAACTTTCAATATGCAAAGAGAATATTCTGTTTCACGCACTCCTATTATGAAAAGAAAAAAGAAGTAAACTTACCACTGCAACACGAGTCATTTCGATGGCTACATTTATATTTACTAATGCACTGTTTAGTACTGTAAGTTATTTTAATTATCAGAGGGAATCGCCATTTTGAAAACAGAACAAAGGATCATGGGATATGTATGCCCAGTCCTCCCTTAGGGAGTAAAAAAAGGATTTAAAATTAAAATAATCTTATCATTAAAAAACATTTTTGCTCGAGGCATTTTTTAACAACCAAGATAAGGAAATAGAAAGGGGAATGTAAAGAAAAAGAAAAAAATCGTTCAGTGCACTAAACTTGCATGCGCCGTGAACATTGCATGAAGAAATAGAAAACGCGCGCGCGTGCTGTGTGCAGTTATAAAGCACGCGGTTTGGCAGAACACGAGAGAAGTGTTAGGAGAAGCACCACGAGGTACGGAGTGCTTCTCGACACTTCTTGAGCGATCTGCCAAGCCTCAAGTGCTCTATGACTCCACACAGCACAGCAAACAAGTTTTTATTTCTTTTATGAAATACCAATTTACATGAATAACGAAAAGTATGCGAGCGTGCTGCGTGCTCTCATAAAGCACGCGCCTTCAACAATCAGAACGCGAGATTTAGAACCGTTATTTTACAAAATAATTTAGTGATTGCCAGGATCTTAAATGAAGATCTGGAACCCTATAATACCACTTGTCCTATGCAATTTTTAATTTTATCTTCTTTTCATCATCTATATTCATTTTGTAATTTTCAAATCAAAAGATAAAATAAAATAAAATAAAAAATCTCGAGTAGGTACGATTTTGAGGTCACTCATCCAGGTGCTAACCCTCCTTAGACGGGCTTGACTAAGAGCATAATGAAAACTTAAGTTTTTTTCCACTGGGCCACGGTTCCATGAAATTTGCACGACAATAATGGTGAAAACAATGCACCGGATAGACTAGACTTTTTAACATTACAATTTCAACCGATTCCGTGCGTGGCAGAGATGCAAGGGATTAGCCGATATGGTCTAGGAGGCCGGCTAGTCTCTCCCCTGATGCTTCGGCTAGAACATTTTCTTGCGTAATTCGTACACCCAAGGGCAGAAGGATTTAATCGCCGTCAGGTCCGAAGTCCATACGCCGCCTCAGCTCTGCAGATGTCTCGGGGGTATGGCACAGTGGAATCGATTTTTAAAGATATTTGGCTTCGGTTCAAATCCACCCTAAATTACCCTTTTTATGAATTGTCCTTGTAGATGGTTATCAATGTATATACATTTTGTAAGTAGTTATACAGTAAATGTCATCAATTAACGTTGTCCGCCAAAAAAAAAGCCATTTAGACATTTAGACTAAAAGAAATATCACGTGTTTCCTTGAAGGTTCCGAGATAAAACAAATACTGAAATACCATTCTCCATCTTAAATCCTCACTAAATGGTCAGGGCATTCTGGATTTTCGATTCGCGAGTTGAATTGGTTCCGAGATAAAACAAATACTGAAATACCATTCTCCATCTTAAATCCTCACTAAATGGTCAGGGCATTCTGGATTTTCGATTCGCGAGTTGAATTTTACATTTGATGTTCAGGCTGACGCACACGAGGCAAAGAATACATGATGAAACACGTGATACATCTTTTAGTCTAAATGTGTAAATGTATTTTTTCGGTGGACGAATCTCGCATGTGCCCTAGAAGCGTCCGTTAAAATCCGCTTTCGATCAAATTTGTGTTCATGAAATCCACTCATGCGATACAGCTTCCAAGTAAGTTTATTCGAGCATCTGCATTACATTTCAGGACTTGCGTAAAATTAATTCAACATTGTGATCAAAACGGGAAACTAGCAATTATAATTTCGTTTGCCTTTCGTTAAAAAACACATTACCGTTATTTTATATATTTAATATAATATTAACAGGGTCCATGGAGCATAGCTTTGATTGGGGTGCTAATCTGGGGGACTCGGAGGAAAGCCTCTAGCCCCTGTAGATTTAAAAATTGGGGCTTAGGAAGTCGCCCTTTTAATGCAACAAATACAATTTGAAAACTTTTTTTAGTTATTGAATTTATCTAAACAACAGATGGATGCATTAATTATTATATCATTTTGAGAAGTGTTTAAAGGATAAAAACCCAACAGAACCAGCAATTAAAGCCATTCCCATCAGGAATCCGGGAACTGTTGGTAGACATCTCTGGAGGAATGTCAATTGACATGGAGTAATAACCTCATCTGGTGGCGGCGGTTCATCTTGATGGATCTCATCCTCTGGAATTCTTCCCATCTGATGAAGTACCTCTCTTGCTGCTCTTTCGCCTGCTTGGACAGCACCATCCATATACCCTGTATATTAAGGAAAAATGTTTTAAAAAAAGGAATAGATAAAATAGGAATGGCAAGGGAAAATAGAAGAAAACAAGGAACAATAAGTCGCAAAGGGGAATGGGGAAAAAGAGAAAAAATCACTTTTCTATGAGTTTCCTGGTTTTCCGGCCACCGCAAAACCTACGAAACCTATTACAATTGAGCTAAATCAAGCGAGCATTTGTGTAAATTCCTTTTAGAAAACCAAGTGAGCGATTGGCTTTTCCTGTTATTTCTGTGATGTGTTTGTTGCAATTTAGTTTACTGTTTAACTCAATACCCAAATACTTGTTGTGCTAAGGCGGCTTATTGTAAAGAGTGTACAGATGCTCTATAGGATTATGACAACGAGAAACTTGAAGAATGGAACATTTGAATAATACCAAATTGCCAAGTAACCAAACAGACTTCTAATTTATAATGATCTTTCTGAAGGAAGACAGCATCTGGTAAATCACCAATAATGACTCCATAAAGGGCACTATCGTCAGCAAAAAGACCAAGGTCTGACTTCATGTGCTTTCCGATGTCATTGACGTATATCAGAATTATCAGCAGGCCAAGAACGGTGCACAGCTGATGAAGTGGTTATAAAAAAACACCTGTTTCCAAATTACATTTCTGATTTCATGCTGCAGCAGATGGCATCAGACTAAGTTTCTTTTTTATGTACCTTAATCTTACGTACAAACTACATACCTGACCAAAAAGTAGCAGTTTCAGTGCCAGCAAAATATAATCTTCCCACTGGACATCGCAGTGCCTTGCCATACTTTGTCAATACACCAGGAGGTATGACACTTACATAGCAGCCACCAGAATACTGCTCACCAAGCCAGTTCTTATCAACGTAGTGACAAGGGTTTAGAGCATCCTTGCAGCCATACACTTTAGAATATTGCTCAGTAACGGCTTTTTTTCTCTCTTCCTGTGTTTTGTTACACCAATGTCGAGCTTGATCCCCACTTATGAAACTGAAAATTCAGAGGTTAAAATTATGGCATCTGAGGGGAAAATATTTTCAGTGGTTTTAAAATTGCTAAATGAATCATGAATAATGCAAGATTTGATTACAGCTGGTTGAACATAATTACCCCATAAGAGCTGGGTGTGACCCATCTGGCTTGGTATCATCAATAACAGCTTGTACAGGACCAGATTCTGAGTCAGCAATTGCCAGTCCATTCAGTCCTTTTTCTCTCCAGAATGCCTTATCATAGAATGTAAGGGTTTTGATCACAGATCCCATGGGGATTCTTTGGATAAGCTGATTCTTCAGTGCAGGAAGTGGAGGCTCAAAGGAAATATGGTTTAAAAGAGCTTGAGGCATGGCACTTATCACATACTTGGCTTTATAGTTCTTGCCATTTTCACATGATACAACAACATGATCACCATTTTGTTTAATGCTGATTACAGGACTACTAAGGATAACCTGTAAAAATAAATACAATTATTCATATTGCAGTCTTTTGTTTTCTCCAATTGCTGCCTCTCGTTTCTCCTTGCTTGGTAAATGTGTTATATATAGCACTCTCAACCCTCACTCCCCCCCTCTGCTGTCTCACAAGTTACCCTTGAAGAATACATAAAAAAATAGTGTCCTCAACCCAGTAGCATAGCACAAAAACACCCCCAACCCTGAAAGTTTCCAGCACAAAAATTCCCCCCGAAATCTGAAGATTTCCAAGGTCCTTAACGAGGGGGGTCGGTAGCACGACACTTACGCTTACTTTAATTTCGCTAACACGAAACTTACCCGATCTCCTAACTTATCTTTGATCCTGTTGCTTATCTGCTGTGATCCTCCAATAAACTTTCTTTCTTGGCCACCGTTATCGACATTTACGCTCCTCAAAATACCATCGCAACATTTGAGGTACCAAAGAAAATACAGTAGGGACCCTTCCCAAGGTTCAGTTGCAAACCCATCCTGGTAGATCTGAACCATACGCTTCTTGCAATAGGTTGTCCAGCACATCTTATTGAAGAATTCCTCGCAAGTCATACGATCCCACTCTAATGCATTTGGAGCTTGCCATGGGCGGCCAAGCTCGATGCTATCACACATCCTATCCACAGTGCGTATAAGATTGTAATAGTCAAATATCGCGATGGGATTCCAAGTAGACAGACCGTCGCCATATTGTTTCCTTCTACCGTTAAAGTATTCAGAGGATTTGCCTTTTAAGTATACACGGTAAGTCTTTACGCCAAGATCTCTTGCAACACGTTGAATGCAATTTTGAGTTGGACCGACATATGAGCCCCCTAAGTCGGTATATTTAACTGATGAATTCTCTATGGTATGTGTTCTTCCACCAACACGGTCACGAGCTTCCAGAACAAGGACTTTGTCGATTCCCTGTTCAAACAAGAGTTTTGCAGCACAAAGACCGCTTATTCCACCACCTATTACGATCACCTCCGTGGATTGCACATCCATCTTGCTAGACTGCCACGACTATTAAACCGTCGAGTTATGACCCCAGTCAGTAATGTGCCTTGATTGATGAGTCTGCTGATCTTCTTATTTGGCTATGTCACGAAACATTCTGCGTTATAATGAAGTTGGGACTTGAGTCGTGCGCAGTCCCTTTCTCGTACCCTGGGTTCCAGAGGTTCTTTTTGCGGATTTTACTCAGAGTAGCTAAGTAAAGCCGCGAAAACGGTCACCCCTTTGCGCTAAGCACTGGGCTCATGGCAGGTATTGTGTGACATTTAAAAGATTGACTTCCTGTTCTGAAAAATATCTACCCTGAGAGCAGAGGATTTTTTTAAACCCTCTCCCATCTCCCAAAGACCCGACCGTTAGGCGAGAGTTTAAAAAAATCCTCTGCTCGTAGGGTAAAAAAATAACATATTATCATATCCCGAAATGTGTGAATTTGGAAATTTGGAGGACATTCAAGTAAATACGAACGAAGTTCGGATGATCAAATTTAAGGTGGAACCAAACTAATTCAGAGCGAATTTTGGACAATTTTATTCTCGCTCCCTTCGCAAAACTATTGCGTCAATTTAATTGTATTTTTCATATAATGTACTTTAATTATCCTAGATTCTAACAGTGTATTTTATTTTAAGATTTCTTAAATGTTTAGCCTATTACGGCCGAAAATCAAACAGTGCTATTTTTAGTTTTTGACTTTTTTCTCCTCATCCCCAGGTACGATTTTTCTGAAATTTTCAGAATCTTATCGATAATCTAGCACTATTGCAGCCTCTGTATAACTTTGGATGGAAAGTCTTGTGCAGAAAAAAGTTATGACGCCGCTTGAAAATTTGATCCAAAATTTGAAGCATATAAGACACCGCGCTGTAGAAACACCACCATTAAATAGATTGCCTTGAAGTTTTCACATAGCTATTTCCAAGTATTGCGGATGAGCCTTACGAAAAATCAGAATCAAATTTTAAAATCTCATTGAATAAATGTTTTTTTACTAATTGTCGTTGTAAACCTCAAATATTAGAGCATTGCTAAAAATTACATTTTCGCCTTTGTCAGTACCCAGAGCCCAAGTTCCTCTTGGTCGGGACCTTGGTCGGTCATTTCCGAGAAAGCTCTCGTCGTAACCTTTTTTTTGAGCATTCCTATTGGTCCGGGGGAAAACAATAGAAAGAGTCGTTCCAGAAAAGAATGGCTAACAGACTCGAAAATATCAGAAAATAAGTGGATCAGTCCAAGCACTAAATTGGCTTGGATCGAACTCAAAATTTGCTGAAACGTGGTACGATAATCAATCTTTCGCATACCCGAAGTAGATGAGAAGGAGACTGGAATTAATGCAAACTTTCACAAGGATTAGTGCGAGTCGAGTTGGCGGCCGATCGCTCTTGCATTTGGGTGACTATTGTCGTGTACGGATTAACGAAGTACGTCATAGAATTCCGAACACACGAGTGGGACTTTATTTTGAAGACACCAAGAATCGAACTCGGTGTCACAGGGATTTGCGTTCCCCCGAGTTATGTGTTCCCCCGAACACTGAGCACTAGTGTTTTGTGTTCCCCCCTCCTCTCCCTATGAAACATCTTTTGACACGTTTCTCTCCCCCAGAACAAGGACATTTTAACTCTAAAATCGAAAAATAAATCAGTGGACTTTTTCTATCGTACATCTTTATCGTAAACCGTATAACCGCGTGATCCTCTACTGCCGTTGGTATTTTGAGAGATAAAATTGTATTTACCGAATGCAATAATCCAAGCGAGTTCTTTTCTTGGTCTCGGCAAAATTCATATGCAAAATTTCTTTGCTCAATATTATCTAGCCCTACATGGGCGCCGAAAATAGATGAATGGCACTCCTCAAAGAACCTAGCTTTGCTTCTCTTCACGTCCTCTGATTACCACTCTCTTTTTCCCTCCTTTTTCTACGTACCATAGTACGAGATGCAAATGAGTTTCTTCGTGTGCAATTATTTCGAGCAAGAACTTCTCGTAAAACATATTTTTCTTTATTCACAAAATCAAGAGGATGTTCCTTTCGGCCTAAATAGGTAAAAACATTATCATACTGTGAAGCTTTCATGATTTTTTGAATTCGTTCGTTGAATTTAGATTTGAAGAAAATTCTCAGATTTAGCCAGTTTGTCACAACCGAAAACAAATCATTTATAGAGATTCCTCGTTCTGGGGGAGAGAATCGTGCCAAAAGATGTTTCATAGGGAGAGGAGGGGGGAACACAAAACACTAGTGCCCAGTGTTCGGGGGAACACATAACTCGGGGGAACACAAATCCCTGTGACATCGGTACCTTCGTTCGGCACCAAATAACTACTTAAATGCCAACCCTAACCCTAACCTATGGCAAGCCGTTACTGCCAAAAGGGATCGAGATTTTTTTAAGGGGGGTTGAAATTTTTTTCTTTGTCCAGATTAACTTTTTAGCGATCGAAATATATATATACACTGTTCAATTTTTTTATTCCAGCCTCAGTTGCTGCTAGCGAGTTTTTCTGCTTATTCTCGCTAGCGAGTTTTATCGAGGTGGAAATTCTCGCTAGCGAGTTTTATCGAGAAGATTTGCTACACAGGAAGCCCAATAATAAGTTCACTGATGACATCATAGATTACCCATGATTCATTTCGTTAAGCACATGGTTCTGTAATTCAAAAAAATCCTTCTTTGCTTTCTTCGCCTATTTCTTACGTGTTTTACCCTGCTGTTTTTGTTGGCTATGAATCCAACTGTGCGTAAATTGCTGGAAAATATTGCGAAACTAAGCGAGGAGCTACAAAAACCAACTTCGGATTCACAAGCTGTTCAAGAACGGGAGGTTTCTCAAGCGTTCGGGAGGTCATCTTCACAATCTACTTCATCGCCATCATCGCAAACTAGCAATGCCGCGGCTTCGAGTTCTTTGGCTCAGGGATCCACTTTATTGGCGAGTTCCAGTCAAACCCAGATATTTAGGCTTGGCTATAACTTTATGAGAAATAAAGGCGGTTCAAAATCAAGACAAAAACATAAAGTCCAAGCAAAGAAGGTGTTTTTGAAAGATGTTGTGTTACTTGGGGGGCCAAAAGATAGTGTAGTACCACGGCAAGGCACCAAAGTTCTCTTGATGGAAAACAAACACATAGTTTCAAGTGTGGAGTTTGACAAGAACTGGGATCATTCGACTGTTGTGGATAAGGTTAAAGGCTTGTTTCCCGACAAGCTTGGTGAATTTGATGAGGTAGAGTTATTGATGCCTGTTCATCACAAGCTTATGGTGCCTCAACTTTCTCCTGGTCAAACTTTAAGTGCCCAGCTAATTCAAGAGGAGCCAGTTCTTGGTTTTGCCAAGCATCCAAGTATCACATTTGCCCATGGATGGACAAACGACCTGGTAATCTGGCCTTTGTTATTTGCTTCTATTATTTGGAGTTCTTAAACACTATTCATACTTTGAAGTGATGAATGGTGCTTGATGACAATTAAGGTGTCCAAAAATTGGAAAAAGAAAGAAATGGGTTGTATTTTTGATGCGTTGATCCCAATAATTCAGCCAAATAATGTTTCCTAAAAATCTTAGCATATGTTGGGGGGATAGGGCAATTTGGTTAGCATAAGGAAATGCATGTCTACTTGAAATCTTTGGGATGATGATGATAAGACAGTGATATCTAATACCATACATTTTTATTATACTTCAGGCATCAGAAAAGTCTGTCTGTTATATACCAACAGCTCACACCTGTACCAACAACTTAGTCCTTCCCAGAGGACCACTTCTCAAAGTTTTACCTTCTGAAGAGAAGCTGTTTGAACTGTATGATCTAGCCTTTGCCAACAACCATTTTGGTGTCATGTGATTATAAAGATATTTATTCATACAAGAGACTTTTTGCTATTCATGCCATAGTTAATACTTTGCTTTTAAGCATTTATCATTATATATTAATGTTGTGTTCAAGTTAATGGAAATATTCCCATGCCTTGGCTAAGTGGCTAAATTGCTTAATGCACTGAGTGTCAATACCTATTAATAGGCTAGAATTGTTTCCCTAATTACATTGTTTTGTTTACATTGAATTTTCGGATCAAGCAGTTCACTTTATTGATTATTACTGTATGTCTAGAAACAAAAACTGTTTTTAAACAGTTCAAAACAACAAGCATTACATTTATAATATCATATAACACTTTGGGGTTTCAGATTAAATTTTATCATTTTGTTGCTGACATATGTTTTGCTGTTTCACCATGTAGCACTAGATTTAAAAAGATTATTTGTTAAGGAAAAGATAGTTGGCAGTACTTAATAATAGTAAGTAATCATTTTGTGGGAATAAATTTTTATATCTATTTAGAGTATCAATCCTTATTTTACAAGCATCAGAAGGCACATGGTTATGAACACAGCCTAAACAAAGAATCATATTCTTTAGGGAATGACACATGGCCTGAATCTTGAAAAACAGTGTAACGCAATGAATAGGGTTTATCCAGATATTCACTTAAGGTTGGACGTGCGTGTGGAGGGAGGAGGAAGGGGAATAAGATCGATAATCATGGTGTTGATAACGTGAATCAAGAATATTATGCTTTGAAGAATTCCAAACCTTGACAAATCATTATTTCTACTAGCCTTCATACTTGTTTTGCACAACGGCATTCTATTCTAAGGTATCAATGAAAGAACGTGTAGCACAAAAATGATTAATTCCAGAGTCACCATCATCAGTTAATGGATTTACAGTTCTTTCTAATTGTGCCATTTCAATCTCTCCAAGACTAAAGAGACACTCAGGGACAGCAACGTTGTTGACATCAGAAATGTCAAGAGGCATTACAGTGTCATAATCAATTCCATAGCTGTCAATATCAAAGTCCAGCACACTGTCACTAGGGTTTGCTATCATTCCAGAATTCCAGAGAGCAAGTGGGGAACAGTGACTTGCTGTTCGCATGCCATGATAATTCCACTGTTCATTAAATTCGTAAAGTGACCTTGAAATACGGGGGAGATAAACATAGTGGAGAGCAAAGATGTCGATTTCATCATTGGAGTTGAGTATTCTGTGTTGTTCCATGTGTCTGAAAATGGCCATATAGTAATGGTTGACAACACGATTGACCTCCCTCCATAGCCTTTCAATCCTTGTATTGTGCACACTCCTGCCAGTAATAAAACTGCCTCTCCCTGTACCGCGACATGCAACCATGAACCTTGCTACATCCCAGTTCTCCACACCACAGTCACCTCTAACTCGACTAGGAATACCATAATTGTCTACACCTTGTTGAAAAAAATGGAGTGCAGTTTCAGCTAAGTTGTTATTTGCACATTTCAGGAAGATGATTGTTCTACTGTAGCCATCTACACAGCCATGAATTACAAAACGCCAACTGATCAATTTATGATTAGTGTCAATGTGCCATAAACAGTTGGGTGCTGGGACATTGTAAACACGACGTTGTATTGAATTGTTCCTCCTGAACGCCCTACCAACAGGATCAAGGTGGTACAATCGCTCTCTAATCTTCCAACGTTGAACGTACACTCCCCTACTCTTTAGACTTCCACGGATATAGCTTTCTCCTGCTCCTGGAGTGAGTGATGCTACTTCTTTAAGGACCTCATCCAACTCTGAGTTTGTAATCTGTGAGAACGTCCGGTTTAAATTAAATTGCTGTACTCGTCGGTACAGTGTTCGTTCACTAATATTCAAGCAACAAGCTATTTGGGACCATGTCATCCCGGTTTCTCTCAGACTCTCCAGCTGTTGCTTTGTTACTACAAATTTTGGGCGCCCCATGGTCTCCTCGGTGGGAAGCTGGTAGGTTGATTCATGGCTTTCCTCTTCTTTCTCGGCTGAGGATAGCCATTTATGGTAAGAAAAGTCATATAGCTCTTTTACCAGCCGGAGATTTTCACTGTCGGTAGTATTGCTATCTTGGTTGTCGTTATTGTTCTTAAACTCCAAATCATAAATAATTCCTGCCAGGATGCCTAAATAGTATTCCAATTCCCTACGGCGATATTCAAGTAGTAGCAGGTCAGTACAACCTTCCAGTTGCTGCAAAACTTTATCAATACCAACGAAAAACTCCTTTAGTTCTTCTTTGTGCGAGAGCGCCGCCATCTTTGATATATCACTCTGACCCAAGCCCTCCATACGCGCCAGTATCACGTGTCATTGAAGCATGAAGAAAACTCGCTAGCGAGAATTTCCACCTCGATAAAACTCGCTAGCGAGAATTCGGTTCGAAAACTCGCTAGCGAGAATTTCCACCTCGATAAAACTCGCTAGCGAGAATAAGCAGAAAAACTCGCTAGCAGCAACTGAGGCTGGAATAAAAAAATTGAACAGTGTATATATATATTTCGATCGCTAAAAAGTTAATCTGGACAAAGAAAAAAATTTCAACCCCCCTTAAAATCTCGATCCCTTTTGGCAGTAACGGCTTGCCATACTAACCCTAACCCCTAGACCACGAAGCGAACTCATGAAATAGCACAAGCAATTAGTACCCGGGGGAAAACTTTACTAAATAAACTTTAAGAAGGCAAAGGATAAATAAGTTAACTACTATATTCAAGCTAAAAAGTTCAAAAATTGATTACCGTTTGTTCGAAGCAATTTGAATCCCTGAAGATCAAAGGTAACTACAGATTACCTGTGATAAGGCATGCGCAGTTGAAACTTCCGGTTCGATATTCAAGGACCGGAAGCCAACTGAAAATCGGTTACAACCAGAGCCCCTCGTTTCTCGGTGATGATAATGAGGTACGAGATTGTCTTACAATAAACAGAACTTTATTAATTATAGATGGACCTTTTTTCACAACAAGAGAGGGGGATGAGGTCAGATTTCTGGTATTATATACTAAGCAAATCCAGACATCGTTAAACATTTAGGGGGTACTCGAGACCAAGGTGACTCCCTAGGATTCTATAAATATTTTGAGGAAAGAGCTCAAGCATTGAAGGGACTCATGCTGCATTCATTATTAACCAGCTCTACTGATGATCTTTTTGGGAGACACGTGTTCAAATGATGGAAGTAAATGTGCAAGCATTGTGTAGTTCCAGGAATAATCCATACCCTCCCATAGAGGAATTTGGTATGTCTTAGGGGTGGAAGGTTAGAGAAAGAACAAAATTGCAGAGTTAATTTATGGGGGATTCTTAAGAAATTTCTACATGGGAGGGTAGGGGGGTTATGGATAATTTCTGAAACTGAAACTTTTTCAAAAAATTATCCAATTCTTTGGAGATAACCTTTGTTAATTACTAATTTTCTACCGTACCCTGCATAATTTACAGTCTGTATCTCTTTTCCTTCATCTGACTGGTTGAGTCCACCTTCTTCCTTCCTTAGAGGAATTAAGACTGACGTAAGGTTAATTCTACTGCACAAGTGAAGTGCAGACCAAATTCAGCAATTTATCTTCACACTTGTTCTTTACACGCAAATCACTTAATTTTTCCTTGCAAAAAGAATTGCAAGGAAATCTTCCTTTCCCCTAGTTCTCTGAATATTGACCACAGTCACTATAAGCTGCACCCTTTTGCCATTTCAAGCCTCATAGGAATATAAAGCTTCTAAAAATAAACCAACTGTTTCTGTAGATAAAGTAACTTAATATTGATATTTATTATTCACATTACAAATGAGGGTGTGCCGACTGTGTGAGTCTACAATACACTACAGTGAGTCCTAGGATATTTTAGCCATTAATGTCAGGGTGTATTCAAATTAATGCATAGGAAGTTTTTACTGCTTCCCCACACTTCAGTGACATGGAATCAAGGGTAGCAAAGGAGTAGTTTACTTGCCTCTCACCTCTGGGGTCAAGTT
Organism: Actinia equina; assembly: GCA_011057435.1. Classification (NCBI taxonomy): domain Eukaryota; kingdom Metazoa; phylum Cnidaria; class Anthozoa; order Actiniaria; family Actiniidae; genus Actinia; species Actinia equina. The sequence goes on from WHPX01001012.1 coordinate 216,735, forward strand.
TGATTCCAGAGGACTTATTGGTATTTCATGTGAGTAAAGCTTGCTAGGTCTCTCCCTTAATCAGGTTTTTCTTTGGGTTTCCCGGTTTTCCTCCCTCTGCAAAACCTAACAATTTCAATTTCAATTAGATCTGTATAGTATATTGATTGACTGCCCTGACTCTTATCAGCCCAAAGTTTGTAGTTTACCTTCGAGTTTCTCACTTACTAGGCTTCAAATTCTATTTTCTGATGATTTATAGTTTTACCAGAATCAAGTCAAAATTGGATAATATGTATTCCTTGATCTATCTCTGATCTGTTATATTGTTAATAATATATTACTGATATATTACAAGGTTCGTGCTACATCTCCAACATAAAATTCAAGGACTTTTTAATTGAGCACTTTTCAAGGTTGTCCAAAATTACGATTTTCAAGGATCAATTTTGTTTGGGAATTTCTTCTTAACAAATTAATTTTATAGGAACCAAAAAACACCTTATTTTAATGAGTTTCATAAACTTTGACTTTAAAAAATTTAAAGCCAGCTCAATAAGATCAACGTAAAGTGATGGAAAATAGCATAATAATTATGTTAATAACTACCTTGCTATTCTTGGAGCAAAGTTACAAGAAGTAACAAATGAATTGTCAGCAAATATTAGACTACAGCTGATCATAAAAAAAAAGAAATGTAACAACTTCGACAAGGAGTATTTCAGACGTTATCGATCAACATTGCTATTTTCAAGGGGTTTCCAAGTGCAACTAAAAATGAATTTTGAATACCAGGGCTATTTAAGGATTTCAAGGAGTAGCACAAACCCTGTATTATCAATCTAGAAAAAAGTAATTTTAAAAATTAAAGTTATATTGAAGTATTCAGTTAAAACAATTTATACTTGAACATGCATGTCAACTAGTGTGTATAACCAGTGACAGAGGATATTGGCAACACAATATTTCTGATATAAAATAGACTGTTAACAGTTAGCTATATAGCTGCAATAATTAACGACAAGGTATTCATGGTTCTGCCTCAGACAAACTTTCAAATTTGCTGAATTTGTTCACACATTTTTGTTAATCACTTTGGCTTTGGAAAATTAAAAATTCTACAATCACATGGCAGATGGTTCTGCTTCAAAGAATAGCCATCCAAAAAAAAAAACTACATTATTTGTATTATTATGGGAACTATGAGGATGATAAAGTAATTGTCTTGTATTTTCACGAGACAGGAAACAGTTTGAACATTACTTACAGTAGCTTGCGTACACTCACATAATTTCAAACATAAAATCTGTTATGACAAATAACACCATTATTGTGAAGCTTGAAAATCGGCACCAATGCCCAAATTCAGTTCAGAAGTAAATTACTTTTAACTGAAGAAACATTAATTTATGATTATAAAACCAACCTACAAAACAACACTTGATATAAATTATAATAAGCTTCCTGCAATCAGAGTTTTAAATTCTGAGATAATTTCTAGCTAATGTTATGAGCTAGGAAATACTGTAGCAATGGTAACTATGAGGAGAGCCACTGAGAACCACGCATCATTAAACTAAAATTCTATATTATCATTTGCAATTTTTTTGCAAGTACCAATAATTATGGCATGCAAACCTATTTCCTATCTACATGTAATAACATTAACAAACCAATATGTTTCAAAACCAAAATGTTAGAATGTTTTGGGGCTATTGTGGAGGATAAGCTGGGCCTGGTCCACTGGTATAACTTGGTGGAGGTGGGTAACCTTGGGGAGGTGCGTAACCTTGGGGAGGTGCGTAACCTGGGGGAGGGCCACCCTGCTTGTTATAGGCTGGGTATTGAGCAGCAGGGTACATTCCTGGGGCTGGATATCCATATCCAGTAGCAGGAGCAGGGTATGGTTGAACAGGCTGTCCAGCTGTAGTAGTGGTGTGAGATGTGGCGATAGTGGTGGCAGCAACTACAGGGACTGGACGTGATGCTACAACTATGCCATGTCTTGGTCTGTAGCGGTAGCGATAATACCACCAAATGATAAAGATGACCAGGAAAAATGATGACAGCAAAAACCTGTTGCATCAACAACAACAAATGTAAAATTTTCAGCAAGCTCCACAGACTGTCCTTGTGTACTATAGCATGCTCTTACTTACCACAAATACCATCTGGCATAGACACGGGTGCAACAGGAACTGGTTGAACAGCAGTACTGGTTGCTGGAGCAGCTGCAAAATTTTCAAAAAAAACAAACAACAGAACTAATTGATCAGCTTTCACTTAGCAAACATGAAGTGCAAAAGATAAACAAAAACAAATAAACAAAGAAAATTTAACTAAAAAAAAATCAAATAGACCCTTTTCTGCTGATAAGGCAGACTCCTTGAAAATGCATACAAAATTAAAAAGCATAGAGTGTTGGGAATACGTTTTCAAATAATTAGAAGTCTTGATGTTTCACATATGGTTCCAACTACCAGCAAATTCAATTGCTTTTTAGATGTGTTTGGCTCAGTGCTGTATTGGTAAAAAGGTGTATATTGAGAACTGCCTACTAAATCCTGCTCTTCAGTTTCTGAATGCCAGAGTTTTTCTTAAGGGTCAGAAAATGGAGAATGTAATATGGTAAATGAGCGTAATAATTTGGCTCAAACTACCATAGGATCTTCTACTGACGAACTATTATTTCAAAAATTAATTAAAACCCTGCCAAGACTCTTCGGCTAATTTAATTATTATCCTCTCCTATTATTTAAAACTTAATGAAATCCATGCATTTACAAGATATAATGCAATATGAGAAATGGTCTACTCTTTTGTTCTTCACAGTTACCAAAAAATAAAACTCCAAATGTTCATGCTCGTAGAAAATGTTTAAAACCTTAACCCTTTGACTTGACCAGTCGTATGGGTTAGTGTAGCCTAAAGGAAAATGCAGATTTCAGTCTTTAGTTAATGAGGCATATATATGAATATATTGTTAAATACAGGGTTCTTGCTACATTTTCGTTTCAAAATTCAAGGACTTTTTAAGCACTTTTCAAACACAAAAAGTCGATTTTCAAGGACAAAGTTTTTTGCGTTAGAACATGGTTTAAGCATTAATTCAATGTTAAAGTGCAGCTAAATTCAGCCAAGGCCACTAGCTTAGATAAATAGATCTTTAATAAAGGCATTTTTACCAGAAGTACCCAGATATTCAGCTTGGCTATTTAAGAAATATATATGCAAACTCTTCAATCAATTTTAATCATTATGAATTTTAAAAGAAAAATTATAAATAGCATAATGTTTGCATTAAATTCAAGGAGTATCCCAGAAGTTTTGGTGTTTTTTCTTTTTACAAGGGCTTCTCAAGCACTCTTAAAGGAGTTTTCAAGGATTTCAAGGAGTAGCACAAACTCTGCAAATACTATGTGGCAATTGAACTAGTATCTTTGGCCATAAATACTTTTCACTAAGTTTTGAATCCTTTTATTAATCAAGTTTTACAGTTTCACTTCACTGGTTTCGATATTTAAAAAGACTATATTTGAAGAATATAAACAATATTGGAGAGATCGATAACTTTAGAATGGTTTGCAAAAAATAAATAACTATTTAAACATATTTCTAAATGAATTCATGTTGCTTATTTGGCCATGTACAGGGTTCATCAAAAGAAATATATTTATTTGGTCAGTCAAAATGAGTCTTTTTCAGGTCAAAGGGTATTGGGTAATTTAAGATGGAGTATTATTAAAACTTATAACATCAGTAATTTACACGAAGTTGTTTTCTCCATATATCTACAAAACCGCATTTGTAGTGTTCGGAAGTCCTGGAAAAAATACAATACATTTGAAGGGGTGAAAATGAAAATGGCCCAAGTGACTTTTTGGGATATTTTTTGAAAGTAGCCTAAACCAAACAAAAAAACCGGGAAACAACCTCTTTTAGCTTAAATATGAATGTTTAGTATTTATTTTTCATGATTTTGATCGGAAAGTAGAAAAACAAGAGAAGGGAAAGCACTAACAATATTTTAAAAATGCCCAGGAGTCAAAGGAATAAAGAATCTCCTCTTTCCTAAAATTATAACCCTGAATTTTTTTGTTATCTACTCAATGATCCTGGTTTTATACCCCCCGCCTCACTTAAAAAACACTGGCCCCTGAACTCTGCTACCAAAAATGGTTTCTATTTAAATTATGCTAGATGATGACACATTTCATATAACCCTTACAGATTTTGATAATCATTATGTATTAAGAATCCTGTAATTAAAAAACGTAAAATATGTAAAATTTAAAGCATCATTGGAAAGATTTTTCTATCAAACAAACACAGTGCTGCAAAAGCTTGTCATTATACCATTAAACAAATTTTGTCATTATGCTAACCGGTAGTATCCTGTTTTATACACATTGTAGAAGCTGTCATAGTATCTGTAGCTACAGTATGTGTAAGCCTTCACCTGAAACAAAGATAAAATGAAATGTTACAAAAAATACTAGCCCACCCCCCAGGGGATACTTTTGCCCATTTAGGGAAGGGATGTGCCGCTGAGCCCTCTGAACCCTGACCCTGTTCCAAAGTAAAAATCTTTGAAATTCATACCCTGTTCCAGAGCAAGATCGCTGAAAACCCTGTTCCAGAGAGGAGAGAGCGTGATTTCATATACCCTGTTCCAGCTAGAGCGAGTGAGATTTTATATACCCTGTTCCAGAGTAGAATCGCTGAAAAACAATACCCTGTTTGGAGGCACGTACCTGTGTAAGTATAGGGGAGTACCCCCCAGGGCCCACCCCAGATTTTGATGCTGTTGAAGAAATAGAAAACGTGCACGCACTGTGTGCTGTCATAAAGCATGTGGGGGTTGGCAGAACATGAGAGAAGTGTTAGGAGAAGCATGAAGCATAGCGGATATCCTCATAACAAAGACTGAGTTTTAGAAATAATAAAAAATATCCTAATGTTTTATCATAAAAATGTTTAGAAACAATAAATTAATGTTGATTATACAGTCATCATAGTTTCTATTTATTCCTTTCTTCATTGCCATTCTCGTACTACATTTTAGCAAAGAGTTAGTCAATAAGAAAGTAGAAAACCCTGAATATGACAGGAAACTCAGGGAACACTTGGAACTTGAGTGAAATTGCATACCCTGTTTATGATAAGAAGCTCAAAAAACTATACCCTGTTCAGTGGATCATCCCTGTATAGTCCATATATGGAAGTCCCCCCTCCCCCGGGAAAGACTCCTACGGTACGACGAACAGGAAAACTGCAATAAAAATACAGCTTTTACAGTAATAATATGTAACAACAATTATTCATGAATTATAGCTAAACGTGACTACGGATAGTCTCCCCCACAGCCGCTTTGAGTGTTGTCATCCAACACTTTCTCCTCTGAGTAAGCACGCAGGGGAAAGAGTTACATGACAACACTAAAAGCGATGATATTACTTGCAGCATTTTATTTTCTATATATTAGAAACAACTCATTTCATTTTCATTTTTTTGCTATTTTTCAATTCTAACGATACGTATTCTTCCCCTAATATTTTTAGACTCAGTGAAAGCTTTATATATTAAGTGATATTATAGTCACCATTTTCTGGACTAAAGAATAAAAGACTAAGCAAACGTTTATAAATCCACTCTATATAAGCTTACTAAACAGGGAACTATGGCTTCCTATCGAGCAAATGTTCGACTTTAATATTCCTTATTATAAAGCCCTGGTATATTGAACTACTATATTCATGGAGCTGTACTCTATGTTTTTCGAATACTAGTAAAGTCATCATTCATTTGAAAGTTTCATTATTAGTGTTACTTATACACGGGTTGTGTTCTTCACCAAAGCCTAACACTGCGTCATGACGATACGCAAACACATAACGCATGCTGAAGGAAGGTAAAGCAGAGATAGCGATCGAAGAAGACGACTAACCTGAAGGAATAGCTGAGCAACAGCCAGCAAAAACACGGCAAACTTCATTTTTCGATCTGTTCTCTTGAAAATAGTGCAAGTAACAAATAATTTTTCCTCGAAAACGTCTGAGTGACTTCTTCTTACTTCTTCCTTCCCTAGACTTTCGTTCCAAACTCGGAAACCCGAATATCATCCGATAATATTACGCCACCTTTTCACGGAGATTTGACGAAGATTAAAAGTTAGTTTTTAAAAGAAAAATAACACTATTCGTAAATAATATGACTCAAATTTAGAGGGAAACAAGTTTATAGCAGATATTTTTGCCAAAATGTAAAAAAAAAACCCAATAGATCAGTTATTTATTTACCTCGAAATCATGAAGTAATCCCGAAAACGAGGCATGAAGCTCGAAGTGGTTTGTGGGTATTTGTTCTTGATTGAGTCCAAGATGGCGGCTACTCGTTTTCCTGCTTCTGCTCAAATGCAGAAAATGGCGAATATGCCCCAACAAAGTGGAATTTTTCCACGCCCTCAGTTTTCACAAACACCTTATGGAATGCAGGTAACTTTTATTATGGTTTTATAGGGTTATTTATCATAACTGTATTGAAAATTTGGTTCAAATACTCCGATTGTCTAACAACTAAATGAAAATAATTTCTTTACCGGCACGAGGGACTTTACAAAGATATAATCTCTGTGCTTCAGCAATAATCTGACAGAAGAAACCTAAAATTCTTGGTTGTTGTACACCTGTACAGTATTTACAAGATTGGGGTTTATTACATCCTCTAATTACAATGAATGGTCTGAACCCAGGTGAATGGATATTTTTCGAAGTAACAATATTTCTCGAAGAGATAATATTTATATTATGATCATCCGGGTGGATGTAATCCTTAGAAGGACTGTTTGATGTGACTGACGTTTCGACAACCTGTGCGGAAGTCATCTTCAGAGTCAAGACTTGAAAAAAACAGCCCCAAAATATACTGCAATAGCAACTTGGCCCGGTTTTTCCCTCAAACTTAGAATGGCTAATAATTAATAATACACTTGATGTTTCCTCAGATCTGCAGGCATACGTATGTCATTGAGAAGAGTACACTGTTCTTGACACTTTCATTAGAAATAAATTAGCATATACCGTGCTAAAAATTCATTAATCAGACGTTTTGAGGCTATTGTCTCTTCATCAGTATAAATCAGTGTAAATGTTGGGTCTTTTTATAACTTTGGGTTTATTTCTTGCCATATACACTGTATCTTCAAATTTTATAGATACCTCTTGGCTTTAATAATGCATAATATATCTAAGGTTAGACAAGTGACTTTATTATTAATTTTATTGCCAGCAGCATTCCTCTGGTACTCCAATGCGTATGCAGAACCCAGCAGGATCACATTCTTATGGACCTAATGTACCAAGGGCATCATTAGCTCCTGGTGCTGCAGCCGTTATAGAACAGGCAAGAAGAAGACAAGATTTAAAGTCAAGAAGAAGGTATGATTTGTAAACTGTTCCTATCCATTCATAATGCTATAAAAATTACATGAGATGAGGTGTCAAGCTTGAAAATATTTTTCCTCTTTTTTTAGGAAAAAGAAAATAGCAGATAAGGTCTTACCACAAAGGGTAGGTTTAGTTTAAAATGATAAGAACGAGTGTTTTATTCAACAACTTAGAATCTTAAGTAGATTGAAAAAAATTGGCAAAGCTGGATCTTTAACATTAACCAACTCCCAAGTAGTTGCCTACAGATGTAAGGGATTTAGGCAAGATAGAAGGGAGGTTTCTCATATCTTCTTTTTAAAACATTTTAAAAACAGAAATTAGTGTTCAGTTTCCAGTACTGTATTTATTTTAAACATCCCATTGCAATGATAGGTAAGAGATCTTGTCCCAGAATCTCAAGCATATATGGATCTTTTGGCATTTGAACGCAAGCTAGATGCCACCATAATGCGCAAGAGAATGGATATTCAAGAAGCACTGAAAAGACCAATTAAGGTAACCATTCAGTTTGAATAACAAGTTCTCCTGTATTTTTTCCCTTTGTTTTATAGACTTTTTGTATCTAAACTATATAAAGTTTAACTAGCCATATAAAGGAAATATATTGATATATTTAACAAATAAAATACTGTGTTTGCACACGCTAATGCAAACCAAGATGTGGTTGGGATAATTCGAGAGCAGATTAGTGCAAACACGAGCAGTAGGCAATTATAGAGGAAAAACATAGAGATTGATCTATTTTTTTACCTGAATTCATGCTTTCCACCTTTATTTTGAATGAGCAGCCTCCCTTGGTCGGTTTACAGTCATTTCACCCATGGACCATTTCGCCCACACCAATTCACCCACGCATAAAATCGTCAATCATGCGTTTGCCAATTCGCCCATGCCTATTCGTCCACTTGTGGAATCACTTTAAGAAACATGTTACCATGACTAAAAAAAGTTGGTTCTATATAAATATAATAATTTTTGCTGCTTTTCAGTTAGTAATTTAATTGTTGTTTTTTGATTTGATAGTCCAAGAAAAAGCTTAGGGTTTACCTTACCACAAATTTTCACACCCCAAAGCAGGATGCAGAGGTACAGTATGGTAATGCTTTGTCATGATGATTATAATCACAAAATAACAGTATAACAAATGCTGCGCCAGAACTATGGAATTCCTATCCTGCACATACATATGAGGTCATGCAGAGATATTTTGAGTCTAAAGCATGAGCTTTTTAAGAAGGCTTACTCTTGATATACAGTATATTTGTAGGTAAAATTTTTATAATCTTTATTTGCATATATGTAATTATATTAAAATTGAAATTGAATGAATTGTTGAAAATATTTGTTTGTTATTGCATTCCTTATTTTTTTATGCTAAAACTTGTAATGTAAAGCGTTGTTGAGTTCTCCAGGATATTGACGCTATATAAGACATCATTGTTATTATTAATATTGATATACAGTACAATACTTTCATGATGTTATATAGTACAATGTAGATAGACCAAGTTATCAGTAATCATATCAAGTTTTTGTTGCACTTTGAAATTTATATGCTCCACTGTATGACCTACGTACTACTAAAATATCCTTATATGATCCATCATTTTTATATGGATTCTAATATGCCATATGATTGTCTACTAGGATGAAGAGTCATTACTTCCTTCTTGGGAATTAAGAGTTGAAGGAAGACTTATTGAAGATGTGAGTCGTTGTTATGTCTGAAATTAATTCTCTCTTAACTTTATTAAATTTTGTAAATAATATTATATCATACTTTTTGTATTCTGTCCACTGCTTGGGTACTGTAATGTACAGAAATATCTAAACTGACAAGTTATTCAGCTGACAGTCTGTCGGTCGACCTGTCCTTTCATGAATTCATCCTTCCAAATTATCTGTCCTCTAATCTATCCACCCACCAATCTGCCCCTCTGTCCATGTCATCCCAACCATTTATCTATCCATTCCTCAGTCCATCTGTCTGTCTGTCCATTTATCTATCTATCCTCCCACCTATCCATTAATTTATTCATTTAATATCTATCCATTCATTTATTCCTATTCACTCATTCTATTTATTTTAGGCCACCAATAAGGCAGATGTACAAAGAAAACGTAAATTTTCAACATTCTTCAAGAGCCTTGTCATCGAGCTAGACCGAGAACTATATGGTCCTGACAATCATCTAGTTGAGGTAAGAATTATGGCCTTACAGTATGAATAATCCATTATGTTCAACAGAGACAATACCTCGTGCAATGATACTTGGTGTTCCTTGAATCATCTAATGATGAAGCTAATTAATTTTGCATTTTTTCCATTATTGAATGTAATTTTTTTCATTTCGACCAAGTTTTCTTTTTTTTTTCCAGTGGCACAGAACGTCATCAACACAAGAAACAGATGGTTTCCAGGTAAGGTTTTTGGAAGGTGGGCTGCAGATTCATGACGAAAGACTCTTTTCTATCATCAATCAATAAATCAATTAATATTTATTACAAACCATCAGAATATTGTGAAATATTTTTCAGGTCAAAAGACCAGGAGAGGAGAATGTTAAATGTACCATAATGTTCCTGTTGGATTACCAGGTAAGAGCATTGACAAACAATGGTTGGATCAGTTACAAATTTAGAGAATTTTTTAAACAATTTACTGTCTGCGACGGTGTAACACAAGAAATACTAAAAATATTAAAATCTACAAGATATATGAATGCGACCTTTCAGCGTATGCTACAGCATCCTTAAAAGTAAAAGATAAATAAAAATATAACTCTCTGGTTAATTCATTCTAAAACATATGTTAATGTGACATTTTGACGTGTGCTACAGCCTAGAAATATGACACTCTGTTTACTTTTTTTTTTCTTTTCATTTCCAGCCTCCTCAGTTCAAGTTAGACCCAAGGCTAGCACGTTTACTTGGTATCCATACACAAACAAGGCCAGTCATTGTCAATGCTATTTGGCAGTACATTAAGGTACAATGGGAACTATTCTGTATATAGTTTCATAAAAGGATACCCATTCATACACCCAAACCAAACCCAGTCCTTTCATACTCCCATTCTACTCACTTGAAGTACCCTTAATAATGTAACAAACCACCTTTATATCGTATGAGTGATATTGTAGCATATCAGAAAATAATCAAAAACATTATTATTGCTCTGACAGAGTCATAACCTACAAGATGCACATGAAAGGGAGTACATCAACAACGACCTCTACTTCAAGCAGGTTAGTCTACAGTACAGTTTCCTGTGTATATTTTCAATTTCTTTCCATTGTATATATTTCTGTTTATTCTATTATTAATATACCTGTGTTTTTTTTAATCAGATTTTTGACTGTGAGAGAATGAAATTCAGTGAAATACCACAGAGACTGAATCAACTTCTCATGCCTCCAGATCCTATTGTTATTAATCATATCATCAAGTATGTTGATTTTGGAAAATTTTCTGTAGATTTTGATTTAACTATGAAAGTTAAAGGTGCTGGCAAATGAAGATGTGTCATCATGTCTATGTTTTTATGAGGGTAGCACTTCATAGCCAGTGGCAGTAACAAACCTGCGGCTCTTGTTGCATGGTCTAATTGGAATTTAGAAGTTGATTTTTGTGGAGAGAGGAAAGCCGGAGAACCCAGAAAACCTTTGAAGCACAGGAGAGAACCAACTACTGTAGAAACTGCACTCTTATATGATACTGAGTCTGGGAATCAAATCTATTTTGCATTGGTTAGAGGAGAGCGCTCTCATTTCTATGCAGTATGCAATCAGTGATATTGAGTTTTTCTCAAACTGTGAATCATGTGAATATCAAAACCTTTTTTTCTATAATATACATGTACATGTATTAATCCGTTCAATTTCGTTGGTTGCAGCAAAGAAGTTCCTGAAAATAAACGGGTGACCTGTTATGACATTGATGTTGAAGTGGTAAGTCATATACTGGTACGTTTTTTAACCAATTTTGTAAAAATATATCATGTAATATAATGAACATTAATTATTATTATCAATTTATTACCGATGCCAAACTTTGCTTATGTTTTTTAATGCATCAAGGTTAAAAAAAAATTTTTTCATTTTAATATTTAATTTTAGAATTGATATTTTATATTTGTATTATATTTTCATATCTTTTATATTTATATTTTATATATTATTTTAAAAGCAGACCGCTTAGTTTCTGCTTAATTTATACCTGTCCAGTGATTTTTTTCCTCCTTTTCTCTTTTCTTCTATTCGCTTCCCTTCTCTGTATTTTCTTCCAATATCTTTCTTTCTTTTTCCCTTCTTTACTGTCATAGTCTTCTCTCAAGAGACTTGTATTACTAGTAATAACAAAAATACCCTTCAATTGATATTCCAGGATGACACATTGAAAGCCCAAATGCAGTCATTCCTTTTGTCTACTGCTAGTCAGAATGAGATAGCAACATATGATAACAAGGTTGGTAACTATGAAATAGTATTCTATTTTCATTGACCTCACTGCACCCTTATTAATTGAGCAATGGGAGTAGACCTAGTGGAGCTCTCGGTCCAAAGACCACAATAGTGGTTCGGGAGAGAAGGGTTGAACAATAAGTAAATAGACTAGGAGAGCAACCTCAATTTGGGGAGAGCATATTAAAACCACTAAAATGCTAGAAGCGCACTAGATACCAACTGGCTTTAGCAGGCTGGAAGTGAAGGGACTAATATGCAAATGATTTCTCCTATATATATGTGCAGCGTGACAGATGAAAATAGTCACTCAAAGAATACACCTATAGTTATTAACATTAACTATAATCAAGAGAATATGAACTAAGAGAAGGAATCTCCCCTATATTGCCTTGTAACCATCATGTGCACAGTTTGATGCTATTTTTAAACCATTTGTTTTTCTGCGCACACATTTTTTACTGCATGCTCTTTACGCTGTTTGCTTACGTTTGAACATAAGAAAAGCAAAAAAAAAAACCGTTAGCAAAGAGCGTAGAGCATGCGTAGAAAATCAAAAGAACAAATAAATGATATCATTGGAATATATTTTTAGAATAGCATCAAAGTGCGCACATGATGGGGTACGGGGATTCCTTCTCTTAGTTCATTTTCTCTTGCTATAATATATTTGAGTATTGTAAGAAACAATGTAATGTTAGACCCCTGCCCTGTCCTGCCTTCCCTCCACACCCCTTTGTTCATGTTTCCTTTCAATTGAGTCATGTCATGCCGCACCCATGTTGACTGGAAGAATATTAGAATTCTCCTGCGTCGCCTCACATTTATTAAGTACTCTTGGATAAGGTCACATGGGTAAAACAGGTTTTTATTCGCGTGAGAATAATCATGGCGCCATATGATAGAGTGAAATCCATAAACCCACAAAATAAATATTTGATAAATACACATTATTCAAATCCAACTAGCAGTCTATAATCAATTCTGCATTCTGATTGGATAAGTTACTTGTAGGCTATAAGTAATAAGTAAGCAATAAGTGCCTTCTTTGAAAGCCAAATATCTTTGCATCTAAATATTTTACCAACTAGTTGGAGTTTGACTAAAACAATTAATCCTTTTGCCCTCATGGCTTATGAGTCAGTAGCCCATTTGGGTTGTATATACATATATTTGACTGACTAGTTGGATTTGACTAAAACAATTAGTCCTCTCTCCCTCATGTCCTATGACTCAGTAGCCCATTTGGGTTGTATGTATGCATATATTTGACAGACTAGTTGGATTTGACCTAAACAATTAGTCCTCTCTACCTCATGGCCTATGCCTCAGTAGTCCATTTGGGTTGTATGTATACATATATTTGACTGACTAGTTGGAGTTTGACTAAAACAATTAGTCCTCTCTCCCTCTTGGCCTATGACTCAGTAGTCCATTTGGATTGTATGTATACATATATTTGACTGACTAGTTGGATTTAACCTAAACAATTAGTCCTCTCTCCCTCATGTCCTATGACTCAGTAGTCCATTTGGGTTGTATGTATACATATATTTTACCAACTAGCTGGAGTTTGACTAAAACAATTAGTCCTCTCTCCCTCATGTCCTATGACTCAGTAGTCCATTTGGGTTGTATGTATACATATATTTTACCAACTAGCTGGAGTTTGACTAAAACAATTAGTCCTTATACCCTCATGGCCTATGAGCCAATAGTCCATTTGTGCTTGAGGACTAATTCCTAATTAGTAGACCCTAATTCCATTGTTTTGTATGTATTTGCCTATTGCACGTTGATTTACATTTCACAGGTTAAATACCTTCACTCTAAAATATCAATAATGTTAGCTTATTTGCTAACTGTGCATAAAATATAAAACTGTGAAACTAATAAATACTATAAACTGTTCCACAGATATACGAGACAGTTGAGACAATCAATAATCTAAAGATCAACCGTGAGTTTTTCCTGGGCTTTGCTCGTGATACCCAGGGTTTCATCAACAAATGGATTCAGTCTCAGTGTCAAGATCTGAAGGTTATGACAGACGTGGTGGGTAACCCTGAAGAAGAGAGGAGAGCAGACTTCTACTACTTACCCTGGTCACAAGAAGCTGTCTGTCGCTACTTCTATAGCAAGGTAATTTTGATACTTTTTCATGCAGCCATTTCATCTCATTTAGCAATTTTGATTTTAATTTAAAAATTAGATACATATTTCAAGGGTCGAGAAACTTTTGCTGTTATTAAAAGAAAATGAAATTATTCAGCTTGTTACATTGAAAGTAAGAATTGCATACACCTATTTCAAAAAACGTTGGATATCTAACAGAAATCTGAGACCGATTGAAATTGTGGGGGAATGAGTGTTTTCTCGTTAAGTTTGCCAGCGCTATCATCACTCAAAGTTCATATATCAAGATATTAACTTTTTGCAAACTACTAGTTAAAACCACAAACGATTTACAGCTACAACCCACAATTCCTTTCGGTCTCAGATTTTAGATCTACCGACAACGTTCTTTCAAATAGGTGTATATTATTGAGCTCTATCTTTTCTAGATCCCACTCTTGAATATTAGAGGGATAAAAAAGTATCAAAAGGAAAAGGAAATAAAAAGTATTTTCAAATTGTGTACATTCAAGGTTTTCATAATGGTGTTGGCGGATCTGGTACACATCTTCGTCAAAAGCAATAATGAGCAAATTATAAACGGAGGGAAGCGACCCTTCTAGTAGGCAACGTTCAGTTTCCCTGTCTTGCAAATATGTATTGTGTTCTCTTGGGCACTCTCACACACATATAAATACTTTGGAGTCACTTTGAACTTCTGTTTTTTCGCATTCACAGATGACATTCGATAATTCCCGATTGTATCTACGTTTTTGATCGTTTTTAGTGTGGACAGGTGAAAACGATGTTATAAGGAAATGCTTTGGCTACCTGTGGTGGAAGCGGAACTTTCGATGCGTTTCCGGGGCGAGACGAAAACTGAGCGTTGTACATCATACTACTGAAGATTGTTTATTCAACTCGAGCCAAAGCTCATTCTCTTGATTCTTACTCTTTTCTTTGCTGCTAATCGCATAGAAATTGTATCACCAAGTAGTTTGAAATAGAATGACATTACACCCAAGAGGGTTTATTATTAAGAAATATATGCTTTAAAGGTAAACACTTTTCTTTGTGTTTTTCACAGGTTCAACAAAAACGCGCTGAGTTAGAGCAAGCCCTTGGAATGAGGGGCACTTGAACAGCATCACTTTCTCTGTAACCCACCAGTGACCACGAAACTTGCTTGAGTCCATCTGTCTTTTAGCCTGCCTGCAGCCAGAACCAACCCCAGATATAACCTATTTCTTATGCTCAAAAGACGCTCTTAGTTACTGTTTTACCTTTTATTCGAGTACAAAACTGAATAAATCTTAAATCACCAACAAATACGAAACAAATTCTGTATTGGTACTCTAGTTCAGTTAAAATTTTAGCTTCGATATCAGCACGTCTAGCCTCATTTCTCCTCGCGATGAAAAAATAGTAAAAAGACACCTTGCTCTATTAAATAACACTACCAAGGCCAATGGCTCTTTTTTCATGATCATGATCATTCTCACTCCAGGAACGCTAGGAGAACTTATGTGAGACGTGCTGGTATAGAGGCTAAACATAAAAAAGCTTTTCCTGACATTACACCACTCTTACCTAACTCCTGATTGACAATTAGTACACTATTAAGAGTAGTATAGGGAATGGGGGTTCTAGCGCAGTGACAACCGGAGGATTACCCGCCTAAAGTGAATTCTCCGATTTTTACCGTTATTACCCGCATTCCCTGTTTTAAGTCTATAATATGTTAGTCTATATATGGAGTGCGAAGAATGTAAGAGAACTTTTAAGAAAGAAGCGGATTTGAAAAAGCATTTGAAAATGAAGACGAAGTGTATGAGCAGCTATGATTGCGGATGTGGTAAGAAGTTTGAGACGAAAGTTAAATTGTATTGGCATTGTCAGGACTGTGAGTACGACTACGACGATCTGAAAAGTGCTTGGTATTAGGTATAAAATATTTCCTATTATATAGATGGAATCCCAAAGCAACTTCGAAACGGTGTCGATACCCGGTAACGGTGAGATTGACGTTAGACAGTTTTGGCGAAAGTCAGAAAAGAAGGTTAAAAGGACGCTTCGAAAAGGTATAGAAGACTTAGGAGCCCTGAAAGCAAGTATAATGGTAGAAGTGAGTCTATCAAAAGACGAGGTGACGACGACAGCAATGCTGCGATCAAAGTCGTTAGTGATATTAGAATCTACGAATTTGGATAGGTCACCCAGTGAAGCCTTAGAAGCAATAATGGAGTCGCTGTCTAACTACACGAAAGATGGATCAGGTTGGACAGTGGAGGAGGTTGAAGGAATAGAGATAAGTATGGCAAGGTACGTACCCATCCGAGGAGGAAGTTACGTACCACTACCAGCGTGGGTAGAAAGGAAGAAGGCTATTGTAAACGTGAAGAATGACGATAACAGATGCTTTATGTGGGCAATCAGGTCTGCACTGTATCCAGCAGAGAAGGATCCCTGTAGGATGAGTAAGTATCCCACAGATGATTTAGAGTGGGATGGTGTGGAATTTCCCATGCAGTTGATAGACATTCCCATATTTGAGGAGATAAACGATCTAGCAATTAACGTTTACGGAGTCAGAGAGCAGACGATAGTACCGTTAGTCCTGTCAAAAAGCAAAGGAGAACGCGTACACCTGTTTTACCACGGCGGACACTACTCATGGGTTAAGCACATCAGCAGGTTATTTTACAGACATACTAAGCACAAAGGCAAAAAGTATTTCTGCGACTGCTGCTTGTTGTCATTTACATCCTTAAATGCCCTAAAGAAACACGATGAGATCTGCCGCGGAGTCGAAGAAGTGGCGCAACGGATCCAGATGCCCGCCAGCAAAGAGCTTTCATACGCAGACCATCAAAAGCAGATGCAGGTCCCTTACGTGATATACGCAGACTTCGAAGCGTTGATAACTAAGGAACAGCAGAAAAGTGGTGCCACGAATAAGGTAGGATTACACGAGATCTGCTCCTTTGGTTACATAGTAGTCAGATCAGACGGCAAGGCCGACCCTCCTGTGATTTACCGAGGTAAAAACGCATCTAATAAGTTTCTAGAAGCATTGCGAGAAGAGGAGGAGGAGATAAGAGAACAATTAAGACGTCCAAAGAAGATGGAATTTACCAAAAAGAACCAGGAGGAATTTCACAAGGCAAAGAAATGCCACATTTGCCAACATACGCTTCTTCAGTTTGGAAGACAAGCAAAGAAAGCGTGGGACGAAGATGGAAAGTATCTAGGGGAAGCTCATTTTAAATGCGGGAAGTATGCTAAGAAAGGCGAGAAGCCGGGAAAGCCCTCCACCCACTGCATTCATTGTCATAAAGCATTCGTTGAAGACTTCTACGTGGATAAGGTTAGAGATCACTGCCACATCACGGGTAAATACAGAGGGGCGGCCCATTGGAAATGTAATATAAACTTCAAAGTAAATCCAGAAATGGAAATACCCGTGTTCTTTCACAACCTTCGCGGTTACGACTCCCATTTACTCCTTCAGGGAACAGACGGATCCGACGTCAAATGTATTCCTAACAACAAAGAGCGTTACATGTCCGTAACTGTTGGTAAGCTAAAGTTCTTAGACTCACAGCAATTCATGGCGGACTCCTTAGCGAATCTCGTAAAGTACAACACCAACTTCCCCATTTCCAGTAAATACGGAGCGGAAAGGAAAGGAGTCTACCCATACGAATACATGGATTCCTGGGAGCGCTTTCAAGAATCTTTACCCAGCAAAGATTGCTTCTACAGCACCCTAAACGAGTCCGGTATAAAGGACGAGGAGTACCAGCATGCGTTAGACGTGTGGGAAAAGTACTCCTGTGAGAACATGGGGGATTACCACGACATTTACCTACGTTCAGATGTAGTGCTGCTCGCAGATGTTTTCCAAAGCTTTCGAAAGATGGCTATCGAATACTACGGATTGGATCCCGCTAATTTCTACACGGCTCCTGGACTCAGCTGGAGTGCTTTGCTAAAGAAGACAAACGCGCAACTGGATCTCCTAACGGAATACGACATGTACCGCTTTATGGAAGACGGTATTCGTGGTGGCGTTTGCGGGCCCAGCAGACGCTATGCCCGCGCAAACAACCCCTTAGTAGAGCACGACCCAGAGAAACCAACTACATACATCTACTACCTGGATGCAAATAATCTATACGGTTGGGCAATGTCACAGTACTTGCCTGTGAGAGACTTCGAATGGGACACCGTGCGACCCATAGACTTCTACATGCAGGTAGGAAAGGAGGAAGACAAGGGTTACGTTTTAGAAGTGGATCTGGAGTACCCAGAGCACCTGCACGACGAACACGACGAGTTTCCCTTAGCACCAGAAGCAATAGAGATACCCTTCCAACAGCTGTCACCGCTGCAAAAGCAAATGTGCCCTGGTTACAAACCGTACAGGAAACTAACTATGAACCTGATGGATAAGAAGGAGTACGTTGTCCACTACCGCAACCTGCAGTTCTACGTACGCCACGGAATGCGCGTAAAGAAGATCCACAGAGTCCTAAAATTCACGCAGGAACCCTGGATGCGCCCCTACATTGACTTTAACACACAGAAACGTACCGCAGCTAAGAATGACTTTGAAAAGAATCTATTTAAACTAATGAACAACAGCGTGTTCGGAAAGACAATGGAGAACATCCGCAAGCGCGTAAGCGTAAAAATAGTTAGCACCAAAGAGGAAGCAGAAGCATACGTGTCACAGCCTGGATTCGTTAGATATGTAGAAATGCTGAACTTCTACGTGATTCATATGAAGAAAGCGAACCTGCTTCTAAATAAGCCCGTATACACCGGCTTTACGGTGCTGGATCTGTCTAAGTTGTTAATGTATGAGTTTTACTACGACAAACTAAAGCCAAAGTACGGAGACCGCTGTCACCTCCTGTACACAGACACCGACTCTCTAATTCTAGAAGTGCAAACGGAAGACGTCTACCAGGATTGCGTCGAAGACATAGACGAGTACGACACCAGCGGTTACCCGAAGGAGCACTTCCTTTACAGCGCCAAAAATAAGAAGGTAATTGGGAAGATGAAGGACGAGATGTTAGGAAAACCCATAGTAGAGTACGTGGGTCTGAAACCAAAGATGTACAGCGTGCTAAAGTTGGACGGCGTAGAAAAGAAAGCCAAAGGCGTTAAAAAATACGTGGTTAAGAAGGACATAACCCACGAGTCCTACTTGAACGTATTACGAACGCGCAAGGAACAGCGGCACAAGATGAACAGCCTGCGCAGCTATGGTCATCAGATACATAACGTCACGCAGGAGAAGGTGTCACTGTCTGCATTTGACGGTAAGCGATGGATGTGTGATGACGGAGTGCACACGATAGCATTCGGACATCACACAATAAGCAGTTCTTCTTTGACGAACCCGCGCGTGGGACCATCGTGAAGATAATACAAGATGGGCTGACCCTTCTTAGCTATTACGCTTCGGACCTGATAAGTTTCCAAAGACCAATTAGGATCCGTAGCTCTTTTGGATCCTCCTTCTAATTCGCCCGGTCCATAAAGATATCGGACCGTGACATTACCTAATTTCTTTTCATGGGGGAAGACCGCTCTTGAACTTCTAACGTAGGACTTGTGTTCCACGTCTTTCTTTTTTATGGCATCCTTGGGTTTCATCCCCGTAGCCCTGGCCGCCTCGTTATTCAAAGCCACAATGACCTGAGGAAGCCGCTCTGTCCATTCCTTGTTTCGCTTAGAGGGATCTTCCAGCTCTTTCCAATACTGATATCCAAAGAGACGCTCAGCCAAGGTTTTATTGAATCTTTCAACAATGCTCTGACCTCTGTGGTACTCTGCTTCGGCTCTTCTAATTTTGGTGTCGTGGTCTTTCAGGGTCTTGGTAACCACGCCCATAAACTCCGTTCCCGCATCCACTTGCAGCAGCTTAGGCCATTTCAAGACGCGCTTATAAATCCTACCTAGGGCTTCTGCGACTTCCCCAGAATCCTTGCTGGTTATGGGTTCGGCGTCCTTGTATCTGCTTGCGATATCAACCACGGTCAAAGCGTATCTATAGGTCTTTCTTCTCACCGTGTCGTGTGGTAAGAAAAGCAAATCCGCCTGATGAACTTCATTAGGGGCATTTACGGTAAAGCTGGGTCTGGGAATGTACTTAGGCACAGGAAGATAAACCTGCCAGATGGTTTGTTTCTTTAACCAATTCTTAGCCGTTTCGTCGGATACCCTGGCTGCGGTAGCGAGTTTCTTGATAGCCGACGCTCCTCTCCAATAGCCTTCGGGTCCGTAGTAAATCCTTTTGAGTTTGTCCTCAGTTCGACCCATTATATGAATTCCAAGACGAGATTGATCTTACGTCCGTTAAAGTCCACCGTCTTTCCGTCCACTTTAATGGTGATGTTTATGCTTTCTACTAAATCACAAGGCAAGTCATAGTTTAAAGAAATGGGCGTGTATTCTACCAGGTCAAATGGATTACCTTTGGGTGAAAACTTAGACATAAGATGGGAAGGATTTCCGTTGCTGTAACTGTGGGCCAAATCGCAATAGACTTCGTAAGAGGATGCGACTTTCCAATTCACGGGAACTGCTGTGTTGGTAATTTCCTTGCCTGAGACACCTAGTAAAGATCCCAATGCGTCACGTTTTCCTAGGGTTACCGAGAAATTGTTAGGAAGATTATGTTTGAAGGTCATTTCGTGCGGCAACCCTGTGGTGAGAGTATAACCGCGCTTGGCGAGCTCCTTAGCAAGGGTGATTGGCGTGTAATGCCCATCTGGTAGCATTACGCCTTCGTATTTGTTAGACCCCTTATGCACGGTGACCATGCCATTGACCAAGTTATGCCAAGAATTGTACAAAGAGCAACTGACCAACCGAACCGTATGGGCTTTGATGGGGGGATTCAAATACGTGGTAAAGTCATTCTTATCGCTTTCCAAAAAGACGATCATTATATATTAGACGCTCATGCTTCACGTCACTAGTGATCTGAGCGCAGCTCAGAGCAGATACGCCAAGGCGGCGCCTCCTGCCAGCCCTGCGACTCCTACGAAGACCAGCTCATTGTCTTTTTGTTTCTTCGACGGCCGGTAGTAATTCTTAAATTGAGGCTTGCTAATCCTAAAGTCGGGGTGTGTTTGTGCATAAAGTTTAAAGGCGTAGTCCGTATTTTCGAAGTTCTTATCCGCCTGCATTTTGTCTTGGTAGTTCTTATCCAACCAATCCCTGTAAGCCTGTCTTTTTTCATTCCAAGCCGCCACGTCCCTTTGATATTTCTCCAGCGCCAAATCGTGCCTTTTCCTCTCGGCATCGCCTTTGTTGCCTCTAACTAATCTATCCAAATATTGACCACCATAATTAGCTCCAGTGAATGCTAACGCTGCAATGACACCACCTACCAATACGCTTGCCATATATAAGGGCCTCACGGCCTAGGCAGGTACTTTTCCTTCTGTAGGTAGTCCTTAAGGGCAATGCTACCTGCTACTGCAGCAGTCATCTTAGCAAAGCCCGTAATGCTCTTGCTTGGGTCTTCAGTAAAGTCTTCTTTGAGCACTTTCTTACCTACCCAACCAATGCCTGCGACAATAGAAGTAATAATAGCTGCATCTTCGACGGTTTTCATTAATGCGGACGACATTATATTACAAGGAGAGGAGGTTTTATTCCATCTCGGGTATTTTACTTCTCTTAGGAGGCTCCACATGCACGGCCTTGAATTCCACTTTTGGTTTAACAGCCCGCCATTGTAAGTAGAGACTGCCTGCTGCTATAGCAATTCCTAATGCTCCGATAACGTAGCCCGGATTCCAAAAGGATTCCTCTTCTTTTTCCTCTTCCTTCTTTTCTTCTTTTTTGGCTTTGTTCTTTCTATTCATTTCCGCGAGCTTCTTCCCCGCAGCAACTCTGCCCGGAGATTTAGGCTTGGTAATTTGCTGAGGGGTTTCCTCCGCCTTTGTTTCGGTGTCACTCATCTTATATCTAAGGACTTGAAGGACTTGATAAGTAACTTGACGACGACTTGATAATGACTTATAGTAACTTAAGGATGACTTGACTAAGTCCCGTGAATGACTTGACTAAGTACTTGATGACGACTTGACTAAGTCCCGTGGATGACTTGAGCATCACTTGGTGTGACTTGACTAGGTACCTCGGCAAGTGCTGCCTTAAAGATCTCCTCGACTTGTTTATCTTTCTTGTAGTCCTTCCAAGAGGTTAGTACCTCCTTCAAGTCGACATGCTGAGCTACGTGAAGTCCCAAAGATGCGACTGCCATTAACTTACCGCACTTCAAAGACAACCACCCGCAGGTTATCTTAAGTTCTTGGGATATGACATAGTCCTCACTTATGTCCTTCCGCAGTTGATCCACGTCGTCTATGGGCAGTGCAAGTCCAAGCAGTTTGGTGGCCAGCTTAATAGCGGAGTCTGCTACGGCATTCGTGGTTTTACTTGCAAGGGCAGCCTCATACCTTTTATGGAACTTTTTAACCTCCTCTTCTGACAACTTATTAACCTGCTCATGCGTCAACTCCTTGCCTATCATTTCTTTACACTTTCCCGATGACACCAGGACGTTAAGTTGTTCCTTAAGGTTACTTTCATCTACGGGGACTTCATCCAAGAGCTGCTCAATATCCATATACATTAGGAATCATAGATTCCAACCGTGTAGGGAAACCTCAAAGAGAAGATCATTTTGGAATGTTGGTGTGTCTTTAAATGCCGCATGTATTCGTGTAACTGTTCCTTGCTTATCTCACCACCGTAGTCAGAGAGAATGGTTTCCAAATCACTCCGACTGGGAGTGTAGAAGACGACAAGGGAGCCTATGTTTTCCCTAAAGGGTTTAGAGACGCTGGTAAGCTGCTGCGAGAGCAACCAAACGCTGATATTGTCATGCCTACCGCTGAAGGCAAGCTTCACTAATTCGGATGTGCGTCTTTTTACGTCGTCCCCGCAAGCGATGTCATCAAGAATTAAGAGTGTCTGAGTGTCTTTGGGGAATTGTCGATGCCAAAACTTCAAATGGTTGGATAACTCATTAGGGTCCAAAATATCCACAAAGAAGTCGTCATCTTTTACGCCTATGCCCGTCCAGGTGCGGTTGTTCACATAAGTAGGACAAAGCAGCACTATGTAGTCGAAACGGTATCTAAAGGGTCCCAATAGCTGTTCTACTACGAACTGCGTCTTACCACAGCCGGTTGGTCCTACTATCAGAGCATTGCAGGGCATATGTTCTGGAGTCATTTATATACAATGGACCCAGTGGAAGCTGTAAAGGGGATATTTGGCAACATGCAAGATAAAAGGAACACCATCGAAATGCAAAGAGAGGAGATCGACCGTTTGAAAGAGCGCGTGCAGGAATTGTATGATGAAATGTGTGGTTTGAAGCGCGCGGAAAGGTTTGGTGCGCTGATAACGATGGCAACGTGGGCAAAAGAGTCCGTTGTGGATTTCATGCGGTATCCATTGTAGGTTAAATATTTGTTAAGGAATGACATACCTCAAAATGAAGGTGTCTCAGAATGTTGACATTTAGGTTAAATATTTGTTAAGGAATGACATACCTCAAAATGAAGGTGTCTCAGAATGTTAACAATAAGGTTAAATATTTGTTAAGGAATGATACTATCTCTTAAAGGATGCGTTCGATAAGGAATGTCGAAATAAATGCATGTTAAACAGGGAATCATTTCTTTAGGGACGTGCGTTATCCCTTAACAAATATTTAACCTAATTGTTAACATTCTAAGATACGTTTGCACGTTATTCCTTAAGATAAAGGTGCGTCGACATTCCTTAAGGAATAGCATACCTCGAAATAAAGGTGTCTAAGAATGTTAACAATTAGGTTAAATATTTGTTAAGCATCAACATACCTCGAAATAAAGGTGTCTAATAATGTTAACAATTAGGTTAAATATTTGTTAAAAAAAGGATGTTATATAGAGGTTAACGTACTGCTAAGTATAAATGAACTGTGCGGTGTGTAAGAAGAAGTTCAGCACCAAGCAAAGACTACAATACCATGTCCGTAATGGTGTTTGCATAAAGGAATTAAGTAAAGTTTGTAATGATTGTGGTAAGGAATTCAGTACTGTTCAAAAGATGCGACGACATCAGGATAAGCGTATTTGTATACTTTGCAAGGGCTGTAATAAGGAATTCCCTTTAGGAATGAAGCAGCATTTAAAGAGAGGAGTTTGTGATCAGACCAGACAGTGTAGCTTCTGCAATAAGGTACTTAGTAGCCGACAACGTCTTCAAACGCACAGGAAAGCGCATGAAGTAAGTTATAAGCTCCTCTTTGGGGCGTATGACTTAGAAGGAGTGGATTGTTACCAATGTGCGGATTTGATGAGTCGCTGCCCGCATAAAGAGGATTACTTAAGAAATCGCATAGATTACCATAAGAAGATAGTCCGTACTTTCCCCTCTTTTGAACGCGCCGAAGGCGTTCCGTGGACTAAAAGGGAGTATTGGAGGCAAGAGTGTGATCGTTGTGGTTGTGTCAGAGAAGAAGAACATATCTTCAACTGTTTAACAAATATTTAACCTTATTGTCAACATCCTACAGGGTATTTCATAAGAGGTATTATCCTACTTAACAAATATTTAACCTTATTGTCAACATTCTAAGACACATTTCATAAGAGGTATTATCCTACTTAACAAATATTTAACCTAGATGTCAACATTCCTGAGACACTCCTTAGAGTGGTTCCCAGGTATCCTTAACAAATATTTAACCTTATTGTCAACATTCCTGAGACACTCCTTAGAGTGGTTCCCAGGTATCCTTAACAAATATTTAACCTTATTGTCAACATTCTGGTTAGATATATGATAGCACACGCAATGGCATTATTCCTGATTGTCTTAGGTATATATGGACTGTATTACCTGCGAACCCCCAGCAGACTGCATAATCACCCCTCGACCAAAACCGCGTAAAAAATACACCTGCCTTCATTGCGGCAAGGTATTTTCTGAAGGATCCTTCGTGGGGCATTGGTGCTCAGCCGACCCAAAGGCTCAAAGGACTATGTTAGACATCCTAACTACATAGAGGAGATGGAGTGACTCTTCTTTCAATGTCAAACTTCCATCGGCCACTTACCTTACCATAGCTGCGTAAGTGGGTGAATTCCTCGCCCTGAATTACGTACCGCACGCAATCTGGCGCCCAAAGGGAATATTCCTTGCCTT
The DNA here is from genome assembly GCA_011057435.1 of Actinia equina. NCBI lineage: Eukaryota > Metazoa > Cnidaria > Anthozoa > Actiniaria > Actiniidae > Actinia > Actinia equina. Next base: position 241,975 of record WHPX01001012.1, read on the forward strand.
CTAAGTCTTTGAGGACTAACCGTAAACGGTCGATGTCTTCGAAGACGACGTAATTTTTTATTTCGTATGCTTTACCGCAAATCAGATCACGCCAGTGTATTTGGTTGACGATCATTATATCTATGAAATATTCTTAAATGCGTTGCCCTTGTCTCCGTAGTCTTGAAGCGTTTGCAGCACCGCCGACAGGGAATACGGATGCCTTCCGCGTAGTTGCTAAGGGCACGACAGATGACGTCATAATCGTTGCTAACCATGGTCAGGTAACCATTCGCGTCATACCTAGATATCACTTGGCGTTGGTCTGCGGAGAGTATGCCATTTCCTTTCGGCGTCTTTAATTCGATGCAAAGCCCTTCATACCTTAAATGCGCGTTCAGTATTAAGAGGTCGGGTTGACCCCTTTGATAACCCTTCTGCCAGCATTTTATGCGTTTGCTGTCAGAATCCTGCAATTCCCCTAAGCCGGGCGCTATGAGCATCTGTGGGTAGAAGCGGCGTATGTAGTCCACGACTTTCTTATGCAGGTCAAACTCATTTTCCATTTTGAAGACTAACTTGTTAGGACTATCGAACCGCCTTTCTATTTCATACTTACCTGTTTTCCTTAGCGTAGGCAGCACCTCTTCAAAGACCCAATCACTGAACTTCTCTGCTTTTGGCATCTTGGAGCTAAATATCAATTGATACAACCCAGGCTCGGATATGAACACTGAATGTGGGTGAATGGTAGAAGAGGAACGAATCGCTCCCCTTAATTCAGACCATCTTTTCTGGTGCTTCTCAGAAACGTGGTCTCTAATAGCCTTTTTCGTGTTCTCATATTCCAATGCAGCTGCCACTTCCTTCGCTTTGAAGTACAGTTTGTCGCCTTGCATTATGCATTGCAGTTTGGTATCGTTGTTTTCAAATACGCAAAGCATCGTATATCTAAGGAATATTTTAATCTTTCTTTCGCTGCGCTCAAGAAACTAGTATGCAACACTTTTAAGTTGGTTCATTTCTACGCTCAGTTGCGCGTCTGACACCACAAAGATGTAGCAGTTTATCTTAGTAGTATCGCTGGCATGCTTGGTGCGCTTGATCTCCAAAGTAATACCATCCTGGGTATTTACCAACCGCAGACCCTGACCATGCATACTCTCATCATTAGTAGTGCGCATGTCAATCCATAACGCATATTTATCCTTAAAGAACTCCTTTGGGGCAATTTGATCGCCAAACTTCTGCATTGCCTCCCGGTACATATCTTCAGGTTTTATCCCTTGGGAGTAAACCTTGTTTGGTACTCCGTTAATATTCACGCCGACATTGGTAATGTTGGGGTTAAAGAATGCCTCGGAGTCGCGCAATCCTGCGGTGTATGTCTTTGCAAACAGCAACATCAACCCCGTTAAACTGCGTCGTGGTATATTAATACTTTGGTTGATGACCTCTTCAACGTTGTTTGTGAAGCTAAACGTCTTGTACATCACTACGTGGTCGTAAAGGAATGCTTTACCAGCACTGTATTCCATGCCTGCGCTACGAGCCAGCTCTTCAGAGTACACGGTCTCGTACTGCAGCTCCAAATTAGTAATAGCATATGGATGCACACCCCCCGAACTTACGTCCTTTCCTTGCAGGATGTTGGTCGTATCTGCCAAGGTTACTTCGAACTGCAGTTCAGAAAGTTGCCTGGGGTAATACGCACCGTGGTTCGTAATAACTTCAAAGTCCAATGGAATGAGATATTTGGTGCCGTAGGCTGTCTTTATTTCATCTTCTCCGGAGGCGCTAGAGGTTGCGCTTCTTACCTTACGTATGGCTTCACTTGCTATTCCTTGTTCTATCTTTTGTGCGCGGTCGAAGGCCGTCAACCACAAATCTTTGTATGTGGTGTAAAGATCGTACCTGTTTAAGTCTAACAGGGATTCACCAGCAAACTTAATTCTCATCTTAGAAACAAGGTTCCTGCCTACGTTATTAACAACATAACGCACGTCTGCGGTATCTGGCTGAACCGCTAGGTCAAACCTTAACGCTAACGTTCCAGGAACCAATACTAAGTTATCCGTTAGACGGGGTACGCCTACGTACAGCGTCTCCCCTGGTTTGGCGCTAGAAGGAGTAAAGGTGACCCGGTGAAAGGTGCGTTCTGCTTTCAGTCCGCCAACCTGCTTAGGAAGGAGGTTAGGATTTAACTTTGAGCTTATCATATATAATGGATGGGGAAGAAATACCACTAGTAGATAGGGGCGGGGGTGCTGAAGGAGAAGATGATGGCACTGAAGAAACATCCTTTACGAATATCAGCGATGAAGACTTTGACGCATGGACTAAAGGCGAGGAGGTCGCGCCTGAAGTCTATGACGCAGCCTTATATCACGAACATGGCGACAATTGGAGAAGATACAAGGAAGCCTTAAACGACATGTGGAAATTAAAGAAACCAAATGAAGCAGTCCCTGAGTACTTGGAACTTCAGAACGTGCCGGAAGCAGCCGCGCGGGAAACCGTAGAGTGGGCAACAGAGGAGCTAAGGCAGCGCTATCCACGTTTTGAGACCGATGAAATAAGACTCACGAAAAAAGGAAACAAAGTCTTCATAAGCGTCAGTGACCTAAGATTTCCTGACAAAGACCGCTGGACAAAACCACAGGCCCTATTTGATGAAGATGGCGAAGTTAGGGGTGACGTGGCGAGATTAAGAGGTTTTCAGAATGCCACTAGGAGCCTACTAGACCAGCTGGAGGCGACGGTTTCTAGGATTGCGCTCGAAAAGCGCGTCATGGAACTGCAAAAAGCACTGGAAGAAAAAGAGATGGCATATGAAAAGCAAAGCAGACTACTTACTAATGTTGAGAAAAAGTTCAGCCAAAGAGACGTAAGGATGGAAGAAATGAGGAAGCACTTAGACGACGCTTTACGTGAAAGGGATAAAGTGCAAAGGGCCCTGGAGGAGGCCAAAGGCTCTGGTGGTCAAGTGGAGGCTCTGCGGAAAACATTGGAAGAAAGGGAGGAAGATTATATGAAACAAAACCGAATACTTGCCGATGCACAGAAGAGAGAACTTGCAGATAGGGACCAACAAATTGAGCAATTAAGTGATCGGATGCGTAAGGCTGTGTTGGAAAAAAACGTAGCCGAAATAGAAAAGGTTAAGGCGCTGGAGAAGAAATTCCAAAGTAAAGACGAAGTCATAATGACATTCAAACGAGAAGCTGAAAAGGCTTTGGATGAAAGGGATAAAGCCCGACAGGCGTTCCAGCTTGCCCTGAAAGACCTTAACATGACCCAGGAAGAAGCTAAGAAGTTAAACGTTACCATCGATGGCTCTTTAGTGGAACGGCGACAGTTAATGGCTGAAATCAATACTAAGGAGGAACAAATTAGGCAAAGAGATCAGGCCATCGAAGACCTGGAGGGGCAAATAGAGCGGCAGCGAGAAGTAGTTGCGGACCAAACCCGCTCCGAGGAAGAAAGGGAGGCTGCCCAAAGGGAAACGGAAACCCTCGAGGTGCGCCTTGCGGAATTACGGGCACAAAAGGAAAAGCTGGAAAAAGAATTGGGGCTTACCACCAAGGAAAAGATAAAAAGAGCTTTGGTGAAATATGGCATTCCACTTGCATTTGCAGTCGCCATTTCCTCCGTAGTAGGTGTGATCCTTAGCTCCCTTAAAGCTACGGGAGCAGGTGTAAAGGCAGTAGGTAAAGGGCTGACGGACTTGGGTAAAAAGATGGCAGCCTCTTTACCTGGGCTGCTCGGCAGTGTCCTCTCTTTGGTACTTAGAACCGGCGGAGAACTGTTAAAGTTCGTGGGGAATAACATTTGGATCCTCGTAGTAGCTATTGGGGTGGTACTCCTGAAGAAGATGAAGGTGTAGGCTTGTCCTTATGTATTACTGGAGGCTTATCATCGTCGGGTGTCCGAGGCATCCTCGACTGGGGATAAGTAAAGATAGTATTCGCGCCACCTTGATAATTTGGTGCCAAAGGTATGGCAGTCATAGTAGAAATGGTCTTATGATTCCAAGCAGCATCCGCCGTCGGGGGTGCAAACTTTTTCATGTTGGCATTTATCCGAAGGTTGCCAACATCGCTGGGAAGGATCTGTAACTTCGCATATTGGCAATTGGCTATCATATGAAAAGTTACCGGTATAATGTCTTCTGCGCTTGTCGCTCCGTGATCAAACGAGAAATGAACTGGGTTCCTAGTATTAGTAGTCGTTCTGTAAGGCAGCAATGGATGGTCGTTCTCATCGACGATCCTAAACCCGGCATTACAACTCCATCCTAACGAGGTGCTTATAGTGCATATGACCAATCCCAGGCCTCCGACCTCCACCCACAGCCCGGTGTCATACCATTGCTGTTGTAAGTAATCCTTTTCCTCTGAGTAATGGAGGAATGAATCTTCCTTTACATGTGGATTCATAGTATATTAGAAAATCGTAAACAATTTTCCCTAGAGGCTGATTACCATCAAAGTGCTAATGGTCGCATGATTATAATCATTATCTCTTTGATCCTCTATGCTATTTACGCAAACCTTTCCAGTGTCATCCACGCGTATTTGCAGCTTTACTTTTCCGTGGCAATCGGCGACCATATGAAAAGTCCAAACCGATAGGTTTTCAACGCTTTGGGTGTTGGGCTCTACGGAGAAATGTACGGGCTCCCTGTTGTTCGTTTTCGCACGCATAGGCTGCAGTATGCCATTCTCATCCAGGAACCTGAAGCCGATGTTGGCGTGGCTGCTCGTGCCAATACAAATGCTGCAGAGGATTAACTTCTTTCCCGAGTAGTTCAAGTCCACAGACATCCCAGCGACATCAACCCAAGATGCTTGGGAGTATTTTTTCTCGCCTTGGTAAGTCGTATAGACACAATCTACTCCAGCTACATAGGGGTTGTTCATCGCCATATATAATAACTCAGACCAATGCTTGCGGCTGTTAAGCCGGCTTTTAGTAAGTTATGGTCATATTCCTCAGGTATCGTGGGCCGTATCTTCTTTTTTACGGTTTTTGATGGTACATGTACCTCCTTTGGCTTTTCTACGTGCTCCTTCTTTGGCTTCTCCACGAAATGGGGAATGTTCCTAAGAGTGTCAGAGTTCACGTCATTCACCCCAAACTTCATGTCTTTGGTTGCTCGCTGTAGTTTGTTGTTGTAACCCACAACAGAACTGGCGTTAATAACCAAATTACTTGGCATTAACCAACAACCGGGACTTAAGGCATAATCCAGTCTAACTTTTGATTGCTGCACCGCAAGTTGATACCTTTGAACTGACTTAGAGATCTCATTCTCAATAACAGCGCTTTCAAAGAGGACGAGGAATACTTGTTGTGTTTCCTGTGAAGCACCACTGGCATCTACGATGGGGCTGCGAGTGCTAACCTGGGCTCCTAGGACGCAGTAAACAAAGGCTTCGATGCTTCGATTAATCCTTGCTAGATTCTTTAACCCAATACCCTTCGCTGCAAAGAATGGCGCCCAAGGATACTTCTCCTTACTCTCTATGAAATAAATTAAATTTCCTTTTGTTCCGCTGCCTCCCATGTCTGAGAATTCGAAGGAGCTGGGATATCCCATGCCTGGACTTTCTATGCTGGCTCCGACATACGAAGCATAAGTGTAAGTCTCTCCTAGACCGTGGGCGGCACCTTCATGGTTACGAAAGTCAGGGTTGGTAAGCTTAAATTCATTTCTTAATCGCTCCCATGCAACTTTGTCATATTTATTATCCTTTGGGTTAAAGACAGTGTCACCCGGTAAAGGCGCGCCTAGCTCATACAATATTCTTCGAATAGTAAAAGCAACATGAAACCTCAGGAAAGGAATATGAAGCATGTCCGCGGCTATACCACATCCTTTAGTAGCAGCCCAGACAGCAAAGTTCAACTGCTGCGGCCAATATCGCATGCTGGGGCCTGATAACCATTCTCTGGATTCTTTTCCCGACGTGTGCTTCATCCGGGTTTCTCTAAAGATGTCTCTGACCGTCACTGCAAAGGTCGTAGAATTCGTCACGGGTATTTTCAAAGAAGTAACCATCTTAGCAAAGTCATCCGCTCCGCCTTTGTTATCGTAAAATGGATAATTCTCTGTTGCCGGTAATAGATTCTTTGGGAAGTTAGGCTTAGGTTTCTGCTGCACAGGCGTTGGTTTTACCTCAACAGGCTTAGACTTAATGACGTCTGTATGCCGGGGTAAATGTCCCATATGATTCCCAAATGCGTCGTGGGGATAACGCCTTGACCTGCGGTATGAGCTTCCCATATCATTCCCAAAAGCGTCGTACATTAGTATATATAATGGATGTTATACCATCAGCACCTCAGTTGTATCCAGATGTAAACTACCACACTACCACTAAGAACACGGGTCCTAACGAATTAAACGCTGAAAACTTCCGCTTGAATAAAGCGAATTTAATTCTGGCTTACTTGGAAGGGCAGGCAAAACACTATGAAAACGTCAGAAAGAAATACGTCAGAGCCCGTAGTACGCTACATAAAATTGCGATAACTACAGGATCCATGTCCGTAGCATTAACAGGCACTGGCGTTGCTACTTCGCTTACAGGACCGGGAATAGTCGTTGGAGTTCCTTTAGCCGGCGTTGGGGCAGCTTGTGGTATCATTTCGGCTGTTGCTACGGGTATTATGAAACAGTTGTCAAGCAAAATATCCAAGCATGACACGACAATAGCTCTGTCAAGGGCTAAAGTAAATACGATTACTGACCTTGTCTCAAAGGCTTTGCGTGACAGAAAGATAGACGACGTAGAATTCTCGCTTATTCTGGCCGAAGAGGAAAAATACGAGAAATTAAAGATGGACATCAGAAATAAAAAAACAGTCGTCAAAGATTTAACCGAGGAATCTCGCAAAAAGATCTACCAGGAGGCAAAAGAAGAGCTTCAAAGAAAACTCGCTTAGACATCAGTTTTGAAAAGAGCGTGACAGGATTCTATTTGCATATCGAACGACAGTCTGGAAATTACGCGTAATATTTATGCTAATTTCTCATCTTATGGCATAAGATCCACTATCTTCTTGGAATCCAACCTAACAGGGGGTGGTTGGGGTCTATTTTGTAAAATATTTCGTAAATTACATCAGGATAATAAGGAATATCCTTATTCAAACGACAAAACATCCACTCGGCTCTGCTCATATCAGAAACTTCGGGAATAGAATTACCGGTAATTTCAGACAAAAGATAGGGAATGGCTTTGTAATATTTCCCTAGCTTTAATTTTTTCAGTGTTTTCCGTAGGCTTTGCGGGGTTGGCTCTTCTAAATGGTCTACGATTTTTTTCTTTACTTCGTCGTCTAAATATATCGGCCGATGACCTTGAATATGACTCATCCAGTCTCTGAAGTATTTTATTCTCTTGTATGGAGTTTTCTTACGACCTCCATTGGCGTAATACTGCTCTCTGGTAGCATTTGGCACGGCATTACGAATATTCTTACCACACTCGTAACACTGTGCTGACGTGTCATCTTCTATTCGCATCTTCTTACCACAGCAAATATACTTATTCGGTTTAGTAGGTACAAACTTGGGTTTCAAACACTTTACACAGAAGTCATAAACAAACTCTTTACAATCTTCGCACTCCATATATAGACTAACATATTATAGACTTAAAACAGGGAATGCGGGTAATAACGGTAAAAATCGGAGAATTCACTTTAGGCGGGTAATCCTCCGGTTGTCACTGCGCTAGAACCCCCATTCCCTATACTACTATTAAGACTATTAAGGCCATTCTTGACCTGTTGTCTTAACTAATCCAAGAAATCAAGAAATTCCTTAATCTACCAGGGAAAAAATCTTATTTGTTGATACCGACCTCAACTGACAAAGTGGAAAACCCGAAAAAATGAATCACTTTTATTTAAGTGCCTAGTCGTCCTATCGCTTTCGCACTAATTGGGGACACTTTTCAATCACACACTACCACTACATCCAATATTCTGTGCACACAACGCTCAACTCACATGTTGATTTTTTACGGAGGGAGGAAACCGAGAACCCGGAGAAAACGCTCGTAACATAGGAGAGAACAACACATCGAACAAACTCAATTCACGTGTGAGTATATGGTAACTTACTTCTATATCTTTGACTCAATTCACACGTGCCGACCGCCACCCATGCTACCCGGAGAAAACTCCTCTAATCGAGGGTAAGACCTTACAAACGGTTATTATACCAAAAGCAGTGAAGAGTATATACTACCTCTGATCCACCGGCTCTTTAGCCGATTCCCAAAACCAAACACAACCAACGTTTGATGATACCAAAAGCAAATTAGCTTCATAATTAGCAATAATTACTGATATGTATCACTAGTTAAGACCAGGAATTAACAAACGCCTACTAAACGGAGAACCTATCGATCATCTTTGGGACATGCTGGTGGTGTCCGCCTCTCAGCTCTCCGGCGACACTGTCGGGGGCTAGATTGAGAGTAGAGTTTGTTGTTCAGTTTTTCTCTTCAGTATTGAGGGCTTTTCTTCCGGTCCTCCATGCAGTATCCTTCCTCCGCATCACTTGTAATTTTTGATTGGATCTTGGAACCATAGCTAGAGTACCAGTCACGTAGCTACTAAGTGTCACCCTCTAAAAACAAGTGGGAATTAATAGACCGTTTTTGAAGTTAAAAAATGAAATGCCGCTGAGTTCCTTGATTACAGCCTCATTTATACAGGGTTAGCCTCATTTCAGTGTCCAAATATTCACAGCCAACGGTAAAGTTGTCCGGTCGTATCCGCTAATATTCGAATACGCTTACGTAACACGATTTTGCGCATGCTCAATATGAAAAACTATCTGTCAAAGGGACTAGGCATTAGCGTGCATCAGGCCGAGCGGATCAAGAAATTTCCGGATACGTGTGGACAGTGTAAGCGATTCGAAAACGATTCGAATACGCTGCGTGTGGACGCGAAACATTTTCGTATCCGCAAAAAAATAATTCTAAAAAAATTGCGGATACAGACATTTCCGTATACGTGTGGACGGGGCCTAAATCGAGGCTAATCCGGTACAACCGAGAATTCGAAAATGGAGTATTTGGCCGGAGTGCTAGCATACGAGAACTAGCAAGGCATCTTAGGGTGTCCTAGTCATATCACTTGACCTATCCTAGTGTTCCAAAACATTTTACAATTTAATAGTCCTTTACTCAATCGACCGTAAGCGCCGTTCAATATACTTTTCAACCAACCACAGTCTCCCTCATATTTAATGCCGTCATCGTAAAACCATTGGCTTTTGATTTGTTTTCTTGTGAGAGCGGGTGGCTTTTGATCCCGTAAAGGCCTGAATTGTTTTCGCACAAGCAGTTTTCACAACTTGTTAACAGTTTCAGTGAACCGTGGTCACTTGGTTCGCTTGCTTGAGTTTGTTGCGGTAAACACACGTCAGCAATGAAAAGAAAGAGGACAGGTCACTGGAAAAGACGACGGGTGCTCCCAGCTATTAATAATTGAGCGGTTAAGCTTTAGTCTTAATACGACAGCTTCTGATATATAGATTGTACTACACAGCAGAGGCAACCAAAGTCTCTTGATAATGATATTTAAAATACACTACAAATCCAAGAAAAAAAGATAAAACCAACTAACAAGACCAAACCCTATAGGTTTTCTATCATGAATATATTATACGGCGCTGGCATGAACTACGCATGCGTAAATACCAATATGGTGGAACAGGGTACCAAACGGTTGTATTGTTCAAAAAGAGGAAAGACAAAGAATTTACTGGTGTGTAACACGTAACTGCTGATTAATCATTGATAGCGTTCAGCGCATAAAAAGAATGCTAGAGACTTTCAAGTAACATTCGTAGCTGTCTTGCAAAGCGTACACACAAGGTAAGGCGAGAGGGAAATCTTACTAAAAAAATACCCTGCATACTGGAACTTGGTTTCCTGGTTTTCATCTTTTCATTTCTTCTAAATCTTTCTGATTCATTTCTGTAGATGGCCTTCAAGCTTGTCCTCGGGGCTCTCGCCCTTATGGTCGTATCAACCTACGCCAGAAGCAGTAAGTTTTTCAACAATTCTTTTCAATTGCTATTTTGTCAATTTAAAAAGACAGATCTCAACTAGAATTCAAAAAAAATTTAAACATTTAGCTATTATAACTATGAACTTCAAATAGAATAATTTACTTCTGTCATTTATGAAAATATTTCTGGAAAATGAACATTTGATAAAATCAATTTAAAAAAAAAGGATTTTTGTTTTTTTCCTTCTTTAAAAAACCGGTTGAAAATAAAGACAACTGATGGAAATTTTTTAATAGCCGAAAATCAAATTATCCTAATTATTTAGTTTTTATTCTATTTGTTAATTACTTCCCACAAAGAATGCCTTTGCACAAAGAAAAATTGTTAGAGCAGACTGAGAAGAAGAAAGAATGGAACAAGTTAAACGAATATAATTAAACAAACTTTGGAATTCCATAAAATTTCATTGGAAAATATATTTTACCTATTAAGAGAAATCCATAGAACAAACTAATAGAACAATGACCTTTTGTTCATTTTATACTGTTTTGGACATTAATTCCAGTAAGTTTTAAAAGTAAAGATTTCTAAAGATTTGGTCGCTGAAACTATCGAAGGAAACACGTTGAATGAAACGTTTTTATTGCGCAGAGAAAATCCAAAAATCCATGTCGTTTGTTAAAATGTCTCAATGAAACAAAGGAACAAAGGAATAATAGTTTATGCTTCGTGTTGTTGGATACCTGTTGAATGCCAATGAATCATTAATTACTTGAATGTTACAAGAAACTGCTCTAGGGTACGGCTATCAATGAATTAGCTAATAATATTCAAGATCACTTAGCCAATAAAATCCAAGATCGCTTAGCCAATAATATTATAGATCGTTTAGCCAATAACATTCTAGATCGCTAAACCAATAACATAGATTGATAAACCAATAATTTTCCATTAAGAATTATATTCTCTATTGCGCAATTATACTTCAACTGGTTGTACCAACAGTTCTTCAAGAATGGCGGCACTCAATTCTTATGATTGATTGGCGATATTTGAGACTAAGCGTTGGATACCTGTTGAATACCAATGAATCATTATTTACTAAAGAAAGGCTATCAATGACTAGTAATATTCAAGATCGCTTAGTCAAAAATATCAAAGATCGCTTAGCCAATATTCCAGATCGCTAGGCCAATAGTATTTTAGATCGCTAAGTCAGTAATATGATAAAGAAAGGCTATCAATGACTAGTAATATTCAAGATCGCTTAGTCAAAAATATCAAAGATCGCTTAGCCAATAATATTCCAGATCGCTAAGCCAATAATATTTTAGATCGCTAAGCCAGTAATATGATTGAGAATTAATTATGTTTTACTAATAATGATTCAAGAATATCAAGGCATTCTTTTGATTCTTAATTAGTTAGTAGGTTGATAATTGAGTGGTTTTCATAGATAATAATTAATAATAATTAATCCATACATTTTAGCTTATTTGACACTACTTCACTCTAATTATTTTGTTTACTATTGTGTTTTTCTGACTATTAACTTTAATAATTAGGATTTGTTTCTTGGGTTCATGAAAACCACTCTATTCATGATTTTGCCCATACTGTTGGTTTTAGTTTGTTTCCTGAATTTTTTCTTTGCCAACCCAGTTAAAATAGCACTGATACGATACATATTATATTACGCTCCAAACTTAACTGATAAAATGCGTCTTCCATCAACAGCATACAAAAGAAACGCCAACCCATGTCCACCAGGATGTCCTTACTCTTGTGCCCCAGCTTGTGCCGTATCTTGTTGTCTACCTCCCCCACCTCCACCGCCACCTCCACCACCACCACCACCACCACCACCAGAGCCAGCACGTCCAGGACCTCCAGGACCTGCCGGTAGAATGGGACCCCCAGGACCCGTTGGACCAATCGGACCTATGGGAGAAGCCGGACCACCAGGAATTCCAGGACCTCAAGGACCACCCGGACCTCCAGGAGAGCCCGCTCCACCACCACCACCACCTCCCCCATGCCCACCCGTATGCGCACACACCTGCGTCAGTTCCTGCCCAGCTGGATGTTGCCCAGGGGGTAGATAAGCTCCATACCCGAAGCTAAGCGGTGCCAACATCTTTCACCGCATTTAAAAGTAGCAAATTGTTTTTCGAAATCAATGTCGTTTAGTTTTGTACAAACAGCGATCAATAAGCAAGGAGGAGGAGGACGATGGAAATCAAGATGATTTGTGAATTTTATTTTCATTCAACAATTGTACGCTTAAAATTGGAGTTTATTTTTCACTATTCTTAATTAATATCCTTCTGTGGCCACAGATTTTGGAGTTTCAAATGTGTAGGTTTGATTTCTTTTCATACTGAAACGCGCTGATAATCCTTTGAACGAATCAAGTTAACGAGTATAGACATCTTTTGTTATGTTAGACTATCGTGTGCACTTTGTATTAAAAAACACATTACACCAAAATACTGACTCGCTTCTTTACTGACGCTACAACTGGTGGAAGACGGGTGTTGGCGGGTGGGGAGGGGGTTTTAAAAAAAGAAAGAAAGAATAAACAAGGCAAAATAAGTCTGAGTAAAAAGCTCAAGCGGTAGTTCCACTGATAACCTTTTAAGAGACACCAAGCAAGAAAGCTAATCCCCCCTCCCTCCCCCCTCCTTAGAGAAACGAAATTCAGTTTTTCCCCGAGAAAAATATACTGGAAGAAGCAGAAATCAAAATTTATTTGAATGTTTTTTCCCCCAGGATTTGAAAATCGAAGTGAACATTATTGATTGCTACAAATCTGTAAGGGAAAATATTGAAAGTCTAAAATATTTTAAACGCAAATCATTTAACACTAGTTTATCAACTTTAAGAAGGCAAAACATTAACCAAGAATGTAAAGAAATGAAGCCCCTGAAACGGGCTCTGGGCTGATCAAGGGAACGGCAAACTCACAGATCGAATTGGAACTTAGAATCAAAGCAGCTATAGGCTAAGCCACTCTGGATTCCGATGTTTATGCAATCGAAAGTGAAGTGAGAATCTCTGGTTTTTAGCAAGGTATTTCGTTTCCGGTCCTGACATCAAAAATCAAGGTCACTGATTACGTTTCACTAATTCTATATTTGTTTTATTTTTTCCCCATCACATTTTTCCATTTCATGTTAAGAACATCTATTATCATTGGTTATTTGGATCGTAGATATATTTTGTCGTTCTATGTTATTTTCTAAAGAAAGTTTAATTCTCCTTATAAAGATACGAAAAAAAAAAAGAACCGAATAGACAGACAGACTTATCTGAAGAAAGTCCTTGGATAGTAGGCTGATTGCGGGGCTGATTACTGGACCTTTAGACTCTTGAGCTTCGACAGGAGGATTTCATTCTTCCGACATTCCTAATAATATATAGAATAATAAATTATTGAACGGACGAATGAATTAAAAGATGAAAAAATGAATGAATGGATGGATGGATGGATGGATGGATGGACGGACGGACGGACGGACGGACGGACGGATGGACGGACGAACGGACGGACGGACGGACGGATGGACGGACGAACGGACGGACGGATGGATGGATGGATGGATGGATGGATGGATGGATGGATGGATGGATGGATGGACAAACAACTGAATGAATGAATAAAAAAACTTGCACTAACAGGTCACGTGACCCTACCTCCCTTATAACAAGCATTTGTGTGAAAACGAACTTTAGAAATAAAAAGAGCAGCCCAATATTAGTTAGGGCGACGTTTCAGATCATAATGTTGACAATAGGTTGCTATCAATAGACGTCACTTCCGGTAATAGCTCTTTTTTGATGGCTTGTAGAATCCTGGAGGCTGTTTCGATCTCTTGTTCTCTGGTTTGATGTCGTGAAAATAGTCAAATAAAATAGTTTGAGGACTTTTTTTGATATGTTTTGACTTAGCATCCACTAGTTGCCCCCCAGTCAACTCCAAAAAGTCATGTGATTGATAGTAAGCAATAGGATAAGTGGCATTAAATATAAAATGGAATACTTTATAAGGATTTGTATGGGGAAATGTCCAAATCCTTAAAAAAGTTCCATTTTATATTTAATGCCATATTTCCTTTTTCGCTTGTTATGTGCTAAACCTCCGCCACCCGACTGATGTCGGGGGGCTCTTTTCATTCATGTTGTTCGTTTTCACACAGCTGCTCGTTTTAAGGGAAGTAGGGTCATGTGTCCTGTTAGTGCAAGTCGTCTTTTGAACGAATAAATAAATTAGTTTCCCACTCATAAAAAGACAAGACAAAGACTGATAAGAGAAGAGAAGCAACTGTGGAGCACCGGTGATTATTGAAGAATCTTAGTCAACTGCAATAAAATAAGGGTACTGTGCATTGTAGATGACTGGGATTCTTAAAATAATGTTGCCAATGCAAATTCGTCTTGGTGCAACCGAACGACATACTGAAACTAGACCATAATGCAATATATTCGCCATCTCAGAAAAGGTGTATGTTTTTCTATGTCAGACCACGTGCCATTCCCTAGAGTATCATTTCTATGTTTAGGGTTGCGCATGATAAGACGCATGAATACCGATACAACTCAAACAAAGAAGTATCGTATTCTCTAGGGAATGACAAGTGGTCTGAAATGGGTAAACACTGCACTATGTTCTATTTGTAACACGAAAAGGCATTGACTCACCTCTGTAAAATCTCTGACAGTCTTGTAATAGAGACGCTGTTTGTCTAGTAGGTCAAGGTACTCGTCATTCAGGGCGTCACGTCGTTGCTTTTCACTCGCCCTTTTCTTCTCAACCTACAAACAAAACAAAACATCATTTTTCTATACCCTAAAACGACCTTAAGGCTGATCTTAAGTCAGAGGAAGGCTAACCCACAGGTTAAAATGGAATTTAATGTGTTAGGTTTTGAGGGGAGAGGAGAACCAATGAGCTCGCAGAATAACTATTTAATCAACGGAGATACCTAACAAACTCTATTCGCATGTGATGCCGAGATCAGGAATCAACCCTAGACTCAGAGGGGAGAGATGAGTAGACTACCTCTGCGCCACTCTTGAATTGAAAAATATTTTGTCCCAAAAATACATTGTTTACTAGCCACCGAACTAGAACCGAAGAGATATCGATTGAGGATACTGAACGAAATCGCCTGGATAAAAGCAGAGGAAGGAAGTGAACAGAATTATCTTTGACTTGCCTTTTCCTTGTTCGTGATGACACCTTTGACAATTTGATCAAACTGATTAAGGAACTGCTCCTTGTTAGCAGGAGAAGACATGGCCCTGCCAATGAAAAAAATATATTAATACTAAATATATTTTAATACTATCAAAATTATTATTTTCATCATCATCATCATCATCATCATCATCATCATCATCATCATCATCATCATCATCATCATCATCATCATCATCATCATCATCATCATCATCATCATCATCATCATCATAATCATAAGTATAAAAAATATTAAATGGGTTCCCTGATATTAATGTAACCTCTACCACCTACTAAACTCCGAACGGACTTAACCCTGACTCGGATCTGTTGTAATCACTACCACAGGGACCCCAATCAGGAAAAAAATGCTGGGTTCATGGTGAGGATTCTAATTGGAACTTACTGTTCAAAGTTTTCGTTTATAGAGTTGAGTAGATTAACCTGAAAGACAAATTGGACTCAGTATCAGTAAATGTTGACACAATAGCAGTACTTTGGGAAGCGCTACGATGGTTTCACGGGGTCGTTTTTATCGAAAAGTAGAAGTTTATTTTTGCGGATTTTAGCTTACCTCTTTTCCCAGATAAAGTTTAGTGTCATCAAGAGTGTTATAAAGAGTAAAGAACTGCTTGGTTTCTTTATGAGTTGCAGCAACTAAGAGAATAAAAATATACATTGTCTTCAGGGAAGGGGTCATTACAACAACTATAAGTTAGAGCTAAATACAGATAAAACCTTTTTCTTCGGGTAACCCCCAAGACTCCCAAGTAATACGAGAGAACAAAGCTATCACAGAATACAATAAGTTTTGCGTTACATGCAGAAGAACCCCAGATAAATCTTTAGCCCACATGTATGTTTAATGTCAGCACAGTCGTTTTACGTTATCATCTGGGTCCGGTTGTACGAAGCCTGCATGGATAGCACTATCCGGCGCGGATAAATCCTTATCCAATGGATAAGTCGATAAACGTATCCTCCACTGGGCAAGATTTATCCATTGGATAGCGCTATCCAGGCTTCGTACAACCGGGCCCGGAGCTCCAGTGAGGTTGCTAGACAAGTGACTTCGTTACTTAAAGGGGTGATACGCGACAGCTTATGCCGATGACCCAGTGGCTCTAGCCATTTGCAGAATGATTTATCATAAAACCTGGTAGCACCTTCTACCCAAATATTTTGTGATATAGATTTGTATATCGGCTGAGAAAGGATGTGGATAAGTATATTCCCACTAGGACGATTAGGGAATGAGAGAAATATTGGAGAGCTAACCTTGGTTATAAAGCTCGACAAAGCGACGTTGGTACTGCGTGAGTTCAGCTCGGGAAGGTACTTCATCAATCTTTCTCTGCAGTGCTGCTATCTCTCTGTTCTTGCGTGCCTGGGATTAAAGGCAAGATTTTTGCAGTTGGTTGTCTGCGACGCAACGCCATCTCTGAGGGACCGCGGAGAAGGAGGGGCTCATAGGTTAAAGCTCCTCCCCCCGACACACACACACACACACAGTTTTTTTTGTCTCTGCTTTGTATTTCATACAGCATAGTGCTATATACAAAGCATTCAGCTTAGAAACGCAAAATTAAAAACTTGATTCTCTCCTCCCTGCCCGCACCCGAAAGTTCGAATTAGTTTTTTTGGAGGATAAAAGAGAGCTGAGATCGTAGAAGCGTAACTGAAAATTAGTTAGTTATACCTAAGATCAATCAATCATATTGAAAAGTGTGTGAATGAATATAGTTTTAGGGCAAGGAAATAGAAGCCAATTCTAAGTCTTATCCTTAACCTTTAAAATCGTGAGTTGTAATATTATCATATGCCAACTCCTATGACTTACCAATAACAATCGAATGTTTTGAAGTTTCGCTTTATCAGCCTCGTACTGCTTTTCAATTCTCTCCATTCGCTCCTGAGGAAAATGAAAATGTTATTCAACGTTATGATCTGCCAACATGGAGATCAGCCAATCTAGTAGACAATGTTCTCAGGTCGCTACGCAATGCTGAAGAGGAGAGGAGATGAGAGGAGAGGAGAGGAGAGGAGAGGAGAGGAGAGGAGAGGAGAGGAGAGGAGAGATTTAATCTACTGTGAGAGGCTTTTTCAAAATACGTTAATATACTGGACGACAAACCTTCTCTTCACTGTCTTCTTCGCCTTCTTCTAATTTCAACTTGTTAATGTTCTCCTGCAGACGAGTCATCTCTTCCTGTAGAACAATCACATGCTTCTCCTTTAGTAATTATCTTTCACAGGGATCCCAGCTTTGCAAGTAAAGTGGCCGGAGTAGTTAGTTATAAAAACAACAAGGAAAGGAGAAGAAATAAGGTCTGATAGAGAGCCTGGTTAAACATTACCTTGCAATGTGCTCTGAACTGCTGCTCTTGTTTCTTGAGGTTTTCATTCATGGCAACAAGAGAACGAAGCCTATCAAGGATTCTATGAATGTATAAAAGCTTCTATCAGTAAAAACATTAAGCACGGGACATGATGATCATTATGCGATATATATCTCTGCACTCAGCACTTACACCGCATTCTCTCCTTTCTCCATCTCTGATAGCTTGGCCATTTCTTCATCTATTCTGTCACTTCTCGCCGTAATCCTGTGATCAAATACTAATCTTTAGATGTGTCTTGTACGGTCATTGAACAATCCCATGTAATCTTCAATCCCACCCACTTCATTTGCTATTTTTGCCCAATTTGTTTTCCTAATCCACCAGGCACCACAGATAGTACTCTATCTCACACTAAGGCCTACTCTGAGAAATACTCTGGCTTTATAATCAAAGGGACTCAAGACCAGTTACCCGTTCGAATGACAGCCATAGTCTGAAACAAGCTGAGGGCTCGTCAAAGTCGAGACACACCTAAATAACCCACTGATTGAATTCCAATTAGCTTGAAAATGTTAGGCTTTGTGGGATAAAAAGCAGAAGAACCTCTGGAACCTAGGGTAATAAGGTTCATTCAATACAAGAATAGTTCCTTGGCTGGTCAGGGTAAAGTCTTGGACCAATACTTTTGTATATCCGTGATCAGACGTGTTCAGTTTACCACTGAATCATACCATGTAATCCAGGTTTAAGACTGTATAAAAAAGGTCGTAAGTTGCTGTACATCTAGCCAGATAGAGTGTACAGCACCTGTCATCCTGATACGTACAAGGGTTTAATATTATAATTTAATTGTTTTTACCTGGTTCAGTTGTTCGTGTGATTCATCTAGTGAAACCTGAAGTTGATTTTGCTTTTCGGTGATCTGCAAGAAAATTTTGACAAAATATAAACCTCTTTTATTTCACTCGCCTTTTATTTCGTTTCCTTCGTGCTATTCCCCTTGGAAAGCGGTCGTAACCGGAAGTGCAAGTATTATTCTAGTTTGCAATGGAAACAAATTAGCGAACAAGACTAGGAGCAAGTCAAGCCTTGCTTGGTCAGAATCGGCACCCCAACAAACCAGCAGTATCGTGAAGAAAGAGGCATCAAAACGAGACGCATGATGGCGTCATTGAGCTCTACTACCAGACTCCCTTGCAAACTTTCTTTTGTTCAGTTAAAATTCGCGAAGCATTATGGAAGTGGGGGCCAAATGACGCCATCATGCAAACGTCCTATTTCACCACAATTGTTAGTAGATATTTCCTGTGGATCACCATTGCAAGTAGTTCGCAGCGCTGTTGTTTCACAGCTGATGATAGAACAAACGGATGACAAAAGGTGTTTCTTACTCACTCCCTCAAAAGCCTGAGCAAACGCTCCAAGAGTGTCTAAGTGCTTAGGCACTAAAGCTGACATGGGATGGGTACCATTTCCTAGGAATGAAGTCTCCAGTACCAACCTGTTCAAGTTTCTTTTCTTGCACAGCAATTTGCTTCTCAAGTGAAGCAACCATCCTCTTATGAGCTTGAACACCTCCAACTCTTTCTCCTCTCCCTTCTATTCCTTCCTGAAGCTCTGCTTGCTGTGCAATCAGAAAGCAAATCCAAAAATTAATAGACCATTTTCGGGTTCCAAATCACCTCTGTGTTCCTTGGTAACAAACACATTTAGCTTGAATCCGTGTCTAAATATTCACAAACTCTCTAACGCTAATGCAAAAAATGCACAATTTCAATAAATACACTCTGAAATTTTACAGAATCTCACTAGAACACATGAATATTCTACACAAATCGAGGCTAACCCTGCTATGGCACAGTCTCTAATCACTGCACATACAGTTCAATCACTTGGTTATGTCTCATGAATACTGAAACTACTCTATTATTTGTATTTTGAAACCATGTCAACTCCTCATTTTCAATACTTCAAGGCTGGGTTAATGTGTTAAACCTGGACTGAACAGCAAATATGCGTTGAGTTTATTTGATATGCTGTCGAGTCTTCTTCTTTACTTACTCTCTCGGCATACTCAGATGCCATCTGGGATATCTGTTCAGACTGCAAATCCACAATAGAGCCAACAGCACTTGATGACAGCGCTCCCTGAAAAACAAACACTTCAGTTTCACCCGAGACATGTACTTATAGGAAAACATAACAGCAAAGGCCCCATTAACACAGTCAATCAATTCAAGAAGCATAGGAAGCATGGTTGAATAATGGTGACAACACTTGGGGTTCATTCCCAAACTTCATGTATGAATAGAGTTATTTGTTGGTTCTCTCCTTAATTTCTATGTATTTTTAACTATTTCATTAGTGCCACGCAGTCCACATACGCTCATCTTTGCATCATAATTACCGCGAGCTAACATCTATTTCACCCTGGCCTGCTCTCAGTCTGACCTCTAGCTCAGCTGGTAGAGCATCGGTAGTACAATTCCAAATGTCGTGGGTTGGAATCCCAGCGAGGTCGGAAATTAATTTTTCCGAATTTAATTCCAAGGCTTACGCTTACGCCCGGAATAACCTTGTTCCCAAGCACTACAACTTATCTTTATTTCTATATCTTTCAGTATCCACATACTCTCATTCGAAATTATACCCATTGTCATAAATAATGTGACCAAAAAACTACTACTGTAGATATGATTTTAAACATCTTGGTTTTTGGCATCCATTAAACAATTTTGAAAGAATGTGCACAAATCTCTAGCACAAAGCATGATGGAAAACCGAGTACTACACAAATAATTATTAGAACAAAGAAATCAATAGAATTATCGAAAAAAATTACTCTGTTATTTTCGTCTGCCAAAATACTTATAGTTTCATAATATATTAAAATGTCAATAAAAAATTATTGACAGAGGAATTTTTAGAGGAGCTAAAAAACCGTAGGTACTTGGTTTTGTGCTAGAGATTCGTGCAGGTGGTCTATTGGCTATTAGTTTTTCTTGATCAATGAAAACAAAAAACTAAGACATTTTCCATGACTGCGTTGGTTGAAATATGATTAAGGATGAATGGAATGTTTCATTCTCACCTCTTTTCCTTCCATGGCTGACATTCCTTTCAACAACGATGACAGACGTTTCTATGAGGAAAAACAACATCATTGAATCAAACAAACTAGATCGATTATGTTATAGACAACAAGAACAACTGTTTATGCTTCAAATTTATCTCGATAGATACCATGGACAATAACTACAGCAGTGGTGCAGTTCAACGGGGTTGAACTGGAAGCAACGTGAAGGCACCTCCAAGCAGCCTCTATACAGTCCCCAGACTACAGCACAGGGTTGATTTTAAATATGCCAAAAATAACCCAGCTCAACTATTTTATCGGCTAGACACTAACACTGTTAATTTTGAACACATTTACTATTTGTTTTAGTAAATTTTTTCTATCTGCTAACACATACTCACCTGCTCAACGAGGTACTCATCTTCTTCTCCCCCAGAAGGTGCCCTTTGCCGCCCTGTTGCTGCAGCTGCTGCTTTCTTTTTCTCTTTTTTCTCCTTGTCCTAAAATAGCAAAAAATTAGAAACATTTCTTAAACTTGTTACAAAATTTTCAGGAAAATTGACACTGGGAATGCGATTTATTTGACAAGTACATGACCGTGTACATGTCATAATCCAACAATCTAAGCTGCAGGGTAAGGGTAACTGGTCGTTTTGCCTACAAGTCATTTCACCCACAAGTTGTTTCACCCATCATGAGGTGCTTTGTCAACAATTCATTTCTCCCACAGTCAAATTGTTTTTGTTTGATGTGTAATATGGCAGTTTCAGGGTATTAATATAACAAATGTATTGTAGTACTTCATTGCCTAATATTAGGAGGGAATGGAATTTGATTTTGTGAATTTTACAATAAAGGTTTACCCCTGTGTGTCCTATACATTATAATTGCCTTCTAGCTAGGGGTACTAAGCAACAACTGTCTGTATCATTATGTAAAAAATATTCATTTTAAAATTCATAATATAACTTTTTGTTCTAAAACATGTATGATAATTTTTAATTAACTACAGTATCCTGTACCTTTTCTCTTTCTTCTTTACTAAAGCCAAATTGCCTGTAAACCAAAAACAACAAAATAAACTGCAATACTACATGCACTCACTGGATGCACTGACCCATGGTTTTACATAAGAAATTGCACCATCTTCTCACATGCAATTCAGAATTGATAGGTATTAGAGAGGTATTGAAATTTAAAAAAAATTTGACTATCAATTCTCAAAAATCACATCTATCAATTCAGAATTGGACGAGGAGTTTGTGTGATTTGTTGTTTATGATAAACTCAACAAAATCGAGCAACTTAATTAGGATTCTACAGGATTCAATAATAATATTTAATTGTACTCCTCTTGTCCAATCAGAATAGAGTAATTTTGTTGAGTGTATTATTAAGTCGATAGAAAAAATGACTTTTTAGCACAGATGGAGAAAAAATGGAGGGAAAAGACTAGAGTTGATTACCTATAAGTGCAGTTTTCATTGATTGTTATGTGTTGATCGAGATGACAGTCCCATCAGGCAATACAATACTGTTATTAATCAGAGTATGTAGATTTAGAATACAGAGTATCAGAGTATGTAAATTTAAAATACCAAATACATTATTTGGTATTTTAAATTTCCATACTCTGATCTAACAGTGTATTGTCCAATTTCCCTCTTGTGAGTGTTGTCTTGATCAGCACATAGCAATGAAAACAGAAGCAATAATGTTGTTTTTGCTCTACGTAGATATAATTATTCCCTATTTGATGATACTCACCATCCATATTCTAGTAGCGTAGTCCTGACCCTTATCTCCTCATCTACAACAGCACTGTCTCCTGGCTTGCGATAGGTTCTCTTTGGCTTGTATATATCCTGGCCACAAAAAAAAATTAACTCAATAATGCGCTGTTATCGGCTGGTAGACCACTAGTGAATAAATTGATACATCTCAATGTCTGTGCTCTGATTGGTTGAGAATTGTGGTGGATTAGTGAATAGAGCATGCCATTCTTACTAAAAAAAGCTAACTGTGTGTGCAGCTGGCTTTGCAAATAAGAAGTGTAAGAAAACATCATTCAAACCTAAAACACGTTTCTTAATTTATAAAAGAGCTACTGAAACTGGAAAGACATTTCATAGCTTTAAAGCATTACATACTGTACCTTGAGCTCTGTCATAGTTTCCAAGCATTTTGGCTTTTTCATATTAAACTCGTCATCCTGAAGGAAAACCCACACAATATTTGTTAAATTATATTTAAATTATTTAAGATCATAGAACTGACAGAGCAGGCCATTCTAGCAGCTCAGCACTGATTGATTAACTATTTGCTAAGCATGCAATCAAGCTGTATTTACAATCATAGCACTGACAGAGTAGACCTTTCTAGCAGCTCAGCACTGATTGATTAACTTGTTGTTAAGCATGCAATCAAGCTGTATTTACAATCATAGCACTTACAGAGTAGGCCATTCTAGCAGCTGAGCACTGATTGATTAATTTGTTGTTAAGCATACAATCAAAATGTATTTACAATCATAGCACTGACAGAGTAGGCCCTTCTAGCATCTCAGCACTGATTGTTTAATTGGTTGTTAAGCATGCAATCCAGCTGTATTCTAGCAGCTGAGCACTGAACGATTGACTTGACACCAACCATAAAATCAAGAGTATAGACCATGCAATCAATCATACATCAATACAGTATATATAAATTAATACCCATATTATTGTACCTTGGGAGTGGTGTGAAACTTATTGAACTGAAAAACAGAAAACTCCCTGATGTAGTCTCCCATTTCTTCCTTTCTTTCAATTGCACGTTTAACAAGCCACTGCAAATAGATTACAACACTTACCATGATGCTAAACAATATTAAAGTTATCAACAAAAAAGCCAATGATACATGTTAATCATTGGCCCAAATTTTCACCACCAAAGCAACCTTTTTACTTCCTAAGCATGGTAAGATGTATGGAAACAAAGATTTTGCCAAGGCTTGGATTACAGGTGTAGGCCAGGGGGTTGAAAGGGGAGGTGCATGGGCCAAAAATCTGTCTAACACAGACTGGTTTGTCATAACTTAGCAAATAATGAGTTTGACTAGTTAAACCCCTTCCCTCCCATCTATAGCCATATATAATTATTGTATATGACTATGTCAAAAAAATTCTTACTTGCTACCCGGACATATAAAAATTATATAATAATAATTAAAAAAAACAATCAGCTGGATATAAGAACAGCTGGTATACCTGGTGATCAGCAGTATAATACAGTATAATATCAGTAAGATAAGTATAAAACATGTAAAGGATGACACACACAGGGGAGCTTACTCCCGCAACACGCTCCCACAACACACTCCCAGAACAAAGCTCCCTTGTCTGTACCAACGATTTCATGCGGGGGGAATCTTGAGCAACAAAACGTTTGCTCCCGTGTTTTGCTCTCTCATATCAAAATGGTTAAATATGATGGAGCAAGCTTGAGGAGCAAATTCGGCTGCAGAATTGTGTTTCAGGAGCAAGCTCCCTTGTGTGTACTCAAATTTTTATTGCTGCGCAACAACATGTCTCTAGTTGGCCAATAAAATTGGCTTATTTGTTGGATTTACTACTAGTTCCCCTGCTCCAGTCGTGTTGTTTCAGCGTTTAGCTTTTTACTGGTCTAGCAAAATGACCCTGGATTACCCAGGAGGGTGTTGCGGGAGCAACCTTCTTTGTGTGTGCCGGCATTAATATGTCTTCAGGATTCAATTTACTCTTAATATTAATCCCTGGTTGTTGGCGACTGCAACATTAAATAATCTGGCCATTCAGAGTGAAGTAATGCTTAGAATTAATATAGCATTAGTTCATAATATATAGGACTTATACAAACCTGCACAACAGGGTAGATGTTGATAAAATCCAATCCTTGGATTTGATGAGGTTCAAGGCGATGAGGACATTTCATACGAGGCAAGACAGCGACAATCTTTTCAGTCAAGGCACTGATATAATGGAGATACATAAAAATGTTATATAAACTGATCAACAAACAAAACATAAATAAAGCATTGATATATATTATAATACGTACATCTTCTGGCCAATGGTAGAGTTCTCTTGGAAAAGGAGGTCAACATCGATATCAAAGTCACAGACAGATATACACCATGTCATTCCTCCAACGACCTAAGGCCAAGCAAACAGTATTGACTTTCACTTTTAAAACACTGTAAAAAGTGTATTGCGGATGGCAAGCAAGCCAGCAAGGCAATTTTGATCAAAAACTAAAAAAAGAAAGCCTATTGCCTGATTGAAATAAACCATTAATTTACTGTAAGCGCTCTGCAGGACTTGGTTACATGGCAAAACATGGTCAACAACTACCAAGACTGATGGAAATAATAAAAGTGAGAGTGAAAGAGGAAATGGAAATGAAAAAGGAGATGTGAAATTTTACCAAAAATGTATAGCTGGAACACATGTATATATACCTTTAAAATTATACATATATATTTCCTTTCTCTTAAATCACAATACATTGAATGCAAACTTGGCTATACATTTGAATCTCAACTTGCGGATGCTCTCTTAAGCGGACAGCTTTAATTACGGACAGCTTTCCAAAATCCCGTTTTTCCTCCCATACAAACACTGTATTCACACTTTCCCTGTAGCAGACTTTCTTGTGAGTGGAAAAGGACACCATAGAGCGAATCCCAATTGACTGTTTCTATTGTTTCAAGCTCCCTTAAGCAGACACTGTTTCAAATATTCTAATAAAGGGACTGGGAATTAAAAAACACTGTCTTTATTTTAAACCCCTTTGTTCTTATAACATATAAACGGACTGCAAGTAGAAACATCGGCTAATTCTTAAATTGCTATTAAATTCTTAAATTGCTATTATTAATCTTTAGAAAAGTTATGTAAACGGAAAACGACACTATTTAACATTGTTTGTCCTTTTAAAGACCGGCCCTTCTATTAGGCGGACATGTCTCTACTAACGGACACTTTTTCCGTTTCCCAAGGGTCTGTCTGCTGAAGGGAGATTCACCTGTACATGCTAATTTTGAGGTGCACTTGAGGTGATTATGTTGAGAAGATTTTCATCAGAGTTTGTTTGTTGGCCCTACTGTTACAGTACCACATATTCAAGTCCTACAAAGGGCCCATTACATTTCTGCAGCTCATGGATGCTGATACTCTTGACAGAGATCATTAGAACTAAGTACCAATGTATTATCGTAGTGTAGTAGAGAGGAGAAGTTACTTTGTCAACCTTAATTCATATGCAGGTTACCATATTACATTACTCAGATAGTTTATTAATAAATATGCAATTTACCTTGTCAAAAGATGAGAGACCTTTGATACGAGCTCTGAAGTAACCCGCAGCAAGTAAGAGCTCAATTATCTCTGACAGCTTTATATTTTGTTCATCATCTTCTCTTGTTTCAACCTAATAAAATAATAAAGAATAAATCATTATTATTTTTATAAAATTAGATGATGATTAATGGGGTCCTAGCTGAGTATATCGCTCTACCCAGTGGCTAATAAGCTCATTCCACATACTACACCCACTACTGCTACCACTACCCCTACCACTATCAAAAAATGGTAGCCTCCTCCAAAGGCATCTCTCTGTGTTTCTCTCTCTTCTTCCCCTAGGTCAGAGCCCCCTAGAGAGTTACGAGTGCTAGAGAACACTAGAGTTTGATTTTTTTTTTGGAAACGAAACTAAAACTTAATACAAATACACAAAAATAGGAAATGTAGAGAGGGTAGGAAGTGTTACATGTATGTATACAGTACAACCATTAAAATAAACCCTGGGTGTACAGTATTGGGACGCCAAGTACCTTTTTTTGGATATAAAGTTTCTGAAATCAAAGTCACTCTTTTCTCTGATGGAAATGAAAGTTATAAGCTTTTAAATTGAACATAATTTTTGGAAGAAAAGTTTGAGGAGGAGGATTTATCATAAAGCTACAGTAGCTGGTGCCAGGCACAACTTTCACCTTCTTTTCCACATGCACAGATATTATTCGTTCAACAAAAACGACACTAACCTTTCGAACTCGTCCTTGCTCATCCAATTCTGGTTGTGTGAACTTCTCACTAAACGTTTTTACTCCTGCAAATCTCGAAGATTGACCAGTCTGTATAGCAGCCATTTTGTCATGGACGTGACCACAGGCAACCCATGGAAGAGAAAAACGCCTACACAGGCAACCCATAAAAGCATGATTTATTAAATCATTTATTTTATTTTTCACTTGCATTGGTTTTCAGTAAGAATTAACTTCCTCATAGGCCAGGGTTTTTTTCTTTTTTTCATTTTTTCATTGCAAATCTAGTCCAATTGTAAATGGTTACTGAAAATTTATCTCACTTTTTTGCCAGCAGTCATAAAGATTATAAATCCGTTATTTGATTTTCCTTAAATTTCGTTCTATGGAATAAACCTATGAAGTAGACATGAAACGGCAGGAGAGGAGAGTTCATAAAATTAAAAAAAAATTAATGTAAAGTTTTAAAGTATTGTTGGGCTTCCTGTGGTTTAGTTTCTTTGGTTACGTCAAACGAGTAAAAACAACATGGCGGAGATGGAGATAAGTAAGTCTCCTAATGAAGATGGCTCAAATTTCGGCTCAAGTCGTTCTTTGCCATCGGCAGAGAATCCTACGATTCGTTCTCTTAAATCTGCTGACATTAGGACTTTGGTTTCGCCACCCAGTGGTGGATCATCTGGTACTGGGAGATCTTTATCGCCTGATACGAGATCATCGCCAGCCGCCTTAGAGTTTGAAGAATACAGGTACATGTAAAATGGCGGTTGATTTGGTTATGTAGTTTAAGACTTGATATCTAATGGAAAAACACTTTTTGATACTATATAAGGCTCCTCAGAGTTCGCATAGAATAACAATTCTCATTATTATCCTTTTAAACTTAATGAACGACGGACCTTCAAGATTTAGTGTTCTAGATCTGGTTGGGATTTAGGAAGGCGACAAATGATTGCTAACGTGAAGTGTACTGTCTATCTATTTAGGCCCTCGATAGCGGATAAGGTAAGGATAGGCTTCTTTAGCCAGGACAGATGTTCACAGACAGAATCTAGTGAAATCCTGCCGATGAAAGAAATGCAAGAAGTTATGGCAAAGTTGGTGACGGTAAGTGAATACGATCAGTTGCAAATGACTTATGATCAGTTGCTTAATAACGTATGACTTATGATCAGTTGCTGAGTGAACTATGACTATGAAAAGCTTGCAGCACAAATTTGGTCTTAATATGGCAAGGCATATTTGACGGACCATCACATAATTTTGCATGAAAATTTACTCTGTATACAATCAAATGTCCAGAACACAGCACAGACACAGTGCTGACAAGGTCACAGCATTGCAAGTCCAATCACATTGAGTGAAAAGCAATGAGCCAATTAGAATGCTTGAAAACATCAAGGACAAAAATGATGATATAATGTGAAAGGCAAATATTTAATCTAAGGATGACCAGCTGAGTGGTTAAGTTTGTTTCAGCCAGCCAATCACAGCGGGGCAAAGGGTGAAAGGCCAAGGGGGCCCCCTTTGTGGCAAAAAGTGGCAGCTTTTTAGATTTTATATGGTAATCTTTACTCAGTATAGACCATTTTTTCCTTTTTCCCATTTAGTTAGCTTGGAGAGTTATTAGGTTAAGTTCTAAGGACCAATTTAGGTCAGTTTAGTCTAAATCATTTATACATGCCGTTTAGTTGATAGGATCTATTGTAATTGGGGAAAACCTGTAATAGATTCCTAGCCTCTCTTATTTGAGTTGTTATTATTCAGCGATACGTTTTGTAGTCTGTTTTCTTTAACCCACTAGCTATCGATAACCTAAGAGTTGGCTATAAGTAAAATAAAATATAAAATAAAAATAATAATAATTTGATTCCCCTCCCCCAAACACACACACACTTGTCACTTGTTCTGCATGAAAAACTTGGCATGGTAGTTCCTTCAATATAATCATGATCATGATTCTTTATCAGATCTCATTATACTCAGTCAATTTTGCTTTATTTTAGGAACTAGATAATATCAAAAGAAATCTACATTATTCTAAGCACATTATGCAAGCTGAATATGAAAATAAACTGCAAGAAAGAGCTTTGGATTTGTAAGTGTATACATGTAAATATATAGTCTGATGAATGATGAATTTTTAAATGCATTTTACTTCATCTATTATGAGGTTTTGTAATTGATACTGTATGATAGCAATATTTATAAGTATCTTCATGTTTCTTAAGGGGGAAATACATGCATTCTTCAGGTGTATTGGGAAGCAAATTATACAAGAAGTTTAGAGCCTGATTCCAGCTTGATTCAAAAAAATTGAATTGGCCCAATTCAAAAAATCTGTAATATCATTTGGGCTTGAGTTGAACACTTAAATACATTGCATGATTTGTGTCCCGATGTACAATCCAGCCGAAAAATTGGGCCAGTCAAATTGCTGCATATAGACGGACCTATTGACATTCAATAACAGTGCATGCAGATTTTCTGTCCCCACTGCTTTACCCTCCATCCCAATCTTTCTTTATTGTTAAAGCCCTATTTTGGTTTGTGAGTGGATGGGTAAGACACCATTTATATGAACCTTGCTCATGCATCACATTTTCCCTCCAGGTATTGTAGAGTTAATGACAGGATTCTAGATCTTGAAAAAATTCATGAGGGTGTAAGTAAATTTTATAATGAAACTGATTGAATTGTACATTCTGAATATAAGAACTTTTTAATTAGTGACATTAATAAATGTATCTTTACATGGCTTGTTTTTAGAAACTGGATGTTATTAGGAGAAGTTACAAGCAGCGATTGGGAGATGCAATCAGTGAAGTTGCCAATAAACACAAGGTAATTAATAGAAAATATATATTAAATACATGTTAAGAGCTTGATATAATTGTTATTCAGAAGTTTCCATGTCATATCAGGAATGAGCAAGTCCCAGTCAAGCTCACAAACATTGTACATGTAAAAGATCACATTATTAGATTAATATCTAAACTCTATTTAAACTATGGACACTCCAACTGCAGGCTGCTCTTACAAGTAAACAAGTCATTTGAGGAAACACTGCAGCTGAGAAGTGACATAAATAGCAGCTAGGGATCTGCATGAAGTAGAGTCCTGCCTCTGAATATTTATTCCGTTGCCATATTTCCATTAGTGTGAGAACCATAAAATGTCAGCTGCAGGCTGGCTAAAAAGGATTATTGCTGCTCAATTGCTGAACATGATGTCAGACTATAGCTAATAATATCAGAGTGATTGGTTAAAACCTATGACTGGTCAGTTTGACTGGACATAAGAAGACAAGTCTAATAAGAGGTGTTTTTACAGACATTGTCTATCGTTCAGCCATTAGTTTATCATTAATATTGCTGAGCTGTGGAGTTTATTTATCTGGATGTTGATTTTTATCCTTCTGTGGATGCCCATGGATTATAAAATATATTTTGTGGCGTTACTATTTCCCAGTCTTTTGCTTATTTTTCATAGGGTATAGAAAACAGCATTTAATTTATTAATTTTACAAAAACTGCTTATTAGGATCACTACAACAAAAGAAGAGCTGAAGAAAGGGACAAAATTCAAGCCAAACTTCAGAAAGCACAAGGCGATGATGATGACAAAAAGAAAGCACAACAGCAGCAAGAATCACTTCTCGAAATGATGCGAATGCAAATGAAGGAAGCTCAGGCACGTGCTGATGCACAGATAAAAGAAGCACTAGAAAGAAGGCCATCACCCAGTAGTGTTGACACAGATCCAGAGATTTATGAACTCAGAGATGAGGTGCTAAATCTGGAGACTAAACTAGATGAAGCTTTTACAGAAATTGATGAGAAAGATAATACCAATAGAAGATTAGGTAAATAAAGTAAAAGTTTCATTTGTAGACTAGTGTACATAGAGGATCAAGTGTGGTGTACATGTAGGGATGCCACACATGTGCCTCTCAGACTCACTTCCAGAGTCTCAGGTTTAATACTCCATTTTACACTTCCGTTCAGTGACCACGAATATTAGTTCCTAGCGGAGGCTGTACTTACTACTCATAGCGAAATTACAGTTTATCATGCACAGTAACTCCAGCCTTGACTAGGAACTATTATTCATGGTCACTGAATGGAAGTATAAAATGGAGTATTCCTGCACTTGCTATTACCTACTATGAGAAATAAGTAGGTAGCTTTGCTTCTTTTATTACAAGTGAATGTAAATAGTAAATTGAACTGTAACTAGGAATAGCAGTTATTATGGTTGCATGCAAATGAGGCACTGCAAATGAGATAATGAGCATTAAGTATCAGCCCGATAGCTAGCCTTACTTGTATGATTCTTAAAACAAACAAATTTCTTATTGCAGGCTCACTGTAATAGCAGCTAATAACTGTTGCTAAACAATTTTTTATTTCTGATCAATTAAATATTACAGCTTCAGAAGTTGAAGACCTCACTGAACAACTAAAGGAAGAAAGAAAAACAATTAATCAGGTAATTCATACATGTACGTACTGCAAGTATAAAGCCATTGATATATACAAATGTATATTTGTGAGTGACGAGACAGTCAAGTTTATGGATTTCTGTTTCTTTTACAGCTTAAAAATGACTTGTCTAGTATCCAACTCAAGGCTGAGCAAGAAAGAAATCGACTGAGAGCAGAAGTGAGTATCAAGGATAAAATTTGATGTATCAATATTACAATAACACTGGCCTGAGTTGAGTAATGCAGCCATTCTGCAATGCTTCGCTTGTCAAACACAAAAGTTTCTGTGTGAGGCTACATGTACATGGTAAATTATTTATTCACCAATAGTTACCAATCACTGAGTATTATGCATGAAGCCTCACATTTATTTTTTTATTTTATTTTATTTTATTTTTTACATACTAGATGGAAAGACAAAAAATAGCTTTGCAAAATGAAATGGAATCTCGTATCCAAGAAACAAAGAAAAGTGTAAGTATGGCTTCTATTAGATTAATTACGATCAATATTAATACTGACAGAGTCTGTTTATACAGTACATATAAACTAAGGTCTTTTTTAGAAATAACTGATGTAAATTAATTGGTGGTGAAATTGCTTTATGGGAGCAAACGGCATGCGTGCATACTTTGGGGTTCATGATTAATATAGATACTCATGTACTGTACAAAAATTATACGTACAACAATCACTCCCTCATGGCTGACTTCCATGGGATTCGCTCCACACGTGCACTGCTACTACATGTACAATTTATTTAAGACATACAACACTTGATCAACTCACATGTTAGTTTTTATGGAGGCTGGAAACCTGGAGAAAAACCCTTGTGGCAAGGGAGAAAACAATACATCAAACAATTACTCCAAACTCACATACTGTATGATCCAGGGGTCTAAGAATGGGCTCTAACCTGGACCAAAGTGGCGAGAGGCAAACAGTAAACCATGTATACCTATGTCACCAGTACACTATGCCACCAGTATCAACCATTTAATCTAGGAGGCAGGTGTATATTAAGCATATTTATTAATCAATCTTTAAACCAACATAAAATATTAATTTGTACAATGTACACATTGTGTTGAGTGCAAACCTGTGAAACACTAATTACTTAATAGTACAAAATAGTGCTAATTAAACAATAGAAAACATTGGAATTTGCATGAAATTGTGCTATTTAGTATTTCTAAAGTTTCACGGATATATTGTTTGTACTCTATTACACTGTAAGTACATCTCTTACTGTTACAAAAAACTTAATATTAAAAAATATATATCATGATTTTTTCAGCGCCACAACAAGAAACCTTTGCCATCATCAGATATCGTTAGTAAACCAAATAAATTTAAAATATCATTTAACTAAATGTAGTTGTCATATAAAAATGATTTATTCTAAATGTTGAGCAAATTTGAGATGGATTTTTCGGTTCTGATTGATTGAAAGCAACATTCTAATTATAAAAAAACAAATTTAAAAAACATAAATTAGTGTTTCACTGTTACTATATTAAAACAGAATTATTTATTTGATTTAATTATGTTTCCTTTTCTTTGGACTAAATGAATGAACATTATAATAAACAAAAAAATAATTAAACCTTTCTTATCACAATATCAACAATATTACTATAAAACAACATGTATCAACCTAATACGAACAGTACTATCATGATAGCATGCATGTAATCATACAATATGTCACCACAACAAATAAGGGTTTTGATGGATTGCAATCAAAGCATTTCAATGACATTTTCAGAAAGCACAAAGTTTTTAAGCACACATGCATCAGAAATGTCATGAAAAATGCTTTGTTTGATGTCCACCATACAGTCTCTGTATGTACTGTCAAGAAGCACTATAAAACTGTCAAATTTAAACTAAAGTTAATTAAGTTGAATTTGAATTTAAAATTTTTAAATTCCAATAACAATGTTGTTTAATGATTGCAAACAAAATAATATCCCTTGGATTTCAGTAGCTTGTGCAGATAGATGCATTCATGCACCTCATTATTAGCTCTATTGATTTTTGCTTAAATCTATGCATTTCTTATTTTATTCCTCTATTTTAAAATCACTTGTTAGGTTCTTGCCCAATCTCAAAAAGAAGTTGAGAAGTTGAGGAAACTTCATGATCAAAAGTCTAAGGAACAAGAGCTGCTGGAGAAAAGACTACAAGACAGCATGAAAACTGAGGTAGTAATACTGAGCATGTACTTATAAATGTGGGTAGCAGAATTTGCTAATGATAAATTTTAATGATAAAATTACTGATCTCATTCATCCATATTAAGTGAATAAGTAGACACAGGCAATTAGATGTCATTATGATGCAGAATAGTTTAGTAACTGAAATTTGTCTTTTTTAACTTTTTTTTGAGTAATTATCATACAAAGACAATAATTCTGTTCATTTATAATAATAATGATAATAATAATAATAATAATAATAACAATAATAATAATAATAAAAGTTTTAATGGGAAGTTCATAATAATTAAGAGTAGATCAAAGTAGAGAGAGAGAGAGATACTGTAGACTAGAGGATCCTGGAAGAGTAGATAATATGGTGTAAGTAGCTTACATAGTCCATCAAATGGTTGATAGATTAGACAGGCTGACAGATACTGACAGGCAGCTGACAAACATATAAAAGAAGACAGACAGACACCAAAGGGAGAGGTTATTGATCCCATGCTTGCTCATCAGATAACTAATACAGTCAACTGTCGTTACAGCGGACACCTTATGGACTGTCACTTCATGTCCGCAATAGCGAGCATCCGTAATAGCGAAAATTATTTACGGTCATTTCTTTGTCACTCAGTATTTTTGTCTGGGAATTTTCTCCTGTCCGTCATAGCAATGTGTCTGTAATATCAGGGTGTCCACAAGGTGAGAGTTGACTGTAGGTGAGACAACAGATACTAACAGGCAGCTGACAGACACCACAGGGAGGGGCTATTGATCCCATACATGCACACGAAATGTTTGATAGGTGAGACAACAGATACTGACAGGCAGCCGACAGACATATTACAGTAGACAGACAGACACCACAGGGAGGGGTATTGATCCCATGCACACCAGATGATTGATAGGTGAGACAACATATACTGACAGGCAGCTGACAGACATATGACAAAAGACAGACAGACACCACTCATAGGGAAGGGCTATTGATTCCATACAATGAAGACAGTGTTAGGCAGCTGACACTCATAGACAGGAACCACAGATGTGCACATTATTATACTAACAGTTACTTTGCACCTGCACAAACCTGACCTACCAACTATAGCGGCCAGCTGTCAGCTACAAGTCATATAAACCTGCTGTTAAATCACTATGGGTAAGCACCTTGCACAATGTCAAAACTCTTGTTACTTCATATTTGATGTGTAAATTAAGTTGTTTTTATTGGGTAAGAATTTTATGATAAAACAAACTGTGCTGTTTTAAAGCATTGTGATTTGGAAACCACTTAAGTTTCACGGTAGTCTTGTAAATGTCTAACTCATGTAAAATTTACTTATATATTTTTATATACTGCATGGTCCAGTAGTTTACACAATAGCCTACCTATCCATAGCTATACTAAAATTATAAAAATATTAAATTATTAATATATATCCATAAGTATACTCTCTTGGCTTTATATGTTTCATATTCTTGACTTTGCATTATTACATGTTCCACTAAGTTCATATTGTCATAGTCAATACCCCCATGTGCATCTTGCAAAGGACTACTGTATGACTGATTTCCATAGTTTTCCTTTTCTATTGTGCTTTTGTGATTTTGACAATGGCTGAATCACTCCCACGATAAGGACATACTTCAGTCATGAGAGGCAGAAGCAGACATCTTAAACTCCTAATATAATAATGAATTAATGTATATATATTATCTGCCTTTTAGGGTATAGAGACTGTGAACCATCTTGTGACGGCAGCCATGACAGCTTTTTGATTCAGGTTTAATGTTTTCCCATTTCAGACCACATAAACTTATATTTTACAACCACCACTCCCCATACGGGGCTCTTCCGTGAGGTTCCGTCCACTCGCACTACCACTACATTCTATATTTACTTATTTACAACATACAACAGTCAACTCAATTGTTGCTTTTTGTGGAAGGAGGAAACCCGAGATCCCGGATAAAACCCTCTTGGGAAGGGAGATAACAACACATCAAACAAACTCAACTCACATATGTTCCAGTCTGAGCCAGGGCTCGAACACATGTCATTGCCTATGCTAACATTTTTTTGTCTTACGATTGTGCATACATGAGATACATGAATATGGATGCTACTCAAACAAAGATCTTATTCTCAAGAGAATGACACATGGTCTCAAATGGGAAAACATGACCAAGCCAAATTGAATCTGGTCTAAGTGTCTGTCAGCTGCCTGGTCTACATGAAAAAGAATTCAGTTGACTGATTCAAATGACTTTTCAAAATTGACTTGTTTTATTTGACATGTAAACAGGAAAAAGAAGAAGTAAGTGAAAGTGAAAAAGATGAGTTGATTGCACGCCTTCAAAAGATTGAAAGGAAACAAAGGACAGAAATATCCAGGTACCCTTTTGTTTTCCTTACATGTACGTCATTAACTGACTGGGTTACCTTCATGGTCAGTATTTGAAAGAACAGACTTTCACAGAAAAAACTCTTATTTGGAATAAGATCGTTTCAGAAGCAATAACCTGGCCAAAATACAAAATGTTTTATTTCAACACCATAACACACCTAGGATTTAATAACCATATTTCTTTAGGGGATCAAGGATGGATGATTTCAAGGGGTTGCATGGCTGTTACCTAGAAAGCCAGTATATAGCTTCCTCTTTAAATTTGATGTAACTCTTTATTCTTATTTTGAAAACTCCAAAGGGTTTGGTCAGCCATTAGTACCCCCATTCCCTGCATTCACTCTTATATCCAGCCAAATAAAGATAGATGTCAAAGTTATTTTGAAACCACGCTTTTCTTTAACGCAAACATGTGGTAGTTAAGTTGACTTATGATAAAGTTAAAGTTAGTTCCTATTCATTGCTCATGCATTTTCTTTAGATTACAAAAGGAATTAGACCGTGCCAATAAGATGTGGGAGATGAAGGTTACTATACTTCAACAGACGTGAGTTGTGCAATTTAATACTAATAGAAAACTGTCTTGTCGTACATGGTTCCCTCCTAACTATTGTTTTACCATCTTAGTTCTTGTGTCATCCGCTTATTATTGTCTTTGTTCATCATTAATGCTTGAGAGGGTACCTTGGATATTAGTATGGGCACGTTTAGACTAAATGGGTTTGAGGCATGGGTAGACTTGGTGGGGTGTTGAGGCATGGGTAGACTTGGTGGGGTGTTGAGGCATGGGTAGACTGGGTGGGGTGTTGAGGCATGGGTAGACTTGGTGGGGTGTTGAGGCATGAGTAGACTTGGTGGGGGTGTTGAGGCATGGGTAGACTTGATGGGGTGTTGAGGCATGGGTAGACTTGGTGGGGTGTTGAGGCATGAGTAGACTTGGTGGGGTGTTGAGGCATGGGTAGACTGGGTGGGGTGTTGAGGCATGAGTAGACTTGGTGGGGTGTTGAGGCATGAGTAGACTTGGTGGGGTGTTGAGGCATGGGTAGACTTGATGGGGTGTTGAGGCATGGGTAGACTTGGTGGGGTGTTGAGGCATGAGTAGACTTGGTGGGGTGTTGAGGCATGGGTAGACT
Organism: Actinia equina; assembly: GCA_011057435.1. Classification (NCBI taxonomy): domain Eukaryota; kingdom Metazoa; phylum Cnidaria; class Anthozoa; order Actiniaria; family Actiniidae; genus Actinia; species Actinia equina. The sequence continues at coordinate 278,948 of WHPX01001012.1, forward strand.
TGGTGGGGTGTTGAGGCATGGGTAGACTTGATGGGGTGTTGAGGCATGGTTAGACTTGGTGGGGTGTTGAAGCATGGTTAGACTGGGTGGGGGTTGAGGCATGGGTAGACTGGGTGAATGGATAAGATTCAAAGTTTTTATCAAAATCCACATAATGTTTTCAGGATGCACGCATTAAGGGATGAAAGTTTCCTAAGAACATCACTTCAAAGACAAGCGGCTAAACTACAGCACGCTGCTGTAGTATATGCGGTAAGATATCTGTTGTAAACGTTTCTTCAAGAAATTTCTGTTTTCTTATGCATTTTACTTTTTATTTCTAAATCTACTTGAACAGAGTAGTGGGCCTGCTGTCATCCCCCTTCAGGACCCTCATCGACCTGCAAGGACATTCAGAACCCTGGTAATGTATTTTACCTACTACGCCTATCGGTTTAACCATTCACTGTTTTAACCATGTCGTGGGGCTTATTGAGGTTGTCGTAACAGATGACTTGCCCTAACAGGTCACGTCACCCTAACCCTTAAAACGATTATCTGTGTCAAAATGAACACCAGAAATGAAAAGAATTTCAGGTCATAACAAGCGAAACAGGAGAAATGGCATTTCATACTTAAGAGTATAAAATTAAATTATATGGATTTAGGATGTATATGACAAAATGCTCTGGTTCTCAAGACCTTGCATCAAATCGTTACTGCATTATTAACCAGTTTTTAGATATTTTCAAATTTTGTTGTACTGCGCATGCCCAATACTTCTCTACTTACTCATTTTTTTCTTATCGTTGCAGCCCGCAATAAGGCCTGGTCGAGTAGAAGGCTTTGGTAGAATACTTGAAGGAAAAAGAATCATAAGAGGTAAATGGATAGGAGCTTCCTTCCTTCCTTCCTTCCTTTCTTTTTTAGTATATTTTAAGTCGGAGTAAAGGTTAACGAGTCTTACAACCAGTGAAAACAGAGTGTGTTTTAGGGTGAACTTTCTAGCTAAACACCAAAGAATGAACTGAATAAGATAACATTAAAATGTTTAGCTTGCGAACATCTTTTCTTGCGCTAAAAACCCAGCCAAAGGATTAGAAGGCCCTGAACGTGTTATAAGATGTTTCATCTCCTGTCGTTCTCTTAAACATCGTTATCATCGTACAATATCAATAGTAATATAAATTTGTGGCTAATCTTAAAAACGAAAAGTATTCTGTGGTATAATACACTATCTTTTTTGTTTGCGTTATCTCTTCTAGAAAGCACATATCTTTGTTTAAATCCACAGACATAGAAACGCCATTTACAGAAGAAAGACCAACGCCCGTCCCTGAAGACCTGGAGTCTGATGATATACCCCAGTGAGTAGTCATCTTGATGTACTATAGGGCGTTTTCACTCGCTTGAGAAGGCAGCCATAAACAATAGAAACTCTTTGCACAGTTTTTGCATAAAAAAAGAGTTCAATTCCCGGATGATAGAAAATGTATTGTTTTGGCACCCCATAATGGCCGCTGTAATGTCACATGAAAACGCTCAGAGACGACCTCTAGGCTGATCTAGTCGGGGCACGGCTAACTCATAGACCTAAATGGGATTCAGCGTCTTACCTTTTGTGAAGAAAGGAAAACTAGTGAACCCGGAGAGAAACCATGGAATCAAACGAGTGCACTACTGCTACATCAACCTTGATTCCCCACATATCATATCACTTATATACAGAGTCTGTGATCCAATACATACCTTATGATGTTATTTCAACCATCAATCACACTTCCTGGTTGAAGTATGTTTTAACCGATTAATTCTCCTTAAAAATGTCTAATTGTGTGCAGCCTCGGTTTGATTTACGAGTCTTCTCTCTCGATGAGGTAGTCCAGGTGCCTTGAAATGATCTCGACAAGGCAAACTGTAAGAATGCGGACATTAAGAAATAGGAAAGGTTGATGGGAAATTTTGCTTTTGTTTTGAGAGCTGTGCTTTCAAAGGAAAACAATCGTGGTGACGTTTCAGTGCTTGCTCATGAATGCATTCCAGATAGACACTCCTACATTCAATTTTAATGTTATCTCTTATTTAAACACAAAGGAACTCTGAAAATGAATACAGTGAAAGCATCAGCTTTACAGAGCGTCCTCCCAAAGACGATATCCAAAGCTGCCACGAGAGACAAGGGTCTGCTAGTCACGTGGTTCCTGCTCCTATGGCAACGGAAGCATGACGTCGGCTCCAGTAATGGTACATGATTATGTTTTTATGTACTTTTTATGTAATAATTTGAAATTATTTTAAGTTCTTGTACAGTATTCCCTTGTACATTATATTTACCTATTTAAGGTTTCCCGTTCTTTTTGGTGTGTTTGAAGACCCTAGAGCAACAAAAACTTTCATTTTCTGTAAATAACCAATGTATATAAAAAACCTAGAAATCATGTAAATTAAATTTAAGTTCGTCAAAGAAATGTGGTTATCCTATATGAGGTGAGCTTGATCAAGGTTACTAGCTATTCAAATACGAAGTCAATTTCCTAGGCAGGATATCACCCGACACTGATGGTAAATAAATGCATGAAATCAAAATGCCACAAGGCGTGCTCAATAGCTAGCTTTACGTAGGCTAATGATAGTCATATGGCTAGAATATTGACCCCATTGAATGATACTGAGGATGACTGATGATAACTGAATGAAAAGGTACAGCTATGTACCTCAGGGCGTGGTCAACTAGCTTTCATAGGCTAATAATTAACATGAGGGCAGAATATTGACCCATTGAATGATACTGAGGATTACTGATAATACCTGAATGAAAACTTACATCTATGTACCTCAGGGCGTGGTCAACTAGCTTTCATAGGCTAATGATGACATGCTGACATGTGGTCATTGACCCCGATGAATGGAAGAGTTAGAAGAGAAGTGTTATCTTTTCACTGTTATCAAAGCTAAGTTTAATTTTGTGAAAGAAAACTGATTTTAAAAGAATCAATTCGCACAATAGTTATTATTAGAGACCTTTAGCATCGGTTTTACCGCTAACCATTAACCACTAGGAAGAACCAGTCCCCGAAAAACGCCCGCAAACATGGTGAAACACTAAGCATCGATGAAATTCAATATGGCGACTCTTCCAACATGACGCCTTGCTAAATGTCGAAAGTTTGACGGAAAACGCCTGACGTCGAACTGCATTTTGAGGTTTGCAGGGTTAGCAAGAACGTCGTGCTAAAGTTGTCTATTTAATTAAAACGTGTACATGGCGTATCTACCCATAATCCTTACGGGTCTCAGCTTTAGTTTTGTAGTTGTCCAGCGTGGCTAACTTTATTCAAAAGAGTATAAAACTTTTCATTTCTACTTTCGCATAGGCCTGACACGTTTCTCCTCAGGGTTCAGCAGCTGACTATCAGTGACCATAACAAACGCTGTGAGGCGGCACACGCATGTCAATAGCCTGTCTTATCTTGATCATCTAATTTCAAAGCCATCTCGCCACCCAAGTTCCTGTTTATTGACCTTCCTAATAAAATCTCTCCACAAAACAAAACCAACTGTCGTCTCATATTCCCTAATCCACTAAATCTGAATATCTTCAGTAACACAATACAACACAGGTTTTTGATAGAATGTAATCTAGAGTCTAGATTGAAAGATAATGTTCCAAATAGTTTTGATCAATTCTGTAAACATCGCGGTTTGTTTTTTCAATATTGTACAACGCTAAACATCATATCTTAAGCGGCAATTACAGCCTCGCTCAACATCTCGGGTGCAACAGCGGTGTAGTGAGGCAAGTTGCGCCTAATGTTAAATAACGCGAGGTTATTCTTTCTTGGGAGCTTCACAAAAACGTAGAACTGCTATATGTTGCTGCAGCTGAAATTTGTCCCGCCAGGGAAGTCAAAAGTTCCTAGGGTTGACAGCACTGACTTTTAAAAGAGGTTTATTTCGATAAATAACGAACTGAAGTGCTCTTGGTGGGTTTTTACCAATCACATGGCCACTGATGAAGGCTTTAAGATTTTAAACCTCTGGACCATGAAAGTGAAATCTTGCTAATATCCAAGTCATTTAGAATGTTGTAAGTTATCCGTTTGGGATAGTGCGATATACCGTGGTTTGAAGTGTATCGATCAAATTGCGTGTAACAGTTAATTGGAACTTTATTTGTAAGCAAAACTAGAGGCAAATCGGTTGATAGTTATTCATTAGGATTATTGATCATTGATTGGCTCAGCGGGGATGCTCGCCGGTTAATGTTGAGTAGTAAGATCTGTTGTTGATGGACTGGTGTGCGGTCTTTGTTCGCTCAGTTCAGTGTCTCCGCCATTCTCTCCTCGGGTACTACCTAATGTTTTGAAGAGCACGCGAGAATTGGAGTGGACAGTAACTACTGAAACACCTTCAACTCTCATCTAGAGCAGCTTCATTTCCGTACGTAGTTAATTCGGTCCGCCCTTGACTGAACCCACCATGGTAAAAAGGGACCAAGAATTCCACACAGATGATGACCAAAAAGTTAAGGAACGAGCAAGTGAATCTAAACTAAAAAGGAAACGTAAACGGCGAAGAAAACCAAGACTAACTGGGTTGAGTAAAGAAAGACAAACGGCAAACGCGAGAGAAAGATGTCGAATGAGAAGCATAAGTGATGCGCTTCAGCATCTAAGGGGTCATCTTCCTTCCACTGTGGTACCCAAAGATCAGAAGTTATCCAAGATCCAAACATTACGGCTAGCTATCGGCTATATTTCTGACTTATGGCAAGTCGTGCAGAACAATGATGGACTAGTTCGTGTGCTTGATAATATATGTGAGAATGGACAAGAAGGGGTGAAAGAGGTGCCGACCCTGAAAACAACATCCAGTGGTCGCATAGACAGCGTGAAAGATTGTACTGTGTCGGAGTGTGTTTATTGCGATAGATTTGAGTACTTCATAGAATAATCGTAAAGATTTTTGTTTATGATAATGTACAAGCTATACAGTGGATCATAGTCCGTTGTTTACGAGTTCATACTGAGTATGCTTTGTTCCTGATAAGTCCACGGATTTGAGACCCATCAAACTTGATTCTTCACAACTGAACATCTCAGCAAGTATCTCTACGGGATACAAGTTCTGACGTATCCTAGAGATTTATTCATCGTGTCAATATTTACTCAAAGTAACCAGTACCTGTTTGGGAATGCTCTGGTTCTCGATACCGACCATTAGCACATGGCAGTGTTAGAAACTGACCCACTTCACAAAGCTTGTAAAATTCGATTATCTTGATATGTACAAATGAACAAATTTTATTTTTCATGTAACTTATTAAAGGTATAACGTCATGAGATGCGCTTTTTAATGGTTTTACTGGCGGGTAGTTTGTCGAGTTTCAAGAACTCTGAATAAACTACACCAAAAAAAACCAACAATTTACATGTTAAAGTTTCCGGTAATTGACTCTATTGTTATTTGATTTCAAGTGGCTCGTTGCTTTCAATGCTTAGAAGTTTTTCATTCTTGTTGATCAAACTGCTCTTATAATCCTTTGACGAAGACATGATGCGTAACAATAGCAAGAACCATATTCCGCACGCGACCAGTGAAAGGCCCAACCTCTAATCGAAGAGCATTAGTAGCAATGATATCGATTCTAAATTTAACTAATATATCCATGACGTAAACTTAAACATGCGTAAAAGCTTCAATACATTTAATTGTTTTTTGCGGTGGAATTCAATCAGTGCACTTCACAACCAACCACGTGGACTCAATAATTACCATCAGTTTTTTACCTTGGGGCATTTTGTTAACGATAGGAAGACGAAACGAACTATTGACTGCACAAGCAGGTCTTTTATCTATGAATATTCACGAAGAGGAACGTTGACAGAAGCTGTAGGGATCGAGTGTTGTCGAGCCACAAGGAGTGCTAATTCGAGTTCACAATAAATCAGTCAACATTGGACTTTTGAGTTGAATTGATTTCATGTGATCCAATCTTCAAACAAGTGTCAACAAGCTATACTGTTTTCGATTTTAGTTAAACTTGGGAAATGCAAATTGAAGGTATGTTGAGCTCACCGATTGTGCTGCGGTGCTGTTCAATACTATCAGGCGCCAGGGCAGAGATAAGTGGTTGGAATTTTATTCTACTTTTTCTCTACCTCTCTTCCTCTCTTCCTCTCTTCCTCTCTTCCTCTCTTCCTCTCTTCCTCTCTTCCTCTCTTCCTCTCTTCCTCTCTCTCTCTTCCTCTCTTCCTCTCTTCCTCTCTTCCTCTCTTCCTCTACTTTTTGAACTGATTATTACTTCAATTAATGAATTTCTTTCTTCCTCTCTTCCTTTCTTCCTCTCTCCTCTCTCCTCTCTTCTTCCCTTCTTCCTGTCTTCCCTTCCTTCCTTCATTCTTCCTTCCTTTCCTTCCTTCTTCCTTCCCTTCTTCCTTCTTCCTCCTCCTTCCTTCTTCCTTCCTTCCTTCTCCTCCTCCTTCCTTCCTTCTTCCTTCCTTCCTTCCTTCCTTCCTTCCTTCCTTCCTTTCTTAGATTTAAATTTATGCAATTGTTTTGATGTGATTTACGACGCTATTGTATGTTTGAAATCTTTTATTACTATTTCAAGGGTAAGCATGGCAAGCTACTCCAAGTGCATCCGGGATATAACTAAAGATGACCGTGACTGTTCGTGTTAGAACGAAAGGTATCATTCTACAGAGTTATACACTAAGGTTCAGACTGACTGCACAAGTATACTCATATTTGAGATCAGTGTCGAAAGTAATACTCTTGTCCATTTAGGAATTTCTTATACGAATAGCCAATTAAGGTCTCCATAATCTCCATCACATAGGAATCACTGCAGTACTGTCTGTGGTTTGTAAATATTGTTGTTTCTTGGCCTTGAGTGGCCTTAGTAAATTAAAGTTAAAATAAAACGTTGGCCTTTTTTGAACATTAAAAAATCGGCTTAATAGAAAGAAATAAGATCGGTCTTGTACTTAACAAGTTCTCATTGAAAGCCAGATTCGAATATTTTGAATGAACCGTGTTTGTACATATTTTGTGCTTGTTGTATTTTCTCCGACGTTTCTCCGACCACCAAGTGATCGGTTTTTATAACCTATTTCGACCACCGAAGACGACCCCGATTGACTCTCAAGATAAAGGCAAGCAAGCCCGGAATGCTTTAGGGTGCTGCAGCAATTTATGTTTACAGTGTATGTTGCCTAAAGGTTAGAGCTGAAACTCTGCATTCAAGTCTGTTGTTAAAACAGACTACGATCTCAACAACAATCAACCAGATTTGTATAGCTTCACATGGCTTTTAGAGGGTTTTGGTTTGCTCGCTACAGGGGGTAGCTTAAAGAGCTACGTTTGATTCATATTTCACGCATTGCGTGATTCAAGCGTTGGCTCTAAAGTGTGTAAGAAGGAAAGGAAAAAAATCAGTGTTCTTAAAGAAATATAGAAAGCAAATTTCGAATCTCTTGGGTAAGAGATGGAGTTTTCTTTGCTAGTATTGTAAAACCAACTGTCTTCAGTGCACAATAGAAGTTGGATTTTAGTTGGGTTACACCCACAGCGCGCCAAATGTTCCGAGATCATTCAACGTTTAGTCACACCTTACTCCTACACCTTTGCTAAAAGTAAATTGTTATTTTGTGTTGACAACGTCACTCTGATCATAAAAAGTCTCCCAAAGTACTATATTGGCATTTTTTCAGTCCATTTTTTGCATCCGCCAGCCGAGAGGTTGTTTCAGGGTTCAATAGAATATCAGAAAAGAATTTCAATTTGTCTAAAAACTAAACACACCCACTACACAAATTAAACCTTCACTCAAAACCACTCCATAACCGATGAGAATATAACGATAGTAAAAGTTACGATAAACAATCAATAAAGTAACTATGTTCACCTTTCCTTTCAGCTCCAGTTTGTACAATTTATTTTTTCTTTGTTTAAAACAAAGTCAAGGTGTCATGATTGCCATTAAGAACTGTCATCGAAGAGAAGAAAATCTGTTTTATTGTTTCTTGATTGCATTGTTTATCTTAAAAAGCGGATCGTTCATGGACACAAGGTGGTATATTGCATGCCTCAAGGGATACACCTACTTGCAAGAACGTCATACGAAAATAGAACAGTGATTTAGTGGGATAGGAATTATATTAAACAAAAGAAGATCACTGAAGCTGAACTTTTTCTTTTGTCTTTTAATGTATTCCTTTCTCACTAAATTACTAATGTTCTAATATCGTATGACAACGTTCTTGCAAGTAGGTGTATGTCATGCACATGCATGTAGTATTAAGTTAAGATCGAGATGAAACATTACATGGTCTTTCAGATGCAGTAATCTTTCCTTCTTCCCTTCCTTTCTACTCCTTCTTTTCTAATCAGTTTCCTCTTTCCTCCTTTTCCAATTTCCCTCTTTCTTTCCTAGCTTTCTTGAACACTCAAGCATAGCGGGAATTGGTCTATTGCTAACTAAAATCTATACTCAAGACAGGCTCACGGAAAAGCAGCTGGAAAAGTAACCAGAATTTTTGTGGTAGTTCATAAAATGGTTCTTTTCTATTTTCTATTAGTCTATTTAATATTCTTTAAATTGTTATATTTTGATAAATAATTGTTATTGATTTTGCGAACTAGTGAAATAAAGATATTTTCCTTTTTAACCAATCAATAGGTTTATACTAAAATAACTAGACCTCACGTCGTCATAGTCTACACGTCTATATCGATTTCCGGTCCATGCGCTATTGACACGTAGACTATTCGGACTACAGGTCTAAATTAAATGATATGTTCTCAACCTAAACTTCCCCAATAATTGTTTCGATATTGTTGATATCTATAAACTGTTTCAACAAAGAATTAGAAAACATGCATTTATATACAATGAGTGATTTCCAAAATTCTAAAAAAGTATTAAAACAGACGTATACATTACTAAAACCCTTAATAAAGTAGAAATTATGCGTTCGGTGTGTATATAATGAAGTAGAGAAATAAGAGAAAAATATCATATGCCCTTGGCAGGATTTGAACCCACGTCTTCGGTATTCTAGTCCGATGTGTTAACCACTACACTACAAGGACCAACCACGCTGGTAACGCAGCCAGAATATGAAATGTAGGGTGTTCGTGAGGATCCCAGAAATGAAAACCCCTTATTGAGTTTTTCCCTGAAATACAATTGCAAATATCCCTACTTATAGGTAATTTACAATTGGCTACTTGAATCGAATACAAATGTGCTAAATGACAAAAAGAAAAGAAAAAAAGGGGGTATTATATCTGTAACACTATGGGGGGAAAATTAAGACTATTCCTATACCCCCTCGCAAAATGTACGTAAAATTCTGAAAATCGAAGTGATCCCGTTCACCAAAATCTTTTTTTTAGTTCTAAGTTCATGGAAAAAACGTTTCACGCATATTATAATAACAGATTTATCTAGGAATATCAAGTATAATTGTTTATCCAAGAGCGCTAGGGCAAAAATTGGGGTTTTTTTAGCGTCAGACTCCGTTATATTGATGTTTTTTTAGCCGTTAGAAACTGTTTAAACTGTTACTTATCTATTCTGTTATGTGTTGGCTTGATTTTTTTAGTTTTCCCTCCTATATACGCCAAAAATACTGCTGTGACCAACGGTCCAATCGTACGTAACGAACTTCTGTATCCTATATCTGCCTCGTGACCGCTTACGTAAGCGTACGCATCGGTTAATAAATTAATAAGTTAATCCAATTTTGTTTCCCTATTTGTTTTTGTTTTTTTTGAGATTCCAAACATCAAAACCCTTTTTTTTTTTCTATTTGGGTATTTTTTGGCATTCCCAACATTAAATCCCAACGTAGTTGTTCGAATTGGGAATTCAAGGAAATTCCCAATTTGGGAATCCGGGTTTTTCCCTGTGTAGGAGAAATGTGTATATTAATATTGCATGCAACCGATAACTAATTGTTGTCTAGTCCCTCTTGTCTAACTCATCCATCTCCGTTCCCTGGCTTCAGGTCCACTCGCATTCTCGAAAGGAATTTTGAATAAAGTTGTCCCGGAAAATTTTGAACTCTTTTTGGAACAATATTTTTATGATATTCGCAATAACGATCCCACCACACCAGTTTCCCGCCATTTTAACCTAGCTAACCATTCTCTTTCTGACTTCATTGTTTTCGGTCTTTCTTTGATTAACGGCAACAATGATCGTCGCAAGACCAAAGAAATGCGGCTTATTCACCTATTGGGCACTCTTAGTCCCAATGGGATTAATGAACGCTTTACTTTCAACTAACCTTTTCTTTTGTTATTTAATTGTTTGTTTTTGTTTCCTTGCCTACCTTGTTCTCATTGGTTTCTTTTGTCTTATTCCATCTTATATACACTCCTTTCTACCACCTCTTTCTCTTTTACTCCGACGAAGGACTAGCGTCCGAAACGTCAGTAAGTTTTTTCATCTTTTTCACGGTGTATAATTTACCTTTTTATCATTACTCAATTTTCTGTTCAGTAGAATGATCATAAAGCAATGCATTTGCTACCGTCTGAACATTTGGTTAGAAAAGACAATCAAAAATATGAAAGCTTTAAATTTTGAAACATAGTTTGTTTATTGTCAGTGATCCCCCTCGATTAGCGTGGCTTTATTTCATAAAGGCTTCTTAGAGTTCACTCTGTTTGATTTTTGATCATAATTCCTGACAAGGCAATGTAAACGTCAGCCTTGTATCGGTAACAGCTTATACTGCTAATACTCCGTGGACTTATTCTTATAAAGTCACTGAACTAATACAACTTTCAACAAGGATTTAGTCAGTAATTATCTGTGACAACTTTCTTTGTTCAAGAGATCATTCATAAGCATCACAATAGGGTGTCTTAAGAGGAGATACCAGAATCAAATCACTAACATGCGGTGAGTAGTGGTAGTGTAAATAAGTAGTGGTTTTCTTATGGTAATCTATTAAATGTATAAGTCGATGGGGTCAATTGATGTTAATACTATTTCTAGAAAATCTCGAGAATCATCCACTTCTACTTTGAAGTTGAGGTAAGCACTTCAGTCCACTTTATACTGACTTGACATTTTCTCGATAGTACTTGAAATTGGTTTGTCTTGAAATTACAACTATCTTACTGCATCCTTATTACCGGACACGATTTGGATATTATGAATTGATTTTCTTACACAATTTATCACATGCAGCATTCCAGTGCATAGGTTGTTCGATAGAAAAGCTAGCTCTTCTGCATAACAATTTTTTGGTCGCTTCAATTAATCACTGAAATCATTTGAAGTGAAAGGCCTTTGAATATAATATTTCCAAACAGCAAATACGTATTACTGGTACATATTGGCATTGTTAGAATCGTTTGGCAAATAAAAGTGGATACCATTTTCGCGGCTAGGTAAAAAAAAAAAAAAAATCGGCAAATGCACTTGTTTTTTGACTGAATGCCATCTAAACCAATCAGTTGCAATGACAAGCCTTTGAATATAGTATAAGATTTTCCAAAACAGGCCAAAGACTTGTATACTGGCATTGTAAGAATCGTTTGGCAAATAAATGTGGATGCCAGTTTATTTCTAATTGAATGCATTCTAAATAAATCCGAGTTGAAGTGAAAGTCCTTTGAATATAGTACAAGATTCCCCAAAACCAAAGACCTGTTACTGACACATATTGCATGGTATTGTTAGAATCGTTTGGTAAATAAAAATGGGGTACCATTTTCACGGCTTAAAAAAAATGTACAAGTTTTTTGACTGAACATCAATAACGCCTAATTCACAAGAAGTGTTGAAAGTGACTTAATCTAAATGCGTAAAATAAAAACAATTTACGATTGAACAACCTGGTGTATTCAAGCATTAATGGACAGACAATCACTATGGGGTACTGTTAATTTCTTCTGTGCGATGAAACAATGCGAAATGATTGGTAACAATGGACAGAGATTATGTCTTTTTGTCTTCACTGCAAGCGGTCCCTGACAGATGGAAAGAGCAATACGCGCGTTTTATACAAATCGCATCTAATTTATTTTGAACCTATCTATCGTACTTTAAAACTATTTAAAGTAAATAACCTGAGACAATTCGATCTCCGACGGAGAAACCAAGCCAAATATTTCCAGAGCTCATTATCAACATAGGAGAACAGGATAGGATAGCGTATTATTTCTTTTGCGGTGATTGTTTTATTTGTGAATTAGTTCAATTGATAACAATATGTTTGTATTATGTATTAGAAGAACGACTGCAAGGATGGCAGTTTAACATCTGTGTTGCATGATCTCCCCTGGGTCTTGCAATGAAAATCGCCTTTGTACACGAAACACTTATTAAAAACACTAAACAATAAAAACGATTTCATTGAAGAAGGTTCGCAGTCATTTCAGCTTGCTTTCGTGTGACGATGATCGTTTTAAGAGTAAACGAGTTAAGCGTAGCTTCTGATTTTCGTGGAAAGTCTCGTCAATGAATGGCTTGCAGGATAATTGCCAGGTAAGTTCATAAAATAAGTGCCTACGTAAATTAAAACCGTTACCACATAAATATGCGAGTGAGGTGTGAGCTAGTCTCTCCGTATGTGCCAATAAAAAACGAGAAGAATCCCTTTAAGTGCGACTCGTCCGCGAGAGAACAATGCTTTAAATCATTAGTTCATGAAGCAACAGTATATATCAATCAATATAGTTGTTCAGTATGTTATGATGAAGAATTGATCTTGAAAACGCAAAATAATTTCCCCCTTAGATTTATAGAGGGCAAAACTAAGTTCATAAGTTTTTTAGCTATATAGTGATATTTTAAACCTACTATGGTCTATCACAAATACTTGCTAGCTCTGATTGGTAATTAATAAATAGTCCAGTTTGTTCAATCTATATCCTGTCTTGTTCATTTTAATATGGACTTCCCAATGTGACTACACTAGCAAATCGTAAGCAAGTTCATAAATAGCGTTCAAAAACGAGTGCAATAGTCACGCGTGACAGTTTTGTTCAAAGATGAAGCATAACAAAATGTCATTCTTTTAACATTTCTTTAATAATAATAATAATGATAATAATAATAATAAACATTTTTATACACGCATCTGAAAATCTCGATGCGTTAATTACAATTCGTAAGATAGATTAGAACATCAAAGTATATATATATTAATAATAATGTTTAAAATACATTAAGTTATCATGAATCATATGCTAAATCAAAGAACAATGTTTTGAGTTTAGTTTTAAATGTTTCAACTGATGGAAAAGTTCAAATGTTATCGAGTTCCAGAGTTCAGCAGCTGCTTACGAGTAAGCCCGCTGGCCATAGGTGATCTTGGGGAGATTAAGTTCGTAGATTTATAAGTTCTTGGGGAGATTAAGGTAATTCCCTTGAAAGAAATTTTGTCAATAACTTTGTCCTGAAACTTTGCATGGACATTAATTATGTTATGGACATTTAAAAACTGCAATAAAAAGATGGGGTCACCATTCTCGTTTTTTTCGCTAGATGCTCTCGAAATATGTCAATTTATGGGTTTTATAGTGAAATGCTGTAGCAACCGGAAGCTGTAATCAACAACATTTATTCAGTAAAATTAAAAGTACTTTCATATAACAAAAAGTACTTATAACTCAAAGTTTGCTATATAATCTATACTATTAAAATCATCAAAGTCATTGGATAACTTTAATTATTGAACTATTAGTGAAAAATGCAGGTATGTGCGCCTCTAGGAACGTCCAAAAATTGAACATGTCTACTATTCTCGTCAAAATATTTCAAAATCTGTTCAATAAACTTTCTTTCATATTTTGATATATAATGACAAGCATCGCATTTATCAAAGTTCTGAAATAAAAAATGGGGGTCACCATTCTCGTTTTGATTTATCTTGAAAAAACATCTAAAAAAATTCGCAGTGCAAAACAAGGGAACTACCTTATTAAGGAGTAATTTGTTAGAAGATCTATTGGAACGTGTAGGTCTGCGTACATCTATAAGTTTAGAGAGGTAGTTAGGTGCCAAACTGTTTACAGATTAATATACTTGTAGTACGTTGAATCTTAAACTTAATTCTTAACTCGAAGGGCAGCCAGTGAAGATTACGTAATGCACCAGTTATATGTTCATATTTTTTTATTCCCGCAATCATTCTTGCAGCAGAGTTCATGATTCTTTGTAATTTATCGAGATAATTTCGAGACGCTCCATATAGGAGACTATTTGCATAGTCGACCTGAGATAAGACTAGCGCATGAACTAGTTTCTTTAAACTTTCTTGAAAAACAATTTTTTATCCTCCCGATGGATTTTAAAGTCAGTGATACTTAATTGCAGGTTTCATTAATATGAGATGACATGTTCATACGTTTGTCTAAGATTACCCCTAGATCACAGACTTTGTCAGATACACTTCTGGTTTTACCAGCAACAGAAAACTGAAGTGATATCAAATGGCACAACTTTACTAACTAAGCTTGAAATATATTTCTCGAAATCCAATAAAGCGATTTCTTTCCGTTTCCCATAAGGACTAGTAGAATAGTACCACATCACTATGACCCAAAAAAAGCTTTTTCCAAGTCCAGTAACAAAAAGGTTTCGATCACATGAACTAATTGCTTTGGATTGTTTACATTTTTGTTGCCCAAAAGTTCCGACGGCAATTATTTCGAAACACTTCCATACAAATCTTCCAAACTTCGATAACTTGAAGGCAAACATATGAACTCTAAGAACTTTTAGACCATTTTTTTAAAAACGTCTGATTTCACCAAAAACGGAATGTATAAAAAAATGAAAAGACTTTTCTTTTACTCCGACGAAGGACTAGCGTCCGAAACGACAGTAAGTTTTTTTCATCTTTTCACGGTGTATAATTTACCTTTTTATCATTACTGTTTCATTAGAAACACCGTCGCAGCTCACACTAGTTTTTATATCTTCTTAAGAGTGAAGAAAGAAAGAAAGAAAGAAAGACCTGAAAAAATGATTTCAGGCTTCAATAGGGGGTCATTAACAAACGTTTCTGTTAGTTGGTACTTGTATAACACTATGCAAACTTTTCCATGCGAAGAAAGATATAACTAGCTAAAAACTAGTGTGAGCTGCGTCGGTGTTTCTAATGAAACAGTAATGATGAAAAGGTAAATTATACACCGTGAAAAGATGAAAAAACTTACTGACGTTTCGGACGCTAGTCCTTCGTCGGAGTAAAAGAGAAAGAAGTGGTAGAAAGGAGTGTATATATGATAGAATAAGACAAAAGAAACCAATGAGAGCAAGGTAGGCAAGGAAACAAAAACAAACAATCAAAAGACAAAAGGAAAGGTTAGTTGAAAATAAAGCGTTCATTAATCCCGTTGGGACTAAGAGTGCCCAATAGGTGAATAAGCCGCATTTCTTTGGTCTTGCGACAATCATTGTTGCCGTTAAGCAAAGAAAGACCGAAAACAATGAAGTCAGAAAGAGAATGGTTAGCTAGATTAAAATGGCGGGAAACTGGTTTGGTGGGATCGTTATTGCGAATATCATAAAGATGATTGCAAATGCGATCACCAAGACGGCGGCCAGTCTCGCCCACATACAAAAGATTACAGCGGGTACATTTAATACAATATACAACATTAGAAGTGGTACAAACAAAATGGTCAGTGATTTTAACAGTAGATTTAGGACCGACAACAGAAGTGTGAGAGGCTATGTGAGGACAAGTATAACAACGTTTACGAGAACAGCGAAAAGTACCAGGTTCTTTGTTAGAGGGAAGAACTCCCTTGACCAAGAAAGAACGGAGATTACGATCACGTTTATAGGAAAAGAGAGGGCGGTTGTTGAAAATAGCAGAAGTGCGGGTATCAGAGTCAAGCAGAGAAAAGTTGCGGTTAACAATGGGCTTAATGGAAATGTTAATAGGATGATACGTAAGAGTGAAAGGAATGCGGTCATTAGAGGGACGAGTGTGAGATGTGAGAGCGGTGGTACGATCAATAGTAGAAACTTTACGAATAGCGCGATCAATAACATGAGTAGGATAATTACGCTTAAGGAAGAAGGAACGCATCTCAGAACATTTAACAGAAAAATCAAGATTATCACTACACAGACGACGAAGACGAAGAAATTGCGAGAACGGAATAGCGTTAAGAGTATGCTTAGGATGAGAAGACGAGTAGAGTAAATAAGAATGAGAGTCAGTAGGTTTGTAATGGACACTAGTGCTAAGACGGTCGTCATTAACACTAAGCAAGATGTCAAGGAAAGTGACTGATGTTTCACTAACCTCCCACGTAAAGTCTAAGGCAGGGTGAAAAGAGTTAACAAAAGAGATGAAAGAATCTAAGTCATTACGCGAACAAGAAGTAGCACCAATACAATCATCAATATACCGTCCAAAAAACTCAGGTTTAGGTCCAGTATATTGTTGAAAAACAAGGTTTTCGATATAACCAACAAACAAATTGGCATAACTAGGGCCCATCTTAGTACCCATAGCAACACCGTTTACCTGCCGATAATACCGATCACCGAAAGAAAAACAATTAAGAGTAAGAACAAGTTCAGCTAAGCGTAACAAAGTGGGAGTGCTGGGCTCGAGGACAGGACGAAGATCGAAAAAATGCTGAAGAGCACGAAGGCCATCATCATTAGGAATAACAGTATACAAAGATTTGACATCCATAGTAAACAAAAGCTTAGAAGAGTTATCAGGAAAGCGAAAATCATTAAAAATACTAAGAGCGTGATTAGTATCCTTAATATAAGTAGGTAAAGACTGAACAATAGGCAACATGAGAGAATCTAGATAGCTAGAGATGAGTTCGGTAGGACAACTACAAGCAGAAACAATAGGACGACCAGGGTTGTTAGCTTTGTGAATCTTAGGAAGAAAATAGACGTGAGAAGTACGAGGAGTAATAACAAAGAGGTTTTTAGCAGTGGAAGGTAAAGAGCCATCAGAAATGAAAGAGTTAACAGTGTCTTTAACTAATTTTTGATTGTCAGGGGTAAGATCCTTATCCACTTCACAATAAAAATTAGTATCAGAGAGTTGACGTAAAGCTTCCTGTTTATACAGGTCAGAACGCCAGACAACAACTGCACCGCCTTTGTCAACGGGCTTAATAACAATGTCAGAACGATTGCGTAATTGACGTAAAGCCAACCACTCGTCCTTAGAAAGATTAGAGTAACTGAGTTTACGGTTAAGATTGAGATTAGAAATATCACGCCTCAGAAACTTATTGACGGCGACACTTATTGACAAAAAGATCAAGAGAAGAAAATTGTCCCTCGGGAGGGACCCAGTTAGACTTACGAGGACAAAGGCGCTCAAAGACATCACGTTCACAGTTAGAGTTAGAAGAGTCGGAGAAAAAAGCTTTAAGGCGAGTACGGCGAAAAAAAGATTCAGAATCTTTCTTGACCTGAAATTCATCAGATTTCTTAGCAAGAGGAACGAAGTTCAAACCCTTGCTAAGAACTGAAACCTCAGAATCAGAAAGAGGTAAATCTTCGGGAATGGTGACAACGGAATGACTAGAGACATTGTGATTGCTATGTTCAACATGTGTAAGAGGATCAAAACCAACAAGAGACACAAACTTATTACGCTTATAGTAACAAACAAAGACTGGTACAAACGGCGGTTAAGAATATAGATGTGATTACGAATGGAGGAAACTAACACTGCCGGACAGACATTAGACAATTAGACATTCACCTATTGGGCACTCTTAGTCCCAACGGGATTAATGAACGCTTTATTTTCAACTAACCTTTCCTTTTGTCTTTTGATTGTTTGTTTTTGTTTCCTTGCCTACCTTGCTCTCATTGGTTTCTTTTGTCTTATTCTATCATATATACACTCCTTTCTACCACTTCTTTCTCTTTTACTCCGACGAAGGACTAGCGTCCGAAACGTCAGTAAGTTTTTTCATCTTTTCACGGTGTATAATTTACCTTTTCATCATTACTGTTTCATGCGAAGAAAGGCATACCAGGTATTTGGTGATGTGGTACGTTGTCAAGTACCTGTTGTCAAGTGGATAAGCGTGTGTGCAAATTTGGTTGTTATGTTATGGAATGCCCTGGAGTTGCATTAATTCGAGCATGTTCGAATTGATAGTGACTTAGTTGCGATCTGTCGCTGAAATCGACATAAAATGACCAGCCGTTTATGCGTACGCGGTTTTGGGTTAAAATGCGATGTTAACACCGCCGCTCAAGTTTCACGACAAATGTTCCAGATTATAAACGGGCCTTTAGCGTTATACATTTACATAAGTAAAAGTTACTATGTATGAAGAAAGGCATACCAAATATTCGATGAAGCGATTTCGGGGCCTTCACTGATACACAAGGTGTTAAGTCCCGTGGCTCATTAAAACAAATGTGGCGTAGTAGATACTTTTATCACCGTAGGTACAAAAGGTAGTAAACTGACGTTACGGACGTTAGTCCTTCGTTAGTCCTTAATACTAGGACCTGTGAGCAAATTTGGAGCAATGCGATTGTTTTTACTGTAGCCTAGTGTGTGTGCCTTGCCTCTATGTTTGCTTGAAATCACCTATCGTTTCTTTTCTTGATAACTGAGATTCCACAGGGGTAAGAAACCTAAAGAAAGATAGAAAAATGATCGTAAGATATTGTTTAATTATAAGAATACCTTAATTATGATGATTAACTTTTATGTAATTATAGTGGATAATAGCAGATAAAGTTTGGAATACGAAAATGCGTTGCTGCACCAACGAACAGTGTAAACAAAATGTAAATGTAAATGTCAGGAGAAACTTCACTAAAACGCCTTAGCAACGCACTTCTCTTGCTAAACCCCAAAACTAATACTCTCGACGATTGATAAATAACATGTAATTTCATCCACGACTTGCTAATTAGAATAGTTGCATAGAACATAATAAAATGAAAAATCCTAGCTTTTCTACGTCATTTACTGTATCGAAATGAATTCAATAAAAACATTTTCAGTCAAATTAAAATCCACGAATTGAAACTAGGAAGTGTTAAGACATATTTTCAGAGCAAACTCTTGCCATGCTTGTTTGTAGAGTTTGTTGAACAAAGAAAACGATTTACACCCCAACTTTCTATAGACTCGTGTTAACTTTTAGGTTTAAAAATCCTACTGTTTTGTCCCTAAAGTCAAGCTCCTATTGGATATTCCAGCAACTGTTCATTAGGTGACAATTTATAAAAACTAGCAATAGGTAAACAAACAAAAACGCGGATAAATAGATACTTAAACCAACCTATATCTGAAGAACTGAGGATTTTTACGCCAATATTTTGTTTGTTAATATCCTTTGTTTGAGCCACATTCCTCTAACAAACTTGATATGAATTTATTCATTGTTACGCTGAAATTCTTTTATAAACTGGGTTAGCTTTCAGCATTACTTCCAAAACAGTATGTGTAGTAATTGAACAAACAAACAAGTTAATCACGAGCACCTGGGGAAACTTTCAATCAGACTAAGCTCGAGGTTTACATTTAGCAAGTAATTTTGAATACACAGGATTAAATAATCAATAGAAAATTTAAAATGTAGGTTTTTGAGCAAGTTAGTTTGGCAAGGGACTAAAATAGAACAGGTTAAATCAAATAGCTTTTGTTTCATCTTATTTATGCAGCTTTAGATTCTTTCCATTTTTCTTGGCACACAATTCATACAGATTCAATAGAACCGTTTGACGTCATTCCAGATTGGTTCAAACAAGAAAAGTATATCTTAGAACCCTCTTGAGATTGACCTTACAAACCACATGGCACAGCGATGTTAGATGGTACGAGTTATCCTAGTACTATCGGATACAGCCATGCAAATAACGAATGATAATGAGCTCTTGCGACATCATGAGAAGATAACAACTAAGAGATGAAAAGATTACTGGGAATGTCTCTGTGTAAAACGTCATTTTGTTTGGATGAAATGTTAGTGATATTCACCTTTTACAGCGTGTATGCACGCGTTTCTCCGAGATAAAGACCCAAAAATCTAATGTTTTCTGTTGATGAATTGTCCCATTATCCGCTTAATACTTAAAAACGCGGCAATGTGACTTAGAACGGATTAGTAGGTCCTTGTCGGTAAATAGAACTCGCTATGATCGAGTGAATTAACATGGAAACATAACATTCTAGTAGATATCAGGTAGTCGAGTTTTTCAAATCAGCGAAGACTCGCATCCTTACTACTTGGTTTCAAGAGTAACGATGGCTTCAGAAAATTTCTCTTCAGATAATATTTTCTTTATTTGTATTGCTTTTCCTTTTTTATTCTTGCTAGATGAAGTCGTATAAAAGCCAGTGAACAAAGCAGTAGCCCTCGGGAGGTATGAAGTCAGTACTGAGTACTTCCGTGGGTCTTTAGTACCGACACTTGCAGATTACTTCCTAATGTCATAAAGAGCTCAAAACAAGTAGAGATAAAAAAACTCATCCGTTGCTTATCTTGAAGTGTAGTGTTTAACCAACTAGTAATGACCTCCATTCTTTTCTGTCTTTTCGTGTTTCTTATTTATTTAGATATTTCTTCGCAAAAAATGTTCAGTTTTACTTTTGTGGATCTACACCCTATTGGCGGGCTTCTAAAAAAAATTCTTCCCAAAACTGAATTCTTCAAAACATGAATGTTGGCATCAAAAACAACTAAAATTACAAAAAAATTAGTTGATTACTCAAAGAAAGAAACCGAACCAATGCTCGCATCCGTTGTCAGTTGTCTATGGAACTTATATCACAGCGCTAAGGGGATAGGAGTATGCCATGATAAATCTTTGATTTTTCTGAATATCTGGAATACATTGATCGTTTAGTAAACCTGGTTCCAAAACTAATTGCGATTCAACGACTAATGCATGCATAACAGTAAATTAGCGACTGAAAGTATTTATTTGACGAGTAAATTTGTCTCGGGAAATATGGTGAAAACCAATATATTTAAAGCCCAACTAAAATCATATAAAATAGATTACGCTCGAAATTGGCCTACGATATTAGTGAATTTATCAAAAATTGCGAAACAACAAAGAAGTTTGATTTCAATTCAAGTGATGAAGGAGAAAAAGGTTTTAATCGTGGGAAAATTTATCTATCTACAAATATATATTAAACTAATGCTAATGCTCACATAAAGCAAATTTCTTTTCAAGAAGGGACAAAGAAATTTCAAGAATATTAGCAAAGGGTAATAAAAGTTGCATTTATTATTATTTTTATTTCATAGTGGAAGAAATACGCCATTATTGGACGACACAGCTATTCGCTTCGGACACACGAAAGGAAAACATCCCGTTCACCTCAAACTAATAAACTATTTGTAGCTTGAATATTTGGACAAATTATTACAGGGATCAACTGTCCTTCCTGAAGACTTGGCGGAAATAACATAATACACTTTTAATACCCGCAAAAATATTTTTGAGTGTTTTTTTTTTTTTTTTTGTAAGTTTGTTTTATTGTTCTATTTTGTTATTCGCGAATGTTTTCCTCTTTTACCCGCTGAACATTTCTTCATTAGAATATACGTCCATGGCAGGGAATATAACATGTCCTCTTGATCGGATGAAAAACAAAGACTTGTGAAAGAATATACAGAAAGCGTAACAAAGGATTTCAGGTGAGGTATTGTTTAGGATGGAGATAAACGGAATAAAATAATAAACACGAAAATGGAGATGAACCGAAATTGAGATCCGCTATAACATTTAGTAACATTTACCAGTCCTAATAAATAGAGAGAGAGAGAGAGAGAGAGAGAGAGCTTGTTTTTGTATGATTAGACAAGGCAACTTAATTATATTACTTGTATTTAATCGTGCTTTGTTTCGCTTTCAAAACGTAGCGTTGTGCACTTTTCCTGGAAGCTAAACGCAAGGTTTTCATAGGACTAGTTTTCATAGCAAAGTTGAATCAGTCCGACATTATTCTGTCTTATTTGGAGACCGAACTCCTCCTCTTCAGAGTGCCTGTTATTTAATACATGTTTTGTTTATAAAGAAGCCAACATCGTTTTTTAACTAGCGACTTTAATTGCTTCAACAAGTATTTAGCTCATTAAAAATAATAACTAAATGGCTTATGATCCCGGCAAAGTAACATAGATTGGACTTTAATCTATTGCCCTACGAGGCATAAATAAAAGTTTCGAACGTCTTACATTTTCGGTTATGTTAGACACTAAAATATATCAAGCACCTCTTATTGTTATATTTTTTTGACAGACATAACGGATAATTTGAACGTCTGTTGGTTGTCGTAGTATTTTTGTTTTTACGGTTTTTACACCTCCCAGTTATCCAAAGCATTTTCTTTCAACTAAGAAAAATCAGCGTGAAATTAATCTAAACGTTTATAGAATTTAGGTTTAAATGAAGAATTCATTTGTAGCGTCTGGTGGTAGTCAGTTAAGTGACGTCGATCTACGGAAGCTGCTGTTTTTCTTCACTTCAAACAGCCACTTGAGGAAAAAAGAAAAGTAATAGCACTTGCATTTGCTAACTTTCGAGACAACTTCTCCCGAGAAGCGCTTAGTGTATTTAGCATTGTTTACAAAACGTGTCACCTTTTTTCCTCTGAAATACACTTTGTACAACCCCTTGAAATAAGAAATTTGTTTGCTGTATTTGTATACAACGAGTTGCTATGTTTCTAGGCTGTTTAGCATGATAAAAGCCCCAGTCGTATTATTGTTCATTTAGTGCAATGGATGAGTTAAGTATGGAAATCTTAGCCATTACTAAACAACGAGACAAAGTAGTTTCGGAATAATTCAAATGTGTAAGGGGAATCTAATACTTTCTTTATTTTTTCAATAAAGAATGACAAACGACCTTGATTTTATTGATTGCGAGTTCTTCGATTTTCCTTCGGACATTGATTTTGTGGTGGACTTAAAATGCGTTTCTATTGTAATTTTTTTGATACAGTTTCATATAATAGCTTAGTCATTCTCACTAGTTGAATTCGGCAGGATGTCGAAGACAATAGCAACTGACATGGCACATATAAAATAATTACCCAGCCGTTCTCAACTATGATTGGCCAAGCAAACGCCCAAAAGTGGCTATAAGCCGGACTTGTAATAACCGTGTGCCAGTTTGAGAGGCTCGCACTATTGCAAAGGTGGAAGTTTTCTTTTTTTATACAAAAATTACGGTTAAGCAAAAATTCTTTACTCGTCAATGGAGAAAACATCATTTTTTGAGAGCCAAACTCAGATGCCATCACAGTTTACTTACTCGATCCCGAGTCCTGACGATAAAAATCTGAAACGTAAACGACGAAGGAAATCCCAAAACCAACAAATAGCTCAAAGACACGCAGCAAATCTCCGTGAACGAAAACGCATGCAAAGCATTAACGAAGCATTCGAGGGACTTAGAAAACACATCCCGACATTGCCTTACGAGAAAAGACTGTCCAAAGTGGATACTTTACGCTTGGCAATAGGTTACATTGGATTTTTAACAGAGATGATCAACTCTGATATGAGTCACAGTCAAGCTTTGCAACCTTCACGAACAGAACAACCAAGAAAAGTGATGATATGTCATCGAGGATTCGGTAAGAAATCATTTTTATTCCGTTTATACAACTGCACTATAATTATTCAAGTTCGGTTTCAATCCATCTGGAGTTTTCTCACATTCATGTAGCGACCGTTCCTCAAAATATGACGTTTTGCTTATTTTTGCATTTTTGCTAACAATAACTATGAGTATTCATTTTTAATCATTTCAAGAATTATCACATACCTAGCTTTGAAAGACGTCTATTAAACCAAGATTTAAGCATTATGCTCCTCTTCATCATAACTTTGTTTAATAATTTGTTTGTCTAGCATTTTCAGTACAAAAAAACCTTTGCTCATTTAAACTTTTGTGTTATTGTAAACAGCTTCACAGAATGAATACGGCCTTCCACCGTTAACTGGCCATTCACTATCATGGACTGACTCCAAAAAGGCCAAACCTGTAACATCAACTATGACTGCGAAAATTTGGACACCCGAAGACCCTAGAATGGATAATCCTTCAATGTTTACGTCTCCGTTATGAAAGTACAACTACGACTTAGTCTTTCTTGGGGGGAAACAAAGTTAATGCCAATTGTATTTTAACAAAGTTCAATTTATTTTTTGATAAACACAAAAATATACTGCTACATAGAAACATGAATAAGATGGATTTGCACTTTTTATGTGCTTTCCTTGCTTATCGATAGGATATCCTCGACCTGGCGTGTCGTTAGACTGTAATATAGTGGACTGCTTGGTTAAGATAAAAGGAAATATTTAAATAGAAATCTAACGAATCTTGTAAATAGCTTTAATAGTCAATTTTTTCATATCAAATACAAATTATATATATTAAAATTTTTATTGAAAAAGAAATTGAGAAAAAATACTGAAAAAAAATAAAGATTTCCTGAAAAAAATATATGCATTTATGTATGATTTATCTGGTGGGGTTGATCTTTGATCGAGTTACTATCAAGCAGTTTCTATAACCGTGTGTGATCATGGGGGATTTTACTTAAAGCTTTAGGGTAAGACAAAAGGTCTAAACAACACGACACCAGGAGATATTATTACGTTGAACCATTCGTTTGTGCTCTACAGTGGCTGACCATGCATGCAAATGAGACATTAATGAGTTTAGACTGAGCCCTTTTGTTCCACATAATTTGAGTCCTTGATACTGTATCTCAAGTTTAAACTTCAAATAGAGTCGACAAGCAAAAGGTGCATCTCTTGCTCCACAATTCTTTGTTTCTGGCAATGGTTTGTTTGGTGTGTATTGTTGGGCATATCTACATTCCTAATCTCTAAGTTTTTTTACGTGGGGTGGGTTTCTCAACTTTTCCGCTCTTAGCAGACCTTATGGCACCGACACTATCTCACCAAGAGTAAGTTTTCCCCCTCCAACTACCTGTTTCCTAAGAGCAAGTGTGTTAGGGATACGATCATTGACTTATCTCGTTCTCACAACGACCAAAAAAGCATTTCACTGTTACCATCTTTCACACGTGGACCATATTTGAAGAAAAAACATACAACATTTGTGTTTGTAGTAATGGGATAAGAGATAATGCAAAAACAAGGCAGTTATGGCCTTTGGTTCCCATTAAGACAAAATACTTGTAGAGCCGTAATTAACTAAGTCTGCTCAAGTGCGGAGTAGTTTAAGATTGAGCATTCCACAATGGGACGTGGATAATTAAATGGGGTCCACTTACACAGGGAGCACGTGTACAGCCAGGCCTCACTGAGGGACGCATTATATATACGCCCTAAATCTTTACACTGCATTAATCGATATACTTTGTCTTCCCCAGACAAATCAAATTTCTTTAACCCGATATACTTACTTAAAATGTTGTTATTGAGAGGCACTGGCTGTATGCACGCATGAGGCGTTAGCCCAGGCAACAAAGGGGGATAGAGGGCCAATGACTATGGACATAAGAAGATTCCCTTAGATTATACCTTAAAGGTTTGGCTAATTGTTTCTGTCGGTGATGTCGGTAAGCTCTTTTGTAAAGATTAACCTAGTGTCCGTTGCTGGGTCTAATGGCCTTCTTTCCTATCCCAGCTGCAAATGTGTAATTGTTTAACAGACAAGCAGCAGCTGCGGGGTGACTTTTCAAGAAGAAGAGCCATTAATAGAAAGATGGAACAGGTATTATGTGCACACACGCTCTAGAATTTACACAATTGGCAGCAACCTGCGATGGCATCAATAGGTTTTTTTTTCATTCAATCACCACTAGGGACTATTCTGTGGAGACAAGCCATGATTGGTCCATTCACGACACATGAGGTTTGTAAAGGGCCGTCTAAATTGTGCACTACTGGTCTGATATCCTTTATTCTAAGCACCTATATCTTTGTCTTAATTGTCATGCTCGTTTCTCATTCAACGCAGGCAAGCATTTTGTTTTGAAGAGAAAATGAAAAGAAATATACAAAAGCCTACACTCCATAATTCATTATAAGGAGTAGGTAATCCCAAATGTTGGGGAGTTCTGACGAGTTGAGAGTAACATTTTGAACGAGTAACTGCAACTTTAGCTTCATATCTTTATTAAAGGTGTTACCCACGCCATGCAGTGAATTAGATTTCTTTTGTTTGTAGAGATTTAAATAGGTGAAGCAGATGTTTCTGAGCTTTAAAATAAACCATGAATGTATAATCAATATGGGTAAGTTTGCTCATGGTTTCTTGTATCGTGCTCTGCTAAAACGTACCCAATGAACCCTTTGACCATACAGGTACAGGAAAGGAATGTGCCAAGCCTAGCTGTGTGGGCAACAACATTTAGAAACTAAACTAGGTTCATTTTATCGAGAATTGTTTATAAAGTGAAATATTTTAATTAACGGTGGAATAGTAGAAGCATTGTTCTAACATAATGTCAACACATTGACTGTAACACTCGAGAAGAGCGTTTAATGCCCATCGTAAAACATCAAATATGGAGCACGTTGGAGCTTATTGATTCATTAAACAGGCAAGGTTTTTTATTATGAGGATGAAAAGAATAGAAACGATACGTTTTAAAGACCTCGTTGTTAAGTGGATACGTTCACGAGTTAGGGATTTCCTTTAACGTGGGGAAATTCCTATTGTTTTTCGAAAATATTCACAGTATTTATGCAAAACCTCGAGGGTCTTTTGGCGTTTCCTCAAAATCTCAGTCAGGAGATTACGGATCATGATTTTTTTTGAGCACGTTCAATGAACAAAGTCGCACACTCGATGACCTGCCAGAAATTCAAAACGGAAACATCGATAACAGCCTATGATTTGTGAAAAAGACGTCAAATTGTTTTGCGCATGCGCTGTCTCAGCAGAAAATTCAACGAAAAAACAAGCCTAAGATTAAAATGTGTGCTGACTTTGAAGCATCGCAATCGGCTGCTGTAATGAAGAGGTTATAGACGTCTTTCTCGCGTAAAAGGTGCAAAGCCTATCTTTTTTGGCTTCGTAGACTCATTTCCCCAACATTTATTTGCCACATCGTCGGTTCGAGTGAACCCCTCCATGAATATTTAATGACTCCAGTCATTAGCTCAAAGATTCGCATCTCTACTTTGTTTTGAGCGACGGTTTTTTGTCACAAGGTGCCTCTACTGATGGTTGAACGACATGTGCATGGTTGAGCGGCAATAGGCGTACAATCAGTACTTATAATCTCCTGAGGCATTAAAGGATGTACTAATCACTTTCACGAATTTGATGATAAAAGGCTATATTATGATCCCAATTTCACTTTTATAAATCATCCAGTAGATAACCAAAGGTAATCATCAAAATATTCTCTCTTTCTAAATTCCAGCAAGGTATAGAATTACGGGGGCGAGGGCCTTGAAGTATCCGTAAGCACAGCCTCTATTTCGCTCGTTTTTGTTATTAAATTTGCTTTCTCTCTTTAGTAAACACTCTGTCGGTTTTGTTTCAAGAAATTTTGTCAAACAATCGGCCAAAATTTTCATCACGTTGGAGCTCCCAACAAAGATAAAGAATAGCAGCTATTATGCACTTAGTGGTGCTATCTAACGATATAGAGTTATTAATCTTTCAGCCAAAGAGATACATATACAGACCACGTGCACAACGACCTCTCTCAAAGGCTGTTGTTTTGCACCAACTGTAATAAATGCATATGTGTTTAGTTAAACTAAAGGGCAAAGGTGAGTTGCGAAAATCTTTGTTATACTGTCGATCCAGTGGTTTATTAAAGCTCTGTGGGTTGTTTATGAAGTCAAAGAGTGAGGAAAGACTGCTCTTAAATTTGGAAATAATGTACCCTAATCTGTGAGAGCTTCAAAAATTTCAGACAAAACACAGGCTGAGCTCTACTGAAAAACAAATTCCCTTTTTATGTAAGCCTTTTTTCTGCTTCAATTTATTGCCTTTTATAAAGGTTTCAGTTTTGGACATGAGCTAAACAAAGACCATAGATATTAATAAGACTTACTTCCTATGGTGAAAAGAATCGATGGCTTATCGCGTTACCGGTGGCAATTAAACTAGTACAAATAATTAAGACTGAGGGATAATATGTTGAATAAAATATATCGAGACAAAGCACCTCTAGCGGTACGGTGTAACAAGATAGCTTTTTAATTTAGACACAGAATAGAAATTAGCAGATGAAGAGTAAATAATATGATTGGCCATCACACATCGTGGAATTTGACTTCAAAATTCAAAAATCTAATTAAAGAAAATAAATACGTTGAGTCAAAAGTATTAGAGAGGATGTAAGCAAGAGTACGGTTTAGCAATTACTGCTTTGTATCGATTTGAAGATGTAAAAAGCTATCCTTGAACGAATGTACGAAAACGTTTTGAATAGACTAGAGAGTTGACACAATTTATAAGAAGGAAAAAAAAAACACTATTCCTTTATATTGGTGTACACTTTTGGTAACAGTAGCATTTTGAGAGCAATTCCTTTTTATTTTAACCATTTCCTTTTTTTTCTTTTTTGGTAAATCTGGTTTGATTCAATGCTAAACATCTACGATCGGCAAGCCTTTACTAAGCGAATAAAAAGTGTGGCGACACATCCACACAGTGTAAGGTTTCTTCGGCTTGAGTCTTTGGTTGTAATTAGTTCTACAAATAAGTGATTTCCTATCTGGATTTCTTCCAATCTTGAAAGGTTCTCGAGTTTCCTTTGAAGTCTTAATACCCTAAGCAGGAAAATTATCGTCACCGAAGCAAAACTGAAGTTTTAGCATATTTTATTCTAAATTAAGACATTGTTTTGACCCCAAGTGGACGAAGTTGTTGAGTTTTAAAAGGGGATTTTACCACTTCATTGAAAAGGACCCTAGCTTCTGTCTCTTTAATCTGTATATCCTCAATAGACTATCTTCATTGAAGAAAGGATACAATGCAGAATAGGTCTTGTCAGGAAGATCTTTGTTTCGGTCTTCAAATAATTCAGACAGCCCTATACGTCAAATATGCTAATCAGTTCTAAATGCCATATACAACATAATGACACGATTCTAGCTATTACGGCCTTCAATTAATGTATTCTTCATTAATAACTGTTTGTTTAGATTACAGCAGCTGCTTGCTGAAGGCCGAGAACCGTGGGAACTTCACATATGGCTACAATAACATATCAATGCAAGAAAATGTGAGCAATTTTAAACGAAGAAATAAAAAAATACCAGTAACATTAGATAATTGGCACGAAGTATCTGACAAATCAGTGAAGAAGCATTAATGTAATAAAATCACCCAGTGTTCGATGGAAAAAGATCTTTTTCGATGGATGCCTATAATTAGGACATATCCTATCGTTTCAAGATATTGTTTACCATATTTTCCTACAAATCCCGTTCTTTTTTCTCGTTATTTAACGCGATTGTATATAATATAAGCAACCTTTAAGTTTAAGAAGAGGACTCATCTTTGTGGAAATGTTCTCCGCCCACAAACCTTCACAGAATAACACTATAAATTTCTTTAGAGCATCAGAAAAGATATATAATTCAAGTCGACGCTAAATTAAACTTCGACCAACCTGTTATCGGACACAGCGGAAGTAGTGTTAATTTATTGTATTCAAACAAAATTACTTTGTGAATCAAACACCAATAAAATGAAGCTTTAACAGGGTTTTAATAGCGAAGGAAAAAGCTGAGTTGACACATTGTGTACACTTTATGTATACATTTATCTTTGAAACTGTGTTCTTCAGCGTTAAAGCGAAAAGAAGACCATTAGCAAATGGATACGCGTTCTCTTTCTCAAAAAACTTGTTTGCCCAAGCAACCTAGATGACACTGGCAAAGCATGCGGTCCAGCAATAATAAATATAGATTTTGAAAACTCGGCAAGTGACTCCCTCCTGTGCCTTGTCTTCCTAGTACATCTAAAGACGGCTAATTATGTTTCTGTGGGGTTCACTCTATTCTATACTTGACAAAAAAGAAAGGAGTTCTACACTCATCAAATATACGACTGCCGGAGAGTGTTACATTTTTTGTTTTATCATTTCAATCAATAACTCTTTGAACTCTAAGTACGCTTCCGTCTCTAATATCTTTATATCTAATCCCCAAAAGATCGAGTAAGAATATTTTGAATAAAGATTTCAAGAGGTTTTTTTTCTAAAATCCATTTATTGCAAGTATTTTATTTTATTTTTCCTTCTAGCTTGGGAAATCTTTTAGTTATACAGTCTCATTAAGACAGGACTGTAGTCTAAATACGCTTCCGTCTCTAATATCTTTTCTAATCGCCAAAAGTAAAGAACATTCATAAATAAAGATTCGACGACAGCCGCTTTCCTTGAATGACAACATGCCAAATACTTTAGTCTTCCTCAGTGTGATGAAATCTTTTCTTCGTGAAGAAATGATTATCATGAATCTGTATGATTTTGAATTCATTAAATTAATAAAGGGCTCCCTGTGTCTTCCTTATTATTATATGATAAAATATTAATAGTTGGACATACAATAGAGAGATACCCTAGCATTTTAATTTCAACAGTAACAGCTGATTCTGAGTTTTTGTCGGAACTCTAAACTTTAAATGCAATTAGATACAAGAGTTCCCAGTTTTCCATAACTAAGCTTAAAGTTTCATTATCTTGGAATAAATGAAAAGAATCAAAATCCTGCTCTTCTAGATCTACTCGCTTCTCTCGTAGCAAACAATCAAGCCGCATTTTTGATCAATACTGATGGAAAACGCCCATGTGATGAGATTAAAATTTCTTCGAATTATTTGAAATTAGCTCAACATTTTTTCATTTCTAAGTAAACATGGTTACCTTTATTTTTTGTTTTGGTTGGAAATATGAACCGAAACTGCATTTTAAAACGACAAAAAAATATATTATATTCTTTCTCTTCAATTTATTGAACAGGAAATGATTGTTCTCGACTGTATCAATCGTTAAAGAAAAGTTATAACGAACTCGTATTGATGAGATAGCAAAGAAAAGACATCAAATAAGCTCAAACATTCAAAATAAAACAGATCCTTTCTGATATCGAAGAAGTGTCCATTAAACTACGAGGCACTACGGCCTAAGGTGTAAATCCCTAATACAAAGCCGGAAAACTGATATTTTAAACATTCCCTCTATAGAACTGGAAAATTATTTTTGCAGATGATGAATTCTCAGGGGTATGAAACCTTTCCTTGAATACTAACTAGATTTTCAAATGTTTTTAACAAGAGGACTGAAGATAAAGACACAAAGGTGACTATTTTTTTTTTTCTTTTTTTACTTTGGAATTTATCTTGCAATCTGAGAAATAAAGGTGTTACCTAAGAATGTTCGTTGCTATCTGATGGGAATTCCTTGTAAGGATATATTCATGTCTCAAAAACGTTTCAAATTGATGTAGTGTTGCTGCAACTAGCTTTAAGGACAGGTGTGCCTTGTTTAAGCTACAGTGATTAGAGAGAAACGTCGGAACCAAAGGGACTAATGAATACGGCACGTCCTTACAACTATTAAGCCTCTCGAGTCTGTATTTTCTAATCAGTATTTCCTTCACTGGGTGACAACTGTTTTAATGAATTTTTGATGGAAATATCCGATAGCCTAACCTAAAGAATATATACATGACAAATATTGATTCGGCCGAGCTATACGAGTCTTATTTCATCCCGATCAATATTCAATTAAGGCATCCGATCGATGAAAACAACCATTAGAGGTAGCTACACGTAATCTCACTTAGTAGTAAGACATAAACGAATGTATGTAAAGGCTTAGTAGACACACTAAGATAAATCGTAATTCATATATTCACATCACGTTCAAGTGCGAGGGAATTGTTTGAATAATTTTTGTATTGAACTAATATTTTCACGGGGTCGATCAAAAGAAATGATCTAGGCGGTAAACAGAATCCAATTTGGTGATTATTGAAATGAAATGAAACTAGTTAACTTAAAATTTTGAAAAAATTATTCAACGAAATTGAAAAACATAGAGTAACTAGGAGACAGAATCTTGATATTTTAATAATGAGCATGTTTCGGTGCTTTTTTAGCGAGAGGGGGAGGGGTGGATAATTTTCGGTTTATAAGTACAGATATAAAACTCTAGATGATTCTATGGAATTATTAACACACAACTTATATTTAAAAAAACTGGATTATATCATATAATAAAGCAAAGTAACTAAAGTGTGTCAGTACAATAGTCAAAATTGCTTGTAGACCTTAAATTTTTAAAGACGCTTTGGGCTGTCGTAGCAACAACCGGTACTAAGGCGATCTTGTTTTTCTCCGTTAACTTTTGTAATTCAACGACAAATCTGAAATTCAATTTTGTTTAAAAAATAATATTAGCCTTATTGTCATGAATATTATGCCTCAGCGTTTTCAAGAAAAAAATTGGCTGAGCGGAAAATTTGATGAAGAAGTCGAGTTGGAAAATTGACTCAGTGAGAGGTCTTTATGAACTCTCCACAAAAATAACATCAATATATAAAATATAATATAAATAATATAATATAAATATATATATTTAACTTTTCTAGTTCATTTTTGACCTGATGATAAAAATGACGTTGTGTAACGTCGAAACGTCGTCACATTTTAAACATGTTTTTATCGTTCAATTTTATTATAAAAAAGATAACAACAGCAAAAAATATCGTTATAGAAACATTGGACTAGCTAACTTGGTTATGTTATTAATGACACAATCATTCATGGGGCAATGCTAACAGACACATGCACATATGTAAATGAATATCTTTCCCTTTAAAAAATAACCCTCGATTGTAACAAAAATTGCCGGGGGAAAAATTTGAAATATGGCGATAATATCTGACACTGATGATTTAATAGGAGAAAAAATAAAACTATTATATTAAAGTAGTATTTCTCTATCAAGGCTGGACTTAAAAAACGTGGAAAGCGTATAAGATTGTTAAAGATGCTGATATTTTATCGGAAAAAGCCCAAAATAAAGTATTTGAAAGTTTAATATTAATCTATCGAGACTGTGTACTAAGAAACCGTTAAAGTACCGACTTTCCTTAATTTTTCTTAGGCGGCTTGGCGTTCCACGAAAATAATGTACTACTTGTAGGAGTTTTGAAAATCGAAGAAGTGAATAAATCTGCATTACACACAAAAAAATCTAAGAATTAAAATTTCTAGGCAAAGTTTTTCACAATACAAACCTTAATTCTGGTGAACTTTCTTTCTGTATGGAATCGGCGAAAAAAGAAAAAAAAAGAAGAAAAAAAACAAAGCCTTGGCTTCCCTTTGTTTTTAAATTCTATGGCTGATTCCATTTTTTCTATGTGTTCAATGTTTTCCATGCATATAGGTGTATCGAGCCGGAGCAGTTTAAATGAACAGAACATCCGAGTAAATGAACTTAAATGTGATTTCCGAATCTGTTTTATCTGAATTTTGCATCAAGCCGTGAGAATTTTCTGAGAGAAAACCAAAGGAACATATAGTGGTTTTCTCACGGCTGTTATGAATTATCATTTCAAATTATTTTTATAAAAAACTTAAGAGCAAACAGGCTCACTGTCTCCATATGTGTACATTCCAAGGGGTTGACCGGCTGTAAGACTATTTTCTTGAATTTCCATCAAGCTACTCGCCATCTAATAAAACATCAAATTTTTTAAACAATATTCTCAGGCGCTTTCACTAATTTTTTAATATAATTTCTCTTGAATTCTAGATACTGAGATTCGATTTTATTCAATGTTATGTATCTTTCGTAAGAAGTCTATTAAAAATTCAGAAGCTAATTGTTAGTCGATTGGACTGATTTCCTCAGGAATATCTCTTAAACATAAGTACTTTCCTGTTATTTTTTAATTAGCTTGCAAGATTCAATCAGTTGTTAATGGACTTCGTTATTTTTGTAATTTTGTCAAACTATTTATATCACTCTGGTTAGTCGCTTTATGAAAGATTCACGAGTTTTAGCGGAAAGCTGAGTAAACAATACGACAAGAAAATAAGAGTTTTCGAAACTGCTCTGTCTCACCTGGTTTATCCTATTACAAATGTCATCAGGCGACATCAGACTTGATCAAAAGTCAGCCAAAACCGAAAACAATAAAAACAAATATATTTTCGGGAGTTAAACATGCAAAGCTCAGGAATAATGAATAGTGTGGCAAATATGTCAAAGTGTTATTCATCTAAATATTTTTAATCAGTACGAATATCAAATGCTTCAGTCTACCAATTTCGTGATTCAGTACAGACAATATCAACAAAAAACACATAATATTCAAAAGTCAGATCATTAGCACAGAGGGGAACGTGGAAACAGAATTGAAGTAAACAATAAGCTCCTAGAAATAAAATCATTTCCGCAATGTCAATGTGTTGATGAAATCCTAATATACTGCGAATACGGCAGTTTTTTTGTCACAGTGCTGTGCCAAGAGAGAGACTTTGACGTAGCTGTTAATCTTTTATTGTCGCACCATGCTTCTTATTATTCTTTTTCGTGTTTAACAGAGACATCCTTGATAAATAATTAACACTCTTTTGATTGAATTTACGTTCTATACAATATGATTGAATTTAGTCTCAAACAAAATTATATTAGAAAGTCGTTGTTAAAGGACTTCGGGCCCAATATTGGCTTTTAGGATAGAGTCTCTAATGATGTTTCTAGTTAGAAAGTAAAATATCGAGACTTTAATGTCAGTATCTGAGTACAATGCTATAACTGAGCATGAGGTGAAG
Organism: Actinia equina; assembly: GCA_011057435.1. Classification (NCBI taxonomy): domain Eukaryota; kingdom Metazoa; phylum Cnidaria; class Anthozoa; order Actiniaria; family Actiniidae; genus Actinia; species Actinia equina. The sequence continues at coordinate 313,686 of WHPX01001012.1, forward strand.
TTTGAGAACATCATTTTGTTTAAAGAAAACGATTTTGAAAGCCAATGCAAGATCAGAATCAGAATTCTCACTAATCCTCGCTTTGTTTTTTTAAAGCTTTGTAACAAAATCTGAAGTTTCCTCTTAATTAATATTGTCACCATTAGCAGTGTGTAAATTTTTAAAGTCCATGAATATGAAGGCTTACTAAAGCTTTAAAGTCATAAAAAGCACTTCAACGCACGTCTTTAGGTCTCCATAGTCAAGAGAAATGCAATCAGAAGTATCAATCTTATAATACCACATCTCTCTATCGTGTTTCAGGTAATACTAGTCAACTTTATACATTTGAGAAGTAATTAAACAACAAGTGTATGTATGTGTCTCTGGATTCATCACACATCACCTCAAAACGAGGCCCTCAAGAGCTCCCCTGTCTTAATTTACCAGTAACTAGATGTCACTGGGACAAAACTAGCCGGGGATAATTTTCTATTCCTTTTCTTCTTCTTTTTTTTATATCTGTATAGGCAAGCTAGTTATTATAAGTAATTATGATGTTAGATACAAGAGTTCAAAAAATAATTTGATGTACTTCATATACATGATAATGAATGAACTTTGGCGAACTTTTGAACAGTTAAGGTAAACTCAAACAAAGAAAGTCAATAATTAAAAAAAGCAGATATCTATACCAAAACTGATTCAAAAGCGCGACAGTTAGAACATACCTACAATTTTAATGCTTGTTTTCTAAATTAAAAAGAGACTGCTTAATGTTGAAGGTATGCAGCTATGTAATTTAAAATATAAGGCGTAGTATTTAATTATGTAACCACCTGTTTCTAATCTCTCAACACCTCAGACTCACAACACCTCGAATTATATTATTTTGACCACACCTATGAATGTGTAACCGTTCACAATTCACAAAAGCTACGATCTTTAATACTAATTTCTAATGATGATTAGAGGGCGAGCCTCTGGCAATGAAGCAAACCCTTCGCATAAATAATAGAGAAAAATGTTCACGAATAGAAGTGTTAAGGTTTGTACCTCTTTTGTTTGAAAAGTGCTTTATCAATAACCTCCCATTATCTTAACGATCTATGAGATTACAGTTAATAAATTCTACAAGGTGTGTGGAAAACGCAACCGCTTTATAAGCAAATACAACATGTGCACTTTTCACTTCAGCAACCGCGTATTCCAAACTCAACGAATTGAACAAAATAAAAACAAGTTAATGAAAAGTATTCTAAGATATCGACGTGGGAGGCTAAACATCGCTGAACAATCTTGAAACCCCAAAGATACTAAGTACCAAGTACAATAAGCAGGCAACATTTGGAAAACCATAAACTTTCTATCGTAGGTGGAAAACAATTAAAACTATTAATGGGTTTCTGCAGTAATCATTAAAAACAACTATAGACTTGTAGGCTAAGCTTGCAACGATGCATTTTGAACATTGTGTCAGTTCTTAACTATCACAAGAAATTGTAAAAGTGTGCCTTCTAAGAAAGCTTTCTATGACAATTGTTACAACAAAAAAAGGGAATAAAATAGTATTTGAATCTCGCATTATGAATATTTCTGATGATGCCAGAAACATGATCTCGTAGTATTATTACGATGAATAGGAAAAATCAGACGATAAGAGTTACCAAAAGAAGTTTTTACTATAAAACGTTTTAGATTTTTTGTAAGAAAAAAATTGCGTGTTTCTCCCAGAACATTCAATAAGGCGCACTTGTAGCTGAATTTTGAAAATAAAAAGAAAACATTTAATTTCCCTCGTGGGTATATACAATGGCTTTAATAGATGAATTGTCTATTGCTTGTGACAAATGACTTGGATTAAAATAAAAGATCGGCATTTAACTGGTCAGATATTCACGTAATGACCTCGTAGAAACAAAAGGCTCTTTAAGAGACACGCGTTGGAAGCTGCTGGTGCGATGGCCAATTTCGATTCATGTAACTAAAACTAAAGCCCTGTTTTTGAGCACCTATGAACCTATAGCTGGGGTTTTATAGGCATGGCTATAAATCCCAGAGGAGCAGCAATAACTAGCAATAACTCAACCTTTGATTTTTCCATTTCAAATTTACTGCATGAGTTTATAAATGTACAAGTTCTTTTTTTGATACGCGCTGCGCTGCCGTGATCTCAAGATTAGCAGCACTTAAGCTTCAACAGGAAATGCATAACATTTCATCGTTATCAGTTGTTTAATCGACCTCTATGATTTTTCACAAATTAATCATCTTGAAACTCAACTGAATGTCAATTCAAAATCCCCGCTATACTTTTTCACTTCGCAGGGGTTTTCACGAATAATGTCTTATATCAAAAAAGAAATTCAAAGAGATAATCTAGGATAGTTACAAAAGGCCGGAGAATTAAATTTAGAAGATATAGTTGATATATGAATGTAGAGTTCTAGAAATGCCATGTGGCATATCACTTGTGCTGACGTAGAGTTTCATTGAATGATTCTGGGGATATTTTGGGGCTTCCTCGAGTACCTTAGTTGGCGCTCTCATCAATAAACCTCTACTATCAGATTATTAACATGGTGATAGCATTCTATAATAGTTTTTGCATCTGATAAAACTTTTCTCTAGTCATCACTGATTTTAGTTTTAGGTCCTTTCCTAAACGTCTAAGAAGGCAGAGTACCCTCTTTTTATGGGCGTGTTTTCTAAATAGCTAGGATTCAACAAATTTCATGCACAAATGAGAAAAGTTCTATATGTAATCATAAATAAAGCCTATGAATATACTGGTAGCTTATTGGCTGCTGCAAAAGAACTGTGCATTAAAGCAGCATGTTTGAATCGCTTTTCGGACTTACGTAAGTTCGTTCAAAGTTATTCCGTAAAATGCATCATAAGTTATACGTATGATAATGAAATGGTGATTTATGACCTGCAATCGTATTCAGTTGTTAAACTAGTATTACTTTGAAACAAACCGGTGATAAATGCAGTACTACTGACATCGTTCATGAAGTAGAACCGCTTTTACCAAGGACAATACATAGTTCAAGAAGACCAGTTTTGCTTGTCTAAAGGCAAAATAATGACCTGCAATCATAGAGTGTTTGACCGTCTTTTGATAGTAGACTGGTGTTATGTGCTAAGCCTAATTCACTGAAGTAGAACACATTTGCTAAAGACAGAAAGAAAATAAAAACCTGCAATTATAGTGTATTTGACCGGACCCCCGCGGTCGTTTAATACCAAACCGGTGTCAAATAAAATCTTGTTCAAGTACACTACTTTTGCTAAAGACTAGAAGCAAAATAATGACCTGCATTCATACAGTTGTTTTATTGTCGTTTAATAGCAGACCAAATTAATATTAGTTAACTGAAGTACATACACACCTATTTTGCTAAACATGCACAAGAAGAAAAATAATGACCTGCAATCATACATGAGTTAGTTAATTTTCACTTAATAGCCGACAATGGTGTTAAATGAACACATATTTCAAGTAGGACACTTTTGCAAACACTAGAAGCAAAATAATGATCTGCAATCTTACACTAGTTAACTGTCGTTTAATAGCAAACTTATGTTAAATGAACACATAGTTCAAGTAGAACACTTTTGCTACTAGAAGCAAAATAATGACCTGCAATCTTACAGTAGTTAACTGTCGTTTAATAGCAAACTTATGTTAAGTGAATACATAGTTCAAGTAGGACACTTTTGCTAAACACTAGAAGCAAAATAATGACCTGCAATCTTACAGTAGTTAACTGTCGTTTAATAGCAAACTTATGTTAAGTGGATACATAGTTCAAGTAGAACACTTTTGCTAAACACTAGAAGCAAAATAATGACCTGCAATCTTACAGTAGTTAACTGTCGTTTAATAGCAAACTTATGTTAAGTGAATACATAGTTCGAGTAGAACACTTTTGCTAAACACTAGAAGCAAAATAATGACCTGCAATCATACAATATCTAAACGTGTTCATGCAATATGTAGTTGAAGTAGAACACTTTTCTTAAAAAAGCATTAGAAGCAAAATAATGACCTGCAATCATACATGAGTTAATTGTCTTTTAATAGCAGACCGGTGTAGAAGAAGCGGAATAATACAAGCTGAACGGCTTTTGCCATGCAGTAGTTAATCGTCGTTTAAAAACAAACTGCTGTCAAACAAAATACATAAACCAAGTAGAACACTTTTAGACTACTGAGAAGCTTAGCCGTAACGGATCAGCAACAACAGTGGCAAATACCAGGATTTAAGAAAGGGAGTTTCCAAAATGACATCCAAGCAGAAAAGGCTTGCGCAATCGGCTTAAGGAAGGGGGATTCCAATTTCATTCTACTGAGCTTAAAGTAGATAATCGGTTTTGACAAGATCTCACACTAGAAGAACAATAATGACATGCAATCATAAAGTAGTTAGTCGTCTTTTGAATAGTTTAAACCTGGCGTTAAATGCAATATTAAGTTCAAGTACACTTTTGCTAAACAATAGAAGCAAAATAATGACCTGCAATCATAGTTAATCGTTTTACAATTTAGCAAACCGGGTGTTAAGTGCAATACTGCATCACTTTAATACTAAGAAGCTGAATAATAAAATATATCGCTCAAGTAGAATTCTTGGTTGTTAAGTTGAAGTGTTCTTTCATTCAGATATGTAATAAATAGGCGGCTGTCTTCAAAAGTCAATTAAAGAGTTTTATTCATGAGCTGAGTCTTGATACTGTTATTGTATTAGATAATTTGTTGTGGCTACTTGTCGCCAAAAAATAAAAGATAACAAATCTTGTAATTAAAAAAGAAATAACTGTTATTGTAATCAGTTAATTATAGTGGGCAGGAGCTTTTGGTTTTCTTTCTTCTTGTAAACGATTCGATTCTCGTAAGCATTTTAACTGAACAACATGAAAGAGAAGAATTTGATAGACTAAATTGACATATTGTGAATTACTTCTAGCAACTTCCTTAAAAACTATTTTAAGTAGATCATCGTTGCCGGGTCAACTATCAAAGCAAATAGAGCGTTTTAAAAGTTTGACGTCAGTCATTAAGAAAAACGACTTCCAGTCTAAATCGAAAAGCAGTTCATACTATTTTTTCAAGCTCAAATTCGTGATAAGATTTTCTTCCAATGTTGTAATTGGTTCAGGTTAAGGTTAAATATTGAACACAATTATTTTGTCGTAATTATATTTATAAGACTACAATACATATTATATACAGTTGACGTTTGTGAAGCCATCGAAGAAAAGACTTATTCATGAGCTTCTATTGATGAGAAATCTTTGATCGTTTAGATTTATGGTGTAATAAAATACATTAATTGTAGAAACTAATACGGTTTCTTGAAACGGCTGATGCAATCGTAGTGCAATCAGTGTGACGTGCCTCTTCTAGATATTATATCTTATAAGTTCATTATGTATACCGCAGAGGGGGAAGGGGGGGGAGAGGAATTTGTTTGGGGGGGGGGGGGGGTCATTTTTCAGGAGTTCAATGGGAGGATGTTAAAATATTTTTGTAATGGTAGAGGGATGCTAATTTTTCTGTCAACAACAAATGATTATTAAATAACATATAAAACTCAACAAGAAATTTAATGAACAAGATAATTGTACACCACTATCTAAGTAACATTGTAATCTTGATCATCATCATCATCATCAATTTTATCACTATTGTCATCATCATTATCATGTAAAGGAAACACGTTATAGATATAACTTCGCCCCCAAATTATTCAAAAATTATTCAACATCCGTAAACTATGATCCTCCCTTGTTAGAGTCCTGTATACGTGTTTCCTTTACATGCCCTACTTCCTATGCGTAGATAAGGATAGTATTTAAATAAAGGACTTTTATTGTAAAACTTCCTGAAGAAGTCTACAGAGTTAGACGAAACGCATAGGAGAAAAAGTTTTACAACCTACCTTCCTAAGTGTTGCTCACTGGTTCCATTCAAAAAGTTTCACAAATTTTCAAAAAAATAGTCGTCAGTGAGGAGGAAATGGAAACCGATATTCCCAATCCAGTTCAGTATGTATCGCAATCAGGAAGACAGTCTATAGCAAGCTCTCGCTACCAGTAATTGCAATGGCTTGCATAGGAATGTGTAGGTATCAGGACAAAGAAGTGTTTGTATTTAGGAATATTACAATAATAATAATAATAATAATAATAATAATAATAATGATGATGATGATGATAATAATAATAATAATAATTTATGAACTTATATTGCGCAAGTATCAACATTGCTGTTTTCTAATGCGCATTGATTACAATCTGATAAGAAAAGATAACAATACTAAAAAAGTAAAACTTTACATGAATAAAAACGTTAAAATTATTTTTTTTAAAAACCCGATTTTTTTACGATTTCTTCCTGCTGTGGGGGGGGGGGGGGGGGCACAATTTTGAAATTTTGGAAAATTTTTGAAATTTCCTCTGCCCCCACCCCCCTGCAGTATACATAATGAACGCAGCCTAATAGACGTTCGATTCATGACCTACAAATACTTCAGAACACTGACTATCGATTAACAAGTAGAAAGTTAAAGTACGATACATTAATTCATTCCATAAACTAGAAACATTTAAGCAATAGAAAACTTTTTCCGTGTTTACATAGCCTGATAGCAACACGAGGGGAGGTTGGGAGAATTCTCGACAGTTATGCAAACCCGAGACGTAGTCGCTAAACAACCGAAGCTGTCCTGACGGAGGACGTGTGTTGTAGCACCTGAGGGAATTCTCTTTGCGGTGACCAACGAGAGATTGTCATGATATTACGATCAGAAAGACCAGCATGAGACCATAGGGTTATCCCTGTGGCCTTGACACAAGTCAAAATTTGGAACTCGTCTTCAGAATATATTTTTGGGGCGTTTTATTCCTCAAAAGAAACTGTAATTTTTTTAATTTTTGAACTTGTACCGGGAAAACACGAAAGTTGTGACGTCACAACTGTGTTTACATAGCCTCATGCAAACATGGCTATCAACCAATCACAGCGTGCGTACTATTTAATTTATTTTATAAACCTCGATATAGCCATGCTTTGGTGCAACTAGGGAAACTGGTAGTGCTAAACAGAAAATTTTAAGATAAAGGGTATTTTAATCTTTTTCAGTGTTTCTTTTCTGCGTGTCCCGATTGTCTTCTAAAAATAGAAACTCGATAAATTGGACTTCTACATTAAGAGTGCAAACAATATAAATAGCACAATTTCATGCAAATTTTATTTTTTTCTATTGTTTAATTAGCACTATTTTGTACTATTTAATAATTAGTGTTTCACGGATTCTAAATGCGTGACCAAATTCCTATGAAGATGCAGAAATCAGGTAGAAATCAAGTAGAGAGCTCTTTTAATTTGCAGTGAGTAAAAGAAACCGACGGCGAAAAAACCCGGCAAACACGTTTTGTACCTAAATCCTAAATATATCCTAACTCTCAAACTAGGAAATCATGTTTAGCAGCTTTAAAAAAGTCCTGGCATTGAGAGTGTATACAACTTACTTTATCGCTACATCAAAAATAAAAAATAATTCGTGACATCGGTTTAAATCCCGCCAAGAATCTATGTTCTTAAAAATTGACTGGCTACTCTGCTATAAATCAAACCTTTGTTCACTGTCCAATATTACAAGCATGTTATTGGTTACGATCCATCATTATAACGTGACTACTCAGTTTTAGTTTTAAATAACCTAGTGATAACTTATCCAATCAGAACGCAGCATTGATGACAGACCACAAGTTGAAATTTACTACTCTGATTAAATTGACTATTATTTCACGGGCGAAGTAAAATTACTCTATTAAAGTCAGTATGAGTAGGAGGGTCGGACTGGAAAATAATCAGACAGAGAGATACACAAGTTTTATCATTCTTATTGACTAATACATATCAATATCAGGGAATATTTACCGAGACGCGAGTCTTCAAGCGACGAGGTAAATATTCTCAATATATTCACTGAGCCTGAGGCGAATTGTTTTAGCATATACCAACTTGTGTTCAGAGTAACTTGTTTTATATACAATAATTAAATAAAAACAAACAAACAGAAAATGTTAGTTTACTTGACAAATTCACACAAAACTTTTAGCAAAACTTTTAGGCCATATATACTTCGTTGCCTTTTTAATATTGATAGAAATGGCATTACTTTCATTTTTTCAATTTCTTTATCGGAAATTGTAGCAAAAATGCCATTTTGTTGCCGACTCAATATTCCGAGATTCAGAGGTGAATATGGTACAATATACGCCTCCAATTAACCAATGAGCGCGCGCGTTCTTAGGAATTGGTATATGCTAAATTAAACTGTGGGCCGGGGAAGGTCTGACGACGAACTGAAACATTTAGTCAAATAGTCATATATTCGAGACCAAACAAACAATAGGCCATGACCATAAGTACATATATTTAACGCAGTACATATTAACATTCCTGGAAACTCTATTCATGGTAAAATATCAAAAGTAAAGCATTATCTCACCTTCAGAAATTATGACTTCCTTGCAAAAGTGCTCTTTTTTCAGCTTCCTAAATAGATTGTACGGAAAATATTTCTCAAAAATCTTTAATCTTAAATCTTTACCCTTTCGTCGTTTCAGTACATGTAACAAATCCCCTTGTAGCATTAAAATGCAGTTAATAAATGATTTAAAAGTCTCTAAAAATCAAGTCAAAATGTGACTCAATATTGAACATAAATCTTTAGTTGCGCTTTTTATTGCTTTTTAAATCGCGCGACGTTAAAAGAATTCCTTTAACGCTCACCAAAATTCTACGAATACTAATGGCAACCTTATTTCCTCACCTTTCAAAGCTTAAATTGCTTTTTCTGTTTACAAATTTCGAGCAATTCTTTTTCACTCCGCACACCAGACACCCAAGAAAAATGTGAGAAAAATGTGCAAAACTTTGTTTCTTGTCTATAATGACGTAATATGACGTATTTTATTAAACGCGCGCGCGCCCAATTTGGCGCCAAAAGGTGGGCTTCCTGATTTCTTTCAGGGCTCGATTTGCGATTTCCGCTAAATTTAGCCCTTATGCATTTAAACGACTTTGGTAGAAAAATAGAAAGAATGGCATGCTTGGTATAGTATTTATATATTTAATGAACTATAATTTATTATTATTAATCATTAATATTAAAAAATAAAATAAAAAGGGAGAGAGTGTAAGGGAAGGACTTCCTATAACTCACCAGGTCAGCGGTTTCCAAAATAAACCATTGGCCTGGTCACTCAGTATCAAATCCAAATTCCAAGATGGCGGCTAAATCGTCTTCTGCCAAATTTCTTTTAATATTCCTTCTTATAAACATTTTTGTTCTAGTAAGATGTTGGGATCAAGTTGATCTCGAGTTGTTTGACATCGTAGAGGAGTATAAAGACAATTTTTACACTCTTCTTGGCGTAGAACCGGTAAGTAAAGCACGTAGTATCGACACGTCAACCCTGAAATCTTTTCAGGGACCTACTTTGATTTTATCATTTTAAAGTGTTTTTGGTGTGATTTTGTCTTTGGACTCAATTTCTTCAATAATCTTAAAGCCTATAAGTTTTGCTGTTTATTGGAATTTATTGATGCCTAATATTATGAAATACTGGACTAATGAAGCGGAATTCCCCTTTCATGTTCTTTTTCGATTTATAATTCAACCGGCCAATTGGTAATACCAGGGAGTGGAGGGGGTAATTTGCTGAGGGTATTTTTTAGTTGGTATCGCTATCTAATTTTGGAGGGATTCAATCAATAACTTAGATCTACAGATCAACAAATTATAATTAATGGAATAACTGATATTTAAATCATCATAAGCTTCAAGTCCTTAATTTAAACCATGCTTTTCCAAATTTCTCTTTTTTTTGTGTGCAATTTTTGTGTTTTACACTGCATTGCATTGTCAATTGTGAGTAGAGTTGGTTGTTGGTTCTTTCCTGTTCTTTAAGGGGTTCCCCTTATTTTCCTCTATCCACAAAAATCAACTTCTAAATTCCAATTTGATTAGGGATTGAGAGCCACAGGTTTGTTAGCTGCTGGCTATTAGATTGTTTTCATATGAGTAGGAAATATTTGGTACTGACTTACAGCTAGCACATGCACCTTGCGACATGCTGTAACATTAAAATGGCTTTCCATTGTCTATGCAGAGTGCTTCCTTTGATACATCGTCATACTCAATCATGGACAAACAAAACCAGTTTTTTTTTTATGAGAGCAGCTCTCAAAATCACGACAGCGTTGCTATGTTATGCCATGTTGCTATGTTATGCAGGCATGACAAGTATAGTGTCCTACATCGGCTATTTTTCTCACTCTACCAAGACAAATGGAAAATAGGTTCTGCTAGCAGGGAACATGCCTAATAAATTTACTTTATGAAATTTATAGACAGTAAAAACATCAGATATAAGAAAAGCATATCGACGACTATCACTACAGTTACATCCTGACAAAAACAAGGAACCTGATGCAGAATTTCAGTTTAGAAGGGTAAGGAAAGATAATTTGCAATACTTTTTTTTCAAATTATGGTACAAAATTAAAAAAAAGAAAACAGACAATTATTTTTTAAAATAACCAAAGAACTTATTTCTCAACATGTCTGATTTTCTTTTAAAATCATTAGTTAGTTGCAGTTGCAGAAGTACTGAAGGATGAAGACAAGAGAAAAAGGCAAGTGTCAATAGTAATATGACCATAAATCAATCAAAAGATATTTTTTTAACCTAATGCATTATAAATTATGTTCAAGTAATATTAAGACCCAGAATAGTTTGGTCAGTTTAAAAGTGAATAAAACAGATGTAATTTCATAACTTTCGGTTCGAATTATATTATTGATAATAGTGATAGATAAAAAATCCATGCTTTTCATACACTTTTCTTTATAGAAATAATATTTATATATGTTTACTCAAACCATCTTCTGTTGTGTTTGTCTAATGCAGATATGACGCCATATTACGTGATGGCTTACCTGACTGGAGGCAGCCTGTGTTTTACTATCGACGTGTGCGCAAAATGGGATTTATTGAATTTTTTATCCTTTTGTTTTTTATTCTCACTATTGGACACATTATTGTTATATGGTCAATATACCTGGAAAAGAAATTTGAAATGGTAGGTACATTTATATACACCTGGTACCTTCATGTCCTCTTAGATATCATGCATCAAGTTGTTTTAAGATTCTTTTCACTACAATATTAGGTTGGATGTGTAAAATAGCGAAGACAAATGAACCTGAGCTAAAGAGAAATTTCATTTGTTTGTCGTTTTGTTTGTTTGCTCTGTAGAAATGCAAATGATAAACCCCTAAGTTCACTTCCCTCCTCTCTCCCCCTACACACTGTCACACCCATGCTCATGCACATGCACCTATCAGGTAGATGTAATGTTGAATATATACATACATAGCCAGATGTCAATGTACAAACTATTTATTAACAATGCTGAGCGTAATTTTAAAAAAATCATGTATTAATTGTATGTCTACCTTTTATTATGGACTCCTTTCCAGGTTATCAAATCAGGAATGTATTTTCTTATATTGCTTTGATTTTAGGAAGAGTTAATATCCTCTAAAAAGAAGAGAGACGACAAAAAGAAGAGGAAAGCTAAAGTTGATATTACTGATGATGACATCACAGAATTGGCTGATATCTTAGGTGAGTTCTGGATTGAAGTATGCGAAAGCCATGCAATAGGGTCATACTAAACTTGTATATGCCTTTCCAATGCATCCCTGAAGTCATAATAGCCAGTATTTGAAACAGCATGCACACATTAGTATTGAGTAAAGTTTGGGATTAAGTCCAAACAATTATTGGTTTTTGTTTGTTTTTGTTTTCAGTTCATGAAACTGGGGTTTCCAGACCAACATTCTTTGATCTGCTGCCTTTCAAAATTGTTCGTTCCTCCATATCATTCTGGAGTTCATTACCTGCAAGATATCGTGTATACAAAGCATACCTCGAAGAAGAAAAGCAGAGGAAGCTTGAAGAAGAGCTAGAGCTACAGGAAGAAGCTGAAGAAGGTATCATAACCATGTTATATGCACCAATAACCTCATACCACTCACCTATAACGTGGCTCATAACCATGTTAAATGCACCTATATCCTTATTATATACACCTATAACGTGGCTAATAACCATGTTAAATGCACCTATATCCTTATTATATACACCTATAACGTGGCTAATAACCATGTTAAAAGCACCTATAACCTTATTATATACACCTATAACGTGGCTCATAACCATGTTAAAAGCACCTATATCCTTATTATATACACCTATAACGTGGCTCATAACCATGTTAAAAGCACCTATAACCTTATTATATACACCTATAACGTGGCTAATAACCATGTTAAATGCACCTATAACATTATTATATACACCTATAACGTGGCTAATAACCATGCTAAATGCACCTATATCCTTATTATATACACCTATAACGTGGCTAATAACCATGTGAAATGCACCTATAACATTATTATGTACACCTATAACGTGGCTCATAACCATGTTAAATGCACCTATTTCCTTATTATATACACCTATAACGTGGCTAATAACCATGTTAAATGCACCTATTTCCTTATTATATACACCTATAACGTGGCTCATAACCATGTTAAATGCACCTATAACATTATACTGTATACACCTATAACGTGGCTCATAACCATGTTAAATGCACCTATAACATTATATACACTTATAAGGGCGTGACTCATAACCATGGCATTGTTAAATGTACCTATTACTTCATCACATACACCTATAACGTGGCTCATGACCATGTTAAATGCACCTATAACATTATATACACCTATAACGTGGCTCATAACCATGGCATTGTTAAATGCACCTATTACTTCATGACATACAATTATAACGTGGCTTATAACCATGTTAAATGCACCTATTACTTCATGACATACAAATATAACGTGGCTCATAACCATGTTATATGCACCTATTACTTCATGACATACAATTATAACGTGGCTCATAACCATGTTATATGCACCTATTACCTCATTATATACACATTATGTTACATTATATATTTTAAAATTATGCTACAATTACTCCATGTTTGCTTGTGATGGGTAGGGAAAATAATCAGTATTTGCTGTGCCTTGAGATATAGATAAGAAGGAATACTAGAAATAGGTCACGATAGTTATTACGAACTTTAACTGTCGTATTAATGGAATAAAATAATGTCAACGTTGACTTGTCACACACAAACTCATAACAGAGGTACGTACTAAGTAAGGCCTGTACATATTAGTAACAGAGAAGAAAGAGAGAGAGAGAGAGAGAGAGAGAGAGAGAGAGAGAGAGAGAGAGAGAGAGAGAGAGAGAGAGAATGCAAGAAAAGAAGAGAGAGAGAGAGAATGCAAGAAAAGAAGAGAGATAGAAAACATTAAGTGACAAGAAATACAAATCCCTCATTTCACAGTTGAGCAGCCGCGTCCAAGAAGAAGACAACGGGTTACCTTGCCTGAAGCAGCTCCTGATGATGACGATTCAACCTGGGTTGGTGCTCCAGTCACTAACATGATTGAACCTGAAGAACAGGATCAAGATGAGGATAACTTAAATACCAAGGTATTTAAATAACTACTTGAATAACTCCCCCAGACCTTGTTTATGTAACCTAAATTGTAGTTTTCACTAGTGACGGAATCGGGATTGGAATCGCTTCAGAAGCAGAATCGGGAGGGTCGAAAAAATTATTTTTGCTTGGCTTTTGCTAAAAAAAATAAAAAAATAAAAATGATATTTAAGAAAATGTATTTAAAAAAGATTTTGCAGTGGCTTTGCCACAAAGTGGCTCTTCATCCACTGAAATCCCAGTTGGAATTTTAGAACTTGATTTTTGTGGTGGGAGGAAAACCGGAGAACCCGGAAAACCCTCGAAGCACATGAGAGAACTAACAAACACTCCACCCCTTACGACATCGAGCCCGGCGGGACTCGAACCCGCAACGCCACCCGCGCTTCACACAAAATTACTGTAATGACGAACGGTTTTTACCGGAATTTTTTTGCATAAACTGCTTTTGACTCTGATTCCGAATGCGATTCCATCACAAGTGAAAACTAGGCCTAAAAAGCCATGTAGCCATCGTACAATTAAGGTCAAAAAACAAAGACTTGGCGGCCATGTTGTTGACATAAACAACAAAAATCCTTTGATAGAAACACCAAAAATGCCGCTATGACGTCCGTGACAACTCCATGAAAACTGCAAATGTAGCCCGCCACTAGTATAGAGGAGAAACGAAGCTATCGTACATTTTACAGATTTTACACGAGAGGAGATTTTACACCTTTGAAAATTAATACTCCTTAACTCCTGGAATGGATTCTCTTTTTGTTTTTAGTCCCACGAATGGACAGACGAAGATTTCTCACGCCTTTCTCGAGCGATGGTAAAATTCCCGGGAGCAACACCAAAGCGATGGGTGAAGATTGCGCAAGAACTTGGAATGACTGTAGAGATGGTAAGATCATGTCGATGTTGACCTCATCTAACGTTTTGCAGAAGATTTCGCGCCTAGGCGCTTTGACTTTCGCAAAGTCCTTCGTCTCCGCATTAGTTCACGCCAGCTAAAAAAAACTACAGGCAGCCCAACCAGGATCACATGTGCTGGACATAGGACGTTTCCAACTTGTTTCCCGCCAATTTTAGCGACCCCCCTCCCCTCCCCAAAAACAATGAATGGTGGCTGATTTATGCCGAGGTAAGAAAATTTAGCGCGCGATACAGAAATACACTCCATTATTGACTCAAAATGAAAATCCTGAACAAATCGCCCTCTCGCGACATCGATACTCGTTTCCCCCTCCCCCCCCCCCCATTTGCTTTGCTCGTGACAAGTCTACTAGGCGCTAAATAAGTAGCGTCTCAAAATACACTTAATTTTTGACTTACGCAATTGCACGGTGTACTGACAAACAAACGAGGGAAGTAGTTTCAAAGTAAGAAAGACATTGCCTAGTGGAAGTGCACACCTCTGACCTCTTGGGTCTCTGGTTCGATCCCTGAACTCAGCATCGTAGTTCGTTAACTTTTTGTCTTACAGGTAACGAAACAGTTGAAAAAGATTAGACAGCATCAAGGCGTTTCTACTGGCGATGCCGGAAAATCCGGTAAGCATGCTTTTGTCAGTTCCATCGTTATAAATGGACACATGAAACAGGGGTGGGGACTATAGTTAAACAATACACGATTTGCGGGGCGAAGTGGACGAGTCCCAAAAGTGACGTTTTTATCTAGTGCAGTTTTATTATCCGCTACAATTCGATTGACGTCTTAATTTACGTTTCAAGGACGAGCCCCCTCCCCAAGGGACGTTTGACTCGTAATCAATATTCCTCGGACCATCGACACGGACAGACAGACGGACATAGACCAAGGGAAATAGAGGGACTGCACCCAGTCTAATTTAAGTTCTTGCTTCTTGAGTTACTGGTGTTCCCAAAATCAGTATAAGGTTTACAACCATTTAATTCAATAAAGGGATAGTACGAATCCATTTAATTGTCTATTCAAGGACTTCATATTGCTTGTCAAACAGCTGATCTAATTTATTCTAATGTAGTTATCCAAGGAGCCCCTGGAAAACTAATCACGAGCAGAAAAGCAGCAACGATAGCCGAGGATGTGGCAACTAAAGCGTACCCAGATAATCCCGTCATACAGAACACCGTCCAAAACGTGGATCAAAAGAGTTCTGCTCCTGCGAACGAGTCGAGCGCGGAAAAGCCAGACAAAGTAAGTGGCACAGTGATGTGGACACAGAATCAACAAAAGCTCTTAGAGATGGCCTTGCAACAGTTTCCTAAGACTACCCCTGATAGGTGGACGTGGATTGCTAGTAATGTGCCTGGCATGTCAAAGGTAATCATGTTTAACGTATTTTCATCACGTTTACTGAATTATTTTTCTGTTAGCAGACCTGGAGGATCCTGACTTACGGAGGAGGGGTGGGGTGGGTTGTGGGGAGGAGCACACAACAACGCTTGCCTACGCCGAGAGGCAAATCCCTCCATCTCCGAACCCGGCGGTGTGCTTCCCGCTTCCAAACCTCCCCCCTCCTCCCTAAACAATATCGAATTATTCCCAT
Organism: Actinia equina; assembly: GCA_011057435.1. Taxonomy (NCBI): domain Eukaryota; kingdom Metazoa; phylum Cnidaria; class Anthozoa; order Actiniaria; family Actiniidae; genus Actinia; species Actinia equina. The sequence continues at coordinate 329,864 of WHPX01001012.1, forward strand.
GACAGATTCTTTTACTATCATCAAAGTGTTTTCCTATTTCTGACCAGAAAGTGTTGGTTATTTTTCTTGAGTATGCTTTCTTTGTTAACTAATAACAGATCTATAGGCTCATTAATATAAATAATAATGAAACGAAAATCTCATTTATTCCCATTTTGAAATAGGAAAACATACTCTCATCAAGAGTATTTACAATACCTGATTTTATGTGAATACGAATTTTTAATCGATGCATAAAAATAATTTAATCCTTTGTCGTTGTTTACATTATTATTTTGTATTTGATTTTCGCAGGAAGATTGCATAGCTCGATACAAGACTTTGGTTGAACTCATGAGGCAGAAAAAGGGTGGTAGCTAAAAATGTAGATGACTAAATTATTTATTAATCTATTATTAGATAAATCTATCTTTTTCTTATGGTTAGGACCACATTGGACGGTAATAGCTTCATCTAATCGTTTGTACACAGGCTGTCCATGCTATTATCCTGTGAGAGACCTTTAGATCCGACGACGCGTACGAGAACGAGTACAAGTACGAGTTTTTAACTTTTAATGAGAGTCACTATCTTTTTGTACGCGCGATCGTGTACGTAGATTGGAACTTTAGAATGTAAAAAAAATGGGAAATCGACTACGATTCAGTGTTATCGACGTGCACAGGACCAATTTTAAGACTCGTACTCGATCTCGTACTCGTCGAATCTAAAGGTCGCTATTCTCTAGTAAATGTCATTTGATCTGAAATGGGCAATTTGCATATGAAGCTCAAAAGGTCTATTTAAAATGGTTCCCTTGGTGCTGTTGTACGCAAACATTTCTCGTGCAACATGCCTCTCGAAAGAAAGAAAACTAGCAGGGCACCTGACTCTGGCCCCTAAATCGAGCAGTTGTGTCAAAATGAGCACCAAAAATGAAAAGAGCACCTCGATATTAGTAAAAGAGTGCATTTTCCCATTCAAACCCTTATAAAATATTAGTTTTTATATTTGATGCCATTTCTCCTGTGACACTTAGAAGCGTTTAACATACGTCCGTGCTTTTTTGAAGGTTTTGCATAGTTGCAAGGTGAGTCTGCCTTCTACTTTCTGCTACTTACGACAATTTGGGACGCGTTGCTTTAGAATTGTTGCTTTAGCTATTTAAAAAAAGTTTGGTGAAAGTTGCGTTATGATTGAAACGTATTATATTCATATGTAAATAATATCAGCACAGAAAAAAATTACTACCGCAGAAACGTGCAGACAAGATTTGAAAATGTTCCACATTGTGACCTTTCGACCTGATCACATTCACATTGACCATAGTGCCGTTCGGGCTTCGTATGCGACATGTGACAAAAGCTTCACCGACCTTTTTTAAATAGTTGTAACATAGTCTAGTACAACCTGCAGCAGTATTCACGCGAGACAATTTGGACGACAAATGGCATAGTCGCTGCGTGTAACAGCACATAGTCTGGGACTACTATGGGATTTGGTCAACATGGGGGCTGGAAATGGGGTTAGGAACCCCCTCCCTCTTCAGGACTCTCTTCGAAGTTAAACGATTTCAAGGGAGCCAAATAAAAACACTAGATATATCTTAATAAATAATTATTAGATGAATTTTTATATAAATAAAATATGAATAATAAGAGAATAGTTTTCTAATATATATAAGATGACTCTCCTTAATAGACCCCTATGTTTGTGTTTTATCAATATTCATGTGTCTTCTCATGTGCAACTGAGCGCAGGCGTTAAACAAACAAATGATACTCTAGGGAATGACTCGTGGTCTGAAATGGGAAAACATTACGCCCGAGTCGAGGAGGTTTAATCTTACGAAAGTAAACGTCTGCATTGGGAAAGGTTTTCAGTATATTATAAAATTGTACATATTTTTCATGCAATGAATGAGCAGTACATGAATCTGAACCTTTGCTCCACTATAATAATAAATGTTTTTGTCTAGCGCTTCCCGTGACTCGAAGCGCTTTTACAGAAAGAAAAAATATGTAGCAATAAACAATGTTCAGATTAATAGTAATGTTTTCAGTTTCTGTTGAAATGTTTGTAGAGAGAGATCCAGTGTTTCTTAGGTCAAATGGTAGCGAGTTCCAGAGCGTTGCCGAAGAAACAGAAAAAGAACGAGCACCATATGTTTCTGTTTTGTAGCTAGGTTTAGTGAGGAGCAGGCCAGAAGATGAAGAACGGAGAGCACGAGTAGGACCAGGTGGACTTCAACAAGTTCAGTAATTTAAAAGTGAGTACTGAGGCCCCGTCCATACTATGCCGGACAAATTTGAATCTGCAACTTTCACATCGAAACCGAAAAAAACGTTTTCCGTCCACACATGAAAACGGACTGTTTCGCGTCCACACTAGTCCGATCAGAGGCGACAAAAACGCTTCATTGTACATCTGAGCATGTGCATCGAAGCTGAAATTAAGCCCGCGGTGAATTTTTAGCCTTCCCGCCATGTTCCCATGACAATCATGACGTCATCAAATTCGAAAAATTTCGGGTACGAAATGTTCTCCGTCCACACTAAGGCCCTAACCGAACATTTTTGTATCCGGGAATTTCATGATCCGCCCTGATACAAGCTAGTGCCTAGTCCCTTTGACGGATAGTTTTTCTTATTGAGCATGCTCAAAATCGTGTTTACGTCATCGTATTCGAAAATTTGCGGATACGACCGTCCACATGTATCAGTATTCGAAATTTCCACTTGGAATTAAATTCCCTTGGAATTAAATTCGAAAAAATTAATTTCCGACCTCGCTGGGATTCGAACCCACGACCTTCTAGCTGAGCTAGAGGTCAGACTGAGAGCAGGCCGGGGTGAAATAGATGTTAGGTCGCGGTCCATATACTCTCATCTTTGAATCATAATTACGGGCTTTCGCCCGGAATAACCTCGTTCCCAAGTATTATAACTTACTTCTATATCTCTGAAAGTTACTAATAGGGTTTGTGTCCACGAACGTTTGAGAGAAATGTATCACTTTTATCTTTTTAGCGTTACAGGCAAGAAAATGGTTTGTATACCAAGCCGACACATCTTTACGCACCTTTCCATGGTAGCGGTAGCCCGTAGCTTATCTTTATTACTCTCCATGATTATATAGATTTGTCATCTGCGTACAATATCAGGTCAAGTCCACAAGAGACTACGATATCTTCAATCGCGGCGGCATATAAAGTAAACAAAACTGGTCTAAACTATATGATAAACGATTAAGATTTGCAGCCACCCTGTAACCCGACCCCTATAACCCAGGAAATGCGGAGCGTAATTTTGGTTTTGGGGGGCTAGCGACCCACCAAAACGTCTTAAACTGAGACCCTTGCAACTCTGATTTCTAGTGTTTTAAGGTGCATTTACAACATGTTTATGGCATGCATTTGGTATTTATATTTCCAATAGCAAACAAGTAATTGAAAATATAACGGTATATATCGATATAAATAAGGTAGTACAATGATATATTTTTTTGCCTCCAATGTATTCTGAAATCCATCTGCTAGAAAGATAAAAGCACTTCCCATCAAATCGAAGTCGAATAGATAGGGATATCCAGTGTTGTTTGTAGTTGACGAAACAAGGACCAAGGACCACCCTAAAAAGTGGGGTTTTGGGCTAAGATTAACTCCTCTTTCAAATTAAATTCTTGGAGTGACAGCGCCATTTCATAGATCTCGGCTTGTACGTATTGTTGTTCCATTTGCACGTGTCATTCCAATTAGAATGAGATTCTTTGTTGGAGTTGTATCATATTCATGTGTCTTCTCATGTGCAACCAAGCGCAAGCATTAATCAAAGAAAGGATACTCTAGGAGTGACACGTGGTCTGAAATGGGACAGTACGTCCAAGGAGGTCTATTGTTACCAGATACGATATAGTACAAACGATTTAACAAGTGATGTTTTGCCATGTTACTTTGTCATATATTTGATTACAATCATTACTGCAGTTTTCAAGGAATTTAAGGAGTAGCACGAACCCTGCATCCAGATTACATTGTTCATTCCCCGTCATATGCCGAAAATATGCCACTTCTTAAAAGCCCTACGATTCTGCGTATCTATCCAATAAAATATGCTTTGACGTAACCATGTCTCGAGAAGTAAGTATACTATACGTAAGAATGACTGCATTGTTTACTAGACGCGATCAATAGAAATACTTCAAGTATTTGAAATAAAAAAGTAAAAAGGACTGAGTTCATAACATGCCGACGGACAAAGGCAGCTCGAAACACTAAGTACGATATCTTAGAAATATGACGTAAGAGTACGAGAAGTTTGGTGTAGTAGTTCACATGTATGTGGCAAGTCTAGCGGTCCCACGAAAATGGTGATAATTATTGGCTAAATGTATATTATAAATACATAAGTCAGCAGGCAAGAAATCATCACCCATGATTCATGTCATTAACTGACAACTAGTTTACTAGGGCTTGCTATATAGGTGCTCCCCCTTTACATTGGGCGTAATGTTTTCCTATTTCAGAATAAGATTCTTTGTTTGAGTTAATTCCATATCAATGTGTCTTCTCATACGTAACCATTAAACAAGGAAATTATTCAATGACACGTCTGAAATGGGAAAACATTACGCCATAGGTAAAGAGGTCTTCGGATGTGATTTTAAAAACCAACCACACCCTATTTCTATTGTTTGTTGTAGGGTTTTAATTTCGATGGAAAACCTGTCACGGGGTTTTGAATTCAGCACTGATACTAACAGGGGAGAGCGGGGCTAAATTCAAGACCCGGGACAGGTTTTCCATCGAAATTAAAACCCTCCATCAAACATTAAATATAGGGCTTAACGCACGTGCTCGGATTTGCATTGAAATTCAAGACCGAGCTTCTACGGCCCTCGGTCTTGAATTACATACAAACCCTTGCCCTAGTGTTTTAACCGTTATATGAAAACTGTCGGTGAGTATAAGAAAATCGCTCAAAAAAGGTCAGGAATCGATTCCGGGCACCCTTAGAATAAAAAGGGCTACAGCGAGCGATACTGCAGTGGCATTGTTGATAAAAACGTTGTTGAGCCTAAGTGGATCTCAATCTGCAATCTCTCGGTTTCTTCCTTGCTTGGCCAGTAGTGTCTTGTGAAGGCCTTTTCGTTATTAGAGGTTTGCTCACACAGCTCGTAGAAGCGATGTAAAATTCAAGATTTAAACTAAACAAACAGCCTTGCAATTTTGTATGAACTATGTCCAGATGCTGCGAAATTCATTGAACTCCATTGCCAAACCTCTTATATAACAGTTTATGATCTTGTATGGAACGACTACATCGTCATCGAACGATGTCTACTCTTTCCTAAGTTACAAAAACCTTGTAAGGACGAGTTCAGCAAAGATGCTTCAAAGCTCATTGAACTCCATGGACAAACCTCTTATATGACAGCTTATGATCTTGTATGGAGCGACTACATCGTCATCGAACGATGTCTACTCTTTCCTAAGTTAAAAAAACCTTGTAAGGCCGAGTTCAGCAAAGATGCTTCAAAGCTCATTGAACTCCATGGCCAAACCTCTTGTGTAAAAGCTTATTGTCTTGTATGGAACGACTACATCGTCATCGATGTCTACCCTTTCCAAAGTTAAAAAACCTTGTAAGGCCAAGTTCAGGAAAAATTCTTCAAAATTCATTGAACTCCATCGCACAAGGCTTTTATGTTCAACAGTTTATGATTTCGTATGAAAGGTTTTCAGCGAACATTAATGCCCCACAAAACCTTTGCAAAGCCGAGTTAAGCCAACATGCTGCAAAACGTATTGAGCTCCAGGGCAAAGCCTTTTGTCTAAAATCGTATGAACGTCTACTTGGCAGTAGCTCTCGGTATCCAAGCTAATAAACCAGATGCTGTCCACTCAAAGGGCACTGTACTTGCAAGGCTACTGCTTCAATGGCTAATACCCCGCGTAGGAATCTTTTCATCTTCTTTACAGATGTTTACAAACGAGATTCTTGGATAAGTGATAAATGCTGCTATCCTTATTTTACGAGTTTTTCAATAAAGATTTATCACTGGTGGATGTTGTCCCATTCTTATCCGAGTGATCGTTCGCCTATGAATACAAACAAGATAAAAAAATATTGAAATAAGTTATTGTAACAACTTGGTGGCATTATGCTGATGCTTTGCAGCTACTCCCGGCAGAAAGAAAAGAACGTTCTTGTGCTAGGTCCCCAAACTGCAGTTCGACGTCAGGCGTTTATCTTCGAACTTTCGACATTTAGCAAGGCATCATAACGAAGCTGTTGCTGGAATTGAATTTCATCGATGCCAAGTGTTTCCCTTGTTTGCGAGCGTGTTTCTGGGCCTGATCCCTAGCGATTATTGGTAAACCTAGGTCCGGTTGTACGAAGGGTGAATGACGCTATCCGACGAATAAATCTTATCCAGTGGATAAGTCGATGCTGTTAACCAATAAATTTATCCGTCGGATAGCGCAATACACCCTTGGTACAACCGGACCCTGTTGCTAAGATCAGATGAGGCTACTTATAAAATTCCTTTGGCATCAGGCCAAAGGGGATATATATATATATTGAAATGTCTCCTTTGCCTGTATTCAGAGTATTTTTTAAAGGCTTTAATGAATTATCTAAAAGTAAAAGGAAAGCAAGCATTACAAACCTTGTTTTTCTCCAGTTGTACCAAGGGCAAGGTCGCGAAACCTGTAGCTTTAGATACATCAATAGGCTGTCCAGCAATACCTAATCCATCACTTATGGTAACGAAACCGCCCTGATATCCAAGGGACATCGGTGTAGGAACAAATTTCTGTGACGCGGTTCCCTTACTACTTTGGGCTTGTGAGGATACTAATTGATTCTGACCTGACTGATAGGCACCTTGGGCCTGCCGCTGCAGATGTTGCTGGAGGTGTTGCTGCTGTTGCATCAGCAATACGAACTGCTGTTGCTGTGGGAACTGTTGTGCGGCGAATGCTTGAGATGTGAGCGTCTGATGGGGAAGGATATGCGGCTGTTTACTGGTCTTGTTCTGTGTCATTTGTTTGGTTTGAGGTTGCAGCAACTGCAACTGCTGTTTCTGTAACAGTGGACTCGTTAATGTTGGCAGGATGGCTATTGGAGGAGCAGTTGAAACAACCTTGAGTTTATCCTTATCAGCAACACCTTGCGTAACATGAGGCTGTACCATGCTAACTTTGATTTGACTTGGCTGAAGATTTACAGACTTTTGTGCAACCATTTTGGATGTTATAGGAACTGTCAGCAAAGTTCCACTCATATTTTGGGGAGTCATAGTGACTTTTATTGGTGGAGACTTGCTTTTGTCGTTCTTTGTCTTGGCTGATGTGGGCTTATTTTCTGATATGCCGTTGGTGGATGAAGGTGGAGTTTGACTCTTTGGTGCAGCTTTTATGGGTTCTGGTTTAGATACTGATGGTAAAGACTTTTCTAATGAAACACTAACTGACGTAGATCCACCACTGGTCGATACAGCCGATGTCCTCGTTGAAGTAGCTGTAGGTATGGACTGAGTAACACTAAATGTCGTCCTAGTCCCTGTGGGTTCCTTGTTGGAGGTGTCTGTATTCGTAGTTGAAGTATTTGTTGGAGTACAAGACATAGGTGCTGCTAAACGAGAACTGACTTGCAAGAGCTGACTTCTTCTTGACATCAGAGACTCCAGGCGACTCTCAAGTCGAGTATTGTCAGCCTTTAGTTGATGTAGACTTGACATTAAAGATGCAACTGGAAAAAATGACAACACGTCAAAGTTAAATAAAATCCCTTTCATTTAAGTGTCTAGTCGTTCTAGCGCTTTCGCACTAATTGGGGACACTTTTTGCTCACACACACTACCACTACATTCAATATTCTATGCACACAACACTCAACTCACATGTTAATTTTAACGGAGTGAGGAAACCGGAGAACCCGGAGAAAACCCTCGTAACATAGGTGAGAACATCACATCGAACAAACTCAATTCACATGTGGCGACCGCAAGGCTAGAACCAGCGACCGTTGGACTCAAGGCGGTGAAAGACGACGCGTTAGCCGCGAACGCCACCCATGCTGCCTACCCCATGTGAGTTATGGTAAATTGGCTCACTTTCATTTCACCCCTGGGTTCTCAGGCTCAATATGCCATTTGCAGGAAATAATCACATGACTGTTACTGGAAGGCAAATAACTTTTGCTGGAGTACTGATGTGGTATCTAAAACCTCTTCCTGTTCGATCTGTGAGTTTACTAGTGTGCCCTGACTTTGTCAGCCCAGACATTGTTTCAGGGTTCTATCTGTGCGTTAGCCGTGCCCTGGCTTAGATCAGCCCAATCGTTGTTTCAGGTTTGATCTGTGAGTTAGCCGTGCCCTGACTTAGATCAGCCCAGAGGTTGTTTCAGGTTTGATCTGTGAGTTAGCCGTGCCCTGACTTAGATCAGCCCAGAGGTTGTTTCAGGTTTGATCTGTGAGTTAGTGGAACATCATATTCTAATTTACTTGTACCAAGTTATATCATAGATTATTCTAGTTTGAAACTCACCATCGTATTGCGAGGCCTGCTGCATTAGGAACTGAGCACCTTGTTCCCACTGGTACTCTAGTAACTGTTCTAAACTGTTAGGGAGTTGCCTAGATAAGGAAATATTGAGTATCATCACATGGATATAACAATTGTACACCATTCGCCCATCAATTCTATGGACGCCAAGAGAATACGAGTTTGTTTGTTGAGGTTGTTCATTGAGATATCTTATTCTTAACATCATAAAAGTAAGAAAAGTAGACAGAGCAGAAAAACGACAAGGCTGCTACTTTCGCATTGTTTTTCTTTATCTCTCATTCATGCTAAAAAAAACGTTTAGTGTTTCATTCGTGTTTCTTGTGCTTTAAACTTTTCACAAAATTCTGCTAACCTCGAGCAATTCTACTTCGAGGCATTAGTTAAAATGTAAGTTTTTGCGCTGTTCAAAATATCATCTCTCCCAACGTTCAGGGCGTTATATCTCAAATACGCGTTCCTTAAATTTCCCCAAATTTTAGTACTTTGTTAATCAGCCCCAAAAGAGCCTGTTTATATGATATATAAAGCTTATTAACGGCGCATAAACGTCGAAAGTAAAACCCGTTTTTCTGCCCTGTCAGATATATAAGAGTTCTGTTGTGTACAGAATATTTGAATGAAATGTCCTCAAAATGAGATGTTGCCAACTGGCAGGCAAATTGAGGTTGTCCTCTTAACCAAAGGTACAATCAAGGGCGGGTCTAGCCGAAAATGTTTGGGGGAGGGGGGAGGGGCTAATTGAGTTTCTTCCGTCAACACAACGGAAAACAATATAAAAAACATCGTTTTTTTTCTGCTGAAGAGAGGAGGGGGAGGGGCTTCAGCCCACCTTTGCCTCATTTTCCTCACAGTATTATTTTTACACATCAACTATGACAAAAGTTGATGAGTAGCAATAAACGTTTTTCAGTTTTAGCTACCGTCAATCAAATTTACCAGGGCCAAGTGCATTTTGATCATGAGTGATAAATGTTTTCCAATAAGAAAAAGGCAAATGGCTCTCAAGTTAGGGGGAATATTTATTGCTCATGATTGGAATGCACTCAACTCGATTGGTTGGTAGCAATTAAAAGAAACTTTTAAAAAAATAATGGAAACAACAAGAACATCATGAAGAGAATTACTCACAAGGGCCCATTGGTGGTTTGTCTATTTGACTCCTGTGTGCTATAGCCATTCTCTAGCTGCCCTGCCAGATGTGGTTGAGGGATAACATATGAATTTAAACCATGGCTGCTAGCCGGTGGCATACCACTAGATACAGATACTAGACTAGAAGAAGACATTTCTGTCATACTACTCATGGGATATCCAGGATAACTTGAACTTAGATTAACTGGAGTTGGAGAGCTGATGACTGTTCTCTTTACCTCTTGGCTTTTGTTTTGCAATTTAGATTTTGATTGCCTAGGATTGGAGGCTGGTCGAGATAGCTTTGGTGTGGAGGCTGGTCGAGATAGCTTTGATTTAGATTCTGCTCCTTTGTTCTTTAAAGGTGGTCTTCCAACCTTTCGTTTTGGCTCATCCTCTGTTTTACTACTTGGTCGTTTTCTTGGACCCTGTGTGTTTTTTATCTGGTTTGCTGATTTTTTAACTACTACTGGTTTAGGTTGTGTCACTGTTTTTGGCATGGGGGCACTAACAGGGGGTGGGGTAGGAGTGGGCTGAGCTATACTGTTGGATGTCACTGGTAAATTGTTTTTTGAAGAAATTTGGCCTCCATTTTTAGGAGCTGTTGTAGGTATAGGAGCAAATATTGACTCAGTAATTCCAGTTGTGGTATTTGAAGAGCTAAACGTAAGGTTATTTATTACGCTTGCTACTGCAGTACTTGGAACAGGAGATGCTGCTGTACTAACTGTAGGTGAGCTCAATAGAACTCCTGGGCTTTCTTGTCCTTGGCTTATTTCTGCTTGTATTTCATTTACTGAACTACTAGTAGCACTTCCACTGGCATTTCCAGGAAGAGTCTTTACAGTTGATGGCTTGCGACCTCTTGGCTTGGGTGTTCCTGGAAGGGCTGCCCCAGGTGAAGGAGGAACTGGTGCTGTGCTTGGCATGCAGGTAGAAGATGAGGAACTAGGTGAGGATTTTGGTGTGGAGTCTGGCTTCTGAGATTGGGAGCCTGATGGCTGACTTTCACTGGATGTTCTTGGCTTTGGTTTCTTTTCTTTTTCCCACTTTAGTTTAAGTTTCTCCTTTTCTGGTGTCTTGATGTTTAACAGACCTTTGTTCTGTAAACCAATGTCAAAAACATTTTTTTTTCAATTTATGACAAACATGGTTGTCTGTTCAGACTCTAAATGTTGATGTGACACTATCTAGGAAAAATAACAATTAATCTTATTGAACCCCTAAAAAAACTCTGGGCTGGTCAAAATGAAAGCAAACCACAGATACAATAGAAAGCTTTCTAGTGTCATAGGTTTTGATGAGTTGAGTTATAGCCTTGTGCACCTTCTGACATGATGAAAATACAAAATAATTAGTTGACACTCCACCTGGCTAAGAACCAGGTACCTTTGGCAGCTCATTTTAAATTTCCAACTAGCATCTTCACCCTTCTATATGTGGGATTACTCCCCAGGACAGCACCCTTGACTAAATTTACTAAAGGAGGGATAATTGTGTTAATTGACATCAACAAAGTCTCTTTGTTCATTTATTTATTTGAATATATTCAGGATCATACATTTAAGACAGTAATTGTGCAACCTAAAGCATGCTGATAGTCAGTCACATGGTCGTAGAGTATTCTTACCCTCTTATTCCAATGAAACTGACAATACCCAACATACTTGACAGTATGACCAGACTGTCCGTCATTTTCTTCACAAAGAAAACCACGACTCTGAGCGCTGAAATAAAAGAATACAGGTATGACTAATTCTAACAGTGATACCTGACCACCTTGTTTAGCAGACTCTTAGTAGAGGTAGTTTTATTAAAATTTCTTTACACATTTATAGTAAAAATTACCTCTATTCAGTGGACACCAGGCAAGGGCCCAAAAGGCGTCTGCTTAACCCCTTGGCTCCCATGGAGGTATATACAAATCAACAGAGTTTTGCACTAGCTACCCCAGATGTATACATTTTACACCTTTGGTACATGTAATCTCTATGGTTGGTGGTGATTATAATTATTTAAAACAATTTATTGGTAGTTGAGAATGAACTGGTGCTTTAAATAATCTACCACATCATTGTCTTAGTATGCAGCTGCTTTTCCCCCATTTATGTTATAGAAAAAATCCAAGATAGCTGTTGCTAGCTGGGAGTAAGTACCTTTCTAGGATTCCAGGGAGGGGAGGGGTTAATAGGAACCTTAAGCTGCAGGACGGCAATGACGACGGCAAGCATACAATAGCACTAATTGTGTTATTCAATAGACTATCTTTAGAATGTACGAAACACTGTGCATCATTGCCGTCTTATGCTGAAAGCAAAACGTGAAATGTCCTATTTTTACGTACTAAAGAAAATGGCTATACCAAAAAGCTTATCTTTGCTGATTCTCGTTTTAAGTGAAGGGATCCCAAAAGATGTCATTTCACTCTAAAACGGGAGTGAATATTGAGTGAAATACTAGGTAAGCATGAATTAATAATACGATAGAAGGTTGAAGTGACTCAATTTCGTCGGCGTTGTTGCCCACTTTGCCAGTCTGCAGCTTAAGGTCCCTAATGGAGGTACCGAAATTGAGGTACCATAGTGTATGAAAACAAAGCTTCATTGAGGAAGTGGTCTAAAGATCTGGGAAGTGGATTATTTGCGGGCACTTACCAGGTAACATGGAAGGTCTGTTTACATCCTTGTTTATTGCAGTTCATACATCCACCATGAGCTGTCTTGCTTTCTTTACCTCTTTCTTCACATATATAACACATCTGAAATAATAAGATTTACTTTTTAGAAAATACCCATGTTGGAGGAACATAATAGATATCTTCCAACATGGCTGCCATGTCTTTTTTTATTTAATTCTCTTGGGAATGGTTAAAAACCATCAATAGAGGATTCAAAAAACTAAATGAGACTAAGTTACCTTGAGGTATCTATCATGTGGAACTGATGCTAAAATAATTGGCTCCATTGTGGTCACATTACCAAAACGAACTTCAGGGATGTATAGTGCACATACTACATGGGCCCAACCTAAACAATAGAAGTTGTGGCTTACATTATCTATTATGTCATGGGTATTTGATTATCAGGCTAAGATGATACTTAATATGAGACTACTATAGTTCATTGGAATCTAGACTTTGTTTTTGTGATGGTAATAATAATAGACCTGGGTCTTGGGACCCACAAAAATGTTCAAATTGGGGTCCAAAGCACTATGTTGTGGGTGCTAATCAATATTTAGATAGCAATATCTTCAACACAATTGAAACGAGTCCTGGGAACCCTGTTGCTGCTCTCATTTGGGTCCCAAGCATTGTGTTGTGGTTGCTAATCAATATTTAGGAAGCCTTTGTCAACACTAGTGAAGTGGGTCTTGAGATGCATCAAAATTATGAAAATTATTGTGTTAATGCAATCATCATATCTGATGTTAATAATAAAATTCTGACTTGATGTAGAGGCTTTAGGGTCCATATACATGAAGATAGGATGATAATACATTGTGCTGACCCTTAGCACCAGGATTGATGTATGCTACAGGACTTGGGCTGTGTTTACATGGTATCGAACGAACTGTTAACTAGTCAAAAATTTATATAGAAATTTACACAGAACCGTCTCTTTGATCGTATACAAAATATGTACTGTTTACCCAGAATGGGTCCAAAATTTGAATGACTAGGCATACTAGTTTTTGTTCAGGAACATACTAAACATACAACTTTTTGACAGGTTAAAAAATTGCCTGGTACGCTGTAAATACAGCCTTGATTGCCTAATAATTTTTTGTTATGAATATACAATTACACTGTAAGATAAATATATATCATTTCAACTGACCCCCTGTATCTGTTCGTTTCAATGCACCAGTCTTTGAAGGACATAACTCACACTTCTGTAAAATAACATTAAAAGCATAAGGTACAACAATTAAAATAAGGGTAGCACTTAATGGACCCTTCTCAAAATTGTCTGGAATGCCACGCAAAACATTTAATTTCTTGATTGCATTTGTGGCATATCTTTTGTATTTCCATGTTAGTCTCACATTGAAGACAATAATTTTAAGAAGAGTCCATAGGCAGTGGCTAACGAACTAGTCACCCTTATTCCAAGATTAAATTGGAATTTGAAGTTGATTTTTATGGAGAGGAAAACTAGAGAACCCAGAGGAAAAAAACCAAAGTATGTGAGAGAAATAACAAACACCTCTACTCATTTAAGTACAGAATCGGCCACAAGTCCAGAACCGACCTCAGCAGCAGATAGCAAACTTGCAAAATGTGAGTGAAATTTTGTATTTTTAGCAAGTTTACAGAAAAAATGTACAATGCAACTAGTTAAGTTTTGTGAGTATGACCACAGTCCAGAAATTAAAGGACTGAAAAATTTAAAACCTGCATCAAGTAACGTCTGTTATTCACTGCAATCATCGATTGCTAGTGACTTACTAGTATAGCAAGGTTTCCCTAGTGGGTTTAAGAGATATTCATTTTCCCTGCAGCTGTGAGAGGTAGTCTTAACAGCAATCAACACCTGTGTTTAGTTTCCCTTGACACAGTATTTCAAACATAGTATCCCCAATTCCAAATTTTCTCCTACTTCATTTCTCTTGGATTAAATTAGATTACAGGTTAAATGGATTGATTGATGCTGTTTTTTAAAGTGCTAGCTACTACAACGAAAATCACTCAAACTTGGATTCAGCTGAAACTTCCTAAAAAATACTCTTTAAAGGTCCAATAATCACTGTACGAAGTGTTTTCTCGATATTCAGAACGAAAGTATGATATTCTTACGATTATTTTTTGGAGTCTGTGACGTCATACACTCAACATCAAACATTGCTACATATATTTCTTTGTATATAAATCCTTAATTTATTTTATTCCTGTGAAGCCCAAAGGGTAGCTAATGTGCTTATTTCACATTACTTGTGACTATAATTTATATTTTGGGGTGTTTGGGTATTTCTTTCTCCCTTTACTACTGATATTTTGATCATAAACTACAAAGAAATGTATGGAGTGATGTTCGATATTGAGTGTATGACGTCACAGACTCAAAAAAATAATTGTGAAAATATCATACTTTCGTCCTGAATATCGAGAAAACACTTCATACAGTGATTATTGGACTTTTAAAGAGTATCCTTAGGAAGTTTCAGCTGAATCCAAGTTTGAGCGATTTTCGTCGTAGTAGCACTTTAACAGATTCCTATGTGACCTCTTATATTAAAATAACTTTTATGTGATTGTTAAGAGAAAGATGTTTTACGATACACGAGAAATACTATTAAGCTAATTTATTAGGAGAAAATATGAAGATGTCAGTAGATTCGTAAGCAGAAGCGTGACAAGTACTGACAGCATCACACGTATTTTCATAATAAAAACGATAATAAACAACGCTCCTAGAGTATTTACTCACTCAAAGACACAGATAAGCATAAGAATATTCATCCCTAAAAGGCAATTGATAATCAAGAAAGTATATCGGGGTGCAGGTCAGTGATATGTGACATTCGAAGAATCATATTCACAAAATTCTCGACGGCTTTATATAAACTTACCACTCGTGCAATCCTTTCCTGGGATTCACACTTTCGACAAAACCAAGGTCCTTTCGGCACTTGAACAATTCCATAGCAAGCTAAAATGATGTGGAAATAAGGAATAAGTGAGTGATTGAGAACGGAAAACAATGCGTGACACTGGAGCAGTAAATTCTTCACCTTGATGTACAGCCACATTACAGCCATGTCCATCACAATACACTAAAGGGTTTTCATCCCATCCTCGCTCATCCGAGCAAACACAACAGCCTCCAACCATGGCCTTTACCATTGCGTACCACCGATAAAGATGGAGGACAGCATAGAATTAACAGGTCATGAGAACCAGCTGTAGTTTGTAGGGGAATAAGTTGACATTTACTCACGATTTTTGAACTTTTTTTTTTTACTTCAAAACTAAAAATGGACGCGCGATTAGCGCGCACGTGTTTGTTCAAGTGCGCATGATTTAGGGAGACCGCTGTTCACTGGTTCGAACATTCGTCGTCTCGGTAAGATCCCATACTCACCAGAACATAATACTTCAGAATATTTGAAACTCAGTAAAATTGAAATGAATATAAACACATTCGGTCTGCATTTATTTTGAAGTCCAAAAAAAAAAAAAAAAAAAAAAACTAACATAAGGGGAAAGAAAAGGGAGAACGGTTTACGGAGGCCCGACTGTGTTCGAACAAGATCTGAACATCAAGAAGCCGTTGCCTCTCCCATCGTCCCCACTTCCCACGGTACGGTCAAACACACTTTGAAAGCTTGTTGAATTTGTTTGTTGTATAAATTAATTTGTATAAATTAATTTGGATCGTTTCCATTCGTATTCTTTCGAGGGAAAACTATGTTATGGAATCAGTTTAGTATAGTTTGGGATGATATAATTAATCTGCAATAGAAATACATGTCTAGTTGGTATAAGCTG
Source organism: Actinia equina (assembly GCA_011057435.1). Classification (NCBI taxonomy): domain Eukaryota; kingdom Metazoa; phylum Cnidaria; class Anthozoa; order Actiniaria; family Actiniidae; genus Actinia; species Actinia equina. Next base: position 346,039 of record WHPX01001012.1, read on the forward strand.
AGGCCAATTAATGCTAATTCGTATCCGGCGGCGTACGTGGAAGGCCTAGGTGGAAACGTACTGGGGGCAATCGTTTAAATTCCTAGTGTTTTTGTTCATTCGCGGCGGTCATACATGAAAATCGGGCTCAGGCTTGTCGAGCTAGCAGTCAAGTATGGTACTATATATGCCCGCATGTAATGTAAAATGGGGAGAAGATATGGCGGCTGCAAATGGTCTTCTAATTAGCTCTAAAAACAGTTTTCAGTTTTTTGAAAGTATTTTCCTAAGATGAAAAGGGGAAATGAAATGGAAAAGGCCTGCTAGAGAGCTATGTGACTATACTGACTCGCATGTGGTAATTGTAGGCCTAGACGAAATCACGAAACACTTTGGTGCGTTAAATTTCTTGCCTTTTTGTTTTTCTACCATAGTTTCGAATACACTTCCACGACGGCGTCGTATCATATGGTACAGTCCAATTTGAAAATAGTTGAATAAAAAAAAATTCCGTTGACTGACAAAATTGGAAGAGGCCGATATAGTAGTATAGGCAGAGTCCAATTTGGCAGTCAGAGAAATTGTTTGAATTCGATTATTTGCGTAACCTCCGCTCCGCGACATGCACCCAATTTTCATAACGCTGCGTTTCACACCAGTGTTTGGACTTCCTATTTTATATGAACCCCTCCAGCCTCTAGCGTACGTCAGGGTGTAAAGAAAGACTTGAAAAAGTGATTTCAAGCTTCCCGTTGAAGCTTGAAATCAGTTTTTCAAGTCTTTCTTTACAGCGTTCGCTTAGATCGCTCATTCACTGTGATGATCAACACATCTATCAAAAGATTTCTCATTAGCATCCATTGTTAACGGCACCACAATGGCCGCCATGTTTTTGTCTTTTGACTCTTGGGAATGCTTGCGCAACCATCAATATTTACTTATTTCAAATTAACGAGACCCACAATACCCTTTGGTTTTGGAGCGCTTTTTCAGTAATCACTATACAGTATTCAACCTTTTTTGAATAATAGCTGTATATACTTAATTCAATAAAGTTAGTCACCAGAAAAGCTGCAAAGCTGAGACCGACAAGGATTATGGGTAGATACATTTTACATGTTTTAACCGCTTGATAACTGTTGATGAACATGAGATCTTCTACCAGTTACGAGTTAACCTCCTCTGAACATCCTCAACTGCTGCAGTTTGTGTCAAAAGCTTTGCTTGTTAGACATAAAGCATTTTCCCATGATTCTCAGCGATCACAGCTTTCTAGGTTTTTGGTGACTAACTTTATTGAGATAAGTATAAACCAAAAACCAAATTTCCTGGATAAATCCAGTGGATAAGTTATCCAATTCAATAACTTTATCCACTAGATAAGATTTATTTGTCGGACAGCGCTATCCACCCTTCGTACAACTGGACCCTGGCTAAAACAGTGACCAAAAACATTAAAGAAAGTCAACCGTTTATTTCGACCATGTGGAACCAATAGAATTGATAATGCCTTATTCTTACTATAATTGTTTCGCGTGTAATTAATTTCTTTAAAATTTGCGTGTATTAATTTTTCAATTGCAAGAATAATTCAAGTAGAATTGTACTAATTAGTATAGGAAATCGCATGATCTCGATCACAATTTGGAAATTAATAGACACGTGTAATGTTTTGAAAGTTTTTGTAATTGCACGAGCCTTTGGGCGATTGCAATTAAAGAACTTTCAAAACATTACGAGTGTCTATTAATTCCAAATTTTACGAGAAGATCGTGCGATTTTTTGTTTAAAGTTCACTCAACAAAATTTCAGTAAAAAATGCGAAGCGACGACGTTCATCTTTGTCTATTTGGCGGCCGATTTTCAGTCCATCGCACAACTGAAATGCATAAAAAAGATTAGTTCTTACGGCTTTAAAATTTTATTTATATGTTTTTTTAAAGTACAAAATGATATGACCGTGTTGCCATAGCGACTTAATTCGGTACTCCTACGGAGTACAATTAACGCTATGATTTTGTCGAGTTTACTATAAGTGTACTAATTTCTCGCAATCTTTTTTTGAGGGTATTAAATTTCTCACTTTTTCTAAAATCGCAAAAATTAGTAAGAAAAAGGTAAATTAATTATTATTTCCTTTCCATAATATATACATGAATGTGATTCTTTTTAAATACTGTATTCTTTCTTAAGAATTCTACACCGACAGATTTTGATAAATAAACTATTTTTTCCCTTCCATAATATATACATGAATGCCATTCTTTATAAATACTGTATTCTTTCTTAAGAATTCTACACCGACAGATTTCGATAAATAAACTATTTTTTCCCTTCCATAATATATACATGAATGCCATTCTTTATAAATACTGTATTCTTTCTTAAGAATTCCGAACCGACAGATTTTGATAAATAAACTATTTTTTCCCTTCCATAATATATACAGGAATGTGATTCATCTTAAATACTGCTTAATACAAGTATTTGTAAATACTTGTCTTGAAGTATGAAAATACTGCTTCTGCATGTTATTCAGAAACTGAATTTAATAACTTTGGCTTTTTTCTTGATTGATGACTGACTGATCTCAGTATCGGCTTTCTTTGGATTCCATCTGTTGTGCAGTCCATGAATATTGAACCTATTTAAAGATAAGTAAAACAATTCAGTGCATTTTACAAACATGTGTAAAATAACGGAGGCTTCAAAGATGGTAGTTCAAATGGCCAAAGTTGGTAAATCTAAGAAGTTGCGAAAGTGTTTACAAATGTGGGACAAGGCCTCACGAGGAAGGACGAATCTGACCCAAAATTGTTTGTTAGTTCTTTAATGTTTTTTTACGGGTGTGTTCAAGACTTTGTCTACGGTGTGGCTACTACTTACTGCTAGAAAATGTGTGAAAAGATAAATCGTTGTATTCAGTCCCATTAAGTGTAAGCCATGTTCATATATGATTTCAGTTTAACAAGATGGTTTGAAAGCTGGAGAAATAGTAGCATGAACGCAATATCGTTAGCTAGGAAAGTATAAGTGGCATACAAGATCAATGGTGCAGGAAAAGGTGACGACCATATTGGAATGAAAGGAAGTGACCGTCAAGATATGCACTGGCTAAAAGGATGTTCTACCCTAATCCTGGCCAAGAGCATATATGTTGGCCTTAGATGTTTGAAGATGTTCGAAAGGTGCCACCGTAATAATGTTGGTACTTTTTGACTTAAACTTAGAGTCATTTGCAAGGGCAAAGTATGTATAAAAAGGTACCAAGTTTATGGTAAATCCGTGAGAGGATTGGCTTCTACAAGGCGCGTTTTGATGCAGTGTAATACCTCACGGCTATCATTAAAGCTGTTAAAAATACGTGGGCATATTTTTTTAGGAATCTTATGGAACAACAAAAGTACGTCAAGTAATATCGTCTCACATGTAAAGCAGTCTTAATTTTTGTCGGCTCATCTTAGTACTACAAAGTGTGATTGTCATTTCAGTTGGGCCTTACGACCAGGGACCCATGAAGACTACAAAATAGGAAATCGGGGCATATTTTAGAAAATTTTAAGAAGTTATTTTATTCAATGTTTGATCTTATTGCGGAAGCCCTTTCCTATACTTCGTTTTTTATTATTTTTTGCCAGTTCAACTTTGTATAGAACGTACCAGGAACAAGTGTATTGTCAGTAAGCAACTTGATCTGGTGTTGTGCAAAGTCCAACCATTAGTAAATATATCATATCTTATTCATTGGCTGAGCTGCGAGGTCTCTTGATCAATGGACCAAATCCACTGTTTTCCCATTTCGCAACACTTGTCATTCCATAGGGTATTATTTCTTTGTTTAGCTGTTGCGCACGAGAAGACACATGAATATGGATACAACTCAAACAAAGAATCTTATGCTCAAGAGAATGACACGTGGTCTGAAATGGGCAAATCATTATGTGCAAGTGGGATTAGGTCCATTCGAAGCTTTGATGAAGATTTTGTTAAATAAACAGCGTTAATTATTGATTACTTTTTGACAACGCAAATAAACCGACATGACGGCACTTGCTTTGTTGGTCCGATAGTCAGTCGAGCGGACCGGGTTTGAGAATGGGTAATTTCTAATATAGTACTAGGGGTTCAAGTTTTCATTGGAATATTCAAAGATAATGATAGAAAACAAGGTATAACCTAAAAGGTTCAAATTCTTTTTTTTTGTTCTAGAAAAATCAGTAAACGAGGGACACGGGTTTCTTAGCCACTGGCTATTGAAGTTCTACCTTTGTAAAACAAACTGACAAACAAATTTTGAAGGACAATTAAATATTTATAGGCAATGAAATCTTTACTCTAAGGCCAGGTTCAAATTTTCGGCGTTTTTATGTAACCCGAGAATGGACATAAACAGCGGCCTTTTAATCTTTTGGCTCGAGAAAATGAAATGAAAAGTTCGGCACACTACACACACATACATACATCTTTGAATTTCTTCTAGTTCTTCGACAGGAAAAAAACGTTACAGTATTGTGTAAAGGTCTTGTTTCTGGTCTTCCCTTTGGCTATATATGGGGCGGCTCTGTTTTAGTTTACGGATTAAACCGAAGTAAGGGATAAAAACCCCATTGCTATCGGCTTAAGGAGACTTATAATTCGTAATTCTGATCATTTTATAATTTTTTACACTTCGCTTGTAGAGTTGCGTGGCCATAAAATCCCCAGTCAGCAGAATTTCTCCAAACTCAGCAGACAGAAATTATGACAATCTATTACCCAGAATCTTATATTTCAAGGAAATCGATAATTTTTTGAAAGAAAAGGAGGTCGATATTATAAAAAAAAAACAATGGGAGAAAATCAGCTTCTAACCGTAAACGCGACTCAAAGTTAAAATTTTGAATACATCGTTAAAAGCCTAAACGTCTGAGCTACTACACGTGTTAAACTCAAAGATATCCGAGTGTTTTTGACGCGATACGACCAAATTAAAAAACAAAACAAAATGCACTAGCAATTATGTTGGAGTCGTCTTAAAGAATCAATGACAAAGATTGGAAAATGGCGGGGGTGTTTGTGGTATAAAACATATTGTCGTAGTGAGATTGAAGATGTTATATAATTGAAATGAGAACCGTCTAGAAAATAATAAAAGATTTATCCAGCCACATTAAAGTCTACTCGTTTTTCCAAAATAAAAACACATGTATCTAGACGAAGAAAATTGCCCCAAAAAATACAATGAAAAGATTTTTCCGGAAAATGAGATTTGGCCGGTCACGGAATGGAAAAGTAGAAGCAGTGAAATGCGTGGGTTGGAAGATTGTGTAAGGCCATGTGCTGGGGAGATCGTTATCTCAACGAGGTTAAGACTTGATTCAAAAATTTGATCCTCGAAAAGCACGGTCTATGGAACTGTCAAGAAACTGACGGACAAAACGAATAATACGAGGCACTATATGATAGGAGGGATATGAGGAAGAATAAAAGAACCAAACTAAAATCTTAGTTTGCAAATTATCAACTGTGCTTTACTGTGTGAAAGTGGAACACGTTTAAAAAAGTTCACGTTTCAAATTAACAAATACACATCAGTTTCTTTATGTCTGTCTTCTTATTGACGATAAATTGCATCATCACATTGTCAAAGTAGTGTGAGTCCACGAGGCACTCATTTTTAATGGATGAGGAATTTGTGTCCATGCGAAACGAAGGCTTCAAGTACAGCGTTGTTGTACGAGCACTCAATAGATCTGAAGCTAATAAACCTGTGGCCCCTGTTTCGGGAGATAAGGGTCGATTTTCGTGGAGATGGGGGATGATAACGGGCCCGGGATCGAGCCCACGGGAGGGTGATAGGACTGAATGCGCATTAGCAGCGCACTGTCTCAGTCTAACACCCAAACACTCATGGGGTTTTCCGTTGCCATTTTTGATAATTCAGAGTTGAGTTCATGACTGGAACAATAAGTAGAAACAGATCGAGAATGATACAGTGATGTTCTGGAGAAATATTTCATGTTTGTTGCATTAAAACTCGCATTTTATACACTACCAAACAACATTCACTAAACGGAAATATTATTAATATATATCATGCATTATTGTATCAGGGAATGCAATATTAATTACAAACGCAACACTCTTTATATAAGTGTAAAACAACGCAACAACCTTATGAGTATTCAAATAAGAAAGAAATAAAGGAATGACCGACTTTAAAATAATCGTAGAATTGATGATGAGGCTTGACCACTAGTACAGTTTATTTGTACTTGTTAGGGAATAGGATGGAATAACTTAAACGTATATTTATATATATGTTCATCTGAAAATTGCAGAGCGTTTTAAAATTCTTGGCAATCCCTTTACAACGTAATTATAATCAGAGTGCTAACTCGTTTGCATGTTCCTGTAAGTGTAATCATAATCGCCATTATCCTCCCTTCAAGGCCGTATGTCACTCCAGTCCACCATGTCATGTAGTCCATCCCAGATCACTGTCATGTGTCGTCTGTTTACTTCCCATAACCTCTTGTCGTCGTGAGTAGACGTCGCGGTCTGTGTGGAGTGGCAAGTCAAGAGAGTGTGACCATGTGTTTAATGTCTACTGAAGGTTGAACACAGTTCTGTTGTTTGGGATTTCCAAGTATTTTGTATTCTGTCCACTTTTATATTATCACTTCCAACTCACACAGTATACATATTGGTACATTACCTGCAAGACACAGACTTTTCTTGTGCATGAAAGTCAACACACAAAGAGGCCATCGGTTGCTTGCTTGGGTATTCCTTAGGTTCGAGGTCGCTTTCTAGAAGACTCGTTTTTCGGTGGATCTGCATGCATGACTTTGAGCTTCATTCCTAAGACTTGATGGCCATGAAGTCCTTCAATGGCTACATCAGCAGAATCTTTGGACGCGAACTTTGCGTAACCAAAGTTCCGGTCTTTCATCATATACACGTCAATGAGGTTACCAAATCGACTGAAGACGTCTTTTAATACCTGTTCAGGTGGTGGTGCGGGGTTGCAGACTATAAACAACCGCGACGCTACTTCCGCATTCTCGTCTGCTAGAGGAACGGGTGCAGGGAGAGCTGCAGTGGTGTACAGTTGACTATTATCAAGACTAAGTGCAGGCGATGCGGAAGTGGCACCAAGAATCGAGGATTTGGAGCCAAACATATTATATGACGAGCCAGATTCTGAATTAGTACGGCCTGATGGGGGGTCCTCGGCGTATTTAATGACAAGTTTGGACCCTGGTGGATATTCAAAGCCATTTAACTTTTCCTTGGCATAGATAGCAGAACCCACGGAGTTATAGGTCACATATGCAAAACCTTTGGACTCTCCAGTATTGTAATTGCGCTTCAGGTCACATACTTGCATCCCAGGGATAATATCAAATAAACGAGCCACTTGCTCTTGAGTTAGGGACACCGATACAATGACAAACAGCCTAGTTGGTGTATGTGAAGATGTTATGGATTCTGCTACAGATGCTGCTGCATTAGCTCCTGTCTGGTTGGCAAAGAACTCCATTGGTTGATGAAGGGCTGGCTGTGCTTGTGAATGCTGGCAGAGAAGATCCCTTGTTCAAGAAATGGGTTCGGAGGAGTAAACGCTGTAGCGACAGAAGAAGCTGCAACAGCCGCATATCTGGAGACTTTAGACGACTTTGGTTCAGCCCACACTGCTTTAAGTCCCTTGTCACAGTTCTCAAGAGCTAACGATGCGGTGGAAGCCTTGTTGAACTTAACATAACCATAGCCTTTGTTTTCTCTTGTCTTGTGGTCACGGACTATTTGGACGTATTCTAAATCTCCAAAATTCTCAAACTTGGAGCGTAAGTCGTCATCTGTGTAGTCCTTGGGGCAGATTACAAACAGGCGTGTCATTGTTGTGGGATCGTGGAAGTCCATTTTAGAACCTGAATGTTTTGACTGGGCAATCATTGCCTAAAAAGAGAAATTGAAAATTAACAACATAGCGGAAACAAGAAGTTTGTGATGGGAATCGATCAATACATGCATAAGTAATAATAAACAAAATAGAAGTACGTTTGCATTTTTGGATTAGCAATCGAATGGACTCTTCTCAAAATGATCTTGGATGCGAGGTTCTATTTCGCTTCCTGTGGTTGCAGTGGCGGATCAAGGATTTTTAAAGGGGGGTTCCGTTTCTTAAACTGTGTATAATTCTCTTTTGTTTAGTCGGTGTTTGACAAAAAAATAGGCTCTAATCACCTAACTAACTATCTAGTAACGGACCAAGCTATAATAACACGACCCATCACAAAACTACTAATATTTTTTTATTAAAAAATATATATTAAGAATTATTTCTATTACCTAAAAGATCAAACCTTCAAGGGGGGTTGCGTGGACCCCTTTAATCCCCCTGGATCTGCCACTGGGTTGTAATGAGTTGAGCGCCTTCCCTTTAAAAAAGCAAACCCCGGGGCGACAATAAATAGTGGATCCCAGGGCAGGTTCACATGAAAATAGAGAAGAAAACTGACGTTTCTCGATAAAATCTGTGGCATTGGTTTCGTATTTCCATGTTAGCCTCACAAGATAATTCTGAGAAGGCCATTATATGTTTAGATGATTCTGAGAAAGCAATTATCAACAGTAAGATAGCAAGGAATATGCCCAAATCTAAATATATATACTAATACAAAATTAAATAATGATAATAATAATAATAAACTAATAGGAACTCTTTCTTTATAATCTACGAACATCAACACACCGTTTTACTGCTTATCTATTTTTTAACCCACATAATACAATATTTTTAAGGTGGGCAAATGGTATGTCAAGGCAACATTTTGTCTCATTAACTGACATTTTGCCCCCTGAGTAAATGTGAACGAGAGAGAATTTGCATTAGAAAAGTAGTATATTGCTAATATGTTCCTTAGACAAACTCATTCCATTTTGACTACTAGATAAATCAGTCTTGATAAGGATAGAGATTTCTAGCATAAATAATTCAGAAGACAATAAAAATTCTAACTATGCATGACTCAAGTAACAACAAAATTTCATCCAATTTGGCACTATTGATAGAGCATAACCTCAGTGCTGAAAAGCTTCCAATTTCTAGCTCCTGTGTTTCCATTTTAGTGCCTAAACAATTTTTGTAGGATAAATAGGAGTACTAAAAGTCTTACGGTGATTTAACTGTGATTTAAAGACAATCAGAACATTAATACTATAATTGAATTTGATGGTAATCATATGAAGCATATTAGAACTGAATATTTTTAAGTTCACCCACAGGTTTTTAATCCCATTATTCAAAAGTATGAAATGACATACTATTGAACTGGTTTGAAATAACAAATAACTACATGCTGTTAGAGATATTACATCATTATCCTTTGTTCAATCTTAAAATCAAATCTTATATGCAAGTCTTCAGAATGTTCTAGGTGTGAGGAAAATAGGAGTAAGAAAGATAATGTTTAGAAAATTTAATGGAATAATTTTACTGGCAAATAAAATAGATAATAAAGAAAAAGAAGTCATAGTGAATTGTGTATTTTCCAATTTAATTGGCAAAAAAGTTAGAAAGCAAATCCTGTTCACATTTCACTTTTTTTTTTTTAAAGGAATTTTCCCATCACATATTTTTCAAATCATACTAAAATTTAAAAAGCTCTTCAAGAGAAACAATTTTTTTCAATTACCTTTTAATTTTTTGCTCATTATTTTATATTTGTCCAAACTATACATCACACATAAGCCCTTTCTAAAGAAATATATTTTTGCTTCAAAACAAGTGTAAAATGTATGAAAAACAGAATACAAGTTTATAAGTTGAATAAAAGTTTTATAAATTTACATTTGTAAATTGCAGTTAAAAATCCTTGACACGTTTCTATATTGGGATCACTGTACTTAATAATTCAGAGTTCTTCATTACAAATGTAGAATAATGACAAAGTAAATCTGATCATTCTGATGTTAACACCCTAAGAAAGTAATGATTTCAAAATGTTGAAATTTTTCATTCAAATGACTTAACTTACAAAAAACTATTTTACAATTATAATTCTCTGTTGAAATTTAAATGATAGAAAAAGATATTTTACAGATCTGTTCTTTCCCAAGAAATTGGGCATTTACTTAATAATATTGTGCTATAGTATTGATAGTCTAATGGAACGATAAAATTAATAAAAGATATTCAGCTTAAGATTTCAGCTGCAAGAATACCTAAATTTAGGTTTGAGTAAAATATAATTCATGACAGAACATGAAAACTTCAGATAAAAATACTTTAAGACCTATCGAACATAAAAATATAGTAAATAAATATTTCTTTTGAAATAAGTAAACATAACTGCACTGCATAAATATGAATTAGGCAAGAGAAAAATGGAGAAACTTAACTTCAATCTAATTTCAAAAATCTTTTCAAAATTTATAAATCAATCAACTTCAATCTAATTTCAAAAATCTTTTCAAAATTTATAAACTGTTTACATGAGAAAAGAAGTAAAAATGGAAAGCTCAGCTTAACAAAAAAAATATTCAAAATAGTTTCTTGTAATAGAGACCAGGGCCTTGTTTTCATTGCAGAATATATAATAAACTAACATTCTTCTAGTAAAACCTGTCATACTAACTGCCGTACCTTGACATGAAAACCAAAGCCAATGTGTCTTTTTCGGTGAAAGTTCATATTCCACATTATACCATTTACTCCACAGAGATATAATAATAGCAAAGTACCTACAGACTCTTCTCCAAAGCTGTGTTCAAATGAAAATGGATCTTTCAACTGTGTTTGCATTCTAAATACCTGTTGATGAGTTAGACTAAATCTTATATTATTTAAAGGTAATGGTCAAAGGTAATTCAAAGGAAAACAGGCCACCTGCACTCAAACAAGGTGCTTATGACCTCACAGACACAAAGCCTGTATCCTAATTTTGGTGATGGATAATTTAAGAAGATATCAAGATATTTCCTCCAGTAATGATGTTGATGTAATTGGTTTTCAATCAGTAGGATTTAGTTAGTTAGATTATTTGATTATATAATTGGTAAGAACAACATGATGAGAATAAAATCTTATCCAAACCTTATTCTACTGTTCAATTACGCAGTACTGAAACTGTAAATGTATTATCTATGTTAAGTGATCCTACAACCAATCACCTGCTAGCCTAGTGAGCTACTTCTTTCAAATTCAATCATTCGTTCAAAACTTTAACCTAAAATAAGCACATTATAGTTATTCAAGCCCTAGTTTATGACAGAGTGGAATTCTACAACTATGGGATAAGGATAAAATCTCCTAGTGATGCCATTCGTATAGGAAATAGGAAATATATTCTTTAAAAGCCAAGTACTATTCTTCGGCCATTATCATTCCATTAAAATTAATATTGTACAAAAGTGTTATCTGTATAATAATATAAAGTATAATTCATACTTTTGCCAATGATTTCATAGATGTATTGCCTCATATTTTCAAGTTTCACATTCTTTACCTAAAAAGACTAGTATACAGTTTTTAAAATCTTTTGTATAAAAGCTATTAAAGAAGATGAAATGATAAAAGAGAGAGAGAGAGAGAGAGAGAAAAAAAACTATATTAATTTACACAAGTGAAAAATAAAATAAACTCAAGTGTTCAGTTGAAGTGTAGAACGACAGTCATTGGTAACATGTATGGAGTATATATATTTCTAATTATGTATGCATTACACTTAAGTTTTTTACCATGAAAAGTTTAGTAGGATGTTTAAATGGATCTTGGGAATAAAAAAATTAAAACAAGACTTTGTTAGACTTTTAATAACTACTGCTTGGGAAATTAAAGTGTAATATGTCAAAGTTCATGACCTCATAGGATTTATCTTGCTTCAATCTAGTTGAGAATCATAGAGATACTTAATGGGGAAATTCAATTTTTTTCCAGATTTCAATAAGTATAACCAAATTATTATATATTATTATATGTACGAAAGGCCTTGAAAACAGAAGTGTTAAAAAAAGATTTTAAGAAAAAACATGATACATTAAAGTTTTGCACACATGGTCCAGTGGGCGCCACCCTTTGCTTAAATCTTTGGTGCCAGACATATATGCATATTATACATTCCTTTCCTTTAATATATGTATCCAGTATTAAAAAGAGTAGTTGATTCCTAAAGCTAAACACTTTGAGCAGAGTCTAAGATTCACCCTGTTAATGATGAATTATATTTTCAGATGAAAGACTCTGAAACTGATAGGCTTAATGCTTTATTACTTATTCAAGAAACACTATGCAATATTCATACTGCAATACCTACAAGCATACTTGAAAGATTTTTCATCCTAAGTTGGAAAACACTTCATTTATCACATGGATACATATTGCTGTGACAGATTCCCTAAGGCTAGGAAAAAAGTGTTGAAAAGATAACAGCATTTCTCATCTCGATAATGTAATTACTTTAAAGAAAGTTAATATCAATGGTCAGTTTTTGAATTTTTTAAAGAAGTTTGATCATGTTGATGTGATTTTAAAAATTAGATTTTTCAAGTTTCAAACTTATTTTAATTTAAGTATTCCTTTTATGTCTTTTTGTACATTTGCATATTTTCATTTTGTCATTTGTTGTGACATCTCACTTTGAAAAAGGGCACTTTTTCTCAGCTTTGCCAGAAAAGAAAAAAAAAGGAGTCAACTTCTGACAAGTCCAGTATTTTTCCTATACTTAACTATACTTTACTATCAGTTTTTCCCATACTTAACTATACATGACAAAATATTTTTCCAGACCTATATTACCTTTCCTCTGCTTGTTTTGTGTCACACTCAATAATTTCATCTCTGTATTTTTCTCACTTTTAAATTGAAATATTGAAAAAAAAATTCCAGTATATTGACAAATGTTGCCAGAGAAAAGCAGGTGAAAAGATTCACCAGCTATTTACTTAAATATTGAATCCTTTCAACTCCCTTTGACTTTTGAAACAGAAATAAATTGGAGGAGGGTATGAAACAAACAATATTGCATTTTCTAAAAAAGACTTTTTCAAAAAACCCAGGGTTCAAGAATGCAAACTCACTACATATAAACTAATTTTAAGAAAGATCGAAATGAGGATAACAAAGTCTTAAATTCATCAAAAAATTTGTTATGAAATCAATATAATACTGAACAGCATTTGGTTTTCCATCTTAGAAAAACGCTAGTCCATGACATTTTGAAAAGAAATTGAAAATTATTCAAAACTGTATTAGGTCGATAACATGACTTTCAGGACAGCATCTTGCATCCATGCTCCATTAGTATATCATTTTCCCAGTGTTAAGCATATGTACCTAGATGTATATGATCATTCCAAGTGAATACTTTTTAAATGTGTTTAAAAATTAGTATTTTGAAACTTCCTTTGTCCTAAATTCATAGAATTGTTGCATTCAATATTAATTATAAACATGAATCTAAACAGGTGCAATTTCAGCTCAAGCAATAAAAATAATGTACAATTTTTACTCTGGCTTTGGGTATGACAAAATATGAATGAAGTAATATTAGTAGATGATAATTTGCAATGTGAAGGAAGAATAATTTATAAATACTGTTTAAAATATGGATCACTATGTCTCTAAATAATTGACACAAGTAGAACTTAAAAGAGGAATATTGGCTCTTTCATGCATGAGCTTTTGAGAAATATATTTGACTCAACTACATTGTATTAATTACTTAACAAAGCATGATCACAATAAAGGTATTCTAAGTGAACGGCATTTGCTTGATTGTGGCATCCTCATCAAATAACATTGTATTAGTTTATACACCATAAGGAGAATTCTAGACCAGAAAGGATCCATACACATCCATGACAACAAGTATGACATCTTGTTATGATAGGCTTTTTACCATCCTCTCAAGAACAAAGATCTTAAAAGATCAAAGCATTAAATTTACACTTGTGGTTATGCTAGCTAAATTCTTGTGGACTTTTTCTTAAGTATTTGCTATGATTTACTTTATTGATCGATGCCCAGGGAGCCATGCCTGGAATGGATAGTTTGAAAAGTTGTTTCTAAAGCAGTAACCCAACAAAAGATCTTGCCCAAAAAAAAAACAGAAGACAGGCATAAGATGCTGAATTGACCGTAATTATCAGGTTTTTTTTACCTCTGATGAAGGGCTGAATGTATGAAACTTCAGTAAAATTACTAGTATGTATCTTTAGTATATACCATTGGAAATTTCCTTTTCATTTCATAAAAACAGATTCTTTTTGTCAGTCCATAGAAAAATATTTTGGGGAAAAAAAAGTGACACTGTTCTTTGGTATTCTATAATTTAGTTTCAGATAGGATTATTTTGATCTATTGATTGACTATACTGTCATATAAAAGGATAAAACTTGATATGCAATAAATCCTTGCAATAACCAATGTATTGTTATTGAAAACAGATACAAAGCATATAAATAATAAACAAACATTAGTACCCCTTGAAACAATGACCTTTAAAACCAAAAAGCTTTGTGACTGCAAACAAAAAAAAACCTATTTTATCTCATATATAATAACATAGCAAAGTTGATCCAGCGTATAGTCCATTACATCTTCCAGCCATAGTCTTATGAATTTAAAACAGAAAAATGCCCGAATTTCTTCAAACAAAAATATGAAGTGAATACAATATAGGTACCAAAGACTTGTGATGAATATTTAAAGACTTTCTTCAATAGAATGAAAATGAAGGCGAAAAACTATTGTTGTAAACCTTAGAAATTTGCTTCACGATTTCTAAATTCCAAAACAATCGTTATTGAATAGCGTGCAAAATGAGTTGCATCCTATGTTTTTAAAAATATAGTGCAATAAGAATACTTCTTATAAACGAATATAGCGTCTTCAATATATAAAGAGAAAATCTCTTCACTTAAAAATTAATTACTGGAAACAACGTTTGGGATTATTAGCAACAAATATCAAAAATAAAACGAATTATAAAAAAGGAGCGAACGAAACTGAGACTATTGACAAAACTGTAGAGTGAATTAACACTTGTAAAATAAAGACATTTATATGTCTTTGTTTAGCTCTCAGTGACTTATTCTGGAATAAGAGTAGCTTTTCCTAAAAAAAAAACGAGAAAGTGGTTATCCACATCAATTATTTAGCCCAAAGAATATGACTCGCAGGCTTTTGGAAAGTGAATTGTTTTGGTGACGCCCGGAGTGAACTTTTGTATAAGCAGTCTTATGAAAATTCCGCCGTTCAAGAAAAAAATGGTATATAAATATCCTAGAGGATATTGATACTTGGTGATATAGTTATAACCTAAGGGAAAGTTGTTAAAAAGGCGCACATGTAGTTCCATGCTACCACATGTGGAGTGTCATGTCTGACCGAACACGTATCGCTACTACACACAACAACAGCCCTTTCAACTTCACTACAAACCACACAACACTTCTTTGAAAACTCGTGTCAACTTCTCAAACCTATACCTTAATGGGTTTGGGATCGTCTCCAATTTGTTTTCCATCCAGTTGCTCAGAGGCTAGTGCTGCTGAGGAAGCTTTTTCGAACTTGATATAACAAACACCACGATTTTCTTTGGTCGTCTTGTCCTTGACCATCCAAATGTCTTCGATGGTTCCATAGTGCTCAAAAGCTGTTCTCATGTCTTCGGACGTGTGCCTCTTACTACATACCACAAACACTCTTGAAAAGGGTGGATTATCGACATCTACTCGCCCTGAATTTGAACTGCTATCGTTACCGATGTTGTTGGAGGCCATCTTGCCCGGCTAATGAGACATAGAAAAGGTGCACGTGTTGCATCATGGTCGAACCGTACACAGGAAGCCCAATACACATGTTACATATCCCTCACAGTTGGCCTGAAAGAGTCAATGAAACGAATTTATCAACAAGGGAGCACGGCAGAAATAAATTTGTTGATTGGTCTTCCTGTGGTGACGTATGCTGACGAATACGGTTATCCGCGAAAAATAGCGTGGGCTCAAGTAAATATCAAAGATGGCGCCATACTATATGCAACTTTTTCAAACTTTTCGACAATGCTACGTCAGGTGCCAGGGCCACTTGGGTTGACAGGGCCAGTTAATGAGCTAAATTATTGCTAATGTATGCAAGGGAGCACGGATAACCGTATTCAACAATTTGTTCGTCGCAAGTTCACATCTTGGTGAATTTTGGGACTTCAAAGTGAAATGGATTAGCGATCTATTAGGCTGATAATACTGTAGCCTCACAAACTCCTCAAATCTACAATTTCGAAAAAAATTTCATCACAGCAGAAGGATAAGTTGCTCTGATAACTCTGTAAGTTCTAGATACAATTTTCAAAAAGTATTTAGTGTAAATATGCAATTCCAGTTAATATTTGAATTCTTGAAAGCGAAATAATTTAACAGTTGTTGATTTATCGACCTCGTACTTTTAATTTAGTGCTTCATTGTTGTATTTTTTTTTAGTTTTTGTTTTTTTGTATTTATAGTAAGGCAGTTAATAATTGCCAGACGAATATCGTTTGTACGTGTATTAAAATCTCCTTTTATAATTGTAATTGTAGTAATCTTTATTCGCTAAAAGACAAAGGCTTGCTGTTGCCTTTTACGCCAGAATAAAATCAAGTTTTTACGACTGACAACGGACAATTAAAATTCTATCATTAGTAACCAACACAAGAAAATCCTTTAAACGGCCTCTTTATTTGCTGTCAAGGCAATAATTTTTCCGTGTTTGAATTTTTTGTTTGACTGACCCGGACAAAGCATCATTAAAAGATAAAAAAGCAACAAAATTAGAAAACAAAGTGACGACGTTTTGGTTTCCGGTATGCAAATGTTTTAATAAATTATCTTCCAGGTTGTTAAGATGGCTAATTTATGCTAATGCTAGGCTTTCACGATAAACAGCTGGCCAAAAACACCGTGATGAGCATGCTACAAAGTACGTTGGTAATTCCCTGATGCTAATTGGCCGAAACCCGGTCACATGATCATAGTTCACTCCCCGTCATTTATATTTATCATCCGCCATATTGTTTACATATGAGCCCGCGCGACTTTTAAGTAACCGCATGCCAGGCATGCGCTGCGCGGTTATACCACAGGAGGACCAATCAATGAAATTATGTACCACAGGAATACCAATCAACAAATTTATGTCTGCCGTGCTCTCCTTGCCTTAATCTACCATAGTCATACAACAGCCTTCAGACTGCAAATAATACATTCCCGCCAAGGGCTTTTGATATTTCTCTCTTATTCTCTCTATTTCATTACACACACCGAATGCAGAATGTATTACTGCAAATAATCAAAGTAAATAGATAAATCAACAAACAAACAAACAGACGAAAGAAAGAAAGAAAAAACTGAGGCCCCAGGGTGGTTAATGATATCGACGTATCAGTGACGGATCCAGAGGTGTTGCCAGACCCCCTTTGTGAAACCATCATGTTTCAGTTGAATTGAGAGCACTGAGAGTGATGATGGGAGCGATTATAGAATACCCTGTCACTTTGTGGACGCATATAGATATTCACTGCCACCGCGGTCCGTGGTGCTGCGGTGATTGGGCTCCAAGCTAAAATGGCGCGCTGCTTAGCAGAGAGTAGACTGCGTTCCGCGGTGCCAACCATCTTTTGTATGAATGTACACAGGTGATTACTGAAAATCTCGTGCGCTGATTAGTCGATCGAGAAACTCAGATTATCACACGATAATCACCTCCAGTGATAATCCAAAAATGGCGGCCTGCCGCTTTGTTGTTTTAAATGTGTCTTTTATCTTGTTTTTTCTTTTCTTTTCTTCTTTTGTTGAAAGAATCTACGGTGGCCGATTGGGACAAAACGATATTACAATTCTCAAAACAAGTTAGCAAGCATCAAAACAAGTTAACGAATATCAAAACAAGTTAACAAGTATTAAAACAAGTTAACAAGTATCAAAACAAGTATCAAAATAAGTTAGCAAGTATCAAAATAAGTTAACAAGTAAAACAAAGCAAAACAGTAAATTTCGAAACACTTTAACAAAGTTTAGAACAAAAAACACATACAAAAATTAAACGATGAAAAGACACTAATATAAGTAACAGTAATGATAAATAGGTAAATTATACATCGTGAAAAAGATGAAAAAACTTACTAACGTTTCGGACGCTAGTCGTTCGTTGGAGTAAAAGAGAAAGAGGTGGTAGAAAGGAGTGTATATAAGATAGAATAAGACAAAAGAAACCAATGAGAACTAGGTAGGCAAGGAAAAAAAACAAACACAAACAATAAAAAGACAAAAAAAAAGGTTATAGTTGAAAGTAAAGCGTTCATTAATCCCGTTGGGACTAAGAGTGCCTAATATGTGAATAAGCCGTATTTCTTTGGTCTTGTGATAATCATTGTTGCCGTTAATCGAAGAAAGACCGAAAA
This sequence comes from Actinia equina, assembly GCA_011057435.1. Classification (NCBI taxonomy): domain Eukaryota; kingdom Metazoa; phylum Cnidaria; class Anthozoa; order Actiniaria; family Actiniidae; genus Actinia; species Actinia equina. The sequence continues at coordinate 364,443 of WHPX01001012.1, forward strand.
CAATAAAGTCAGAAAGAGAATGGTTAGCTAGATTAAAATGGCGGGAAACTGGTTTGGTGGGATCGTTATCGCGAATAATGTAAAGATTATCATCTTTGCAATCATAACTTGTTAACTTGTTTTGATACTTGTTAACTTGTTTTGATACTTGCTAACTTGTTTTGATACTTGCTAACTTGTTTGAGACTTGTAATATCGTTTTGTCCCAATCGGCCACCGTAAGAATCACCTGTGTATTTATAATAAAACAATTATTCACCTCAGACTCTGGGACTCAGTGAATAACGGGAATAATAACCCCAACTTTGCTTTGGTTATTATTCCCCGATATTCACTAATAAAACACATCAGTTAACTCTGGTTAACTTTAGTACTCACTATATATATTGGCGTGCAATGGCGCGCTGCTAAGCATAGAGTAGACTGGGGATAAGGCCGTCTTTGGGACTGTGGACCGCGGTGCCGACGATTTTATACAGCTATCTGGTGACGGGGTATTCTATAATCTAGTCTGATGATGGGTTCGATCAGTAAACCTTTGTTTGAAAGATCAAATTGGCCAGTCCGTTTTCCACGGCCACGGGGGAGCGTTTTGACATGTCCTACTTTGGGGTGGGGAACAACAGTGAATGAGTCCGCGATACATTTATCTCTTGGATTGCGGTTGGATGTCGAATGAGAAAGTCTTGCATGTCATAACAAAGGTACATATCGGAATAAAACTAGCAAGTAGAATAAGAAATGTTGGAAGTCAAATATGAAAACTAAAAGCATTTATATCTTCGAAGTTGTATGTCAAAGACATAATGTTGGCGAAAAAACAGAAAGTACAATGTAAAATGCAAAGTTCGATTTTTGGCCCCGAATGTACGCCATAGTTTTCAACCAGTACTGAATAATTTTGACGGCCAGCCTTTTTTTCCAACCTGATTGCGTCTCATGAAATACGTCAGGATAGACGCCTCCTATAGATTTTATTTAGACCGAAAAGTTTTTTTATAAGCTGCTGTTTCATATGCTGGCTATGATCACTCCAACAGTGCAAAACTAAGACATATTCCTTTTCTATCGGCTTTTCGTACCTGTATCAGTTCCTCAGAAAGACAGACTTGGGCTGCCTGTGATTTGCCTTTGTTTTACAGTTATTTAGACTGGGTTTCCTGTGGATGTTCCTGTGATCAAGTATTCTATCACGTGCTATCAGCCGTCAAAATTAGACCTGCGTAGCCAAAAGAAAATGGCGAGATTGTTATCTCATTCTTTATTCTTGCTTTTGGCATTTTCTGCTTACATTTTTATTTCGAACGGTAAACTTCATGCGTCTTGCAAAATTCAGTGGTAAGTGGAGCTTGTATATTGCATTTGTTGGAATATTGAATCTTTGTCAGTTTCAAACCTATTATAATAATATTACATAACTGAAGTGCTTGATAGTTCCAAAGTATCCAATTTTTGTGCGTTTTGTCGATGTCAAAAAAGTTCTTCAATAAATCTTTTGTTAAGGGAATGGAGAGTTAACTGTTCTACTGTCAACGAGTTGATAATCTCTCAGATCAAGGCATGGAATGGTCCAGAGGGATGTGCTAAAGGTGGCGAAAAGTGCCTGTACACTGTAAGTAGAAGGGTTTGTCTCTGCCTGACCCTTTTTAGCAAATCTTATCTCAGTCCAATTCAATAAATTGCATGGAAGGGACATCAGTGAGTTTAAAGTTCTACCTTTGGAAGGTAAATTCCCTTCAGCATAAGATGTGATACTTTGATCAAGGAGGGGAAGGTTACTTGGGGGTGGAGGTAGATAGTGCACACTCTATATAATATCACCAATTGCAATTATTACTATATATAATATTGAGGCCAGTCAGTCACTTTGACATTTTGACATAAATATTAACTGCAAAGTTGATATTGAAATTCTCACTTATCTTGCTTCTGTTTACATTTTTGTTTGTTATTGTTATGCAATAGTTAGTAGAGTCAAGTCCCACCCTAGTAAAAGCCATCCATGAAACTCCAGTCAAGCATTATAAGGATGATTTATCTTTTAACTTCACCAAGACAGGAGGAGGTTGCTCTGTTGGGGTATGGATTTTAATGAAGTAATAATTATAGTGACTAAATTATACCCTAATGCTCAACATAAAAAAGCCACACCTGGTGTTACTTGGTGTATGTTTAGTTAACTTCTTAAAATACCTACTGTTAGTTGTCCTTCCATCTATGAGATTATACTATACGAGGTTCACTGATTACCACTATAGCAGCTCTAAGTTGGAACTGTCATGTGGGTGTGTTGAATGCAACAATTAATGACATGATAGACAACAGGATTGGCTTCATAGCTCAGTTGGTAGAGCATCGCACCGGCATCGCGGAGGTCATGGTTTCGATTCCCATTGAAGCTTGAATTCACTTTTTCAAGTCTTTCTTTACAGCGTTCGCTTAGATCGCTCATTCACTGTGATGATCAACACATCTATCATTATTTCACCACAGTTCTACCCATTCAATATCCACACTTAATTAATGACATGTCAACTCAGAATGCAGTCAAATATAAAAGGTGCTGATGTCCGATTATTTTTGATTGATGGAAACAAAAAAGTAAACCAATTTCAAGCATGCAGCTTGCAACTACTGAGTTGCATAATATTGAAAGCTGAAGGAAGGTGCTAGCCTATAATATAATATTATATTAGTTACTATATTTTATGTTTCACTACTTTTTCTGTGACAGGGATATTCTACATCTGAGGTTTGGTATGCAATCCTGGATTATGGAACCAACTATTGTAACCTGCACAATTTAATAACAGGTACATATTTAACCTTGGATTTTCATTTCTTATTTCCATATCATTTTGTCCTGCAGTCAAAGATCTAGTCTTAAACATTAGTTACAAGTGCATTTATCTGGCTAAAACTTGTTTTGTGTAAATTCTAACCTACTAATGGTCTATCACAAACCCTGCACTCTGATAACTAAGCTACCTGTACTAGTGGTCTATTCAATAGACCATGTACTTAGGTAGCAAAAAGTAATGGTTTTGAAAACCAAAACAATGATAAAATTATTATTTCAACCTAAATTTAACATATTCTTGATATTTAATAATGTATTTGACTCATTTTAGTAGGTTTTAATACTAAAAAATAGTCCTTTTGTCCGTGTATGACATACATTAAGTGAAAAGCTCATTCATCCTTTGGCTTCCTGGGCTGTTGTTTTGTAGACCATTTGGGCTTGGGTCTAAGAATAATTTGTTAATTAGTAGCTGGGTATTAATTTAGTTTAGTCATTCAAGAGTGGGATTACTATTTAAAAAATGATTTGATGCTATAAAGAGATATTTCTCCTTGATCTGCTTTTCTGTTTATACTATGACAATAATGGAATGATCAATTCTTTTATTTTTATAGGCTCAAAACTTGACAAAGCAGAAGGTTACAAAGAAACTACCAGTGACAGTATCTGCACCCAGTACTCATCCAGTAATTGTGAGAAGTATTAACAATAAATTGGAAAAGCTTAAAAAAGGAAGCAAAACTTATTCATAATCAAAAGACAATATGATGGGTCGATCCCTATGCAAATTTCAAGCTCTTAAATAAGTTCACGTTATTAGTTGCATTCATGTATTTATTATAATTATATAATTACTGTGTGAGGAATGAAAAGTGTATGATTTTTTTCCAAATAAGATGTATATTTTGCACTGGGGATATTAATGTAAGGCTTTGCATAAAAGTACTGTATGCATAACCACATTTTATGTTGCATCACATATTATGGAATGGCAAAAAAAAACAATCATCAATTACCCAAATTTGTAATAAAAGCTTTTTGTACTGAACCAAATTATTGCTTTAAAAAAATATACGGTTCATTTGTAATATATATGTCATAAGACAATTATAAAATGAACTTTAAAAAACTTTTGATTTTGTTGTCAGTTATAGATTTATTTATTTATTTACATATAGGTGAGTAGTGTTTAAAACGGGTCTGCATTCATTGCCATTTTGACCAGTACATCCGCAAAGTCAGCCAGCAGCTATATATTCCATATCACAGTTATATTTACAGATTCACAAAATAATTTGTAAAATCACCTTGTTTTTTTTTGACAATCATGATTCCCCATAATTTTCTATGCGGGTCTGATTGATATAAATATCAAAATGAGATTTTAGCTAGTTCTTAGATTAATTGCTTTCCCCTTTGCAATATCATTTCTTCTCATTCTTTGGTTTGTAACTTGATGGGCCTTTTCCTTGCTTTTCTTTGTCGTCTTTTAGCTCATCAATAAATTTATCTGTGTCCTTAAAGAAAAAAATACAATCATCATTATTTTATGCAAGCATTTGCCCATACAGGTGCTATGAGGGGAAACAAGCGCTACAACAGCTAGGGAAGCCATTGTTGCACTGAGCTTAGAGAGCTTGTCTCTCTCCAATGCCACCCAGGTTCGATATCCAAACTTGGTTTTGTATGTAATTTTTTTACAGGGTTCCTCTCCCTTTCCTTCCTCTGCAAAAATCAACTCCTAAATTCCTATTGGAATTTAATGGATGAATAGCCACTCTGGAGATGTCACTGTTAAGTCCCATTTCCAATTTATGAATAGTTGGCTATATGGCTATATCTACCCTGGGTTTATCACTTTCAAATGCCATACCTCTTCAGTTGGAAGGCACTGACCAAATGCCTCAAGTAAAAGATGATCACCTTCTACAGCTGTCTTAAAGTCACTATATGATAGTTTGCCATCATGGATCTCCATCCTGTGTAAAAGAAGTTCAAAGTGTCAGAATAGGTACTAAATGTGGTATAAAATAGTAAACCATTGCAGATTAGGCCATATGAGGCAAAGCTAGAGTGTATCATTATGAATTAGACCTACAGATCCAACAGGCCTTGACTATCAATAAACAAATTTGCACATTTTCGTGTTACTTATTATTATAAAATTTTCATAAACTGCTGTTGATGACGACTGAGGGAGACTGACAGAGGTATTGATGTTCATGCTCAACTGCTGAAATATATGCCAGGCCTATTCTCAGACATAATTTTTTGGCAAATGAACAGATATGGTATATATAGCTATACTGTATAATAACTTACCATTGTTTTAATAATGATTTCACCTAATTCACGAATCCCCTCATCAGGATCTTCTTCTGTTGGTTGCTGAAAGAGTTTGAATAAGTTTTTGAGTTTCAGAATGGAGTTAAATTCATAGTACAAAATTGTCATTTTGTCAAGAAGGCATTTCCAAATTGTTGACACTTGTCATTCTTGGGCTTCTTTTATACTGGACACAGTTCAATACTTAATCCAATAAAAAACAAGCAAAGACCCCAGTTAAATGAGAGAACTGAAAGCTAATTCCAAAGAAATATTTACAGTAGGTTTGCACAACATTTGAGCTGTTCAACTTTATTTATTATCAAATGTGCATTTACGTACCTTGATAATGGTATTTTTTAAAAGCTGCATGATTTCCTCTTTCGATATATAATTATCACCATTTAAATCATAAACCTCAAAACAAACTGGAAAGTAAAAATAAATATGAATTGCATTACTACACAAGAAAATGTAAACAAACAACTTTTAATTAATAATACAATTTTTCATGATTTCTTAATTTTCTTTCAAGAGTGGTCTTCAACTATATATTGTAGTTCCAGAAAAATCCATATCCACCATAGAGGGAATTTGTAAAAGGACCCCACTAGCTACCCCTAGGAACTTTCAATTTTCTTTATACAAACTCTGTAATTTTTGTTCTTTTCTAACATTCCCTCCAGAATTTCCAATTTCCTCCATATATGTAGTCTCCCTCGCATCTGCTTTTAGTTTTAGTTTTAGTGTTTTTAGAGTTGCTTGACGACCGACACTAAAAACGAATGCGAGGGAGACTACCATATATGGGATATTCATAATTTCTGGAACCACCCATTACATATTTATAAATACCTTGTTCTGACAAACTCATCAAGACTTACATTTTGTTTTTTCTTCCAAAGTTCCCCTTAGAAATACAGAAAGTCCAACAATCCAGTCTTCCATTTTGATAAAACTATCTGTATCTTTGTCAAATGCTCTGTAAACTGAAGACATGATCATTTGGAAATTCTTTTATTCATGATTAGTCAAATATTGCAATTATATTTACATGTAAGATTAAAAAGTAAAAAAATTGGAACATGATTTCAGGGTTTAGAGATATGATATGGCTTGGTACTGAATAAAAACATTACATATTGCACCATTTGAAGTCATGTGTAAAAGCCTTATTGAGCCTGGTGGGGGAGGGGGTTGTATTGTCTTATGACTGGCAGGATGTCTCTGTTAGCAGATGGCTAGACTACTGTGAGCTGTCCTACATTTCCCTCCAAACTTATAGTAAAAGTGAGTGCTTTGGGATTCCTGTGGATGCACATTTTTATCCAAAGTGTGACAGCTTTGTTGTGTTGTTGTTGTTTGGTTAAGCATTTGGAAATTATAACCCCCCCCCCCCCCCCCCCCACCTCTCACCTTCGGACAAGTAAGGGTGTGATATGGTAAGTATCTCCACCTCTTAAGGTGTGATGGGTGCAGGATGGACTGTGGCCTGGTTGCCATGGTTACCTCTGCGAAGGAGATGGTTAGGTGGCTGCTGAGTGCCAGCAGGGTGCGGGGGTTCCAGGCAAAACTACGATGAGTTTTAACTGAGTCTCTGGTGGGAGTAGTGGGATCGCTCACAGTCTAGCAGATGGTTGGTCTTATCATTTGGAGGGGTTATAACCAGAAGAGCTTATAACCAGTATTCTAGGGCACTACTTGCATGTATATAGCAAAGCACATTCATAGCATGAGACTGATCTGATGTGACATCTGCAAGCTAAGTCTCATAATCATCTCTTTTATATTTGTAACAATAAATATCGCCACCTATTAAAAGCACTTCTAGGACCATTGAGAGCTAGAATACATGGGCTCCAGGAACTTAAGTTTCTTCCATTCCCTTTATAATATAGCTTACAATACTTTGTAAAGGTTTTCTAGCAGTACTAGAAGGGGACAGCAAATTTATGACACAGTGATTCGCAAAATGATTTACCTCTGTCCATCAGCATATCGTCGGTCATGCTAAATCTAGTTCGAAGGATTTCCCTGAAACTTGTTCGATCCATTTTGTCTTTGGGTTTTACTTCTTCAGAAAACATCGACAGCAAATTCAACACTTCTTGTTTGCAAACTAAATATGACAATCAACATGATTCGATTGAGCACAGGTTGAACTTTCAGAAACAAATCGCCATAAAAATTCTAGATCTAATTTATTGATTCTGATACTCACAGTGTGTCTTTTTGAACAGAGAATCAGCTAACTTCTCTTGACTCTTTCTAGCGACAATACTCGCCATTTTAGCGTAGAGTATTCCGATATTTATTCGTCGACTCGGTTGTTGTTTTCTGTTCGCTTCATTCGGTGGTTGCCATGTGCAACCAACAATCTGTGACGTCACTTAGCCTAACCAGGACTTCTCGGCATCTGTCCACAGGAGTTCCAGGCCGATTTTAAAATCATCCAATTATCTTTTCTTTCTTTTTTTCTTCACCTTCTTTATCTCTCTCATATTTCATATTTTCGATTTTTCTAAAGCAATACAGATAATAAAAAAATAAAACAACCGAGCAAAAAAGCCAACAAAAAAAAGGATTTTTTCACGTCATATTTTTAAAATCCTGACTTTGCATTATTCATGTACTCAGTTCACTTTAGGATAAATGCTAAAGATTTTATGAATTTAATTTTAACAGATTTTAACATAGATGTGAAAATGAATTTTCTATTAACGGGTATCCCTGTGACTTGAATTCCGAGAGAGTCTGAGCTTAGCATCTGTCACACCAAGATGGCGGATGCATCGGCCGAGAAAAACGTGGAGGAAGCACAATCAATCGACAATAATTCCTCCCAAAAAGGCAATTATCCCAATACCAACGGCCGGCTAAAACCTCCAAGTGAAAATGAACAACCTGCTGGCAAATCAGTGAGCGCTAAGAAGAAGAAGAAGAAAAAGAAGGGTAAAAAGGAATGCTGTGAACATGAGCATGATCATCATCATGGACACGATGAACACGACGGCTGTTCTGGCCACGACCATGAACACGACCTTGCAGCCTCACAGAAACCTAGTGCAAGCCAGATGAAGAATCTACAGAAATTTCTAGATTCGATGAAAATAACGGAAGCTAAGCCGCCAAAGACTACAGAGGAGGCTAAGAAAAAAAAGTATAAATTCTGGGACACTCAGCCAGTACCTAAACTTGGTGAGCGGGGACTTTAATTTATTATCTTTGTTATCGTTAATAGTTTAAAAATTACTGTTTTTTGATTGTCTCTAAAAATTTAGTGTTTTTTCATTTCGGGGTGTAATTTTTCTTTCAAATGACTATGTTTGCACGTTAAGGAACTGACATACAAAAATGCATTCAACTTTTTGTGTCACAATAAAGTCATCGGGGTTGAAAGGAAATAACAAGATTAAATATAGCTTTTCCTTACTATAATAGCAAAAAAGATAGAAATTAAAGATGCACAAGTTGTACTGTACATATTTTTTATAATTGACAATAGAAAGTTATTTTACCACTCTTTTCACTTCTACACACTGATTGAGACAACAGTCCAAATAGGGAAATAAGACAATACACTGCCGCCAATCAGAGAATGTGAAGGTACCAACCAATTTATTTGATTGACAGAATTGTATTGCCCTATTTCCCCGTCCCGACTGTTGTCTTGATCATTGCTTAGCAATGCAAAGAATGGTAATAAATTATAAATTAGAAAATAGAATACCTTTTTTAACTTACTCTTTGTAAAAGTTTAAAATATTAATAGGGTACTTTGGTATGAGGGGTAAGATTGTAGATAAACTTTCTTTGAGTGCATTGTTTCTTATTTTCCTTAACTCAGATGAAGAAGTTCGAGAATTTGGACCTATAGAGGAAGATAAGCCAACTTCAGAAATCAGACAAGAATGTTATTCTTTACCAGATGGTTTTGAGTGGGATACTTTAGACTTAAGCAACCTGGATGTTGTAAGTTATATTGCTCACTTATTTGTAATTTATAAAAACACATACTTTGCTTAAGATTTTTTAAAATTTGGCTCTCATACATCAAAGCTCTGAAGGGGCCTATTGGCTGCATTCATAATGTATGGTAGAGGGGGCAGGTGAAATTAAGTGGGGATTGGAAAAAATGTTACAAGGAAATTAGAGGGGGAGGGGCTAGCTATTTCCTAGGGAACTTCAGGGGGTTCTTAAGAAATTTCTTTGTATCATTTAAAGATTTCACCTGCCCCCCTCCCCCTCTGCCATACATTATGAATTCAGCCTAAACATAATGGCTGGTCAATTGCTAGTCATGATGGGCAGCCAAATCTGTTGTACATAACTCATTTCTGGCTCAACATTACTGGTCAAATGACTGGCAAGACAAACATTTGACAAGATAAGTTCCAAATCTGGCTGAAACATGTCAAAGAAAGGATACTTTAGGGAAAGACACATGATGATGAAAAGGTAAATTATACACGACGTGAAAAAGATGAAAAAACTGCTGACGTTTCAGACGCTAGTCCTTCGTCGGAGTAATAGAGAAAGAGGTGGTAGAAAGGAGTGTATATATGATGGAATAAGACAAAAGAAACCAATGAGAACAAGGTAGGCAAGGAAACAAAAACAAACAATTAAAAGACAAAAGGAAAGGTCAGTTGAAAGTAAAGCGTTCATTAATCCCGTTGGGACTAAGAGTGCCCAATAGGTGAATAAGCCTCATTTCTTTGGTCTTGCGACAATCATTGTTGCCGTTAATCAAAGAAAGACCAAAAACAATGAAAGACACATGGTCTGAAATGTGAAAACATTATGCCCGAGCCAAGGAGGTCTATTAGACCAATACCAGGATGTCCTTATGAGCCAACTAGATTACACACAAATTTACTGTCCAAAAATAGAAGGAGTATATCCTCTCACTTGGATTTAAAAAATGGTTATATTGCTTATTAATAAAGTATTGCTTATTGTGATTCATACTTTCACAGCTTAAAGAGCTTTATACACTGCTGAATGAAAATTATGTTGAAGATGATGACAATATGTTCAGATTTGATTATTCTTCTGAGTTCCTTCTTTGGTAAGTAATTATTATAATTATATGTAAACAAAGATTGTGGGAATATACGATCATACAAAAGTTTATAAGAAATCTCCCTATTCCTTCCACATCTTTTGACAGAAAGGAAGCTTGAGTTTCCTAGTCAAGGGTTGAAGGTTTTATGTGTGCCTTTCTTGGAAGACTCACTCTGTGTGCACTTTTGCATTTTTCTCTGAACCAGAAAACTTAAGACATGACATTTCTTATTGATCTGTTGCATCTATCAAACTTGCAATAGTCTGATTGTACAACTTTGTAATCCAAAGGGCTCTCAAACCACCTGGATGGAAGCAACAGTGGCACTGTGGTGTGAGAGTTGCCTCAAATAAAAAGTTAGTTGGCTTTATCAGTGCTATTCCAGCTCATATAAGGATTTATGACAAGTAAGTATTACAATAGAAAAATATATTTTGAAATTTGAAAACAAAAAAAAAACAAAGAAAAAAAACCTCTACACACTCAGTGATTCTAGCTTGCCAATAGACCCTTTGCATTGAGTCCCAAGAGGAACAATAATATTGTTCTGGGGCACAAAACGATGTAATCTTTCAGTGCAAGGGGTCTATTGATCCAAAGACTACTGCCAAATCATCCATCATTCCCTATTGAGTAAAGAAGAGAAATATATTATCAGTGCACAACATGTTTCCCAGATCAAAAAGGAAGATCAGAGAATTAATTTCCAATACCTAAGAGCACAATGGATTTGCACCCACCAGGACTCTCCAGCTCCTGATTAAATTCTTGACCCTCAATTTTTAAGTCCAGTACATTAAGGAATAGTAGAGGGTGATGTAGTGTTGGTACACTTACCTCTCAGCTTTGGGGTCTAGGGTTTGATTTCTGGAGGAAGCATCACATTTAAGTAGAGTTCGTTAGGTCTCTCCCTTGATTTAAATTTTTTCTCTGGGTTCCTCAAGTTTTAATCCTGTCTGCAAGTTAGCTGGCATCCCGATACCCTGACTACTTTGATCAGGCCAAAGGTTGCTTCAGGTTATCATTAAAATTTGAAGTTTGTTTTTAACTATTGGGCCTCCATGACACTGCTCATTTGGGAAGCTGTAAATGCAATGTACTGTAAGCCTAACAAGTCGTGTTTTAAATGTTGCAGAACTATATTGATGGTTGAGATAAATTTTCTGTGTGTGCACAAGAAGTTACGCTCAAAACGTGTTGCACCGGTACTGATCCGTGAGATAACGAGGCGGGTGAACATTGAGGGAATCTTCCAAGCAGTCTATACTGCTGGTGTAGTACTGCCTAAGCCTGTTGCATGCTGCAGGTGAGTATTTAATTACTTTTACTTAGAGCCCCAATAAACCTTTTTATAATTTGGAGTAGGGGTCATGATTAACTGGATTGAAACTTTGCTTGGCTTGGTTCATGGCATAATTTATGCCCATTTGATCATATTATATATGCTAATTTGAATGATAATTGAATGAAGGCCAACATGAAAGTATGCTTGCAAATAAGTAATCGGTGGTCATACTTTTGGACATTAAGCTGTAACCATTGTCCAAGAGTATGGACATTAAAAATATTATTATGTAATCACATTTTGTATTCTGGTCACTAAACTGAAGTTCATAAGAAAACATCTTTTAAAGCACATTCAAAATACATCAAAGTGTACATTTTTGTGAGTTATGATTAATAGAAGGTAAATCTTTTTTTCTTCTGGATTTAGGTATTGGCACAGGTCTTTGAATCCCAAGAAGTTGATTGACGTGAAGTTTTCCCACCTAAGTAGGAATATGACCATGCAGAGAACATTGAAACTGTATCGACTCCCTGAGGTAAGACTGTTGATCATTTTACATTATTTTGTACAGTGACAAATCAAATACTGCATAATACCAACACCCCTCTATTAAAGACACAGATTTTTTTTGTTGAACAGAGCTGTGACAGGGTTACCAATATATATATTTTTTAGGAACCAGAAACAAGTGGTATAAAACTATTAAGTGAGGATACAATGTTGGGTGCCTTCAAAGTTGTATCCAAGGTTTGTATTATGAACTTCTGTACATTGAGTTAATTTACATAAAGATAATTTCAACTGCAACAAGTATCAAAGTAGTTTTTTCCTTTATACATTATATTCTACTTTTTCAGTACCTTAGAAAGTTTGACCTTGCTCCAGAATTCACAGAGGTAAATATTCAACTACTATGATTGTGACCAAAAACTCACCTGAACCTACTTCCAGCATAATATCAAGTCACTTTACCAACAATCCCCTCACATCTTAGCACCACTGACACTTTACCATCAACCCACTGACATATAACTGTCATCCCACTGACACCTTACCATAAACCCACTATCAACACCTAACCGTCAACCCACTGTTGACGTGTGAGTTGCAGATCGTACTCATATCCATGATTTTGTTTATCTATGACATGCATAATATGCCAACAACCTACTGACATTTTGCCACCAACCCACTGACACCATATTGTCACCCCACTGATACTTCACTATCATCTACTGTAACTTAATAACACTATTCATAACTATCAACCCACTTACCATTAACTTCTTCAACCTGATCACACATACCATTTACCCACCACATACCATCACCTTACCAACAAGGAGCTTGCATCAATGCCCTGCTACCGTACCACTACCTGCCTTCAACCTGATCACACATACCATCTACCCACTGTCAATTACCTTACCAACAAGGAGCTTGCATCAATGCCCTGCCACCCTACTACTGTACTACCACCTGCCTTCAACCTGATCACACATAACCATCTACCCACTGTCATCACCTTACCAATAAGGAGCTTGCATGAATGCCCTGCTACCCTTCTACCACCTCCCATCAACCTGATCACACGTACCATCTACCCACTGACATAAGTTTTGCCATCCATTAATATTGAATATTAACAAATTTTGTGATCTTTTTTTCTTGATGACAGGAGGAGTTTAGACATTGGTTTACCCCAAGGCCAGGCATCATTGATAGTTATTCTGTGCAGGTATTCGGATTTGTATTAAGTGAAGAAAACATTGCAGTTATTCTAATATATTCTTTTCTTCGTCTCTGAGCACCTTAAATTATTTCTTCCTTACTTTGTTTACTGTCTAGTTTTTCAATGTTTTTTTGTTTCTGTCTGATATGCTAGCATTATATTAACGAACCGTTTTTAATATTCACCACGATATTACGGACACCTTGCTATTACGGACAGAAAAAAATCTCCGACAAAAATACCGACAAAGAAAATTTTTTCGCTATTGCGGACAATCGCTATTACGGACATGAATTGCCGAACCCAGGGCGTCCCTGTAACGAGAGTTGACTGTATTTCCAAAGGTATTTCGTGATATGATAAACCTATAGAAATCTATGCCTTTTTTTTTTTCTAACCATTTGCTTTTTTCCGTGTTCTGAATTTCAGGATGATGATGATAATGTAACAGGTTTTATCAGTTTCTACACTCTTCCATCAACAGTGATGCACCACCCTGTTCACAAACAGCTCAAAGCTGCTTATTCTTTTTATAATGTTTCTACAAACGTTCCTCTAGTTCAGCTCATGCAAGATGCACTGATTTTAGCTAAAAAGGTATGGATAATGGCATATTTTTTATGATGGCGAGTTTCTTCTGCGTATGATAATTTGTAAAAAGCTCTTGAGTTCTCTGCTCTTAGAGAAGGAAATTTCTCAATCAGTGGCTGATATGGAAATTCCACATTTATTTTCACAAGTACCCATGAATTACATAGTCGGTATTTTATGAATTTTCCTACCCCAGTAATACAAGGCTCTCTACTAATATATCTTTCCTTGGCCTTTCATCCCTATTATAATAACTTTTATTTACATATCGCGAATTCAACATAGCATTTACAATTGCGCTTTAAAAAATTCAAAATATCAGCTATATACTGTCAGCAGCTATGCGTGTGCAGCGCACGACGCATAGTTTTCTTGCACTTTTGTGCTTTATGACTGCACACAGCACAGCAAGCAGCTTTTGTACTTTTATAAATACAGACTACAATAACCTTTATTTTTGATAGAAATGAAGCAACTAAATGTGCACGCGGTGCTGTGTGCTCCCAATAATTCAAAACGCGAGATTTCTAACAGTTATCTTATAAACATATTTATATCCTTCACTGCACATGAAAACTATTGAATTCGTGCAAAGTGCCCCTCAAATTTGATGCGAATGAGTCAAATCAAAACGCCTTATAGATTGTTAGAAAGCAATGCACTGAATGCTACCTTGTAAAACAAAGATGATGTATTTGACCGGTTTTAGCAATTCCCATAGCCGTTCAACTCGGACACAAAACAATGAATTTTAGTTCTCGTAAGGCTCAGTTCAAACGTCGAACTTCACATGAGCCGAACCGAATTACGTTGAAGAAGACCGTCTTGTTGCCCATTGTTTCAAATAGGTTCGGCTCATGTGAAGTTCGGCGTTTGACCTTAGCCTTAGATTCTATTATTTTGTCCTCTCACTGAATCTAGCTGCATTGGGAATATCCTGAAAGGGGGCTATTAACCAATGCAAACATGAAGCAAGCGCTAAAAAGCCACCAAGCAAGATAAAGAAAATTGCTAGGGAGTCTACTACTTTGTAAATAATTCCCTTCAAACCCTTCATTTTAGGCTGGCTTTGACGTTTACAATGCTTTGGATTTGATGGACAACAAAGAGTTCCTTGATAAGCTCAAATTTGGCATTGGGGATGGCAATCTGCAGTACTATCTCTATAACTGGAAGTGCCCTGCCATTAAACCAGACAAGGTATGATTACCCCCCCCCTCCCTCCCCTCCCCTCTCCTTCATTCATTCATCGTTTCCCCTTTCTTTGTCTTTCTGCCTTGGAAGTGATATGACTCATAAATGAAACTTTTATCTTCTTGCTGTAGACTGGTCTAGTTCTTCAATAAGACTTCACTGAAGACTATAAGATCAAAGGACCTTACACCATCAAAAGCAATGTTATTATTGATTATGATGAGACAGAAACATCTGAGACAATGTGTTAGATTTGAAGATGGCTTAAAATGCTTAAAAACATAAAGGAAGGATTTAAAGAACTGATCAAAAAGCATTAGAATCATAATTTTTGAGTAATTAAAGTCAATAAGCAGCTTTAAAGAACATGCTGATCTGTCGTCTAAGGTATATGTAACTTCTAGATCAATCTCATCAGACATATAATAAGGTATAACCACATTGACATTGTTTTCCATCTAAAAACACTAAGATCAAAGTACTGTGTTTGAATGTAAAGACTGAAAATTGTGATCTTCATATTTTTCATTTTAACAACTCGAAGAGCTAAAGGTGGCTTAGCTGAAGGTATATTCTATCAGTGACATTAAAGTTGATAATATTTGTGTTTTGTCCAATTTGTGGTGTAGATATCTTCAAAAAGATTTTCATTTTCTGGCTTATGGATGGAAATGAATACTAGTTATTCAATGCTTTCTTGTGGCATATCATAGAATGTGTCACTTGTATAGAAAATACTAGTGACTCTTGGGATATTTCATAGTAAGCTATGACTGCTTTGTGAAACTAATTTATCCCACGCAACACTGCAGTGATTAGGAAGGGTCCCGCTGGCTAGTTTCTTCTCTGTGATGTATGTGTGGCAATTTTGTTGTGTTGTAGCTTCGCGGCTCAAAATACGTGGCCGGGATAAGAATCGTCGAGCCTCTGGGACCAGGGTAAAAAAAGTGCCTTACAATAGCCCACTTCCGAGATATGCTTCGCTTGTCACGCACAAGGGTTTCAGTATGAGGCTACGTGCTAAATGCTCAGTCATTCGTGATAGGAGGTAAGAATAGAGCACGTAGCCTCATACTGAAACCCTTGCGCGTGACAAGTGATAAACTTCATTCCAAGATTTCAGATTCCTCTTTTGCGCTTACTTATTGAAACCAATGCTGTTGACGAACCGGAAGAGGGACATCACTCTTATTAGACCTCCTATATGGCTAGAAAAGCAATTGGCAAGAAATGTAGCCTGCGTAGCCAGGCGCTCCCTGTGCCCCTCGCCCTCCCCCAAACCCCACAAGAAACGCCTGGCTATGCAGGCTAGCAAGAAAGAGGTGGGTGACACTTACAAGTTACATGCAGATAATCTCCTCTACAGAATTCGAACAAGATAAAGATGATAAAGACTAAGGAGAAAAAAGATCAGGATAAACATGAGAAGCTATAAGGATGCTTGATAATGAACTGCAGCTATGAAAACAGGTTATGCGAAATGGTTTGTGCGAACTTGTGATGCGAAATGGTTTTCCGTACCGGGTTTTGCATTTATTGTGTTCAGTAGACATTCTGTCGCATTTTGTATTCATACCTATGTTTCCACAGAAAGTCAGTCAGATTTGCAAAAATCCGGCGTTCGTTGGTACGCAACGGCTTGTAGGTTGCTCGCTCCGATCCCGTATATATCAGTAGTTTACTTATGATATCAATATCAAGTAAGTTATTTTTCTTTTACTTTTTCTTGATCAATGATTATAATTCTGGTTTTATCGGAGTCTGTTTTAGAAACCAGTCACTCCGCGGTATTGATCGGAATATTTCAGATCTAAGCCATATGATTTACTGACGAACCTAAATACTAACCTGAATTGTTACATCTGCTTGCGTTTTGACCTCTTTGGTGTGATTGTCCAGTGTTTTGTACTGAAACTAAGGATTTCTTTTTTTAATTATACAAGAGGCCTAGACGGTCTTCAATCAGAATTTGAGAGTTGGAATGAAATGTTTCCCATTAGTAATTGAAATCAAAGTAGTCATGCTGATAAGCTTCGAGTTTTGCACTTTTGCCTTCAAGTTTGAAAGTTCTAAAGTTTCTGGCATTGCTAAAAATCTCAGATACCTATACTGAGAACTCCCTGGTAATGACACGCACGCATGATAATTAACGAAAATATGCTAAAATATTGCTAATGAGTGCAATGGGACTTCACTAGACGTGTACGGTTTGCTTTCAGTTTCCATGGTGCAAAGATGTTTGGATCACCTAGTGAATCCATTGTTTCCAGAACCATGTTTAATCCCTATGAAATCCCACCTTTATGAAGGTGGGACACTTGAGAACAGATAAGAAGTATAAGTAAGCAAGTAAGTAAGTTTATAAAGAAATTACATGGCAGCTATAGTGTATTGATAAAAGAACTCTTTGTTTTTTTTGTTTTAAAGCTTGGAACATCAATCCCATGCACTGATTGCGGAGATGATATTTCGGTTTATGTTTGGGAGGCAATAGGCCGTTTAACTTTTGTTGAGGATTGTTAATAATTCATAGATCTTTATGATGATTAGTTATGGGCTTTATTCCCAATTACTTCCCATCTCTTGCTGCATCGCGACAGACTTTCACTAACTTTCCTCCGGCTTCAGGGAAATTTTATTCAAAGTAAAAAAATAAAAATCCATAAATTGTACTAGTGTAAAGCGATAGCATATTAAAATTAAAGGATGTTAGTTCTCATTAAAAACTATCTAGCAGGGAAAGTCGTTTTTTAGGTACACCTATTTCAAAAAACCGTAATTACAAAACGTAAGAATAGCTAGAATAACTTGCTCTTTTACTCCGACGAAGGACTAGCGTCCGAAACGTCAGTAAGTTTTTTCATCTTTTCACGGTGTATAATTTACCTTTTCATCATTACTGTTTCATTAGAAACACCGACGCAGCTCACACTAGTTTTAGCTAGTTATATCCTAGAATAACTTGTGTAAATTCTGCTTCTTATTCTCGTCAAGAACTGATTCAATGTTCTTTGTATTCAACGAAATTCTTTCCATGTCGAAATGACCTGCCTATCGCCTTGGGCGATGACAACGTTCATTGAAATAGGGGTGTGAATGAAATGTCTGCGGAGACAGGAAACTCACCCTTGGGCTACCTGTTTTATCTTGACGTCACATGTTTGAGTCACAGGTCACGTTACCATGACGATATTGAGCAAAAGAACAATATGGCGGCCATTAATAATAGAGTATCAGTTCATTAGTACTGTAGTGTAAGTTTTATTACTTTCTTTCAATCATAGGACACAAAAAAGGAAATTCATTTATTCTTTGAGAAATAGATATCATTGCCGTCAATTCTTTTAACGAATTTGCTGGCTTAAAATGGTGGAAAATTCAAAGCCTCAGGGTGGTTTGGTAAAACCAAGTGCAGGACAATCAAAACGAGCCTCAGGTAAAACGAAAACAATATGATTATTAAACTTTCGAAAACTTTATAAAGCTAGAATAAAACTCAGGTCTTTTCTATCTTAAGTCTTCTATTATCTCCTCCTGTTATTTTGTTTCTAGTTAATAGACTAGTAGTCTAGAATTTCGAAGTTGAAAAATTGGAGGTTAACTTTTTTTTAATATGTCGATGGATAATAATGAGATAAGCTTTATTGTTATATTCTTGGTAAAATATGATGCATCGATTTTATTATTTTCACAGGTGGTATATTGAAAAAGGTGGCTCAATCCCTTGAAAGTGTGCCAGAATATGGACAATCTCATGAAATGCAAAGAACTGATCCAACTGCAGAGAGTTCCACAGCTGAAGTACATGTTTGAAAAACTGCTATAAACATTTTGATTTCGTAGATGAAACAAATAATTATATTTTAGGTTTAAGCAAAGAGATAAGTGGGATCCAGAGGATGTCCTGCAGTCCACCAGACACTTCCCTAGCGTAGTAATATAACAGTACTAGACTTATGCTTTTTTGAAGTGATGCATAATAAATTACTTTATAATTATGACACCCTATACTAGGAATTCCTGGATTTGTCCCTGATAGCTGATAGTGGTAGTACACCCACCTCTAACCATTGTGGTTTTTGCGTCGGTTGAATTCAAGACTATTGCATTTGGGTAGAGTTTGTTAGGACTCTTCCTTGTTCATCAAGGTTATTTTCTGAGTTCTTCAGTTTTCCTCCCTCTGCAATGCCAATTCAATCTGTACTTTAGCCATTCCTATAGAGAAATGATATGGCAAATTTTAAGCCAGACTGTAGCTATAGCATTTGTGTCTGGATAGTATGTTCTGAAATATCTTTATTCTACATGCCAATCATCCAATGAGTATACAAAGATGAGAATATGTAGACCGCGTGGCACTTATGAAATACATGAAGAAATATAGATAAGTTATAGTGCTTGGGAACGAGGTTATTCCGGGCGAAAGACCCTTGGAATGAGTATGGAATGAGTATACAGTGTAGTAACTGCATTGGCCATAAAGGGTAGAAGAATATAGGACTAGAGCTCATGATTATACAGCCAATTACTAGTCTCTTGGCAATCAAGAGTGAATGAATTTAATCTTGATAGTGATAGTGATTATAACTTTGTTTAATGATAGAAAAGTCAAGTTTCAGAAGAAGAAGAAAAATTCAAAACTCTGTGTGCAGGTGTTCAGAATTCATTAGCTCTGTTTCAAGTCTCTATGATAGAGCTACTGGCATTAAAAGATGAGCTTATTAAGGTAAACAGTTGATATAATTATTTAATAAAAAGACCAAGTCACACTTTTATCAGTCCATTCATGGGTAATTAGACTAATACTACTGTTATTATGCTAGCAGAGTTTTTTTTCTTTGGTACTTGTCGAAGGGGTATAAATAGAATCTGCTGATATGGGATGTTATGTTTTATTATACATGCGTGGATTAACGTTAACTTAGCAACGCTGTCAAAATCCTTCACATGATTTTGCCAGCTGTGACATCAAATTACATTTGTTTGTGAACATGCACATGCATGAGGTGCATACAGTACCTAAAAAATAAACAGTTTTAAAACTGGTTTCTGGTATTAGTCTGACTATGCAGACTCCTATCATTGTAAATGCAGATAAGGCTATTTAACTTGTGGACCAGAAGGGCATTGTTAAAGGCAAGATTACTAAGAGCAATTTTCTCTTCAACTTGTCTTGCAATTGCATTGGACACAAGTTGCATGGAGCATTACAGCGTGTTACCTATATCACAATTTGAGGGGAAAATTATTGTGAGACCAAAGTAGAAGTAATTGTTGCAAAAAGTAAAAATTGTTTCTTTTTTTGGCAAATGGATGTGTCTTTGTTGCAATTCATACAAACCCTCACACAACTAATGTGGCATAACACTGTTGCCAGACAAGTGCAGAGAAAATTGCTCTGTGTAATCACACCTTAATTTTCCAGTTACAGATGTAATTTGTGTGATGGCTAGCCATAAGGATAATAGTTGAGTTATTGTTTTTAAAAGCTTTAGGTAGTACGTACATAGGCTAATTATTGTTCATAATTATCTTTTATTGCAGCATGCTCTACCTCCTAGCTTATTAGTCAAGTTTACTTTAGTAACGTCAAAGCTATTTAGGGGGTAAGACTCTTTTATCATACAAGAAACAGTTATTTTGTTATTATGTCTCTGCATTCGCTGGATGGTTTTTATCCCACCATTTTGTAAACTTTATAGGGCTGTAATTCCTATAAAAATATGTATCAAATTTGATAATTAATAATTAATTTATATTAAATTGGTATTGTTTATTTCAGGGCATCTGATTTATCAGTACCAGTAAATGAACTTGTTAGACTAGTGAAACTATACTCTGCTCCCTGGGAAGCCAAG
This sequence comes from Actinia equina, assembly GCA_011057435.1. Lineage (NCBI taxonomy): Eukaryota > Metazoa > Cnidaria > Anthozoa > Actiniaria > Actiniidae > Actinia > Actinia equina. The sequence continues at coordinate 385,302 of WHPX01001012.1, forward strand.
AGTGCTGCTTTGAAAAAACTACATGAAGATTATGAAAAGTAAGTATCTTGAATGTTGTAACTCAATGATTGAAGATAACCGTTTCATTTACAACAAGTTTGGTTGTAGACATCTTTAGTGTCGGTTGACTTATTGATAGTGAAGTCCTAGTTACTTGAGTTGGGACTGACTGTTAAGGTGTGTTGAATACCACAAGTCAATAAGAAGCAAAGTTGTTTTGAGTAGTTATTTATTTTCGAATGTGTCAAATTTGAATTACCAGCGTTTAGAAATATTAGGCCTAAAATGAAAAACAAAGGAACATTTAAGAGTCGCCTCAACAGTAGATTTGATATTATTTATCGTAAGCCGGCCGAACCCTTTCTTATACGCCATTCTGTTCATTACATATTTTTGTCCAATCCACGAATCTCGAAAAAAAAATACTTAATAGCGGAAAATTATATAAAACATTAGTGCAAATTAAGTTTTTGCCACTAAGGTTTATAAATAAAATGGTATAGATCACCCCAAAACTTAATGTTCTCGATATGATCTCCAGGACGATGCTACGCGCTGCCATAATTTGTTTGCATATTTTACGGCAGATTTTGCAGATGTTAGACAGATCTGTTTCTGATCTGCTTGTAGTCTGTCGATTATGATCATTGCAGACAACCTTCTTTCCAGCATCTGCACAGACTAAGAGCAGATCATGCAGACCTAAAACAAGGCTGCAGTGCATCTGTTTTGGCAAAAACAGATCTGCTGCACATCTGCTGCAGATCTGCCCGTTTCGTACGGGACACCATGTAAAAGAGTTATATCTACTCTATGGAGGTTTTGGATTCTAAAAAATACTAAGTGGTTGACTCAGTTTGGTTTGTCACCATGCAGTAGATTTGGGTTAGAGTGAGGCCCATTTGTGTTTCTGTAAAATTATTTTTATATAAATTAAGCATTTACCTAAATCATTTCCCATTTATTTTTACTTTTATGAAATTGATTTAAAATTTTGATTGGTTTCTGCAGCAAACAAAGACAGCTTAATGTTGCTCTTCAGAAGCTTGTGATTGTTGGAATACAGGTATTAAGTAAATCATGGTAACTCAACTTAACAATCAAGAAACATGCTTATCCACTTTGGCATTGGGTGGATTTGGTTTGGAAACCATCATCATCCCTCCCTCCCCAGCCCTCCCCCAGGCCCCTCTCTTCCCAATATGCCAAAAGCATATGTATTTGAAGTATACCAAAGAGAGTTTTACTTTGAAAATTAAAAACAAGAAAAAAGTACCCTATCCACACTTATACAGTACAAAGTGCCCCTCCCATACCCTGTGAAGTTTTAAAAAATGAATTCAAAGTACAGTGTAAAAACCCATTATCAGTAAAAGATGTCAACCATGATCTTTTTTTTTTCATAGTCAGAGAGAATGGCTCAAGAAAGAAGGGTGCTCAACTGGGAAAAACTATTTACGAGGATAATGGTAGGTTTTTCTAATCTAAATAAATGGTGTTTATTTGCATGAGGACTGATTGAAGCTTTTTTACATGTATCTTACTTTTTTTTTATCTGCAGACTTCTAATGCTCATGGTTACAGATGGAAATTTCTTATAGATTCCTTTAAAAAGAAAATCAAAACAGGGTAAGTAAAAGTGTATAATTAATAATGTGAGTCCCTATTGGTAAATCTATGGGAGAGGTGTCAAAAGTCAGGAAAAGGACCGGGTAAATTCTTATCCAGTGGATAAATGTATTGGATAACAGCATCGACTTATCCACTGGATAAGGATTTATCCGCTGGATAGCGATATCCAAGCTTCATAGGAACGGACCCAGAGTGAATGTTACCCCTAAATATTTCCCAGAAAGTCATGAGCACTCAACATTTTTAGGCGAGTTACTAATTAATATGATGAAGAAAGTGGGAATTGGAGCTTGGGCTCTGTATGCCTTACAGACCACCTGCATTCCCTCCTTCATTGATTATCTGATTTATTACTTATTTATCTGTAAATGAACATATCTTCAGTGAGGTATATGAAGCTGTTACAAGCACTGATGAAGAGACTGAAAAAGACAAAGCCAATAATACTAGGCAGCTGGAGGCTATAAGAAGAAAGACCATGAATAAAGAAACAACAGCTAAACGTATCATGAAGGAAACTGTTACGATGGAAGATGCCAAGAAAAGTGTTACAGCTGTAAGTCTATGGAATTACAGTGCCACTTTTATTATCATTAATGAGCTGCATGCATCCTCAGGGAGTTAGGAAGTTAGTCAAATCCTAAGGTAGTTGTCCTGTTGTAAGTGGCTGCTAGATAAGGTTGGGTAAAAATTTGTGCAAAAAACTCCTTTCATTGGGAATTTGATATCGAATTATTAAATCTTCAATTTGAGTAGAAGATGCCAATGTTGTTTTTTTTTAGCCTCTGTTAGAAACTCCAAAGAAAAAAATTGAAGTCAAGAATGAAGATTCTTCTTCTGATGAAGATTTCAGTGATCTTGAACTGTCAAGTATTAAAGATTTTGATGAAGATGATGGAAGAAAGAAAAGTGCAGAAAGGTAAAAGTGTTTACTTTATATACTAGTGGTAATTCCAATCACTGTTTCATTTTTCTATCCATCCTTCCATCTGTCTGTCCCTTTTCATCTATTCTTTGATCCATTCATTAATCCATGCATCCACCCATCAATCAATCAATCAACCAATCAATCAATAAAACAAACAAACAAACAAACAATCAGTCCTTCTAGATTCATTAAATTATTCTTTCGTTCATCCGTCCATCCATTTATCCATTCATCCATATGTGCATCCATCCACACATGCATCCACCTTTCATCCTTCTATCCATCCATCTGTCACTGTCCATTCATCCATTCATTCCTTCATCCTTCTTTCCATCCATCTGTCCCTGTCCATTCATTCATTCATTCCTTCATCCTTCTTTCCATCCATCTGTCCCTGTCCATTCATTCATTCATTCCTTCATTCTTCTTTCCATCCATCTGTCACTGTCCATCTATCCATCCATCCATATATACATTCATCTACACATGCATCCATTCCTTCATCCTTCTTTCCATTCATCTGTCACTGTCCATTCATCCATCCATCCATCAATCTACCTGGTTCATCCATCCACTTTCCATCCATCCATCCACTTTCCATACATCCATCCATTTGTCCTTGTCAATCGATTCTTCTAACCATCCTTTTCCCCTGTCCATGGTTTTGTTCCATTGATTTATTGACTTTGCTTAAAGAAACTTTCTCTAAATTATGTTTAATTTTCACAGAAGAGGGCCAAGGTTGTCTCCTCATTTCAATCTTCCTCCTAAAAAAGGCAGGTCACATTTCTCTATTGCGATATAGCTTCTCTTGTTCCACCTTGACAACTCCTCCCCAGAGGTATATAGGGTTACACAAAGCATGGCATAGATAAATTACAGAACTTTTAAGAAAGTGTTTATGCATGTTTTTTGTGTCGGCATTAATTACTCAGATATATGTTGCAAAAAAAAAAAAAAAAAGCGGAAAATATCTGAAGTTGTTCATATCTACACACACCCTCTGGTGATTTCTATAATCCCCCACGCACTAACAAAAACACAATTGCAGTTTAGGGACTTTTTTCGTCTGTTTATTAGGACATTTTCAGAGGGTGTGTATGATATGAATATAAGCAAATCCATCAATATCTCGATTGAAAAATTATCAAGAAAAATGTCTGAAGTTCATGTGCATTTATCTCATAGAAATATGATCATTTAATGCAAACTATAAAAATGGATCATTAGGTTTGTAATTCTCTTGCCTTACATTTTGACAGAAAAAGAGCGTCCTAAAATAAGTTTTAGTTTCAATCCACCATCTGAAGATGATGACAGTGATGATGATGAAAAGATGACAAGTAAATCTGGCTTGTTCACATTCAAGCCTGCAAGACAAACAACCAAAAAGACCCCTGGGTCAAAGATTCAATTTGCTGAAGAAAAACTAAAGTTGAAACCCAAACCAAAGGTACTCAATGAAAATAGTTTTATGGTATTAATAATAATAATTAATAATACATATTTTGATGTATGGTTTCCATGGAAAGCAATCTTTTTTTTATGTTGATGAAACTAACTTTCATTCGAAGCACTATTTGTTGAGAGAGCCTCAGTAGCAACCTTTAGATCCGACGACGAATACGAGATTGAGTACGAGTACGAGTTTTAAAATTGGTGCTGTGCACGTGGTTAACACTAAATCGCAGTCGATTTTCGATTACTCTAGAGTTTCAATCTACTATAGTTTCAATCTAAGATAGTGACTATCTCGTACTCGTTCTCGTAGTCGGATTTAAAGGTCTTTAGTGACTCGGGAGAGCCTACAAAGCAATCAGTTGATGTAATGTATTCATACAAAATACAAGACACACTAGGTACTAAGTAAAGTTTTGTATTGTATTTTTGTTTAAATTAGTCGCGTGGGGTTAAATTTTTTGATTCATCTGATGACGAAGAAGATGAAAAGGAACATAAAGTAGTTGTGCCTCCAAAACCAGAACCTCCAAAGACAGAAGACAAAGACTGTTGGACACATGAACCTGATTGTGAAAAGTATGTGTGGAGCTTTTCCTTATATGACTTCAGTTACATGCTAACCCTTTGAATTTCTAATATTTTTAGTAAAAAGTCAAATCAAATTGATACAAACAATTTTTGGTTGAAATAAATAAAGAATTTCAACAGGACTATGAGAAAGAGGGAATATCTACAATTAGTAAAAATGCGCAGGTGATTATAGGAAATCTCTAGCGCTGAGAGGTCAAGAAACTCACACTATCACACGATAGTCACCTCCAGCGAAAATCCAAAATGGCGGCCAGCCGCTTTGTTGCTGTTACTGGGAAACAGTTTCAGTGATTATTGGGGAATATTCCCCGACAATCACTTCGCCTTCGGCGAATAATTGTTAATTAAAGCACGCACTATTGACGACTCTTGTGTATGCGGGCTTAGCCTCACGTCAGAGGTCGGTAAACATAAGCAGAAATTAGAATAACAAAACAAGCAACTCCTGTATTAGAGGCTAAGCCCGCATACCCTGGAGTTTTAAAAGTCGTTTTGACCTTCCCCTAATTGCCACTTACTACCTTCTGTGCGCATGCATTATCAACTTCATTATCATCATTACTGAAGTAATAGGAAACGCGCATACCTTTTGTGTGCAGTTATAAAGCACACGGGGTTTGGCAGAACACGAGAGAAGTGTTACTACGCGTCGTGCTTCTCGACACTTCTAGAGTGTTCTGACAATACCTCCTCACAGCAAAGCAAGTAGGTTTTTTTTCCTTTTATCAAATATAAATTACGTTTTTTTGTTTTTTTGTTTTTGTTTTTGGATAGGAATGACGCAACTGAAAGATCGCGCGCGTACTGTGTGCTCTCATAAAGCACGTGCTCCCAACCAATAAGAACGTGACATTTATAACATTTATTTTATAAAATGATTTAGGAATCGTACTGATCCATTATTTGCAACCGTCCAGGTATCTTCATGTTCGCGTTTTTAGGCCCGTCTGTAAGAAAGGTGAGTACCATTGTTTTAGCCATCGTATCTTGATTACACACATTGATCCTTTGAACATGTAGCGGAATGAGACATCAACTAGAAATTGTTTTTAACAGAAACAAAGTAGTGTAGATGATGTTTCCCAACTGCGGAGGACTAGTTTCTCAATAATCCCCTTCACAGTTTTACGCGTCATTTGAAAGGTAGCCGTGCCTTTGCATCGAATCAAGACGAGTTTGCAATGATAGAGACCTTTTTAACACCTTGTATAATTATTCACATGTCTCTGTCATTGTAAGGTTTTCGCTCGTCTCGCTTCGATACAAAGGTATTGTTAACTTTCAAGATGGCGCAGGAAAAAAAGGAGTTTTATGTTTCCAGGTAACCGATACATTTTGCTTGCCTTTCAGCTGAAGCTCCTTGTTGTAGTGTGGTGTTTATGGGCGTGGCTCTTAAAACAGGCACATATGAACCCCCTCCACCACCACCATCTCCTCCTGATACACCGGTTGAAAATCCAGATACTCCTAAAACGGGAGGAAAGAAAGTTGACGTTAAGGCGAAGGATGCTAAAGGTGGTGTAACTAGTCGGGCTGCTAGTGGTAGTAAAACTCCTGGTTCACGTAGTCAAAGTGATTTACATAAGCAGACTCCTGAGGTTGGAGCTAGTACACCACCAGAGGAAGATCATTCTAGGTATGGGAATTCATAGTATGTTTTGAGATGTGGTTGGTCTGATAGGGCTAGGTTTGGTATGGTATAGGGTTGGGTAGGGTAGGGTATGGTATGGTACACTATGGTCGTGGTATGATGGTCGTGGTTGTGGCGTGGTGTATGTCGTGCATGGGGTGATATGGTGGCGTGGTTTATAGTGTTGAGGTGTATTATGTTGTGCATGCTGTTTTGTGGCGTGGCGTGGCGTGGTGAGATGTGGTGTGGTTTAAAGTGTCCAGGCGAAAAATCTGAATGTCGCGTAAAAATCCATATTATAGTTTGTAGCTTTAACTTTCCTTAACTAAAATAGTTTTATAAATTGTTAATATTCAGGTTTGAAGAGTTATTATTCAAGCTCCCGGATGACAACGGATACTCTCCTGGCGAGAAAAGAATCAACCTCGATCAAGAACAATTTAAGGTTGCAGTTCACCCTTCACCTGAACAATCTATGGTTGCCATGGCTGCAATTAGTTATAAAGATCTCAAGATTGTGGTAACTACGCAACTCTTTGTTTACGCACCTTATGCATAGTCAGTCATGTTGCCGTATCCGTGGCCTCCAGGAAGCCTGGTTTTCACTTGGTTTTCACGGAATCGGAATCATAAGCAGCATATCACGAAGTGAAAGACAGAAAGAGGATTCTAAATCGGAGTCCAAAGCGAGTCAAAATCGGAAGGATCAGGTTTTACTTGGATTGTTTACGGTTATGAAGAGCGGTTTTTCACGTAATGTTTCAAACACGCGAGAGAGTTCTTCCTCCGATTTCCAAACACCGAAAAATGAGCTGAAAACGAGGCGCAGCCGAGTTCTTTTAACTGACTTTGAGGTGTTTGGAAATCGGAGGAAGAACTCTCTCAAGTGTTTGAAATTACTTCTCAAACTTATGAATGTTTCTTGGAGAAAATCAAAGAAAAAGTTTACGAAATTTAATGCAAATTAAGAACACATTTATTCCAAACCACCGTCCACCAGTGATTTGCTTTGTTTTCTCCTCATTAAATATTCATGAGTATGAGAATAACAGTTCCTCACATGAACTGATTCCGACTCGGACTCCGATTCTGTTGCAAGTGAAAACCACCTTGAGAAGTCATGTCAAACCCACGTTTTTGGGATGTTACTTAATTCCGTGAGGCATGCTATTGAGTCATTAGTATCGATCCAACTGTATCTTTAATAAAAGAGTTACATTTACTCGACTGCTAAACCCAGCTAAGAGCGCAAGGAAGTGCTATTTACCATGAGATGTCGTTGAGATGTTTGTTAGAGTTTGTTTCAAGCAACGTTGAGATTCTGTGTATGTAACCGGTAATTGTTTTGTTTCAAAAGGACCAGTTCGATGGGCGTTGGTCACACACAGATTATTCAAACCAAATCCAGGAGTTCCCTTTGATATCTACCTTGTCAGATAGAGAAATGCCGTTTGGTAGTACTTGTGGGCACATTCCATTGGTGTGTTATATGGTAAGTCAATATGCGATCGATCTAATATCCATCTAGCCCTGCGACTGATGCATCAGTGACAAGGGATCAGAAACAACTCAGGGACGTCGGAGCCTTGTATTAAAGTTGGTGGGGGGGGGTGGGGGGCTACAATTCAGATTATATATAAGTGATATAAAACGTGCAAGGAGATGTACAAGTGTGGTGTAGAAAAGGTGGTGGAAGGGGGGGGGGCTATAGCCTCCTAGCCCCGCCCCCTCCCCTGTCTCCGACGTCCCTGCAATTCCTATCACCAGGGCATCATACAACGGTCAAACCTCCGCGCATCCGCAACACCTTTACTTGCTTACTATCAAATAATCTCTTCTGACGCAAATTTTATTCCTTGAGAGAATGGGTGGTTAGGGGTACTTTACTCGAAATTCCTTGGTTTTTGTTTGCAGCTGAGATTTTTGAAAATTATATATTTCAAGGTTAGAATGTTCAGTAGTTTTTTATTTCTTATTTCGTGGAGTACTTATTATCTTTGTTTATTTGTTTTCAGTCTAAAATTGAGAGGTAAGTTGGCTTTTGAACATTTTCACTTATTCAATTCATCACTGCATCTAAAGGTTTTTTATATTACAGTAGACACTTTTAGCTTAGCGTAATGTTTTTTTCCATTTCGATGATGTTTCATTTCCTTGATTATGATTTCTTTCTTTGATGAAAAGACACATGAACATGGATACAACTCAAACAAAGCCTTATTCTCAAGAGACTGGCACGTGTTCTGAAATGGGAAAGAATTAAACCCAAGCTATAAAAGGATTTATTTGTACTTCCACTAAGGCTAATAAAACATTTTTTTCCTAGACCAAAAGTGATGACCAAAGAAACTGAAACTCCATCATTTGAGGAGTAAGTATGACCCACATAAAAAAACGACCGACCGACATAAAATAAAAAAAGTATGACTCGCATAGAGCAATTTTCGCCTGACTTTGAAAAGCTCCGTGTCGCAAGCCTTTACCGTGATGCAGACATCACGTTTTTGAATCAGAATTTTAAATGGATTTTTTTGTCCTATTTTATTCGAATGGCAGTGCCGTGACCTCAAGGTGACCGTGTTTATGCCGTATTCTGGGTATTTTATTGGATGAAGAGTGAATTCTCGAGCAATGTAATTTGTCTAACGTTATGCCTTGTGTCACGACCGTGTCCTTAGCGTGACCTTTTTACAGTCATACAAAAACCTCTCTAGTTTTCCACCTAGCGATAAGTCTACATAACCTCTTCTTGTGAATTATTGGACGGTTGCAACTTCAGGCCAACGTACTCATCGGTGTTCATCAGAAGACGCAAAAGACCTATTAGAGGAAAATACAAAAGAAATGGTACAAATTCCATTGTAAAAAAGAGTGTTTTCTTCTGTACTTTCCTATTAGCCTCACTATTAGAATAGTTTTGAGAGTGGTGTTCTAAAAATATGTATTAAGAGAAGCAACGCGTTAGCAGCACACAAGCTACCTTACTTCCCATTGTATTGTTTAATTTCTCTTCTCTCTTTTCCCCACCACTATTCCATGTTCCTTGGTGTGTATTTTTCTACCTATTAACACCGCTGACTCTTCGAAATATTTACTACCACACATTTTAGGCTTGTCAGAAACGAGATAGAAGAAAGACGAAAGTAAGTGTTATCTTTTTTACTTCGTAAAACTAAATCTATCTAATTCTATTTGCGTTCCTTCTACAAATGACCCTCAGAACGTAAGATAAATAATTAAGTATCATTTAGTACTATTTCCACGACATGAATAATATATTCCTTTCTATTAACTCTATCTTCATTATAAACAAACGTTTTAGCTCCTAGCCCTTCCTCATGTAAGTGGTGGGTGTTTAAAGCCATGAGTTGGGCATTGGTTCTATTTACTAAAATGAGGTCGGAAATTAATTTTTCCGAATTTAATTCCAAGGGCTTTCGCCCGGAATAACCTCGTTCCCAAGCACTACAACTTACCTATATTTCTATATCTTCAACTATTCCATTAGTGCCACGCGGTCCACATACTCTCATCTAAAAATGATTTTGTTTTATTAGAGCCGAAGAAGTAGAGCGGGAAGAAGAAATGAGAGGAGTAAGTTATCAAATCCCAGTCACAATACACTGACCATAACATACATTGGATAAAAAGGTGAAAACGCTAGGGCGAGGGTTTGCATGGAAATTCAAGATCGAGGGCCGCAATGCAAATCCGAGCACGTGCGTTTTAACTGGTTTAAAAAACAACCAAGCCCTATCGTTAGTGTTTAGTGGAGAGTTTGAATTTTGATGGAAAACCTGTCCCGGGTTTTGAATTCACCCCTGCTCTCCGCTGTTAGTATCAGTGCTGAATTCAAAACTTTGGAACAGGTTTCCCATCAAAATTCATAGCCAACATCAAACAATAGAAATAGGGCGTGGTTGGTTTTTAAGCATCCTTATTAAAGTGCGTAAGGGTTTCTGATCATAAAGGCATTTTATTGGGATAATAAACAATAATAACATCATACCTCAAGTTTATCGTACTCTGAAACAACCTTTGGGATGCTCAAAGTAAGGGCACCGACCAACCCTTGAAGCGATTCTTCAGCCAATCAGCGAAAGCGTGAGAATTTTGTTTTCATCCCAGAGGTTATTTATTCACAACCAGGCTTTAAAAACCTGGTTCTGAATAGCAACGCAAACCGACTCAAGTCGACGCAACTCCAAGGTAGTGTATGTTCGCACCATGTTCTCATGTTCTCAAATCTTCCGTTCTCTCCAACATAGTTAATTCAGCGGAATGGTTATGAATCCTATTGTTCTATGTTTTTGTTCGTCTTTATCCATTGTTATATGACGTTGACAGTGCACAGTGAAAGAAATGTTTCTCCATTTGTTCACAGTATTAGGGAATATAAAACTTTTTTGCCCTTAAAAATCGTTCTACAATATGTATTATTTGTTAATTAATCCTATATGATCAATATTAATTGTTTATTGAAAATGAAATTGCCCTTTTTAATGCCTTCTTATTCATCATCTAGTAACTTAACTGCCCTGGCTGCGCGGAAATGTTTATTCGCATGGTTTTTGATCATGGAATGAATTCAAAGTTTTTACTTTGAAAATGTTCATACATCAAAATAATAAGGAAATGAGTATTTTCAGTCATACTTGCTTTGGTTCATTGTGCACCGTCAGTATCACGTGATGGTACGATTCAACATCAAAGGCAAAACAACAGCTTTGTTCTGTGGAGTTTCCAAATGCCAAACCATTCCACTCCATTGACTATTTCTCCATGTTCTCACTACAAAAGGATCGACGCAAGTGCAAACGAAAGCACAAGAGAACGGAGGTTTTTGTTGGCCTATGCTTGCGTCGGCTTGCGTTGCTATTAAAAATCTGGTAGACATAACAAATGTGTTGTCTCCAAAAAAATGCACAAAGAATACTATTTTTGCAGTGTGAAGTAAATTGATAGCGTAAATCATCAAGACAGTGTTATTTGCCGAATCCGAAATCTAGATAGACTGAAATATCATCCTCAACCTTGTATTCTTAGCTGGAAAGAGGCTAGTAGCGTAGCAGCTCAATGTACATGCAAAAAATAATGACTGATTGTATTGCAGGTCTCACCAATGCGTTACACCGAAACGGAAGTACAATCACTACGAGATGCCCATGTAGAGGAAGTACAAGCATTACACGAAGAATATGAGTAAGTTAAACTGGTTCATGCGTGACTTTTTCACAGTGCGAACGTTTTTGCAACTCTTTCTTGTTGGCAAACGTGGAAATAAAGTTGATTTGGTGCCACATAATTAACGTACAATACATGAGAACAAGCCAATATAAATGGCACTTTTGTATCTTATTTACAGGAGACGACTTAACGAGCTTGCACAGGGAATCGACGCGTATAGTGGAAACGAAGAAGTAATGAGAGAATTTGTACACGGTAAATTGATATTTGATGAAATAAGGCTTATCTCTGTTCATCTTCTAACAGCTCATCTTTTCTGTTGTACCTGTAATTTCCACCCCAACCCCACCCTCATCCTCCCCCTTCCCCCCTTCCCCCTCCCCCTCCCCCCCCTTTCCCCCTCCCCCTTCCCCCTCCCCCTTCCCCCCCCTTCCCCCTCCCCCTTCCCCCCCCTTCTCCCTCCCCCTTTCCCCCTCCCCCTCCCACTTTTCCCCTCCAATTTCCCGTAACAGTTTTTGCCTCGGGAGGAGCAGAGAAGAGGGTGGTGATATGCCCCATGGGAATTCCTAGAAAAACCGTTTGCCTTAAAGTAGATTTCTTTGTAACTATGAAGAGTCACAGTAAACGGCCACAAGCGATAACGAAGCGGCACGATAACAAGCGTGTTACTAGTTTTCCTTTTGACTCCCAGCTGATCTGGAAAAAAAAAATAGCCAATTAGAATCATGAAAATTTGCAAAAACCGAGGTTTCATTTTTTCCTATTGAGATTATAAATTTTCAGTCCTCCAAATGAAAAAAAATCCTACTACACTACTAGTAATAATGTTGCTAATTAGCACTTAATATTAGTGAAAAATGACTTGTATATTTTTATTGCAATGGCGGTCATGTTTCTATTTTTCAATGGTCTTCGGTTTTGCAGTGTCGTCATTTTTACGTCAATATTTCAGATCAGCTGGTTGCAATAGTGCACACCATAGATAATATTAGTTTAAAGCACTCTTGTTTCTTTATGTTCGATTACAGCAGCCACATCTCCGTTACACTGGCGAACACCATCACCGTTACGACCTCATACAGCAACAGACCAGCCGCGTACACCTAGACCTCCTTCAGATGCTAGGTAATATTTTTTCTTTTTTTAATGTGATAATACCCTATTCGTATCAGAAATACCAACTGCGAGATAACGGCGACCAACACGAAAACGAGGCCAGTTGCCCTAGATAAGTAGGTGTTAATTTTAACCTTTTTTCCTGCTACAGGGCGTCGTCTTCGCGAGTGAAATCACGAGCAAAAATCCCCAACCTACCTCTGTGGGGTAAAGATCTACCACAAGACGTAAGTCTATCATCATTGGAATGATCACATAAAACCGACACAGGGAGCCCATCACTGTTTTCTAGCTACTGTTGCGATAGACCTGATATAGCTAATTCATTGTTTTCCCATTTCAGACTACATGTCATTCCCTATAGTATTATGTATTTGTTAAATGGTACCACACGGGAAGACACATGAATATGGATACATTTCAAACTGAAATAATCATATTCTTAAGATAATGACAAGTGGTCTGAAATGGAATTAGGTCCATTACTACTAATGATTTTCAAGTGTTAACAAAAGTGTCAATCATTTCAGAATAGTATTCTGTATTTGAACTGCATCACATTATGTCTGCTCATGCTTTGGAAGCGAGCGAAAAATTATTACTCTTGGAAATAACACGTGATCAGAAATGGGAAAGTAGGAGTTGACTTGAATTGTTAACTAGATGTAATATAAGTCGAATACATTATGAGCATTATAATAGAGCCCGAGGGCTAAGTTAACTGGAAAGTTTCTAGTTAGACCCCAGATTTATATTGGGATATATATGTAGTGGGATCGATTTGATATGATACTGAAAACTGCCTGGTTAATGTCAAAATAATGAAAATCCGTGTCCAAGATCACACCAGTTTTTCTCTGTGTTGTAGTTTTTGGAACGCTTGAATATGTTCAATGAAAATAGCGAGAAATACCGCCTGGAGCTGGAAGAGAAGACGAAGAGATCGGTAAGTTTGCTGTTCATCATCTTCCTCTAATTTATCACAAAGCTTTTTCTTATGTTCACACTTCCGTTTTTTTATTTGCTTCCTTTTTCGTCTTGTCATTCATTTCTTTTTCTCATCTATCCTATTGCTGGTTTTCATAGCCGCCATGTTGGTTGATTTTAACAAAAGACTTGTCATTAGTCTCTTTTGTCATAACAACCAACATGGCCGCCATGCCATTTTCCCTTGTGCATGTGACGTCATAGCCGCCATGTTGGTTGGTTTTAACAAACGACTTACCCTCTTTCCCTTTCTCGTTTGTTCATTCATACTTTCACTTATTCCACTTTTCACTTTTATTCATTCCATTTTGCACTCATTTCTGTCATCAACTCGTTTCTTGTAGATTCAACAGAAGTACGAGTTGCAGATGGCTGTTCAAAACAGACTGAGTATTCCAGAAGACGGAGAAATTCCTCAAGAAGGTATTTACTGAAAAAAAGCTGAAATAAACAGGCCCCTTTACCTTGGACGTAATTTTTTCAATTTTTGGCTTAATTTTTTAATACTCTTTATTTAAAGTCTCATAATACACCCAACGAAGTTACTCGATTCTGATTGGACAATAGGAGTACAATTAAATCCCAAATTGTACTCTCTAAAGTCAATTTTGTTGAGTGTACATAAACGAAAAATCGCAAAGCCTTCTCGTACAATTCGGAATTTATAGTTACTCATAATGTTTTGAAAGTTTCTCAAATTGTCTAATAGCTTGTCCAATTTTGAAAACTTCCAAAACATCACTCGTACCTATGAATTCCGAATTGTACTTCAGATCGTGTATTTTCTATACAAATAACAGGACCCACAATATAATAAGCTGTATATTGTTATTACAGCAAGTAAAAATATCAATCGCAGAAGAAATAAATGTTCAGTTACCCTGATCTATAACCAATATAAGTTTCAACCATTTCGTACTAATTCTCACAGAGATGTCCTCCATTTGATGATTTGACTTTTTACTAGGTTTGATTTTGTGCTTTCTTTATTGAACGTCTCAGTAATGAAAAGAGATGTAAAATACATAAGAATAGTATTTTATAAGGGCTTTCCCAACACTATAAGGCATCAATAAGGGCTTAAATGCACTTTAAAGGAAGGAGGAGAAGTAGGGAATAGAACATAATTTGAATAGAAAATTTTGTGATATTTTCAGAAGTGTGTCTTCCTGCTGTCTTCATGCCGACAAAAACAGGGCTGGTATTTACACCCAAAGCTCATTCATATTTCCATCCTCCAGGTCAGTTATCAATACTTACGGAACCATTATAACGATTACTGTAAAGTACTTGTCCTGTGATTGTTATCCCAAATAGAAAAACCTGAATAACTGTGAAAAGTCTTGACATCCATTGAACCAATCTCTGCTAGCCGAACGCGCGTGAACTTTGTTGCTATTAATCAGATTGCTTGGTAATAGCACTGCACAGCACTCTGTCTGTCAAGGCACTTCACACATCAGTCAATTGGACCGATCTTAGCGCGTGCACAAACCAAATGAGATTGCTTGGTTATACACGGCAGGGCAATCGCTGCACATTTGATCATCACATCACGTCTTGGCACAGTTTTTGGTCTAGAAACCCCTCTCTTGTTTGAGCTTCAAGGTGAAGTGAACTGGAGCTAATTTGCCAAGATTACTTTTCAGGGTCGTCTCAGGGTCGACTTACTCAACCTCCTTCGGTTTTCAAGCTACCTTATGTGGGTGTTTCTAACGTATCCTTTGTCAGGCAGTGCGCAATTGAAATGTAAAACAGTCATATGTTTATCGCAGTTTGTTGAACAGTGATCTTTTTTGTAAGTGGTCTCTTACTGGTGTTTGTGGGTTAGATCTGTGGGCGTACCACTCGACATCTTAAAATAACTAAGTGGAAGATGCTGGTATTTATAAACGTTTTGAATCATTCGCTTGGTTCATTTGTTAGTTCGGTTTGCAGGGGGAGTTTGGTATGTTGTGGAATGAATGCCAAACCCGACTGACAATCAACTTGGGTGAAGGTGCTGCCGTTGCTTAAAGTATCTACACGTTTTTAAGCCTCCCTAAAGCATCCGGTGGCATCTGTTGAGTCAAGAAAAAAAGTCACATCAGAATTATTCTGCAGTTGTCATTTTCCTTAACTCCTTCCACAGCAAGTCTCCGTTCTTAATCTTTTCGACATGGGTCAAAGATACACGAAACCTCCTTCAGCAATGCCGGAGAATGCTTACACATTGAGAATGCCCCACCCATCGCAGACAGCTCCTCCTCCACCAACAGCGTGTGATATCAACTCGCCGCAGTGTTACCCTGGACGGGCATTCACTCGCTAGCACAGTATACCTTCTATATACTATACCTTCTCCCCAGAGCATGATCTCCATATTAACACATGCAAATATCAGAGCACGACAACCTGATGAAACAGCGCAATCCATCCATAGTGCAATCCATCCATTTTCACGATTGAAGACGATGTAAATAAAGTAATACAGTCGCTGATTTTTCCTGACTCACGGTATCAAATTACAAAGTTCGATTAATGGTTAACAACAAGAAGATAAAACAAGAGAAATATATTAAATATCTAGGTCTACAGCTGGAATTTCCACATCTTACATATAACAAAACAAATTAAACGCAGTATTGGAATCCTCTCAAAGATTAGACATTATGTAAGCCGGCAAGTACTCGTTCAGCTTTATTATACTTTGATATACCCTTTTTTATCTTATAGTTGCATCACCTGGGGAAATACTTATAAAACTTCTCTTCAGCCTCTTATTATACTCTACAAAAAAAAGATAGTGAGAATAATTACCTTTTCAAATTACAACTCTCATTCCAGTCCAATTTTTTTGCAGTCTAGGAATACTTAAGAGGGGTTTGCACTAAGGGTCACCTATGAGTTGCAAAATAAATTTTTTCCAAATTTCTCAAAATTGGCATGAGTGAAGGCCTCCATGGACTGAATTCATCGCTATAAGTTTAAGTTCGATCAGAATTTTATTTCCGGCCAACGGCGCGAAAATGTGAAATTTGACGTCATTTCCGGTTTTCAAAGGCCGTTTGTGTGCACTCCTAAAAGTGCTAAAAATCACTAGATTTCGTTCATATTTTACCAAATAAATTTACCAGACTAAAAGTTGATATGATAGTGACTATTTAGAGCTATTTGTCTTTAAAGCAAGATACAAATTTAATATTTTATAGATTTTTCAATTATTTGTACGTTTTCACCAGGTTTTACGTGCATCATATTCAAAAATCTGTATCGCCACTGGTACATGGCCTAGCTCAAAACTATTGCACCAGGAGTAAAGAGGGATACCCATGGCTTAGTTTTATAAAATAAAATTTTGGGGCAATTCATAAACAAAACTTGGAGAGCGCTGTATGTCGACCCCATTTTCAGCCATATTTGACATCAATTTACAAAACGTTGTGTTTACAATCCACGAATAAGTCCCCTGAAATCACGAAATCATGCCTCTATTCGCTTGCAATTCACAATAAACTTCCTAAACTCACAGTACAATACTTTAATTACAATTTTCGAGTTGATACAATCAAGGAAACGCTCAATCACGAAACCTCGAAGAGGTCCGAAGCATTCATCATGACTGGATCTGAAACAAGTTGAATCGAGTCTGGCCCATCACTATACCGGATCACGCTATCGATGCCAAAAATGTCAAAATATCAAAAACTAAGCTAACCTTATGTATTAGAAGGAGCTTAAACGTGTTATAACTTTATATTCTTGGAATATCTTACCTTAATTTCACTCTGATTAACACGGTGCCCTATCTAAATGGACACTAAAGCGACAGACATTGAAAACAATAAAGAATGCGTGACATAAACACAGGAACCCCTGTGTAATCACTCTTGTGCTCTACCAAAAAGAATGCGTTTTGGTTTGTAAAGTCATCTAGTTGACAATGTTAATAAACTATTTAGCTTTTACGTGTTTCTATTTGTAAAAATATTTGTTCAAAATTAAATTTTGTTTTTGAAAACATTTTAGCTGCGCAGTCATTACAGAAGAAAGTGATCGTGCGTTAATATCTTAAAACAAAGCGATTATGAACTTCTGCAAAAAGTTATTATTAAAAACAAAATAAATTCACATTATTTATCAAAGTGGTTCTCATACTTCATATAAAACATATTTCCAAAACCTTTGCCTAGACGAGAAGTCCGGGCTGTCTCTACGTTGTTGCTTCTCGGTCTACAAAGTTAAGAGGGCGTCTCTCTAAGAGCGTGCCACTCGATCTGGGCTCGAAAAATAGATTTCTTTTATATTCCTACCATCGAAAGTACTATCTATCCTCACTACAAAATTGCAGTTAGAATTGTTCTAAATTCTATTTTCCAGCCGCTATGCGAATTTTTGTCCATCGACCCCAAATCAGTGAAAGACGCCGATTTTCGAGGTCGGCCGAGAGCTACTTTCAAAGTCTGTTTTCTCGGATTTTTCTGCACATGAAAGCTAATTTTTCTATTCAGAACTTTAGTCTGGTGTAACTTCTGCATAAAAACAGCGATAGTTTTTTTTGGAATGCGCAAAATCTGAAAAATAATCCTAACTGATCGAGACTACTGAAGACGTGACAAGGAAAGCTAAGATTATGAGACCTCGAATATTGCAAATTTCTCATTTGTGGCACCTAACCCAGTCCTAAAACATCATTCAACCTTGAGATAAGAAGCTATTTTCTAGATCTGTGCAATAAAATTTGCGGCACATTGCGTTTCTACGAAATGAGCTAAGTTTCAAATTGTTCTATTTTCAGTTATTTCCTTGTGTGACACGACAGGCCGTTGAGTCCGTGACGGCTACTTCTTCGCTCATTATCCTCAATACCATTACCTAAAATATAATATGATGAATTAAAAACCTTAACTTGAAGATATTTGTTCCATTATAAAAGATTTCAATGATCTACGCGGCTTTATTTAATAGTGTTTCTATACGCTGTTTTGAAATTTCACCGTACAGTATTTTTTTATTTGCATATCCCAAGGTCGGGAGGTCAATCGTTATTTGTTTATTTAATATAGTTATAAACAAATTTTTCATCTTATTCACGGTGTATAATTTACCTTTTCATCATTACTGTTTCATTAGAAACACCGACGCAGCTGACACTAGTTTTTAGCTAATTATATCTTCTTATAACAAATTTAGTAAAGAAATCCTCGCTTAGTAATGGTATCTCGAAACATGCTAAAAAGATCCAAAACTGATAAGTGTTCTTTCCTGTAGCTGAATATTTCTAGTTTTTAATCGAAGGTAATTTCCCGTGGCATATTTCTTGTGGCCCTGTTCTTTCAAATGCATAAAGTAACGTGGCCCCAAGAATGAGAACATAAAATAACATGACGCACCCCAACTCAGACCCAACCTGGCCCTAAGAGTCTTGAAACACGTAGATTTCCATCGCTATCTTGCATCTTCACCCCTGATGATACGTCCAAGATAGGGCGCTAAGTCTAACTTCCATACACTTTTGGTTCTACCTACACATGAGCTCATCATAAAAAATTACACAATCAAATTATTTTTCGATACATCATATCAACACCGCCCACCTTCACTCGTGCCATGGCCATATGCAGCATATTTCCCCTATTCCCTACATTATCTTCAAATTAATCCATACAAATTTCATATTTTCTATACCTCTTCCGATCTACAATATTGCTCTATGAACACCGTACGCACTTCTTAACATTTTACCCACCGAATACCCTTTCCCCTCTTCCCTAGCTTGGGTCCGATCCCTGTGTTTTCCATAGCATTCTCAGATTCACTCTCAAATTTGCTATAAAAATGTAGACTAAATAGCTTTATAAACTATATCAAACCTGAAATAGTTGACTAAAAACGCATGAAGCTCAAGAGGGTTTAATTAATTGTTTAAGTTAAGTGGATGCAACCAAGATGTAGCACAACACCTCGCCAGTTGTCATCTACGAAATTCTGGATCTAATAGAAGAAAGCGAACTCATTCTTACACGTGCTGGATATTTTGAGCGCAATGCAAATTGATAATATGAACATCTGTCCAAAACATCGTCATGGTTTAGGTAGATTTTCGCGTGCACCGAGGACATGTCCGTCGCTATCCAGGACACAGTGGTTCAAGAAAAAAGCACTGTAAGGATAGCCATGTGATAAATGTAGTCATGCAAATGCAGTAAAATCAATTTTCAATGTCACGGTGGAAATTGGATCACTTAAGTATTTTCGTCAATGATTTTGGGTCCAATTTTTTTTATTTGAAGAATTTGGAAAACCGTGTTGGCCGAGTTTTAATGTTTCTCTAGTGAGAATGAACAGAGAGAGGAGGGAGAAAGAAAGGAAGGAAGGGAAAAAGAAAGAGAGAGAGAGAAAAAGAAAGAAAGAGTGATTGAGTAAGTATGTAAGTCATGATAAGGTTAGTCGCTACTTTATATTATTATATAGTTAAGAGTATGTAGTTATATCAATATGAAATCAAAGAATAAAAAGTAGGAAAAAATGAAAGTGAAAGGAAGAATGAGAAAAGGAAAGACAAAAAAGAGAAAAACAGCTATTAGTAGTTTATGTATGTATTTTAGCTTGGAGAAATGCATTATGTGGGTCATATTCTTTTCTTTGCGACTCTAAGCTTAATTAAATCTCTATTATCTGGAACACAGCAATATGTGTATACACATCAAAATAGCCTGTATTGATTGACTGTTTCAAAATCGCCTTGAAAATAATGTCAGCTGCGAACGCATGTAGGTATCCAAAGAATTTGATGTTGCAATAACAGTTGTGATGATGATCATTATCGATGATGTTGATGATAATGATAATAATAATAATATTGTTAATAATGGTTTATTTGAAGCATATCTACAGAATAGCTCTATATCTTCATAATTATTAGAGGAGCAAGTGCCCGCAACCCCCACTTCTATATGATCCTAACTTCACAATCACTCGTTCTGTAGTTATGGATGAATTCATACGTTTGTTTGCACCTGTTGCAAAAATCGTCGTCTCAGCCGAAGAACAGTCAAGACAGCAAAGTATTTTTCGAAAAAAAATGATAGTATGTGGAGTTCGAAAATATCGGAAGGACTAAATACCTTTTCACAAGTGAAAATGATTGATAATTTATATTAAAGGAAATATAAACGTTGAGATATGATATCAATAATATGTACGTTACCAACAACTTAAAAAGAACTAGAAATATTCAGCTAGCTCTACAAACAAGAACACTTCTCAGCTTTGGATCTTTTTAGCATGTTTCGAGATACCATTACTAAGCGAGGATTTCTTTACTAAATTTGTTATTATTAAATAAACAAATAACGATTGATCTCCCGATCTTGGGATATGCAAATAAAAAAATACTGTACGGTGCATTTGAAAGAACAGGGCCACAAGAAATATGCCACGGGAAATTACCTTCGATTAAAAACTAGAAATATTCAGCTACAGGAAAGAACACTTATCAGTTTTGGATCTTTTTAGCATGTTTCGAGATACCATTACTAAGCGAGGATTTCTTTACTAAATTTGTTATAAGAAGATATAATTAGCTAAAAACTAGTGTCAGCTGCGTCGGTGTTTCTAATGAAACAGTAATGATGAAAAGGTAAATTATACACCGTGAATAAGATGAAAAATTTGTTTATAACTATATTAAATAAACAAATAACGATTGACCTCCCGACCTTGGGATATGCAAATAAAAAAATACTGTACGGTGAAATTTCAAAACAGCGTATAGAAACACTATTAAATAAAGCCGCGTAGATCATTGAAATCTTTTATAATGGAACAAATATCTTCAAGTTAAGGTTTTTAATTCATCATATTATATTTTAGGTAATGGTATTGAGGATAATGAGCGAAGAAGTAGCCGTCACGGACTCAACGGCCTGTCGTGTCACACAAGGAAATAACTGAAAATAGAACAATTTGAAACTTAGCTCATTTCGTAGAAACGCAATGTGCCGCAAATTTTATTGCACAGATCTAGAAAATAGCTTCTTATCTCAAGGTTGAATGATGTTTTAGGACTGGGTTAGGTGCCACAAATGAGAAATTTGCAATATTCGAGGTCTCATAATCTTAGCTTTCCTTGTCACGTCTTCAGTAGTCTCGATCAGTTAGGATTATTTTTCAGATTTTGCGCATTCCAAAAAAAACTATCGCTGTTTTTATGCAGAAGTTACACCAGACTAAAGTTCTGAATAGAAAAATTAGCTTTCATGTGCAGAAAAATCCGAGAAAACAGACTTTGAAAGTAGCTCTCGGCCGACCTCGAAAATCGGCGTCTTTCACTGATTTGGGGTCGATGGACAAAAATTCGCATAGCGGCTGGAAAATAGAATTTAGAACAATTCTAACTGCAATTTTGTAGTGAGGATAGATAGTACTTTCGATGGTAGGAATATAAAAGAAATCTATTTTTCGAGCCCAGATCGAGTGGCACGCTCTTAGAGAGACGCCCTCTTAATGTTCCTTGATTAAGACGCAGGTGCGAAAGGCATACTACAATTCTTGTTTTTGTCGGTCTACTTTCTTTGTATGCAATAGTAGAAATCACCGAGCATTTAGATTTACAACAGAAGTTCTTTTAAAGAAGTATCATTCGATAAAATTGGACAGATCCTAAAGATTGAGCATCCTTTGAGGAAATTAGGTAAGTGACAAGTCTTGACTAACGTTAACTTGTATTGAGATGCATATGTTAAAACAGAATAAAAATTTAAGCCCTGACATATATTTTCAGGGGTATCGTTGAATTTTTGTTGCGAGCATCCGCATCCCCGACAACAACTTTGTCTCTCTTTCTTTCCTGAACTCAAAGATTTCCAACATGTAAGGTAAGCTGTAAAGTCTTGCTACGGTTGTTACGACATGTAAGGGACAGGTCAAAAATTAGAGGGGGGGGGGGGGGGGGAGGAGGCCTGGTGCAAATGGGGGCAGGGTCATTATTCAAGTCAAAACCCATTCAATATAATTAAAACTAGATTAAAGGATATAGAAATTCAAGTCTGGCAAGGGGAACTCTTCAACGATGAAAAAACTAGAAGAGGCCCACCAGGCCAAAAAAATAAATGAAGGGCATATCGTCTGGTAAAAACAGATTACTCGTTTGAAAAGTTAAGAATTTTGAACACAGAAAAGCATTAACCAAATTGAGAATTAGTAATCACGACCTTGAAATCGAGAAGGGAAGACATTCAAGGGAATATTTAAAAAAAAAAACAGAAGAAAGGAGATGCTTCCATTGCCAAGATAACGTAGAAGATGAGAGGCACTTCCTTCTTCACTGTACATTATATTCAAATCTAAGGGAAGAACTCTTCAAGGACATAAATAACATAAACAATGATTCTCTTTTGTTAAATGAGAACGAGCTGTTTCTGCTATTTATGAGTCCGCCCAAAATGTTAGCAGTCGCAGTGTAGCAAAATATGTCCACAATTGCTTTATAAAAAGATCACATACAATACAGAATTAATATGGTATGTGGTCTTCTTACCGAAACTAGGCAATATATAGTAATTGTACTAAATAGGTTAAATATTTGAATCTATTATAACACAAGAAAAAAACTACTATAAATCAACAATTATTATAGCCTTCATACGTTAATGCTTATTCGGGTAAAATGTCAATGTATTTTCTAATACTCGATACCGAATAAAAAAATCTGTCTGTCTGTCTGTCTTATTTTTCATGCAGGTTAAAAGGGAGGGACTGGAGAAAGAATTGAGCAAGTATTTAGGGGAGGGCCAAATTGTTTTATATATAAGACAAGGGAGGGCCACTAAAATATACAGGCCAAAAACAGGCCAAAAACTCTTTCTGAACTGAGAAATATATTGGTGTACTTCTCTAGATATTATCAATGACAGTCGGATGGCTTCGTGTGGTTTGTTTGCTAATGTTGGTGGAGTATGCGGCGGACCTCTAGACAACCCCGCTAATGTAGAATGTGTTTCGCTTCGAACATGTCAGAAAGCCATACACGCCCACTTAAGAACACTGAATGTGCGAGACAGATCCTTGGAAACAGAGTCTCAACTGATTCTAAATAGAGCAGGTAAATGTTTACACAATTTTTAAACTTTGTATTCTATTTCTCGCTATGTTTCTCTACATTTTTTTCTGAGCGTACGGCTGAAAGGCAAACGCGCAGTGTTTTTACAGGATCCATTTTAGGTGGATTTGAATACGCATACCTATCCACACACCCTTATAGGCCAAGCTCAAGTAACCTGTTAATTTTTTTTTAATGTTTGAAGTGAAAAACGTGTTCTGCTATTTGTGCAGGACTGTTTGGTACATACCACGAATACCTGGACATCACAGTCTGCCCTCGGCACAGAGATGCATATGGGATTCGTTGGCGCTGCAACAGACGAAACTGTACCATTCCAGTCACTTGGGCAGCCCACAAGAAAGGTTGCAAGGGAGACAGAGGGCTGTCATCCAGCCAGTCAAGACGGTTTTATGAAATTACTGGTCAACTTGTGCCTGTTGGCTCACGTACGTATGTGATGTAATTATGCAAAAAGCTATGAATATGAAAAAAGGTATTTACAAAAAAAGGAAGTATGGAATTTCTATATCACTCGCGGAGACAGGGGGGGCACACGAGGGGAAGGGATGTGTCTCCAAAAAAGTTTGCTTTCGGCACAGATTTTGCGGGAAAATAGAAAGAATTCACTCTATAATCGAGAGCGAGCTACGCCCCTAATATATTATGCTTTTTAGCATATTTAGTAAAATATCGATTTATTTTTATAGCTATCTGCAGGCGCTGCAGAGAAAAAATTGACAAAGCTGAACAGCCTTCTCAAACAACTGCTGAGATACCAACTACAGAAAACCCATTTCAAGTGTCAACCGAGATTCCTTCTCTCCCCTCTGCCGAGAGTCTTTCTGAGCCAAACACTAACAATATCTTCAGCTCTGACTATAACAAGGTTAGCAGCACATATTTTAATAGACAGTCAAATTTCGCGTTATCCATACTTATTTTACACCTTTTCTTCTCTCATGTAGGAAACTGACAAAGAAAGTAGCGACTCTAGCGACTCGTTGACAGAAGCATTTAGCCAACTTGAAATCGATAATGATCAAAGCCGGGATCCGAGTGTGGTTGTCAAATTGAAGATGGATTGAGCTCAGAATCGTCTGATTAACAATTGTCCGATGAAACATCAAATCAAGTTTTAGTGCGCCGAAAGAAGCTCAACGAGTTCTTGATCACCAGTGGTATGCAGGACACGCTTATTGGTCCACCTAAAAAAGCTTGGGAGGTCATGAGTAGCCGAACGCAAAAAACGCATGTATCCAAGGCTACGAATGTAATCGTGGCAGCCCTAGATGTAATTACACCAGGAGATGCAGGTAGCCTTTGGAGGGCTGTTCAAGAATCCAGGAAAGTCGATCAAGTTCTTGGAGTTAGGCCCCATGCAGAAGAAAAGTACGTTTCAGCTTTAGCAGAGACATACCAGCACGCAATGAGCTGGGAAACAAAACGACAAGTTCTGTCAATCATGGCAGATTTACTGTCGCTTAATGACATCCGTCAATATATACCCAGACTGACAGAATATCGCTGGAAGATGGCTCGTGTTCACAACTTACAATACGGACGAGGCGTCCCTGTGTCAACCAACCGTGTTCATCGAATTCGCGTTGATGAAGGGCAGCTACACAATTTCCTATCCTTTATCACTAGCCCCCATATTGTGCAAGACCTGCCATTTGGGCAGAGATATTTAAAACTATCCAATGGGGAAGTTCTGGAGACACCCAATGTAATTCGTTCACTGATCACATCTCGGATATGCGCACAGTATATTCAGTACTGTGAAGAGACGGCCTTCAAGCCATTCAGTGAAGCCACAATGAGGCGCGTTTTATCGGCGTGTGCGGCAACTGAAAGAAAGTCGTTACAGGGTCTAGATTATTACCACGCAGATGGTGCTAAAGCGTTCGATGACCTAAGCAAGATTGTGACGCAGGTAGAACCGGCCCGTGGGCGTGAATGGGCAGCAAACTGTGAGAGAGCTCTACGGGAAGGCAAACAGTATATCAAGTCAGACTTCAAGGTATACGTAACTTATGTTAATCCACTTTTTTTTTAAACAATAGAAATATCTAATAGTTCTCAGTTGTTGGCAAATGTTTGACAAACAGCTAACGCAGAATATTCTCTTCTTTAGGTTCATATAACAGATGCAAATCAAGTACCTGACCACTGCCTGGCGTACGCCCTAAGTAGTCCGAAGAAAGATCCGAAGAAAGATCCCCAAAAAGATCCTTTTGCCAAAGTATGCCAGCACCAGCATGAGTTGTCTTGCTCATCGTGCGAAGAGTTAAAGACGGTTCTTAATGACATCAAGAACGTTGTAGCTCAGAGGGAGAGTATACTCCCATCCGTTGACCATTGGGATGACATCACTTTCAGATGCAATCAAGCCATTGAAGCGATATTCGCCTGGAAATCTCATGAGGTACGATTTGTTCAGCAAGACAAACCTCGGCACTCAATCATGAACGAGCTAACCCCCCAAGAAGTTATGGTCACAGAAGATTGGGCCATGAAATTCCTCCCACAGAAGTACAGGGAAACTCAGTCCGACTGGTTCGGGAAGCGAGGGATTTCATGGCACGTATCCGTTGCCAGTCGAAAGACCTCAGCCGGAGACCTACAACAGCAAGCTTTCGTCCATGTAGCAAAGAACTGCACTCAGGACACGGACTCTGTAATAGCTATCATGGAGCACACACTGCGCACTATCAAAACCGAAAACCCTGAAATTGCTACAGCATATTATCGCCATGACAACGCCGGTTGCTATCATAGCGTTCCTTTGCTAATAGCATGTCACCTTATGGAAGAGGCAACCGGCATTAAGGTAATTTCATTTTTATCCCTATATTGATTGTAAGAGGCATTTATGAAAGCAGTGCTATAGAAGTAATACTTGATTATCATAATCGTGATTATTATGATTATTATCATTCTTGGGAACCCAGAGGTAAATGCTGTCGCGCGTTTCTCGCTCCCAACGAAACGAGCGACAGAGTTTTACCCCTGGGATCCTGAGGATTGATTGTATGGATGACTGGATGGATGGAGATGATGATGATGATGATGATGATGATGATAATGATGATCGTTATCTTTATCAATAATATAAAATTATTCAAAGAAATTCTAAGAATGAGTTTCATACATAATCAGCCATACATAGGTATGGCCGATCAATTTCGGGATTTAGAAACACTTAGTTCTGTTTTTTGTAGTTCTATGAGTTTATATGAAGCTTTGATATTTTCAGGTCGCTCGAGTCGACTTCAGTGAGCCTCAAGGAGGCAAAGGTTCATGCGATCGGAAGGCAGCGAATATAAAAGCACACATCAGACGATATATAAATGAGGGCCATGATGTCCAGACCCCTGAAGACCTATTTAACGCAATAATATCGGGTGATGGTGTGCGAGGAGTTCGCGTTGCGTTAGTAGATGCAAGTTCTGTGACTACTGTCAACACTGGTAAACTAGAGGGAATCAGCACGCTGAATAATTTCAGTTATAGCGAGGATGGGCTGACTTGCTTGAGAGCACACGCCATAGGCGAAGGAAAGACTGAAAAGTGGTCTAAACTTCAAGGTATGATTCAAGAGCGTTTGATATATAATATATCCCAACAGAGTGATTTTATATATCTATCCTATTTTTACAGTCCCTGAAGCCCTTGCGATTGCTAAATTTTCCAGCCCGTTCAGCGATGGTGGCTTCCAAAACATCGTCTATAGATCGATACGAGTAAGAAGTGCAACAAGCAATGCGGAAGCGTTAGAGGAAGACCAAGTACATGCAAAAGAGAATGAGAGTAGTGACGACGAAAATGATCCCAACCCAAAGCTCTTTAGCTGCCCCGTAGAAGGCTGCATACGAACATATCGGCGCTACACCTCGCTAGAACGCCATCTAGAGTACGGGCAATGTCGACTGAAGCAAGAAAGGGAGACCCTCTACGATAAAGCCAAGAAGTTATACAGAGAGAAGTTACTTGCTGGTGTAAGTTCTCAACCACAATTGAAGACAAAGTCCTGTCCAGAAACATCTACTGAGAGTCTTCCTCGCGGCTGGGCATTGAAGGAAAGTAAGAAAGGTCAGCGTTTTTCAGAGAAGCAGAAAGCATATCTTAATGAAATGTTTAACAAAGGAAAGGTAACTGGGCATAAGCTGGACCCCGCAACCGTGGCGCAAGAAATGCATTTCGCAAAGGACTTCGATGGCAATCGTAGATTTCAAATATCGGAGTTTCTATCAGCAAGCCAAATTCAGGGGTACTTTTCCAGAAAGGCCTCTAAAGATCGACGTGGAGCTAAAGAAACTGACGAAGGTGATAATCAGCGAGCTGCGCAGGATCAAGACGCCTATGCACGTACCCTACAAACTGTTCTGGAGGACTGTCAACTAAAGCATCCTATAATTTATGACTCAATCGACTTGTGCCAGTTGCACGCCGATGGACAATTAAGGAAGTTAAGTCTACATCTATTGCAAACCATCTGTTATAACTTAGAAATAGATATATCAGATATAATTGTTAGACTTAAGGCTCCCTACATAGAGCGCATTAGTAAGGTAGTAGCGTCGTGTAGTTGTGTATCAGGAGCTGGTAGCTCAGGACCATAACTTAGCTTGGCATTCTTCCACTTCGATATCTTTAAGCATTTTAAGACGCTAACATGTTTCATGTTTGTTTAACACAAAAACATCCTTTTTTCATCTAGCGTAAACTGATTAGTGCTCATTGGTTGTGGTTGCCACACCTCATAATTATACCACATAAGTATAGCACAAGAGTTTCAATTTATCAAGCTATTTCCAGAAAAAAATCATGTTACACAAGAAGTCCCCCAGTACACGAGATAACGTTGGATATAACGATGTTCTCTTTGTTTCGTTTTGCGCCTTCGTAGACCCCTCTGTGATTCAGAAACGCACAAGTGGGTTGCCGCACCTTCCCGTAGGAATACATGTAAGAATTTTGTTTTGATTAGAAAGTTTAACACTAGCCTTTTTTAGAGTGTAAAAATATAAACGTTACATCCTTCTTCACATGCGGCATATGTCACCATGAAAGCAAATGTATACACTGAGATGATATATTAATATGGTTGTATTATTTGAGTACACAAGAGTGATTACGAGGTGTTTGGGGTTCCTGTGTTTATGTCACGCATTCTTTATTGTTTTCAATGTCTGTCGCGTTAGTGTCCATTTAGATAGGGCACCGTGTTAATCAGAGTGAAATTAAGGTAATATATTCAAAGAATATAAAGTTATAACACGTTTAAGCTCCTTCTAATACATAAGGTTAGCTTAGTTTTTGATATTTTGACATTTTTGACATCGATAGCGTGATCCGGTATAGTGATGGGCCAGACTCGATTCAACTTGTTTCAGATCCAGTCATGATGAATGCTTCGAACCTCTTCGAGGTTCCTTGATTGAGAGTTTCCTTGATTGTATCAGCTCGAAAATTGTAATTAAAGTATTGTACTGTGAGTTTAGGAAGTTTATTACAGCGCTCTCCAAGTTTTGCTTATGAATTGCCCCAAAATTTTATTTTATAAAACTAAGCCATGGGTATCCCTCTTTACTCCTGGTGCAATAGTTTTGAGCTAGGCCATGTACCAGTGGCGATACAGATTTTTGAATATGATGCACGTAAAACCTGGTGAAAACGTACAAATAATTGAAAAATCTATAAAATATTAAATTTGTATCTTGCTTTAAAGACAAATAGCTCTAAATAGTCACTATCATATCAACTTTTAGTCTGGTAAATTTATTTGGTAAAATATGAACGAAATCTAGTGATTTTTAGCACTTTTAGGAGTGCACACAAACGGCCTTTGAAAACCGGAAATGACGTCAAATTTCACATTTTCGCGCCGTTGGCCGGAAATAAAATTCTGATCGAACTTAAACTTATAGCGATGAATTCAGTCCATGGAGGCCTTCACTCATGCCAATTTTGAGAAATTTGGAAAAAATTTATTTTGCAACTCATAGGTGACCCTTAGTGCAAACCCCTCTTAAAGTGCTTATAAGCCTTTGTACAATATTTTCAGAATTGATTCTTTAGATAGTGGATAGTTAATTGTGAAAATATTTCGTCATTTGAATGCCGGGTCTTTGAGATACGAAGGTTTATATTCCCAATATGTTAATGACTATGACGTAACATAAGGGATCATTTAATATACAGCACTGCACACGTTCTGTAATACAGTATTTTAAAAGCATACCCTTTTACTAGTGACTCACGTGAAAGGTTCTTACAGATTTGTTTTCAAAAAACGTCCAGCGTTCAATATTAAAAGTTGCCACAAAATAACTCAAATCCCTTATGTTACGTCATAGTCATTAACATATTGGAAATATAAACCTTCTTATCTCAAAGACCCGACATTCAAATGACGAAATATTTTCACAATCAACTATTCACTATCTAAAGAATGAATTCTGAAAATATTGTGTAAAGGCTCATAAGAACTTTAAATTGGGAGATTTGATATACTCAAATAGTGCTCTTTTTATGTATCACTATAATTCAAATCATAGTTAATGAACCCACCTGTTTCCCTCCCAAAAAGGCGACAACGTCAAAACAATCAATCATCAAAAATTTCAATAAAATCATCAAAACGTGAAATAAAGCCTCGAAATTTTACCTAATCATTAAGAAATAGCACTTCTTTCGCTCTGCGTGGTTATTTTTTGAATTTAGCCCGTTTTAAGATTGTTTTTACCCACCACTAAGAAATAAGTGAAAGAAGTGCTATTTCTTAAATTTTAGGTAAAATTTCGAGGCTTTATTTCACGTTTTGATGATTTTATTGAAATTTTTGATGATTCCCCATACATTTCCTTATAACAGGACACCACAGAAACCAAGCTTGGGCTACCTGTGCTTCTTAGCTTGGGATTTGTCCAATAATCTACAAGATAGAATATAATCCGTATAACTGCTGCGCATGATCATATCACATAAAAAAGACGCCTTCCACTTTGGAGTTAAAAATTCAAAATGCCCTCTCATATATATTGGATTTGTAAACAAAATGACGTCAGTTGGTCGTCATGATAACCCGAAACAATAGCCGCTCGTCATTTTATGCTAATGGTTGATGAATAATTAATGTCCCCGTCCTTTTCCGACCTTTCCCGTCCTTCCCCGTCCAAAACGGGGGTCGTGCAGTCCCTACTATACCAATCGAATTTTCTTTTTTCAAACCATGCCAAGACTCACAAATCGGATCTAGATTAATCCCGAATTCTAAATTGACGGCTTGAAATCTGAGTCGCTTGAACAAATCAACCTTTTTAACTTGGGGTGTAATGTTTTCAGAGCACATTTCATTCTCTTCGGAGAAGCGAAGAAAAAGCGTTCATGCACTGACAAAGTATATTACAATAACAATCATGTACCATTTCAGAGCATAACATGGTTTTAATTGTAGTTAAACGTTATAATATTATATGACTTTCACCAACTTTAACTTTACGTTAATTGACAGTTAATATCTCTGGACATTTTCCGGCAACTGAATAGAGATTAAGTCCGGCAAAAGTAGCAATTATTTTACACAGCAAAGTCCAATAAAGTAGTCACAATATGTAGTGTAGCCGTATCCTGTTGGACATCTGGTAGAAAACCAGTATATACCAGACTTTCCACGACAGGAACAGGGTGCCCCTCCCCTTTGCATCAAGTCCTCATCTAGACGAAAGAACAAAAATTCCATGAAATTTGAAAACAAAAACAATTGCAAAGCAAAACAAAAAATGATTGATAGTATTATATACAGAGGATATTATATGGGAGCGCGGAGATGCGAATTTTATCTAAATTGAACACGGAAAGATAAAATTCCTATCTCCAAGCGGTCGCCCCAAGTAAGGGAATCCGGACTTGTGGTGGATTCCGGATCAGTTCCAAGCGCTGGATTTTGGATTCCAAGACTCTGGATTCCGGGTTCCGAGGGTCTGGATTCCGGATTCCAAAAAAACTTTTGTATTGCGGATTGCGGATTCCATATTACTAATTTTCAGATACTTTCTCTGAAAATTATATTTGATATACTTGCCAGTATAACTAGGGAGGAGATATTGCACAGTGGGGGAGGAGCTACATCGGTTCAGTCTAGGTCGAGGCGATAGCATTTGAGTGTAGACTTTGAATTTCAAAGTAGCGGATTCCGGATTCCAAAAGGGTGGATTCCGGATTCCATTATAAACTGAATTCCGGATTCCAAGGCCTGGATTCCGGATTCCAGAGTGCTGGATTCCAGATTCCAAAGCCTAAAAATTCGTGGATTCCAGATTCCGGATTCCCTTACATGGGGCGAAAGCGGCCATGCAATGTTCTGTTTATTATATAGATATCGATGAAACTTGAATAAAACAAAAGCTCAAAAATTCTTTATTAAAATAGCAAGCCCATTCAACAGCGATATCTTCACGTGTGAAAGATATGGTATCTTCCACTGGTGAAAGATATCAAGTTTTCGACACTAGAGAAAACCTGGTATTTCATCGATATCTATAGAATAACAGTAGACGAGAAGCCATTCTGTGGAAATGCCACTGCATACTAAATCCGATTTATTTATTAACTATTTATTTGTTTATTTTGAAGGCACAACAATTATATCCACGAAAACATTTTTAATTTACCATTCATCCTTGGAGCATCCCTTGGAAAAGCTACTGATGTTGCAATGAATGAAGCAACAACAAGTAGGCACAGGAATCGTTCATAAGACATGATATGGCTTCGTTTGGATTCGACCTTTGAGGAGAAAAAACAGAGTTTATACTATAAACAAAAAACTATGAAAAACTCCTACTCATGACAAATGCCTTGTAGTCACAACGATATGAAGGTCACAACGATATGAAGGTCACAACGATATGAAGGTCACAATGATATGAAGGTTACAACGACAGGAAGGTCACAACGATATGAAGGTCACAACGATATGAAGGTCACAACGATATGAAGGTCACAATGATATAAGGTTACAACGACATGAAGGTCACAACGATATGAAGGTCACAACGATATGAAGGTCACAACGATATGAAGGTCACAACGATATGAAGGTCACAACGGCATGAAGGTCACAACGACATGAAGGTCACAACGATATGAAGGTCACCCCACGATATGAAGGTCACCCCACGATATGAAGGTCACAACGATATGAAGGTCACCCACGATATGAAGGTCACCCCACGATATGAACGTCACAACGATATGAACGTCACAACGATATGAAGGTCACCCCACGATATGAACGTCACAACGATATGAACGTCACAACGATATGAAGGTCACCCCACGATATGAACGTCACAACGATATGAACGTCACAACGATATGAACGTCACGTGATACAGGGAGTCTTTGTCGCTACCACTACATATTCAGCACACTGCAACTCTCAACTCACATGTTGATTTGTGCAGAGAATGGAAAAATGGAGAACTTTGAGAAAAAACCTCGTGACAAGTGAGAGAACAACGCTCGAAGCAAACTGATTTATTATATGTGGTATCCGGAGCGGGAATCGAAACAGCCACTTTTAGCTTTACTCTTCGTCAAGCTTGCAAGCCAGCCTTTTTTCCAAGAACGGAGCTGAATTAAGCTATCACTAGTACAGCCCGAGGGCTTTATTTATGTATTTATTCATTGCATTTTATGCACAAGTCTCGAATCGATTTTTTTACCGGTTAAGCTCGATTTTTATGGAATTATTTTATAAATATTCATTTGTAGCAGACAAAGGTCCGATGAATTTCAAAATGTTTGCGTTGTCGTGGTTCTGTATTTTTTACTTTACTTTTGGCATTTGTGAATATTATTTGTTCACTGAGTACAAATTTCGTTCGAGTGTATCCGTGCCACTTTTCTGTAGCCCTTTTTCTTCTACTTGTCTCAACCAATTGTTAGCTGTCTAATCAGTTTCTAACCAATCACAATTGTCAAATTCAGATGTGAAGGAATGATAGGTAATAGCAGTCCGACTGAAAAGCTATCACTTTCTTTTGTTTTTGGAGAAGACAATCTCTTTCGAAGCTTCCCTGCCCTAGTATTCTAAGCCTCTCGGCCAAGTAATTATAAGGGGGGAGGAGGCAGATGGATTGGCCAAGAAGAATAGGGGGGGGGGGGGGTATCGCAGTATTACCATTTTTATTTCTTGTGTTAATATTTCTATATGGAATATAAGTTTCTCTAAGTGCGTGTCTATATTTAAGGAATGTAAAAAGCGCTCGTATGAATATGTACGGATATGAGCACGCGGGAAGCTATTCAATTCTTCAATTCAATCAACCTTACTTTTCGCTACTAAAAATCAAATCCTTTCGCGGGCTCTAAATTACACCTATTTTTCTTTCGTGAAGCTATTAGAATCTGCCCTTGGTATTGCGAAAACTATACCATATAAAATGGTTATTGGCCCTGAAAATCAAATATTATTTGAAGAAACTTTCACAAAGCCACGTCAATACTCCTCGACAAACGAACTGCCGGAAAACCTGGCCTAGATCTAATATAATCGGCTCACTATTTTAGATATTTGAGTTCATAAAAAAGTTTTAAAATTACTTGGCTTTAAAAGCTTTAGAAAAGTTAAAAGTTTCATGAAAGAGAAATATAAATACCTGGTTTGAGCAGTGGTTCAGTACTCTAGCTTGTCTTCTCTAGAAACAAGAGAAAATGATAGCTTTTTAGTGCAGACTGCTACTATCTATCATTCCTTCACATCTGACTTAGACTGAATTGTGATTCGTTGGAAAATGATTGGACGGCTTATACTAATTTGTTGTGCAGAGTTTCTTCTCAGACGGAAACCAATCAACTGATCTTCTCGGCTCTCTCTCGCTCCGCCCTTTTTTCCCTTTACTTTTTGTTATAGTCTTTACTATACCTAACCTTTATGGTTTATTCATGTGAACTTAAGAAAGTTCTTTAATTTCTGAATCTAAGTTTAGAGGCTTACTCTGAATACGGCTTTCAGTCAGTTCCTCCCGGTTGTCATCCCATTTTATCAATCCAGTTTTCATTGTTATAGTAGTTTTCTTTTACAATTAGATTTCATGGCCTATGCTCAAGGTTAGAATTCTTCTAGCATTTAGACGTAATATACTGGGGTTTCTATCCGCGATTGTTCGCCGGGTTGATGGCTTTTTAATTTTGTTTTTCAACGGGTTCCAGACGATAAAATATGAGCAATTAAGAAAAGGGAGTAACTTATTAAATTTTATGGGTGTGAATTAACAAATGGTTTGAATAATGCAAAAGTATGAGCCGATATGTCTGCCCAAACGACGGTTTAAAAGAATATAACCACGCAGGCTCTAAAGGATGTTACCGAGTCCCGTTAGTGCCACACAAGCGCGTGTATACATTTCACAGGGCGCTAATTACTTTTCGGCGCGACTTATTTTTTGGTGTGACTTATTTTTTGGCGTGAGATGTTTTTTTCGGCGCGACTTATTTTTTTGGCGTCACTTATTTTTTGGCGTGAGATGTTTTTTTCAGCGTGAGACGTTTTTTTCCGGCGTGCGATATGTTTCCGGCGCGACTTATTTTAAATTCCTAATAGGACTAACCGCTGGCCTTTGATATCGATGGCACAATTAAACCAGACGATAAAATATGAGCAATTAAGAAAAGGGAGTAACTTATTAAATTTTATGGGTGTGAATTAACCGCATAGGGTTTGCAATAATACAAAAGATGAGCCGATGTCTGCCCAAACGATGGTTTAAAAGAATATAATTACGTCGGCTCTAAAGGATGTCCATCTCGATCTTAACGCCTCGACTTGGAACAACCGTTTGAAGCCAATAAAGTGTAATTTCTAATGTCTGCTATGTAATAGCGATTAGCCTTTCCGGAATCGAGCGCGGGAAGGGACTAAGGCCTAGTGAAAATATTAATGTAATTAAAAAATGATGAACATTACAGAAAAGATCATATGAATATTAGAAATGTTACCGAATTTGAGCATGTTTGGATGAATACCTACTGAGTGGCAAGCTTTTAAAAGTCACTAAAAAGAGCGATTTGTGGTTTGAGGTCCCCAAAAACATACATTCTCCATCATTCTCGTTCCCAGATCCTACTCATTTGCCATTTGCCATTTGACTTTTTTTAATGTACATTAATTATTATCGGCATGATAGGTAAAAGCCACGATTGTTAAGGTTTACAAAATTAACGTACTGAAAGACAAAAGTAGATGAATAGCTCTCAGACAAGTAAAAAAAGGTATTTCTCCTCCCCACTAAGATAGGTCCATTCCTCAGTATAGCTCCGCTCCCGCTCTCAAAGTCACTAAAGATTTATTTACCAACATGATTATCAAAATGTATTAAAGTGTCGTTCCACGTACTCTTGGTTCAGTCTATTTCCCGTTGAGCTTTCATAAGGTTTCTTTTAAGGTCCCTTTATTCGCATGTTCTTCATTCACTGACGGGATTCCAATATTATCCATCTCTCCCTAATGCGATAGCTCATCGCCAGACAACGTTTTCGTGTTGGGCTCCGCCGAAATATATTGATTATATAGAAAGTTCAGGAAAATGTGCATTCACAGAACATTTATCATTCTTTAAGCATAAAAAATGAACTCAAGCTAAATAATTATTTTATGTCGATCGTGTTATAGAGAGTCTTTGTCGGGTTTTGCTAGAACACTCGCTACCACTACTTTTAATATTCTGCACACTGCAACTCTCAACTGACATGTTCATTTTGGCAGAGGGGAAAGGAAAAATGTAGAATCTTGAGAAAAAACCTCGTGGCAAGGGAGAGAACAACGCACGAAGAAAAATTTGTTCACATGTAGCATCCGGAGCGGGAATCGAAACAGCCACTTTTAGCAGTTACCCTTCGTCAAGCTTGAAGCCAACCTTTTATCTCTGCCAGGTAACTAACAAACGTAGTTTCCAATCAGTTCAAATGGTTTTCAGAAGCTGGCTTTGATACAACGAATGAAACTATTTTTAGTTGGAGGACGAATGATCACGCCCTAACTCGGCTTTTTGATTATTTTTCTTCTTAGGCTCGATTTCTATGAAATCATGTTATAAATATTCATGTTTGCAGACAAGGTCCGTGGAATTTCAAAGTGTGTGTGTTGTCGTGGTTCTGCATTTTTTACTTTGCCGTCGGTATTTGTAAACAATTGTACACTGAAAAAAGGGTAAACCCTGTAGAAATGTGTCTGTAATCATGCATAGAAGGCAGCGGTGTTTGACTAATTCGAAGAAAGGTCCATCCCTGGGTAAAGCCTCGCTTTGCATCACAAAGTCTTCAATGTTTTAGAAAAAATTCCAAATTAAAATTTTAATTTGACTCAATTTTTATCGGAATGTATGCCACGTACTCTTGTTTAAGTTCTCTTTCCCCTTGAGTTTACTAAAGGTTTTTTTCATCATTTTCCGATCAAAACAATTTCACATTACCAACGTTTTATATGCAAATGTGCTTGAGATTAAAAATAACATGTTAATGACACAAACTCGTACACTTGGATACAAGGTTCAGGCGTGAATACGTTTAATTCACAAGTTAAAATCGAAGCTAAAAGATACTTTATTCGATGACAGGCTGAACCGAGAAGCAAAAGGAGAAAGAGATCCAGAGAAGCTAGTGGCTCGAGGAGCGCATAAAGAAATGTTCAGTAAAGTAGCATGTATAAACTCCAACGTGTTAAGTGCAACTTCCGTCGAGCGGCAAACCAAGAGGGGCAGTAAAATAGAAATGACGAATTTATGTTTCTACTGATCTTTTTGTGATGTTTTGTTATTTGAAAGAGTGGTATTTTCCCCCATTGGAATAGGGTTTTGTTTGTTGACATTGTTGGGTGATCAATAATTACTTTTGCTCGCACACAACGAGGCCTTAGGGTTAAAGCAAATGATTAAGAAGCATATTCTTTGTCTTGAGCTCGCTTTCAGCAGGGGGGGGGGGGGGGGGGATATCGTCTTTTGTTTTATGCCGCACGGAGTTGGAAGGAAAGGATTAACAGCAAAAAGATCTATTCAAATGATCAAAACACTCACAAAACTGTTGATCAATTGAAACATAAATTCTTCATTTCAATTTCACTGTCATCGTTTTCGATTTTGGTCTTCGATTGTCAGCAGACTATTTGCACGTACGTGGTTTGAGTGTATCCATAGCCTCTGTAGCTCTTTTTCTTCTGCTTGTCTCAACAAATTAGTATAAGCCGCCTAATTAGTTTCCAACGAATCACAATTATCAAAGTCAGATGTGTATGGAGGCCTAGAGCTGCCATATGAATTTTGTAAATAAATAATTGATCTTTTGAGAAAACTGCGTCTTTTTTTGTATTTGTATTTCTTTTTTTCCTTTTTTCAATTTTCCAATGTTCTTTTTTTAATAATTGATTTTTTTGTGTGGAAAACTGTGTTTTTCCCCGTTTCTTACGGAAGCGCTGGAAGGACATTTCAGACTTCAGACTTTAGGGTATTTCAGACTTCGGATTTAGGATATTTCAGACATCAGATTTTAGGATATTTTAGACTTAGGACTTAGGATATTTCAGACTTGTTCGGATTTCGGGTGGTCTTCGCCATACTACAAACTCATTAACAAAATGGAGGAAGAGTTAATTTCTTTCTAGACTCAGCTCATTTTGCTAAGTAAAAAAACATCTATGAAGCTTTGGCTGCTACATCACAGCGTGGGACAATCACAACGACCGGAGAACGCGGGGAAAAACTCTCGAAGCACAGGAGAGAACCAACAAACAACTTCACTCACATGCGAGAGAGAGCCCACCCTTCTTTGCCTCGGCCCTCTTCCCCCATTTCCCCTCCCCCTCCCCTAGAACCAAGCTACGCAGGCTAGCGATACTGAATCTGGGTCCTCTAAGTTAGACGCGAGCGCTCTCGCCGCTACGTTACCCATGCTTCCGTTTAGAGTGATTGATAAAATTTGTATCCTAATCTATTGATAGCAATTTGAACTGGTACAGATCCTAGCTTTCTAGTCGAGTGCAAAGCCTGGACCTTGAGTCCCGTTCCTCTTGGTCAGCACGACAACCCGCTTTTCACAGGAATCCCAAGCAAAGCAATTTCAATTTTCAAATTTACTTATTATAATCTGAAATCTGAAGTTTCAACTCTGAAGTCTAAAAATTAGGCTTCAACTCTGAAGTCTGAAATTATAAATCAGTGAATGACAGTGAAGTCATTGGAACCTGAATGTAACTATAAAACTGGATGATTCGTATTTGACCAGAATTTGAAACTCGAAAAGAAAAAGGCTTGAGTTTTGCCAAATGTAAACATAAGGCTGGGCAGCGGTGGCGGAAGTCCGAAGTCTGAAATGTCCCTCCAGGGCTTCCGTAAATAATCCAAAATAATAATAATAATAATAATAATAATAATAATAATAACAACAACAACAACAATAATAATAATAATAATAATAATAATAAAAGAGGACATTGGAAAAATTGAAAAAAAAGGGGGGGGGGGGAATTAATAAATAAAAATACGAAAAAAGCGCAGTTTTCTCAAAAGATCAATTAATTATTTACAAGAATCATATAGTGGCTCTAGGCACCCATAGATGTGAAGAAATAGGAGGGCGACTAAAAAGCACATTTCTGCGCATTTTCGTTTTTTCAAACCAAGACACACAACTCGCATCTAGGTGAATCCCGAATTCTAATTGACGGGTTGAAATCTGCGTCGCTTTACCTTGGGTGTAATGTTTTTCCATTTCAGACCACGTTTCATTCTCTTGATAAAAAGATTCTTTGTTTCAGTTGTATCCATATTCTCATGCTTATTAACCAAAGAAATTATATATTATTTAAAAAACTCATTAATAATTCATGAAGGAAACACAATAGAAATCATGACCGTGAAGGAGGTTTTATATCTGATAAAGATTCGTCTTCATTTGCATAAACTTTAACTTGGATTTTCTCTATCAAACTTGGATCATTTCGTAAAGAATTCAGTACAATATGATAACATTCATCATGAGTTTTTTAAGCCGTTCAATAAACGAGCAGATCGTGTTTTATCGGGTATAAAACCACTCGGCTACGCCTCGTGTTTTATATCCGATAAAACACTCCTGCTCGTTTATTAAACAGTACATATTATATATTATGTATTATGTATTATGTATTATGTATTATGTATTATGTATTATGTATTATGTATTATGTATTATGTATTATGTATTATGTATTATGTATTATGTATTATGTATTATGTATTATGTATTATGTATTATGTATTATGTATTATGTATTATGTATTATGTATTCTGTATTCTGTATTCTGCATTCTGTATTCTGTATTCTGTATTATGTATTAGGTATTAGGTATTAGGTATTAGGTATTAGGTATTAGGTATTAGGTATTAGGTATTAGGTATTAGGTATTAGGTATTAGGTATTAGGTATTAGGTATTAGGTATTAGGTATTAGGTATTAGGTATTAGGTATTAGGTATTAGGTATTAGTATTAGGTATTAGGTATTAGGTATTAGGTATTAGGTATTAGGTATTAGGTATTAGGTATCAGGTATTAGGTATCAGGTATTAGGTATCGGGTATTAGGTATCAGGTATTAGGTATCAGGTATAGGTATCAGGTATTAGGTATCAGGTATTAGGTATCATGTATTAGGTATCATGTATTAGGTATCATGTATTAGGTATCATGTATTAGGTATCATGTATTAGGTATCATGTATTAGGTATCATGTATTAGGTATCATGTATTAGGTATCATGTATTAGGTATTCATGTATTAGGTATCATGTATTAGGTATCATGTATTAGGTATCATGTATTAGGTATCATGTATAGGTATCATGTATTAGGTATCATGTATTAGGTATCATGTATTAGGTATCATGTATTAGGTATCATGTATTAGGTATCATGTATTAGGTATCATGTATTAGGTATCATGTATTAGGTATCATGTATTAGGTATCATGTATTAGGGTATCATGTATTAGGTATCATGTATTAGGTATCATGTATTAGGTATCATGTATTAGGTATCATGTATTAGGTATATGCTGTATATGTATCATGTATTAGGTATAGTGTATTGTGTATTGTGTATTGATGTATTGTGTGTATTGTGTATTGTGTATTGTGTATTGTGTATTGTGTATTGTGTATTGTGTATTGTGTATTGTGTAATTGTGTATTGTGTATTGTGTATTGTGATTGTGGTATTGTGTATTGTGTATTGTGTATTGTGTATTGTGTATTGTGTATTGTGTATTGTGTATGTGTATTGTGTATTGTGTATTGTGTATTGTGTATTGTGTATTGTGTATTGTGTATTGTGTATTGTGTATTGTGTATTGTGTATTGTGTATTGTGTATTGTGTATTGTGTATTGTGTATTGTGTATTGTGTATTGTGTATTGTGTATTGTGTATTGTGTATGTGTATGGTATTGGGTATTGTGTATTGTGTATTGTGTATTGTGTATTGTGTATTGTGTATTGTGTATTGTGTATTGTGTATTGTGTATTGTGTATTGTGTATTGTGGTATTGTGTATTGTGTATTGTGTATTGTGTATTGTGTATTGTGTATTGTGTATTGTGTATTGTGTATTGTGTATTGTGTATTGTGTATTGTGTATTGTGTATTGTGTATTGTGTATTGTGTATGTATGTGTATTGTGTATTGTGTATTGTGTATTGGTATTGTGTATTGTGTATTGTGTATTGTGTATTGTGTATTGTGCATTGTGTATTGTGTATTGTGTATTGTGTATTGTGTATTGTGTATTGTGTATTGTGTATGTGTATTGTGTATTGTGTATTGTGTATTGTGTATTGTGTATTGTGTATTGTGTATTGGTTATTGTGTATTGTGTATTGTGTATTGGTGTATTGTGTATTGTGTATTGTGTATTGTGTATTGTGTATTGTGTATTGTGTATTGTGATTGTGTATTGTGTATTGTGTATTGTGTATTGTGTATTGTGTATTGTGTATTGTGTATTGTGTATTGTGTATTGTGTATGTGTATTGTGTATTGTGTATTGTGTTGTGTATTGTGTATTGTGTATTGTGTATTGTGTATTGTGTATTGTGTATTGTGTATTGTGTATTGTGTATTGTGTATTTGTATTGTATTGTATATTGTATATTGTATATTATATATTATTATATATTATATAATACTCTTTAGAATATCGATACGAAGTCTGTAGTGCGAAACATTGCGCCTCCCAAAAGTAAAAAAATTCTCACATGAGTGGAATGACACGGGGTGTAAATTACCAAAACGGGTAAATCAGACCCAGGCCTGGGGGGTAGTTTTTTTACTTTCGATTTTTGTTTTACAAGTGCAAAATCATTCGTAGTATTATTCGTTTATTTTTTCGTATCATAAATTTATGTAGGACTTTTAACCGTTAGGTATGTAACTAGTGTAATTTATTTTTTGTTTTTGTTTAGAAACCTCACTAGCTCGACTCACTCGATTCATTCGATCAAATTACCCAATTTACTTTACTGTGAACTTATTCTTCTTATTGTACTTCGACTGATTCAAGTTAAATACATAAATAGTTTCAATAACCCAGTGAGCGTTTCAACGTTTTTTAGTGCCTACACGGGGTCTGAAATAGGAAAACATTGCGCCCAATCTAAGGCCCCGTCCACACGTATCCGGAAATTTATGTGTCTGCAATTTTTTTTAACGGATACTGGTTGCGTCAACACGTGTCTGCAAATTGTTGTGTCAGTATCCGCAAATTTTACGAAAACGGTCACGTGTGGACGGTGAAAACGATTCGAATACGCTGCGTGTGGAAGCAAACATTTTCGTATCCACAGAAAATAATTTGCGGATACAAACATTTCCGGATACGTGTAGACGGGGCCTAGAAAGGTCTATATTTTGGAAACCGAAAACATTCAGCCGACAAAGATTGAGCCTCGGCCACTGGCAAAGTATAAACAGTAACGATCATGTACCATTTCAGAGCATAACATGCTTTTAATTGTAGTTAAACGTTATAATATAACATGACTTTCACCAACTTTACGTTAATTGACAGTTAATATCTCTGGACAT
Source organism: Actinia equina (assembly GCA_011057435.1). Lineage (NCBI taxonomy): Eukaryota > Metazoa > Cnidaria > Anthozoa > Actiniaria > Actiniidae > Actinia > Actinia equina. Next base: position 428,033 of record WHPX01001012.1, read on the forward strand.
TTTCCGGCAACTGAATAGAGATTAAGTCCGGCAAAAGTAGCAATTATTTTACACAGCAAAGTCCAATAAGGTAGCTACAATATGTAGTGTAGCCGTATCCCGGGGGACATTTGCCAGAAAACCAGTATATACCAGACTTTCCACGACAGGAACAGGGTGCCCCTCCCCTTTGCATCAGGTCCTCATCTAGACGAAAGAAAAAAAATTTCATGAAATTTGAAAACAAAAACAATTGCAAAGCAAAACAAAAAATGATTGATAGTATTATATATAGAGGATATTACATGGGATCGCGGGGATGCGAATTTTATATCTAACTTAAACACGGGAAGATAAAATTCCTATCTCCAAGCGGTCGCCCCAAGTAAGGGAATCCGGACTTGTGGTGGATTCCGGATCAGTTCCAAGCGCTGGATTTTGGATTTCGAGACTCTGGATTACGGATTCCAAGGGTCTGGATTCCGGATTCCAAAACTTTTGTATTGCGGATTGCGGATTCCATATTATAAATTTTCAGATACTTTCTCTGAAAATTATATTTGATATACTTGCCAGTATAACTAGGGAGGAGATATTGCACAGTGGGGGAGGAGCTACATCGGTTCAGTCTAGGTCGAGGCGATAGCATTTGAGTGTAGACTTTGAATTTCAAAGTAGCGGATTCCGGATTCCAAAAGGGTGGATTCCGGATTCCATTATAAACTGAATTCCGGATTCCAAGGCCTGGATTCCGGATTCCAGAGTGCTGGATTCCAGATTCCAAAGCCTCTAAAAAATCGTGGATTCCAGATTCCGGATTCCCTTACATGGGGCGAAAGCGGCCATGCAATGTTCTGTTTATTATATAGATATCGATGAAACTTGAATAAAACAAAAGCTCAAAAATTCTTTATTAAAATAGCAAGCCCATTCAACAGCGATATCTTCACGTGTGAAAGATATGGTATCTTCCACTGGTGAAAGATATCAAGTTTTCGACACTAGAGAAAACCTGGTATTTCATCGATATCTATATAATACCAGTAGACGAGCAGCCATTCTGTGGAAATGCCACTGCATACTAAATCCGATTTATTTATTAACTATTTATTTGTTTATTTTGAAGGCACAACAATTATATCCACGAAAACATTTTTAATTTACCATCCATCCTTAGAGCATCCCTTGGAAAAGCTACTGATGTTGCAATGAATGAAGCAACAACAAGTAGGCACAGGAATCGTTCATAAGACATGATATGGCTTCGTTTGGATTCGACCTTTGAAAAAACAGAGTTTACTATAAACAAAGACTACGATAAACTCCTACTCATGGCAAATGCCTTGCTGTCACAACGATATGAAGGTCACAACGATATGAAGGTCACAACGACATGAAGGTCACAACGATATGAAGGTCACAACGATATGAAGGTCACGACGATATGAAGGTCACAACGATATGAAGGGCACAACGATATGAAGGTCACAACGATATGAAGGTCACAACGATATGAAGGTCACAACGATATGAAGGTCACAACGATATGAAGGTCACCACGATATGAAGGTCACCACGATATGAAGGTCACAACGATATGAAGGGCACAACGATATGAAGGGCACAACGATATGAAGGGCACAACGATATGAAGGTCACAACGATATGAAGGGCACAACGATATGAAGGTCACAACGATATGAAGGTCACAACGATATGAAGGTCACAACGATATGAAGGTCACAACGATATGAAGGTCACAACGATATGAAGGGCACAACGATATGAAGGGCACAACGATATGAAGGTCACAACGATATGAAGGTCACAACGATATGAAGGTCACAACGATATGAAGGTCACAACGATATGAAGGTCATCACGATATGAAGGTCACAACGATATGAAGGGCACAACGATATGAAGGTCACAACGATATGAAGGGCACACCGATATGAAGGTCACAACGATATGAAGGGCACAACGATATGAAGGTCACAACGATATGAAGGTCACAACGATATGAAGGTCACAACGATATGAAGGTCACAACGATATGAAGGTCACAACGATATGAAGGTCACAACGATATGAAGGTCACAACGATATGAAGGTCACAACGATATGAAGGTCACAACGATATGAAGGTCACAACGATATGAAGGTCACAACGACATGAAGGTCACAACGATATGAAGGTCACAACGATATGAAGGTCACAATGATATGAATGTCACAACGATATGAAGGTCACAACGATATGAAGGTCACAACGATATGAAGGTCACAACGATATGAAGGTCACCACGATATGAAGGTCACAACGATATGAAGGTCACAACGATATGAAGGTCACAACGATATGAAGGTCACAACGACATGAAGGTCACAACGATATGAAGGTCACAACGATATGAAGGTCACAACGACATGAAGGTCAGAATGATATGAAAGTCACAACGATATGAAGGTCACAACGATATGAAGGTCACAATGATATGAAGGTTACAATGATATGAAGGTCACAACGATATGAAGGTCACAACGATATGAAGGTCACAACGATATGAAGGTCACAACGACATGAAGGTCACAATGATATGAAGGTCACAACGATATGAAGATCACAACGATATGAAGGTCACAATGATATGAAGATCACAATGATATGAAGGTCATAACGATATGAAGGTCACAACGATATGAAGGTCACAAGCGATATGAAGGTCACAACGATATGAAGGTCACAACGATATGAAGGTCACAACGATATGAAGGTCACAACGATATGAAGATAACAACGATATGAAGGTCACAACGATATGAAGGTCACAACGATATGAAGGTCACAACGATATGAAGGTCACAACGATATGAAGATAACAACGATATGAAGGTCAGAATGATATGAAGGTCACAACGATATGAAAGTCACAACGATATGAAGGTCACGACGATATGAAAGTCACGACGATATAGTGGACCAACATTATGCAACATCTTACCAATTAATATCTAAAATTTAGCCTCCTTTAAAAAGGAATTGTATAAATATGTTTTAGATATGTACATAATTGCTAACTAATTCAATATATTTGTATACACTTTTTACTCTTTTTTTTATATCTTAAGAATGATAAATAAGCAAATAATCATTACTATTAACATATTTAATTAGACAAATAATAATAATAATTCATTTATTTATATATATGTTTATTTTATTTTATTCTCACATTTGTAATTTCATTTCCAGGAGGCCCAGGGTAAGATTAGCTACCGTATTTACTCGTCATCTTAGACGCCGCCCTCGAATAGACGACGCATTTACGGTGCGGCGTTTATTTGAGGAAATAATAATTTCCCGGAATAATTTATGATTATTAATAAGAAAACGTCTATTTCAAGATTAAACTAGCGATTGAAATTTATTTTCTTTTAGAACAACATTTTAAAGTTCAAAGTGACTGTACCTTCTTTGCTTTTGTGTTTAGTTATCTTTCGAGAATTCTTGCAATGTGCAGCTATTAGACCCCGACCACGAAGAGGACAGTGATATTGAAATAGAACTTGAATAATATTGTGTGAAAATCACACGAATAGACAAAATGAGACTTTGAATGGCATTTATACTAGATTTGTTACTGTTTCCTATCAAAAAGGTTACCGTATGTAGTATGGTATTTAGCTATTACCTTACTGAATAAAGTGATTTTTGAATAAACGCCGCAGCCAGATCACAAGAAATCAATCGAGCGTCTATTCGAGTAAATACGGTATTCGCTAAATCTGGTGTATTTTATAAATACTTTTTAAACCTTCATAAATCAAGTTAAAGTCACAACGATATGAAGGTCACGTGATACAGGGAGTCTTTGTAGGGTTTTGCTAGAACACTCGCTACACTACATATTCATATTCACGCTACGTTTCTTATACACATATATTATAGTATTTGCCTATTTTTACGGCGGCCCTCGGTCACTACGCACACGCATCGATTTTTATTTTTTATTTGCAGCAACAATTTTTATTTGCAGCAATTATTTTTATTTGCAGCAACTATTTTATTTGCAGCAATTATTTTTTCATTTGCAGCAATTATTTTTGATTTGCAGCAATTATTTTTTGATTTGCAGCAACTTTTTTATTTCCAGCAACTATTTTTTTATTTACAGCAATTATTTTTATTTGCATCAACTATTTTTTTATTTGCAGCAACTATTTTTTTATTTGCAGCAATTATTTTTATTTGCAGCAACTATTTTTTTATTTGCAGAAATTATTTTTTTATTTGCAGCTATTATTTTTTTATTTGCATCAACTATTTTTTTATTTGCAGCAACTATTTTTTATTTGCAGCAATTATTTTTTTATTTGAAGCAACTATTTTTTTATTTACAGAAATTATTTTTTTATTTGCAGCAATTATTTTTTTATTTGCATCAACTATTGTTTTATTTGCGGCAACTATTTTTATTTGCAGCAACTTTTTTATTTGCAGCAACTATTTTTTTATTTGCAGCAACTATTTTTTATTTGCAGCAATTATTTTTATTTGCAGCAATTATTTTTATTTGCAGCAACTATTTTTATTTGCAGCAACTATTTTTTATTTGCAGCAACTATTTTTCATTTGCAGCAACTATTTTTTTATTTGCAGCAATTATTATTTTATTTGCAGCAACTATTTTTTTATTTGCAGCAACTATTTTTTTATTGCAGCAATTATTTTTTATTTGAAGCAACTATTTTTTATTTACAGAAATTATTTTTTTATTTGCAGCAATTAATTTTTTTATTTGCATCAACTATTGTTTTATTTGCGGCAACTATTTTTATTTGCAGCAACTTTTTTATTTGCAGCAACTATTTTTTTATTTGCAGCAACTATTTTTTTATTTGCAGCAATCATTTTTATTTGCAGCAACTATTTTTATTTGCAGCAACTATTTTTTTATTTGCAGCAACTATTTTTTCATTTGCAGCAACTATTTTTTTATTTGCAGCAATTATTATTTTATTTGCAGCAATTATTTTTATTTGCAGCAACTATTTTTATTTGCATCAACTATTTTTTTATTTGCAACAATTATTTTTATTTGCAGCAACTATTTTTTTATTTGCAGCAATTATTTTTTATTTGCAGCAATTATTTTTTTATTTGTAGCAACTATTTTTTTATTTGCAGAAATTATTTTTTTATTTGCAGCAATTATTTTTTTATTTGCCGCAACTTTTTTATTTCCAGCAACTATTTTTTTATTTGCAGCAATTATTATTTTATTTGCAGCAATTATTTTTATTTGCAGCAACTATTTTTATTTGCAGCAACTATTTTTTTATTTGCATCAACTATTTTTTTATTTGCAGCAATTATTTTTATTTGCAGCAACTATTTTTATTTCCAGCAACTATTTTTTTATTTGCAGCAATTATTATTTTATTTGCAGCAATTATTTTTATTTGCAGCAACTATTTTTATTTGCAGCAACTATTTTTTTATTTGCATCAACTATTTTTTTATTTGCAGCAATTATTTTTATTTGCAGCAACTATTTTTATTTGCGCAACTATTTTTTTATTTGCAGCAATTATTTTTTATTTGCAGCAATTATTTTTTTATTTGCAGCAACTATTTCTTTTATTTACAGAAATTATTTTTTTATTTGCAGAAATTATTTTTTTATTTGCAGCAACAATTTTTTTATTTGCAGCAGTGAATCGAAACAGCCACTTTTAGCAGTTACCCCTTTTTCTAGCTTTCAGCCAGCCTTTTTTTCAAGAACGGAGCTGAATTAAGCTATCACTAGTACACATGCCCAAGGGTTTAATGCCGACTTTCGCGCATAAAGAAATGTTCAGTAAAGTAGCATAGCGATAAACTCGAACGTGTAAATAACTTGCTGACTAACGGCGAGGGCCAAATCAAGAAGGGACAATGAAATTGAAATAACGAATTTACGTTTCTACTGATCTTTTCGTAATGTTTTGTTATTTGAAAGAGTGATATTTCCCCCCATTGGAATAGGGTTTACTTATTGTTAGGCCTTATGGTAAAAGCAAATGATTAAGAAGCATATTTTGTGTCTTGAGCAATATATCTCTAATACTAAACCGTAGAGTCCTGCTTCTGTAAGCGGAGTGTAACGGTACATTTCCGTGTATTGACAAAGAATATCACATCCATGGGGGTAAAATATCGCCTTTTGTTCTAGGCCGCAGGGAGTTTGAAGGAAAGGATGAAAGCAAAAAGATCTATTCAAATGACTGAAACATCACAAAGCTACGGATCAATTGAACATAACTTTTTCAGTTCATTTCAGTTTCGATGTCATTTCTCTATTTGGTCTTTGATAGTCAGCAGACTGTTTGCACGTACTTTCGAGTGTATCCATGCCACTTTTCTGTAGCTCTTTTTCTTTTACTTAATTGTCTCAACCAATTGTTAGCCGTCTAATCAGTTTTTAACCAATCACAATTAGTAACACAATCATTATTACCAGTTTTATTTCTTGTGTTAATATTTCTATATGGAATATAAGTTTCTCTAAATACGTGTCTATATTTAAGGAATGTAAAAAGCGCCCGCATGAATATGTACTGTGATATGAGCACGCGGGAAGCTATTTAATTCTTCAATTCAATCAGCTATCAACCTTACTTTTTGCTACTAAAAATCAAATCCTTTCGCGGGCTCTCAATTACACCTTTTTTTCTATCGTAAAGCTATTATAATCTGCCCTTGGTATTGCGAAAACTATAGTATATAAAATGGTTACTGGCCCTGAAAATCAAATATTATCTGAAGAAACTTTTACAAAGCAACGTCACTACTTTGGACAAACGAACTGCCGGAAAACCTGGTAGATCTAATATAGCCGGCTTATTTTAGATATTTCATGAGTTCATAAAAACGTTTTAAAATTAAGTGGCTTTAAAAGCTTTAGAAAAGTTAAAAGTTTCATGAAAGAGAAATATAAATACCTGGTTTGAGCAGTGGTTCAGTACTCTAGCTTGTCTTCTCTAGAAACAAGAGAAAATGATAGCTTTTTAGTGCAGACTGCTATTATCTATCATTCCCTCACATCTGATTTAGACTGAATCGTGATTCATTGAAATATGATTGGACGGCTTATACTAATTTGTTGCGCAGAGTTTCTTCTCAGACGGAAACCAATCAACTGATCTTCTCGGCTCTCTCTCGCTCCGCCCTTTTTTCCCTTTACTTTTTGTTATAGTCTTAACTATACCTAACCTTTATGGTTTATTCATGTGAACGTAAAAAAAGTTCTTCCTGGATGTAAGTTTAGAGGCTTACTCTGAATACGGCTTTCAGTCAGTTCCTCCCGGTTGTCATCCCATTTTATCAATCCAGTTTTCATTGTTATAGTAGTTTTCTTTTACAATTAGATTTCATGGCCTATGCTCAAGGTTAGAATTCTTCTAGCATTTAGACGTATTATACTGGGTTTCTTTCCGCGATTGTTCGCCGGGTTGATGGCTTTTTAATTTTGTTTTTCAACGAGCTCCAGACAATAAAATATGAGCAATTAAGAAGAGGGAGTAACTTATTAAATTTTATAATGGGTGTGAATTAACCGCATAGGGTTTGCAATAATACAAAAGATGAGCCGATGTCTGCCCAAACGATGGTTTAAAAGAAAATAATTACGTCGGCTCATCATCTCGATCTTAATGACTCGACTTGAAACAATCGTTTGAAGCCAATAAAGTGTAATTTCTAATGTCTGCTATTAAATAGCAATTAGCTTTTACAGAATTGAGCGGGAAGGGACTGAGGCCTATAAAGAAAATATTATTCTAACTGAAGAACTCAGTAGCCTGCGCTGCGTCCGGAATTTTGTTACGAGTAAACGTTCAGAGGCACGCAGGCTAAAGAAATGATGACCATTACAGAAAAGATCATATGAATATTAGAACTATTACCGAGTTTGAGCATGTTTGGATGAATACCTTCTGAATCAGTGACAGATTGTGGCAATTCTACTTTCGCAAAATTTTCAACTTCCAGATCAAAGAATTTCACTAAATCAGCTTGTTTTCGGGCCTAAGAAGTTAAAGTAGCATCTAAAATTAAAAAACTCCTTACTTTTTCGTACATAGTTGTATATCAATGACGCCCACGAAAAAAGGTCACTTTATTTTTGAAAAATTCACAGGAATTTGCTTTAGGTTAATAGTTAATACTTTTTAAAATCATCCCCCTATTTATTTTCGTTTTCTGTCTTCAGCCACAAAAGTTTAAAGACCAAAAGGTACCTTTTTAAAGCATTTCCAAGAATGTAGGAAATCGAGTAAAAAGGTACTGTTTTTAACTTTCCATATACGATTCAAAAGCAGATAAAAAGGTGTCTTTTTCAGACAGGTGTCTTTTGTATGACTAGTAAAAATAAACTGATTTTAGTTAATATTAAATGTTTATTCATTATTTATCCATGTGTATTCATATATGTTGTGGTATGTATATTCTAATAACATTGGAATCTATAGATATTTGAATATTTAATATTAATATATTCATGATCAATGCAATGGTGACTATGAACAATCAGAGTTGATATATGTACTGTATGTATAATCAATACTTTTTTGAATACTATTTTTATGGCATATATGTGTTTACTTTTCAATTCTCATTCTCACTACCATCATCATCATTATGGCCATCATCTCCACTGCCTTCGATGTATCGAAACAAACTCTGAGCAACTGGATGATCTTGATCAATTTGCCAAGTCAGACAGCGAATGCTTCCTCCAAGAACAGCAAGTTTTCCAGCACTATGCACAGGTATCACCTCTTTGTTTGTGGAACTCTTGAAGACATCAAAGGCTTTTTGATTGCTTGTTTGGTTTGAGAAGAAAGGCAGGTAAACTGCATTGTATGTCACCAGAGAGTTTGCATAGGAACCTTCAGCTGATGAAAAGCCACGGTACTTTTTTTTGGCCATATAGCAAGGTAATGGTATGGCTTGTATGCTTGGGCATTCTTTCTTGACTTCATTTTCAACTTCATGAAGGTATTCTTGGCCATCTGGATCAGGATATGAAGCTATAAGCAGAACATCTTTTTCAACAAATGACACAGTACCATCAGAGTGTCCTGTGGTATCTTCTGGATCTGGTATGAACACTACCTTTCTTTTGATAGCAGATTCTAAAGCTTTTACCACATTATCTTCACTTTTTCCCTTGTTTTCCTTAAAAACTCTGTCAGTTACAACTGCACAGTCTACTCCATTTTCTACAATGTTTCCTCCTTCAAGAACAAGATTGCAATGTTCCAGAGAGGGTAATCCAACTTGGGTGGCAAATTTTTCAAATGCTTGAGTAACTCTCTTTGCTTCAGATGACTTGATATATCCTGGTCTGTACTTAAACTTTATTTGAAGTTTTGGCATTGTTGGAGGGGAATCTCTCATCCACAGATCCAAATATTGGTCCACCTCAATCAGATGAGCATTCTTAAACTCATGGCGGTTAAGATACCATCTGCCTGATTTGTCATGGATAATGAAGAGATGGTCTCTACCATTTGTCTTCTCATCCATTTCTATGAAAAACTTCACTATATCTCTAAGATTTTCATAATACTGACCATCACTTTCACCAGGAAGGGACACAACTATCACTTGCTTCTTGTTTTCCATCCTGAAATTGGATAATTTTTTTTTCAGCATTAATGATAAACTGGGATTTTAACATTTTTACAGTAACCTAAATTTTGACTGTTTTAAATTCCCACTTTAGACCACATAGGGTATTGTCATATTCCTTAAAAAAAATAATTTCTTTTCTGTGCACAAATCTCCCTGTCTTTTCAGAGAGGGTGAACAAAAGAAAAAATGTTCAATAGAATAAATATTGGGAGGGGGATGACATAAAAGTATTTCATAAAATTACATTCCATCCTTTGAAAGAATACGAAAATTAGATGTACACTAGCTCCTGTAAGGCTGCATAACAACCAGAATTACTAGAAATATATTATAATATTGGCTTAATATTAGTTTAATTAACTTGTAAAAAAACTAATATTTATTTAGTTACTTGCCTAAAAGGGGAGTGTGTGTGTGTGTGTGTGTGGGGGGGGGGGGGGGGGGGGTGCTTTTTATTTTTGGGATAAATAAATAAATTTTCGCTTTTGTTGTTTTCACAGAATAGAATACGAAGTTACGTTCAAAATAAAACTGAATATTTTACGAGGGTTTGTATGAGAATTATAATTAAACGTATCGGCTGTGAAGCTGCATGTTTTAATAGCATGCATGTTCATAAATAAAAACCCTAAACGTTTATCAAGCCCTTATCGGTTGGTTAAGTTTAATGCTACAAGGAAGCTTACATAATGGTTAGAATTATAGTAAGAATCGCATCGGCTTTTCAACTATAATTTTCTTTGTGGTATTGTGAAAGAAGAATGAACTATCAAATCAACATCTGCATTCGCACTATCACATGAAGGTCAGGTTTTCGATCGAGTATGCCGGAATATCCTCAACTCAACCACTACACAGTCGTCTTGTGAATACCTAAGTTATCTATCATATACAGAAGTTCCATAAACAATACCAAAATGTATTTTCAAGTTCTAATAAAGACAGCGGTGGCATTTGAAGTAAATCTTACTTTATATGAATGATCGTCCTCAATGACGAATTAGCGTTGGAAATGCAAACACATCAACCTTTGCCAAGTTAATACCAACGTTGGATTTCGAATTTACTGCTGTCGACGAAGTTATGGGCTGTACTGCGATAAACCTTGGAACTCTGCAGATTCTGGGCGCCCGCTTAAGGCTTTAATATGTGTATTTTTCTTCGATAAAGTACGGCCTACTCGGACGACAAGAACTGACAAAGCGTCACGACTGAGCAAACAAATCAAAAAACACCTTGCGTGACCCAGACCGCACAAAGTAAATTATTAATGATCAAGGGAATTACACTAATTTGAATTTTCAAGATGTACGAAAAAATAATAATTAGATCCTAAAGAAATCGAACTAATAAAAATATAAAGGAAAAGAAAGGAAAGGAAAGGAAAGGATAGGATAGGATAGAATAAGATAGGATAAGAAAGAAAATGGAAAAAAAGGATGAAAAGATTGAAAAGGGGGAAATGAAAAAATGTCGAAAAAATAACAAGCGAATTTTTGCAGTATTATATATATATATAGTTCATTTCTTATTCAACTCCCTTTGCACATCTGAGAATGGCAACGAGAAAATCATATGCGAGAAGAAAAAGAGAGAAACTATGAGATAAAGGAAATGTCGAAATGTTAAAACCACAACTAAGCCTGCTAGTCGCCTGCTAGCCTAAGCACCTTGGCCAGCGGACCACCCACGCTAAACATGCGCCCACGCTCCGGGTGGCGCGTTTACTAGCTGGCTTGTAGCTTGTATGCCATCTTTGCTTGCTTGCCATCATAAAAGTTGCCCCTCCCTCCCTCCTTTATATGGTTAAGTTCAGTCATCATAGGTAAGTATTATCTCCACGGTTTTAACAGTGTGACAGGCATTAGTGTTGGGTTGTGGCCCGGTTGCCTCCTTGCTGGGGGATGTACTCGCGTAACCGGACCCCGCACTGGTACCTAGCCCAAACTTATTTAATAGTTGATGAGTTTTAATGCGTTGATTTTTAATTTTCATTGAAGTTCTCAAACTTGGGTTATCAATGGTTTTAAATAACAGTCAAAAATTTTAATTTCACGTTAAGTTGGCCGTCTCATAGGTCAAAAAAAATTTGTTAGTGAATTGATATTTTTAATAAAAAACTTGAAAAAGTTGATCGATATTACGATTTTCAGAAATCAAATCAAATTCAGATAGTTCTGATAAAAATTGATCTTTGGAAATTTCGAAAATTTTCTCACTTTCTTATTCGTTTTTGCTAGATTTTCCTTATTGAAGTTATACAGAACTAAACTGAGTCATCATTAAACTGTCAGAAACCACTAATAGGTGTTTGTTGAGGACTGTTAGTGGATATGCTGTTAATAAGAGTACTAGCTGAAATATGATATACTCTAGTTGGCTTATCAGTCTAATAGTAGAGAGGAATAAAATGATAATAATCTGTAGTGAGAGTAAAAAATCATGACTAAAGTTGGCGCCATCTTGGTTTTCAGTTCAAAATCCTTTCTAAGGTTTCGATTTTACTTTAAGTAAGATAAAAAAATTAAATAGTAAACGTAAAATAGTTCGCTGTTTTCTTTTTAAAGTGCTTCAGTATTGTCAGTCATTTAGAATACGACAGTTAATTAGAGATATTGGAGTAGTAATTGTAATTGGTTACTTCCTCCCTTCCTTTCTTTTCCTTCCTTTTATTACTTTTGTATTTATTTTGTAAATCTGTTTCTCCTCCCTTACTTCTTTTTATTAAAACTCTTTTCATGCCGGCTTTTGTTTGTTTAATAATTTAAAAAATAATGATAAATCTTACAGAGTCTAATTCACTCAATACCTACTTACCCACTGCTGGGGTAAGCACCACTCAATAGAGAGGACACTGCCATTAAAAGACAAGCAAGCGAGAACACTTTGTTATCAACTGACGACATTATGCTTGTGACCAATATTCAGCTTTTTCCCAAGGAACTTCATAGCCGAAATGTAATATATAATAAATGTATGTAACACGGTGTATTCAGCTTTGTTTGATCTGCACTGCCGTCGGCATAAAAGCATAGTTCACGGAAGATTCTTGTTTGGGTAGGCGACTTTGCGGTGACATGCATTTTTGTCGTTGCGGGCCTTGAGCGCGATCCTTTATAGTGTCAATGTCTTTGTCTTGAAATGTTGTCTTGAAGTCGCTTTAACCCTCCAGTTGTCTAAACAGACATATTGTTGTCATTGTGATTTATTTGTTCAACCTTGTATTCTATTCACTTTTTTAAATTTTTATAGTATATTGCAAAAGCTTAACAAATACAGCTTTAATAGTCAAGTTATTCTTTTTTTAAACATAAATTCAAAATCACGGCAAACAACAACAAAGACAACTTTTAAAACTGAAAAAATAACAAATAACAAATAAATTCAGTATTAGAGTGTAGCACCAACACTGACTATAACTATCATCTATTTTTTTATTAATTTGTTGCAGCTTCTCATCGTAGATGCGAAGCAGCTATGCTATCGAGTTGGTGATAGACTGAGTGATAGACTGAGTGATATTCGGAGTAAATCGCAGGTCATTCGGGTGTGAATCGGTGCTCATTTACGCGCGAATCAAATAGCATCTCATAGCATCTAGGAAATGGAACTTGGATTAAAGGCGAACAAACCTGATTGAAATTGATATATTTGTTTTTGTTGTGTATTTTTACTATTATTTTGTGTTATTTTCGTGTTTTTTCGGATTATTCTACGATCCTCCGACCTTTGGCGACCATACATCGTTTCACGTGGGGGCTCCGACTTGTTATCGATTGTCATATGGTTACCATGTGCTTTTTCTTCGCTCTCCGTTGAAGTCTTCAACTAACGTGAGTACATCTATTTCATACAATGTTTTTTATCCTCTTTTGCATCAAGAATCAGGCACAGTTTTCTACGCATCTGTGAAAAAGTGTTTGCTGGAGATCTTTTCAGGATTTTGGACTGACAATTTTTCGCGTTTACGTGCAAAGAAAACGCGGATCGTATCAAAGCATGAAGACCCAGATTACGGCGACCGATCAAAGAACCAGAACCTGGCGCTCTTTAAAGTGCTTATAAGCCTTTACACAATATTTTCAGAATTGATTCTTTAGATAGTGAATAGTTGATTGTGAAAATATTTCGTCATTTGAATGTCGGGTCTTTGAGATACGAAGGTTCATATTTCCAATATGTTAATGACTATGACGTAACATAAGGGATTTAAGTTATTTTGTGGCAACTTTTAATATTGAATGCTGAATATTTTTTGAAAACAAATTTGTAAGAACCTTTACCTGCGTCACGAGTAAAAGGGTGATGCTTTTAAAATACTGTATTCCAGAACGAGTGCAATGCTGTATATTAAATGATCCCTTATGTTACGTCATAGTCATTAACATATTGGGAATATAAACCTTCGTATCTCAAAGACCCGACATCCAAATGACGAATTATTTTCACAATCAACTATTCACTATTTAAAGTATCAATTCTGAAAATATTGTGTAAAGGCTTATAAGCACTTTAACTCGTTTCAAGAGCTATATTAATAGCTATATAACCATTACCCATTTTCTATTATAAATAAATTTGCTACAAAAAAAAAAAAGACAAAAAAAAAGAAACACTACACTATCAAAAACATGTTAAATAGTTATACAGATCAAGTTAATTAACTTAGAATACTTGAGTTACAGTTCCATAACTTACATACAATTACATTTTAAAGATTTCTAAATAGCAAACAAAGTGCAATGTTACACTTGGAAGCATAAACCTGTAAAATAAGTACACGTTATACTTTTATTACTATTAATAAAAACTGTTAATAAAAAAAATTGTTGAATGAATTATTATTTGACAAATTTTTAATTTTTTTGATTCTCATACAATGTAAGTCCATGATATATCTAAAATGGTAGTATGAATGTGAAATATATGCAATTACAATCATTTTCATATACATGTAATGATCTTAGCTTCGATAATGTGACCTTATCGAACCCAACTACATTTTTTCCAATTAGATGTATACATACACCATGCTATGCTCATTCATTAAACATTCTGCCTAAAATGTATTCTCTGCGGTTTTTTTTCAACAAAAGAGAAGCTGCATGCAGTTCTAGACTGCGTATTTTTTTCACTTGGCGGACAATTTCGTTTATTGATTATTAGAATAACTGTTTACTCAGCCGTGGACTACCAATCAGTTGATGTAGCAGAAATGATTTTTAATCGCGAATGTTTATTAAGCTAAGACAAGAGAATATTCATTTTCTCTTGGCTAAGACCTTTTTAATTAAAGCTATAGGAGTCGACATCAAATATCACACAAATATATCAATTTTTCCCAGAGACCAGTTGATAAGGCAAGATAAAGAAATTTATGAACACAAAACTCGACATCGAACCTTTGCTTCATGTCACTGAATTATATTCAGGAAAGGCCTAAAAGACGATGTAATTATCTAACAGTTGCAGTTAAGATGCTTCCATGGCTAGCTAAGTGTGTGTTAGAACTTAAATTTTATTTAATCACTAGTAAAGTTAATGAAAAAACTTCAATATTTTCAAGTTTAAAATTAGATTTGAAATGTGAAAAATTGCTCGTGCGGCAAACTATGGAGTCTTTTATTTGGTCACCACCTCAGTGAATTAGTTTTCCGACTGTTCGCATTAGTCAAGTCACGATACAAATGGCATTTATCTCATTCAGTTGTTTAACAGTAGTGTAGCTGCAAGATAATGAACTGTAAAATAGATTTTGGTAACTGGTAACAGAGTCAAGGTTGTATCAAGAAGGAATATAAGAAACAGCAGAGGAATGCAAACGATATCCCTACTTAGACCTCAACATATGTTTACATGTCAGAGAACACAAACCAATAATAATCACGCAACCCAAATACATCCCGGACTGTGTTACATACAAATGTAAATTATGCAGGGGCGGCGGAAGCGGGGGGACACTGGCTCCCCCAGTATATAATGCCTCACACACACACAAAAAAAATCGCATGAGATTTGGTTATGATTACCATTATATATTATTTTAATATTACATATTTTTCTGTATCTAAAAAAGATACGATATATCTAGCGACGACTTGCATCATTTTTGTGTCTCTCAGCACAATTGCAAGTGGTTTAATGCGCGCAAAATGTTACTGATTGAAATATCACACATACACGTTTGTAATCAAGCTAAACAGGGAGGGGGGGTCATTTCAAGGTACGTATACCGTGAAATATTGGAGTGCCCCCAAAAACTTTTCAGCTTCCGCCGCCCCTGTTATGAACATCAATCTTGAACTAGTAAAAAGCACGAATTAATGAAAAATAGGAAGTAACAAAAAAAAAAAAAAAGTGAAATAATACGCCTGTCTTTACGACTCCATTTTTCTTTCACTCACTTCGTATTAAAGTGTTTAGTTTAGGCACATTTGATTATAAATTCTAGCTTATGTTAAGTCGGCTATGTTTATTCTCGTCAATCATTACCTGCTTGAACGTACTATTTCGCTAATATTCTTACTAGTATTAAATTGTATTTTAAGAAGTTCTTGTATTAGACCTAAGAAAAAGTATGAACTAAATAAAAAAAAAACTTTTACTAGTGAAAATTGTGTGATGATTAAAGTCCTACTTTATAGTGTGCTAATAAAAGAAAGCGTCAAGGAACCGACGATTAGATAGTTGAGGGGGATAGGGGTGTGCATAAATCCTCCAAATATATATCGAAAAAAGCTTTAATTACAAAAAAAAAATATCCTGCATCCCCCCCATTCGAATTATCGAATGGTTTTTCCCTTCTAAAAAGTATGGGCTAATAAAAAGTAAGCGTTAATAAAAAGTATGGGCTATAATAAAAAGTAAGCGTTAATAAAAAGTATGGGCTAATAAAATGTATGCCTTAATAAAAAGCATTTGCTAACACGCCCAGCGAGAGACCTATTTGAGCTATAATAAGTGCAATGGCAGGTTTGACATGATTGGAGCCATTTGGTTTCTTTCTGTTTTCAACATAAGCAAACAAGCTCTTGGCTACTGGGTGTGCTTGATCGATCTGCCACGTCATGCAACGAAGACTGCCGCCCAAGACTGGAATTTTCCCAGCTTTGTACACTGGGATAACCTCTTTATCAGTGGAATTTCGAAAGACATTAAAAGCAATTTGATTGCTTGTTTGGTTTGAGAAGAAAGGGAGGTAAACTGCATTGTACGTTACCAGAGAGTTTGCATAGGAACCTTCAGCTGACATAAAGCCCTTGGATTTGGTTTTATTCGAGTAACAAGGAAGTGGTACAACCTTGACACTTGGGAAGGCCTTTATAGACGCGTTTTCCATGGCATCGTAAAAGTCTGGTCCATCGGCGTCATCGAACAATGACACCAGAAGAACATCCTTTTCTACAAATGAAACCAAGCCATCAGCATGTCCAGTAGTGTCTTGAGGGTCGGGTACAACTGCTACTTTTCTCTTAATGACTTTTTCCACTGACTTGATCACATCTTCCCTACTCATCTCGCTATTGTCTTTGAAGATTCGTTCAGTGGTTACTGCAGCACTTTCACCATTCTCTACTATGTTACCTCCCTCGAGCACTAGATCACTGCGATTCAATGCAGGGAATCCTACCAACTTTGCGAACACCTCAAACCTTCTATCGTCTTCAATGGCTTGTGACTCACTGATGTACTGTGGCCTGTATTTGAACTTGACTTGCATCGTTGGCATAACTGGTGGGAAATCTCTCATCCACATATCCAAAGACTCACTCACTTCGATCAAGTGTCCATTAGTAAAGTTGTGTTTGTTGAGGTACGAAAGGCCTGATTTGTCGTGAATGACAAAGAAATGATCTCTTCCCTTAGTCTTGACGTCCATTTCAATGATGAAGTCGGCGATGTTCGTCAGGCTGTTTAGGTACTGAGTGTTACTTGTGCCAGGCAGGGACATGACAATGACTTGTTTTTTACTATCGATACTGAAAAAGGCATAATAAATCACATGAGAGACGGACCATTACTCATGCAACATAAATTCATGAAACTCCCATCGATGGCAGATATTAGTCACACATTATTCCCTTCATTGGGCCATTTTTATACATTTTAATGTGTGAATAGATCTTTCCCGAAAAAGGCATAATAAATCACATGAGAGACGGACCATTACTCATGCAACATAAATTCATGCAACTCCCTTCGATGGCAGATATTAGTCACACATTATTGCCTTCATTGGGTCATTTTTATACATTATTTAGTTAATGTGTGAATAGATCTTTCCCGAATTCGCTTGACTGACTACGAAACAATGGTTTCAAGTCGAGGTTGAACTTGATGAATTAAAGAATCAAGTTCAGTCTCAACTTCAAACCACTGTCTCTTGGTCATCCAAGCGAATTCGGGAAAGATCTATTGAATGGATTTTAATGTACTGAACCCAATTGTACTAATGGAGGATAGTGCTATCCGATGGATAAATCCTTATCCAGTGGATATCGCAATGCAGTTCCAATGCTGAATTTATCCATTGGATAAGAATTATCCATCGGATAGCACTATCCCACCCTTCCTACAACCGGGCCCTGAACCAAATGCCTCTACTTGAAAAAAATCGTTTGAAGACGATAGAATGTAATTCTGATGTCTGCCATTAACTAATATTTTATTCCCGATAAGTCTAATCCTCGATCTCGGTCCGGCTCATTCTCTTCATGTACCACCAGTCCGCCACTATAAATACTTTTGTCCTTCACGATAATTTGTTTTGCTTTGCATATTTTATTTCATTTTTCCTTTATCATGTGGTTTCTCGGATTGTTTTATTTATTTATTTCTCCATCTTCATCTTTACATGCCGTTACGCCTTAATGTGTTCCAATTTTTCCCTTTCCCCTATTTTCGTTCTTTAATTTAGTTTGAAGTACAAAGGTCAAAACATGGTACAGACTAGTGTCAATCATGTCATGGTTATTAACGACTCATTTGCATATATCAATTATTGACTAAAATTCCTAAAAACATACTCATGTTGTTTATAACATGTACAAATTAGGGGGGAAAAATACGGAGAACTGTTCGGACTGTTCTTCAATGGTTCTAAAATGTTTTGATCTTTTCTCCCTTACACCTAGTGTGCAAAAATACAATTCTACAACTACAAAAGGTTTTGCGTGACTGGCGCCTCGACAGCTCGTGTCATATGAATGGCAACTTTGCATGCTTTGCTAACCTTTGAAACACGGTAATTACAAATTGTAAAATTAAAAGTCAGAAGAAGACTAAGACCCCGTCCTCAAACATACGTTTTCATTCGTGAACGCATACCATTTGATGCGTTTCAGCCCTTTCTTCCACAAGTAAACGATGAAAACGCTCGCTGTAAACGTATAGTTTTGAAAACGCTCTTCAAAGTGGATAGTGCGGACGGACGGGATTCGTTTGCAAAAGTGTGTTTACGAATAAAAAACGTATACGTGTGATCGGGGTCAACTTTTCGAGTTATAAAGCAATATTCTTTATTATTCTTAATAGGTATTACTATTACACGGACATTTTAAAGCAACTTTAAGATTGCACGAATACACTGTAGTCGTAATTTCTGTTTACTTTGGCTCGGCTCCTAAGAAAGACGAATTAAAAAACTTGCAGGAATTTAGTGAAAGAAACTTAGAATTCAGCCTACCTGTTTGTTCGAACTACCCCAGTGACACCAAGAAGGATAATCACACCCGTTATCATCGGGAATAATGCCATTTCCATCCTACCAAGCATTGCAGACTAAAGCTGTGCTTACTATACCGGCTCCAAGAGCAACTACTGTGCGGACACACATCGGGACCGGATGAAACTGACCAATCAGATACTGATAACAGTGTTAGCCAATCGGATTATCACGTTCTCACGCTCTAATTACATCGATGTGCTTATCTGATGATTGGCCGGTAAAAAATATTGAACAAAATGTCGCAATTCTAAACAATTAGTTGACAACTGTTAGCCGAACCGGCACCGACTAATCCACGAAACGAAACGAAACGAAACGACACAATAAAATGCGAAACGAGGATTTCGCTTTTTTACAAATCTTTAAAATGCGAAACCGTCATTTCGTATTTTACAGATGTATAAAATGCGAAACGACAGACTGTAACCTGAGGCTTTGCGATCCCATGTTTAAAGACTGTAAGCTTACTCACGAAATTGGATTAACTTTGGCTCTGTGTAGACTATATAGTCCCTGCTGATCAACTAATAGTTGGAGATAGCGGAATAACACTGATACTGATACTGATGGAAACTGTGTAGCTCCATGTCTTTGAAAATTAGAGGTTACTTTGACGTGTATGGTGGCTCCAATTGGACCAAAGACTTATGAATTATTAATGAGTTTTTGAATCACATGTCAAATATCAAAAGTCGTACGTATGGAACTGTGGGCCGTGATTGTGTCAGTGAGTCTTACCAGGAATTTCTTTCAATTCAGGGGGTCAAAGGGCCCAGCAACCCGAATTTTTATGGGCCATTTAGAAAACTGGATGGACCATTTCCAAAAATCTTAAAACATGGAATAATGATGTTTTTAGCCAGTAACTCTGTTGCAAGTCTACAACAATGTAAGACAGTTTTATTAGTAATGACAACACAATAAAATTTTGCTGGGCAGCCATACTTGAGCCTTCAATAAACAAGGTCAGTTAACACAGACTAATCCCAGACGTCTTGGCGAGTGAAATACTTGATGGCAGCTTTGTTCGATTCGTGGCGTTTCATGCGGATTTTCACCTTGTTTATCAACAATATAATGCGACTTTTATTATTTCAAAAGTACTATAAATGTTTTAAAACTATCAGGAAGTTATCTTTGCTTAATTAATGCGCCATTGGGGGCGCATAGAGTTGACAGTTGTGCGCCATTTCTGATTTTTATGCGCGAATCCCGCAATGGCGCTGCCTGGTAAGAATGTGCTTGCATTCCCTCGTGGTTCGTCCTGGTTAACATGGAAGAAAAAACAAGATAGATAAAACAACAGAGCTTCTTAGAGAAGTATTGGCTCATAAGTCGGGATTTTTGTAAGGCAGGATTTTTGTAAGTCAGGATTTTTGTAAGTCGGGAGTTTTGTAAGTCGGGATTTTCACACTAGTAACTCGGGATTTTTCACAAAAAAAAACCACTATGCTGAGAAGCTGAACATATTCGTTATCTTCTAAATACAGCTATTTCAAAAAGGTTGAATACTGAATACTGCATACTGAATAGGAAGGAACACAGCAGTAATTTGGAACTCGAAAAGGGTCTATTCATCAAGCACTGAAGCCATTGGGCATGACGAAAGCAAGGGCAGCTCTTTCTCAGATATTTTAAGGACCTTGTAACATCCTCTCACAGGGGTGGATTCAGGGGAGGGGTGCAGGGGGTGCGCACCCCTCCCTGGGTAAACTTTGTGCTCAGCACCCCTTGAACAAAATCCTGGATCTGCCCCAGTCTCATCACACAACAGACCCGCGTACTCAACTCCTTTTTTCACCCGGTAACATTCATACACTCTCTCATTCTTTCACTCGTCTTTTACTCATTCGATTCAATTCATTCCTTAATTCGTCCTTATATTGTCTGTTTATTCAGTGTCATTACAATCTTTTGGTAAAAAAGTAATGCCATTTAAGAACTTTAGCTTATATTTAATTCTTGTTTAGATTGTTTCTCCTACAGGGAACAAGTTTATTTTACATTGTTTTTATAATGATTAGTTTATGCTGGTAAGCCTGAAAAAGCTCCCGTCTTCTTGATGGTTTTGCGTCGGATCCATCGGCTTGCCATATTCGTCAAAGGCCACAGTTAAAGGTTTTCCATCGATAGCGGCGTTCGAGGTGATCTGGAATATTTCTGAGCCAGGTTTCCTGGGAACCTTTTTGAAGAGATAATTGTTTTTGTAGTGTTCTGCATCACGTAATTTATGGATTTTCTCAAGTTCTTCACTCGACTAGGTAGGAGAGAAAGAATATATAAATAACAGGTGGTCGAATGATGATTGTCATGATTCACTTGAATGATGCTGATAATAATGGTGATTACGTTCGTGATGATGGTGCTGATGATGGTGTCTAGTGCACTGCTACTGCTGATGATGATTGCGTCCATTCTGTTGCTGATGATGATTGTGGTGATGATGATTGCGTCTATTCTGTTGCTGATGATGATTGTGGTGATGATGATTGCGTCTATTCTGTTGCTGATGATGATTGTGGTGATGATGATTGTGTCTATTCTTTTGCTGATGATGATTGTGGTGATGATGATTGCGTCTATTCTGTTGCTGATGATGATTGTGGTGATGATGTTTGTGTCTATTCTTTTGCTGATGATGATTGTGGTGATGATGATTGCGTCTATTCTTTTGCTGATGATGATTGTGGTGATGATGATTGCGTCTATTCTGTTGCTGATGATGATTGTGGTGATGATGATTGTGTCTATTCTTTTGCTGATGATGATTGTGGTGATGATGATTGCGTCTATTCTGTTGCTGATGATGATTGTGGTGATGATGATTGCGTCTATTCTGTTGCTGATGATGATTGTGGTGATGATGATTGCGTCTATTCTGTTGCTGATGATGATTGTGGTGATGATGATTGCGTCTATTCTGTTGCTGATGATGATTGTGGTGATGATGATTGCGTCTATTCTGTTGCTGATGATGATTGTGGTGATGATGATTGCTTCGATTCTGTTGCTGATGATGATTGTGGTGATGATGATTGCGTTGGTGTTAATGATGCTGATTTATGGGAAGCACGGGTGGCGTAGCGGTGTGAGCGCTCGCCGCTTATCAATGCGACCCGAGTTCGAGTCCCGCCGGGAACGGTGTTGTATGTGATTAGAGTTGTTTGCTGGTTCTCTTCTGTGCTTCGAGGGTTTTCTGGGTTCTCCGGTTTTCCCCTACCGCAGAAATCAACTCCTAAATTCCAATTCGATCACGGAATGAGGGCCACAGGTTTGTTAGCCACTGGCTATTAAGTGATACCCTCGTGGAAAAAGGACGTTTTTTTAAATGATGGTGGTGATGTTGATGATTGCGTTGATGTTGATGCTGTGGATGGTGCTGCGGATGGTGCTGCGTGGATGGTGCTGCGTGGATGGTGCTGCGTGGATGGTGCTGCGTGGATGGTGCTGCGTGGATGGTGCTGCGTGGATGGTGCTGCGTGGATGGTGGTGGTGACGTTGATGATAATAATTGAGTAACTGAGTGACCTACATCTTTCTTACCCGCACACAAATCTGATACTTATCATTCAATTCATCATGTTCCACGGACAGGGCTTCATTGCTTTTGTTCTCAATAATCATGACCAGCTCATCCTTTTCATTCTGGACTGCTCGGATCTTAAGTATAGCTGGTGTGTTAAAAAAGATGATGTTTAGAATGAGCAGCATGGACATGGGACAGCATTGTCGAGTGCTATTTAGCATCGGTCTCCCAATCCGGTGTTGCCGGGTTCTATTCCCGCTGTGGCCACTAGCTGAGACTGTATTTGTTCTGATTCTTGATTAGTTCAGCTTGTAAATAGCCAACTGGTTTGCCTCCTTGCCAGTTATGATTCTCAAACTTAATGTCAATGTTTATATGTTTCTTTATTTCAGTTTATTAATTCTTGTAAGAGCATTGAGACTTTGCTCCTAATAAAGTTGTATTTTTGTTTTCATCGTATATGAAATGAAAGACATACAACAAGAAAAGAAAGGAGTGAAAATGAACTATTGAAATATCTGGGACACTCCGTTAACACCGCTTTATTTTGAGTTGGAAAACTTTCTTCTATATTCAAGTTAATCCAGGCGTTGGCAATCGATACTATGACTAATTGATAAGATCGATTACTCATGCTGAAATGCCATTGCCTATTTTTTTGCACCAAATATTTTTAATCGATTTGCATTGACTTTATGGTTTGCCCACGCCGGGAGTGTCGCCTCAAGAATGGCTGATAACGTTTCGTACCTACAGTCCAGACTCCTTTTCGATAGATTTTTTCGTTATGCTAATTTTCACTATTGTCTTGGTATTGTAAAAAGAGTTTTAACATTTGAATATGAAAAGAGATTTTGAAAAGGATTGAGGCAGTTTAGGTATGAAACGTCATTAGACTGGGTTAGGATCTATTCTATTTTTTCTCTTAGTCACTCGGCAATCACTCTCTCTTTCTCTTTCTCTACCTTACTGAGAGATACTTAAATTCAATAAAAATATATGTAAGGCCGATATCAATACACTATATACTTCTATATCGATTAATTATTGAAATTGTCTCGCATGAGAAAATAAAAATGTAAAATAAATCCCATATTATAAGTTTAGTATAAGTATATAGGGCCAAAAGTAGAGTCTATCATTTAATGCCTCCCCCCCCCCCCCGGCTTTCCCCCGCCACACACTCACATACAAACAATTGCTTGTGAAAGCCCCCTCCCCCTCTTTCCCCCCTTTCCCCCGCCACACACTCACACACACACACACAAACAAACAATTGCTTGTGAAAACCTGGACCCTTTTAGTTGACTGATTATGCAAAAGCTAAAAACTAAATGTGTGTCTACGATTATATCAATCCTAGCTAACTAATTAGACTATAAACGATCGAGTAACAAGTAAAACAAACAAACAAACAACAAACAAACAAACCAACAAAAAAGAACACGTTGGACATTCATTTCATTTACAGGATCCAAATCAGGGGACAGCTAACTCTTGCATCGAATTTGAATTTAGCTTATTAGGTTTGTTTACTGAGATAAACCAAAGATTCTGAAGAAAAACCTTATGGAATCAAGAGGGAAATCCATTCCAGCATTCGAAACCGAAGCTCCAAATGCGATCGCGAGGTGCTTCTGTTTGTACCGCAAACCTATTGTATTCTTTATTAGGTTCATTCATTCTATTGAAAGTTAAAAGTTGGGGTCTATATTTATTTCTTCTTGAATTACGTAAACTGTGCGGTTCGGTAACCGAAGGAGGAGCCAGGAAGTGTCATAAAGCTACACACCGCTGACCGCTTGTACTGTGTACAGTAAATCGACTTCTTTTTGCTCATGTTTTTTAATGTTTTTTTTTTACTTGATCAAATTACCTTTTTCGTCGTGTCTGCTGGCATTAGCTGTCACCTGGTTGTCCTCTATTTTCAGGAAGTGTCCTTGTACATCCCCCTCGTTGCTCAAACAGCAGATGTTATAGTAACCTTCACTGAACTCTTCATCCTTTCCATCACAGACAGACTTACCGCTTCCTGGTTTCTGTGTGTTGGATAAAATTAAATTGTAATCTTGCGGGTTATACTAATGTTAGTAAAGCTAAAATGTGTTACCAAGAAGAATCCAAGGAGTATGATAACAAAGCATTCCTCATTCGCTTCTCATGTTAGATCAGCCAAGATGACGGCTGTTTGATTTTCATATATCAATTGATTTTGAGTCCACATGGCTGCACACACTCTATTAGTTTGCATGCCGGGCACACACTCTATTAGTTTCAATGGGTGTAAGTCGTTCCTGTTCGAAATAAATTAAATCCTGGGGGAGAAATAGCGAAAAAGAAAGAAATGAATCTTTATTTGGATCTTTATTTTTATATCTATAGCTAAAACGAATGCCACGCTCCACTAATTGTGGAACCACAACTGACATGTAAAGTAATAATTTGTTGAATGGCAACTTGACATTCTGAAAATAAACACTGGGGAAGTTTTTAAAATAGACTTTATTAAGAAGCTAAAACGAAAGCTCTGGCCCGAATATTCGTTGCAGTAGGGATTATCATATAAATTTATAACTATTGATAAAAAAACATCTTCTTGAGGCATCTTCTGAGCGGGGATTTCTTCTTCCACTTTAATGTACTTCTACGTCGTACATATACTGACTGACTAGACTAGAGGCGAGTTTTTAGCCTCCGAAATCGATCCCCACAAAATTGAGTTGCATTAAATCTCGCCATACCAGTGTAATTAGCCTTCAGATTACCAAAAGTTTCGATTCAGCAAAGACGAATATCAACACTAATGTCATTTGTACCAGCTTGTATCGTAACACTGAGAGGGCTCTAGAGAAATATGTAAACATACCTTGCAGCTAGCCATTGGGGTTTCTGGGTGTGATGATATAGAATTCTTTTAGCTCAGCTTACTGACTAGATGAAGTAAGGGCAAACAAGAGTATTTTTATCAGTATTTTTTTTTTACCAGAAAAGTTTCGTAACTTACTTTTTTCCCCTGCTGCAGCATGCGCCAGGTATTTCACTTTCCATGCACGTGGTAGAGAAGAAAAAAAGATGGAAAAGATGTGTCAGCTATAAATGATCGTATTTTAATCTCCCGCTGATATGTCGAAATATGGAGTTGGTGAAGCGAAAGGAGTGGGTTTATAGGCTGAGACGGAAGACTAAAATTATTTTAAGTTAGTAAGACTGATTTCTTTCTTGCATGATGCTAAAACGCACAGTGTTTGGGAGAAGGGGGAGGGGGTGGGGGTATGCGACGGAAATTACAATGTGTCGAATCCCATCCCAACCTACC
This sequence comes from Actinia equina, assembly GCA_011057435.1. Taxonomy (NCBI): domain Eukaryota; kingdom Metazoa; phylum Cnidaria; class Anthozoa; order Actiniaria; family Actiniidae; genus Actinia; species Actinia equina. The sequence continues at coordinate 454,263 of WHPX01001012.1, forward strand.
ACGATCCACATTAACCAATTCGTTTGTATGGGTGCCTACCCAATCGAGTTCACCCACTAAAAACATTTAATTCCAGAATTCTGAACATCAGAAAAAAAAGCATATGGTCATCTACGATTTCAAGCTCGCCACCCCTCATGTGAGCCCATACAAATTATGTCTCAAAAACACGGCTTTTGGATCTTTTCTCAAAATAATGACTATCTAGGCAAAAAACAGAAGTGGATTCAGTTAATTCAACTTTCCTGAACATTTTGGAATATAATTCATAGGAAATTGTTAAAATTTAGAACCGTATTTTTGCTGATTTTATAAGCTCATACTATCTGTTGGCCTATACATTCGCGAAGAACAGAAGATTTACAGGGTCATTTAGGATGTTGTGTGACACAGTTTACTTGTGCTATATAACTTTACTTTTAAGAACAACCTTTTGCTTTAGAAAGAGAGGAAAAAAACCGAAAAGAGCAAATATTCCAAACGTATGGGCAAATGTTTCCAATGCTTTGGCTTTTTTGCAACTTGAAAATACGCCAACTTCGAAGTATTTAATTTCTAGCACGATACCGAGGCTCTCCGAAATAAAGTGCTTAAAGTTACAATAAACATCAAATTAAAGCGTAAGTAGATATAGTGTTGAAGATTGCATGATTCCATAATGTTGTTGAGTAGTAAACTGACTAATCTTTCTACCAAATGTTCTTATTATTGCTGAAAGGTAGGAACGTCGCGTAAGGCATATTGTTTTATTCCTTAAGACTATTGAATCAAAGAAGAGATTCATTTATAGACCACTTGCGAATTGCAGCTAAATTTAGAGGCGAGCCAATCAATTGTCTTCAATAAAATTGAGCTCCTTTGACTTCACATGCAAGGGATCTAGTACTTTTATGTGAAATACTTCCTAGTTTATATCAGGCTATACCATTAAGACAATATAAATAAGTAATGCAACATACTTTTTAGTTCATTCTTCTTTTTTTTCCATTTTTATTGAATGAATGAATGAATACTTTATTTAAGGAGGAGACCTGATCACCCTTAAGTGCTTTTCATGAGGGACCTCCAAGATTTATTTAGTATATTAAATATCAAAGTGTTTGTAGTTTACCCCTTTTTTTACCAATATTATGAAAGTATTATATTATTATCACAATCATAACATTTAACCTCGGTGACAACTATTAAAGTACATGTTAACAAAGTTAACCAACCAGGAAACGCGGAGAAAAATCCTCGTTGTCAAGGGAAAGAAAAAAAGTCAAATTTAGATCTCTATTTGAGAAAAACAAACAAAAGTAAGACGTTTGATTTGTCGTTAGGTTATGACAAGAAGGAATAAGTTCTTGTTATCACTAGCAACGGAGACAGGATCGTTTTCGTTAACAGCTGGAGGATTATCCATTCGTAAGTGACCATCTCCATCAACAGCCAACAACAATGACTTCCCATCGGTGGTTTTTGTATACGAAGTAAGGTAAAACTTGCTTGTTCCTGCTATAGAGAACTTTTTGAACAGAAACTCACCAAAGTGAGCCACGGTATTGCTTACCATGTCGAGGTCTGCAATCTTGGGTTCGTCCTTTGAACAAAAGGAAACAAAACAATGTGTGTTAGAATTCCATAGCTTATCATAAATACGAGAGCTGATTGGCTAAAGATGACGTATACAAGACGGGTGTTTCTCGTAGAATCACGCAAAATCACGATTCATGAAAAATCACGGAACTCGCATAATTTTTTGCATATAAAACTCGTATTTTTTGTTTATTCTTTCCCATAAACCAAATAATTGTGGAAACTACTTAAAAGAAGAAAAGACAGCTAGATACGACCGTGACGTCATGTCACCAAACAACAGCAAACAGGCAGTTATCTGAACCGTCGTCGTAACGCGTGCTAAAATACTTTGTAAAAGTAACTGAAAACTTACTAAAGTAAATTTATTACCTCAACAGTGAAGGAATATGAACCATCGTCATGAGATTTCAATTTCAAGGCTTTGGTTGGAGAATCTCGGTCAGTGATTACCCAAAGTGAGAACTTATCGCCTACTTCTGTTGTAAAGGCGCTTTGGATTCTAATGTAAGCTGAACCATAGTAATAAAGCAAAAGAAATTTTTTAAACTACTCAACTAAACTTTTGCAAGCAAGCAAGCAAACAAGCACTAGCAAGACTACGGAAAATCAGGACAGTTACTGAGACAAACATCATTCCACGTTGTGTAAAACTGCTGAATATTAATCTCACCTTTTGTGTCATCGTTGCTTGCAGTTGAAATCAAAGTACTTTTTTGGAATTTCAGGAAGTGTCCATCAACCTGACCTCCTTGATATACGGCCATAATGCGACAATTCTTTGTTGGATCGTCATTTGTATCAGTGAAATCTTTATCTCTGTCATCCTTGAATGTCAACCCGACACTGGCGTTCTAAATAGAATTTTAATTTTTAAAAGAAAAAATAATAACAAAAATTGATAATTTAATAATTTAATATATTTATTTATAGTATAAGTGCGCTATAGAAATAAAGTTTATTATATTATTATTATCATAATAACCCTTAAAGTTTTTCCAGTGAAGTTTAAGCCGAAGTAATTCGCACGATTTTCCTACTTTCATCGAATTACCAAATGATTTGGGAATGAAAATTTGATAAAAGTTGGAGAAGGAAGCTTTTGCTATTTGCAAATAAACAAAAAAAAAAAAAAAAAAAGGCTTGAAACACGGTGTCAGTGTTTTTATAAGCTAAGATCACGTTATTAAACAAGGTTGTAATGGATCGTCAAGAAAAAAGTCAGTCATAGAACTTGGGAAGAACCCGGAAATCAAATAAGGATTATGGAAAGTAAAAACTGGAGAATGTTTACAGCTACATTTGACCAAAATCACAAGTTTTTAGTGCACTTGCCTTACTCATGGTTTTTCTCTGTGAAAGCTTTTATTCTTGGAGAGTTACAATCTGACTAGGTCGACAATGGTCCGCTTAAAATCTCTCACTGGTATTTAAATAGTGTTTAAAGCGACAGACTGTACGTGTTTTTCATTATTGTTGTCCGTATAATCCAGTCCAAACCGAATACTATTATCTTTTTCTGTATCGATTTGAATTTCAGCGTAAAATAATTATGTGAACTGAATCAGACTATACTAAATAGCGTTGTTGTGCTGAGAGGGAAGTCTATCTCCCTTAGTTCATGACTATGCATTCGACTTTCAGTATCAACGAATCCTCTCAGCAAAGACTATTTCTGAGTACTAATCGCTGGTCTTCACACCAGACTGACCTGAAATGATTTGACATTTACTTTTGACTCGAGGATTTTTTCTCCAGCTGGATCTTAGGTTAGTCTCTCCGCAAAACCTAACACCACCACTATTGCTAAATTACAATTCGATCTTAAGTCGGCTTTGTCCTGACTTTGATAAGCCCGAGGCTGCTTTCCCGTGTTCGCCTGAATTTGAACAAAAAAACAACAACAAACAAAAACAAAAAAAGATGAAAGAAAACCAGCCATTTCTGATATTTAATTCTCTTATGAATATTTGCAACTATTTTTAAACTACCCATAAACGGATATCATATATAGACCTTTTCGACTTGAGCGTCATGTTTTCCATCGAGAATACATGTCATTGTCCTGAAATGATTCTTAAATGTTGTTCACACTAATGAATTTTAGATAAGAGAGATGATCCATATAACCAGATCACAAAGGCTGAGATCTACTCTTAAGGGTTTATATGCACAGTGGACAGATATAGTACCTGGTTGACGACTACCTGTCAAATGACGCCCAAGATGCTTCGCGGGCCCAGTTTAGCATCGCTGACACCTGGCCGTCTTTCAGTTTCCTGTGAAATTCAGCCTTTCCCTTCGAATTTGAATTAATATGTCATTTGCATGTTAAAAGAGAGCCCAAGCAGGTGTAAGCGATTGTGTATCGAGGAGTGTTGGTGGAAGTATCTAGTTTGGCAACATATTATAGGCACTACTATGTAAAGAGAGAACTCTAATACAAGTATATTATATACAGTCAATGTCGTTAACGTTGTCCACCGAAAAAGACATTTACACATTTAGACAAAAGAAGTATCAAGTGTTTCATTATGTAGTCTTTGTCTCTTGTGTGGCAGCCTGAACTGTCTGAACTTTAAATGTAAAATTCAACGATCTAATGATTACTCGAACTGAACAAGGACTGGAGAAATATTGTTGCGCTAAGAGCAGAATCTAGTCGGTAGCCTTCATAGTTCATGATGTAAGCGATTGAGATTATGCACGACTGTAAGTTGAAATAAGTCACGATTCGTTTTATTGTATTCCCAGTTGTAACTGATTCTCTTACTTTTCAGTAAATAAACTTTAATAACTCATATTTTAATATTCTAATTGTTTTTCTTTGTTTTGTAAACCAGTGTTCAAAACAGGAGAGAACATAGTAGCTCAAACCGATAGTTATTCTGAAGAATAACATGATTATCCTCAATAATTATTATTATCAGTTCAACTGCTTTAAAATAGACATTAAAATACCAGCCTTCCTTTCCCGCAAACGGCAAACAGGAACACGTTCATGACCATTATTCCTCTTTTTCCTGTATTTCACTTTGCCTTTAGCAAGCCTACTCACCGAAAACAAATATTCTATATTCTTTTGTTTATCTACTAGCTGGGGATTTTGCGATTATTTTATTGATGTTTTTAAATATTTTTTCAATTGTCAATTGAGGTTTCACAATTGCCTAAACTACGAGAATCTTAAACTCTCTAATAACAATCGATGGGCCCTAAAGATCTTTTACCAGTTAGTTTCACTTCCTGTGAGCATCCTCAAGCTGCAGTCTATTTGCATCAAAGCTAGTTTTCATGAGAAATATTTCCGATAATTCTTAGTCATCTCAGAGTCCTAGATTTTGGGTGAACGCCAACTTTATCGAATATTTTAATTAACAAATAACCAAGGTTTTTCGTGCTCCGTTCAGTAATATAGCACGCAGGAACTTATGAAGCACGAAAGAAGAACTTCTTGAGTGCTTACGGCTTTTTCCAAGTGCTTTATTTCTGGACGGAGCACGCGGAAAAAGTTGTTTTATTTGTTTTATTATATAGTTAATAATTTTAATTCGGTATTGAATTTATTTACGCAAAAAGAAAGAAGGTCGCAGGATCTAGCAGAGCATCGCGCGCCCGGATGGCGTCAATACTGTGCTCCGTTCACTAATAATGCACAGTTTTCGATCAATCAGCATGCGCGTACTGTCCTAACTATATAATAATTACATATATATTGAACGACAATGACATTTTTTTTTGTAATTACGAAGACAATCGGATTATTATGATATGTAACAAACAATTGTTGCTGATTTGATTGATCTAAGTAACTGGTACTTAATTGGCTAAATAAAGCGATCCGAATCTTCGTCGTTTTCCAGTGGATGTACCGGTGATCCATGGGTACTTCTCGCTGTTCCATCTTGATTTACGAACACAAATCCATCAAGTGGTTCATCCGGTGTACTTAGTAATGAATTGTCACTAGGCATATTATTTGTAGTACCTTGTTCAACATTTAGATTAGCATTTCGGCTACCTTTCATTATGTCAATACTACTTCTACCCTCTCTCGCATCACCGTCTAGCTTACGTTGAACGGAAGCATGTTGCTTTTCTTTGTTAAAATTGAAATTTCCATTGTTTTGTTCGGCTAAAAACAGAGGGTCACCAGTACAAGGTCTTAAAGCATGAATTGTATCTTCACTAACTGATGCTTTAGGTCCTATTGCACAAGGGACGGCAGCAATATTTATTGGGTCTTTCCACTGAGCATTACCATCAAAGTGCTCCTTTATATAAGAATCTAGAGAAAGAACCTTAGATTTCTCCAGGACATTTTCTATGACATCCTTTTGACTTCCAGCAACTGTCTCGTTACCATAGTGATCTTCCGTGGTCTGTAGTAACCCTGCTTTGGCCGACTCCTCCAATGCAGATATTTCTTTAACGCCATTATCATTGTTATTTTGAGAAACATTAAAATTGCTAGTATCATCAGGTTTCAAGGGGGTTTCTTCATCGCATCGTACCTTGCCATGACAAGTGCCTCTAGGATCTAAAGCAATGTTATCCATGATATTTTCACTTTGCAGTTCATTCTGACTATCGATAAAATTCGTATCCCCATTGTTATCGATAGATTTCGTGGTAAGTAAAGCTGGCTCTTTGTCGTTGGTGTTTTCATAATGGTTGAAGTTAGCAAGTGATGGTACTGGAGTACTGTCTGATGTTGGGTCCAGGCCGAATATTGGGCGAGCTTATCTGAAGTCTAAGTCAACAAACAGCGGTGTTACAAATTTTCATTTAAAAAATGAATGATACTATTATTGCTTTCTAGTTAACATTGAATAGTGACAACTTTTAGCTGGAATGGGGTGGGGTTTTAAGTCTCGTCAGTACTGGGAAAGTGGGAAGACCACTTTTTACATATCTTTTCTGACATGTATTTGGTCATTAGTTCGTAAGTGTCCTTGTCAATAACTGAACCTCACGAACTTTTGATTGTTTGAACTCCATTGATTAATCTTTGGCCGTCCTCGGTTAACTAGTTATCAATTTTTACTACTATAATTGTATTAATTTCCCAAGACAATTCTCTATTGATTTATATCGTTAGTCAAAAGGAAATGCGTAGCATGGGTCCTAGATTCCCGTTCGCCCTTTCCGCTTTTGGTAGCATGTTGATTCTGTAATTTTCCTTCCTGATTGATACCCAATAAAGTTGTAAAGTTAGAAAGGTTTGAATATATAAGCAGAGGTGGATCCAGTTGTGGTAAAAGGAGTGATTAGTCATCCCCCTTTTGTTCAAACTTCTCAACCCCTTTTTCCTAGGATTCCTGGTAAAATCCTTGTAATAGCCCCCCCCCCCCCCCCCCCTCAAAATCCCTTGATCCGCCCTGCATTCGGCCAGGTAGCCCTAGGGATTCTGTATGCTGCAGTAAGTTGTTCAGTCGATCCCCCTTAACGGAAATTCTCCAACTACCCTAGACCTGTAAAACAGCAAGTATTTTAGTACCTGGTTGCTATGCCATTATCGATGTCAACAAAATCCTTCTCAGTCTCTGCAGTGGTGCCTCTGTACGAAAGTGTCCCTTTGAGCAGATCACGCACCTGAACAAAAAGCATACACATAACATCAAAGTGATCATCTTCATTTTCATCATCTACGCCTTTACCTGTGATTAAAACAGTTGGTTGAACTAACAATAAAGACACAATCTTTGATTAAATCAGCCACGGGTTGACATATTTAGATAAAAGACCAATTTCACTATCTTGGTTGAGAGATGACCAATAAAGCAAGCATAAACGAGGCTCCAGTAATAATTAGTTATACTGCAGCACTTCGATGGAGATTGATTACAGATTACGATTGCTTCATCGATTCGGTGAATTGATTAGCCTTTTCCCCCCTAAAACGTTGGTAAAGTAATTCATTCCCGATATGAACTGATGGCCTTGAGCGCATCATACCTGTTTGAGTCCTGCTAGGGAAAGATAGACGACGTCTCTATCAGCTTCATCATCTTTCGTGATTTCTTCTTGTATAAGACCTACAACACCGTGAATGTTATGCACTTCGTCATTTTATGATTAAAGTATGGAATAATAAAGGTTCGTGAACATTTCGTGTTTTAGATTTTACAGGGATTAGGTAATGATACGGCAATAATGCAGTTTCAGATAAAATGAATGCTCGGAGGAGCATGCAAAACCTGGGATTCGCTTGGGTCAGGCTTGCACTGTGTTTCTTTGCGAGCGGCTTTTGGGATAGCCCCGTAAAAATTTAGGACCGACCCTAAGGCCGCCTGCAAAGGAGGCTTAACCCGGCACTCTTAGCTTTCCAACTCCAGGACTGATTGACACTCCAGAGGTTAAAGCCGAGTGCAATACCGCTACATCACCAGTGATTTCCATCATGTGAAGTAGATCCCAAACAACACATGTTATTGACACGAACGTACGCTATTATGCTTGACGAAAGATATTTGCAGAATTAGACTTGCCTATGTAAGAATCCAATTTTCTTCCACAATACAGATACAAGCCCTTCATTCTTTCTACATCATTATTCAATTGCGATACTTGAACCTGAAGCCTTTGGTGATCCTGAACATGCATGCGATAATTAATAACACTTTAATGTAGACACATTTGGCATTAGATGAAAGCGAATGAATTAAAAATATATTTATATAACATTACTATAAACAGCCAACACTACCATCTCCAACACAACTTCCCCAATCACAACCACCAACAACGCTATGACGCTAAGTGGCATCTAGGCATGATTGCACACGAAGAAGAAGAAGACCAATCAAAACCATCAATCTACAAGGGGGTTGGGGAGCAAGGATGGCGTGGTGGTAAGACGTTCAGTTAGTTGGTTCTCGATACTTCTAACTACGAGTGGTTTTTCCGGCGCTCCGGTTTTTCTTCCCTCCTGTCGAACCGACACTTACACATTCAAACAGGTTAGTGCTTTGCTCGTGGGTCATACATGGACTGTGTTTTCATGTTTTCAGTTCGACCCCATTGAGCTGTGCTGCTCTAGTTGCTCTACTTTTGGTCATTAGCGATAACCAGTTTACTAGAGTGCTTTTATTCAACCCGTGAAAGTTTTTTAGTTAGTACTAGTGGATAAAAAAACAAAAGTAAACAATAAGTTTAGACTCCACTATTAACTATTATGCGTACTATTTTTTCACGGGTTAAATAAAATCACTCTAGCACTAGCACTAGCACTAGCACCACTACGTAACACCACCACCAGTACCAGTACCACTAGCACTAGCACTACCACCACCTCTACCACTACTTAACACCACCACCAGTACCAGTACCACTAGCACTACCACCACCTCTACCACTACTTACCACCACCACCACTAGCACCCCCAATACCACTAATATACTACCACTGCCCAACATAACCGCCTCACGAACCACAACTACCACGACCAAACTTCAGCACAAGCACAAAAAAGCAGCACCAATGACAACATGCTCTGACCTTTTCAAGTTCCTCTACACCGTGGCGTGAACGAGAACGTGGTCGAGTTAATTTGGTCTTGAGGTCACTTCCTAGAGATTTCATACTCCGAGCAGAATTCGATCCGACAGAACTCGCAGAGTCTGTTCGATCTCTTGTTGTTGGAGGCAGAATATCAGTCCAGGGTGTACTCGGAGATTTGTGAACCAATTCTAAACAAAACAGATGTAGGTAATGCAAAAAGTTATTCATCGTGCAAATAAATACAAGTAACGACCCGTGTCGACCCGTGTCGGTATTTGGACAGTACTCCGAAGATGACCAATTGGATAGAAAGCTCGGTAGCATTTGTGAAAAAGGGAGGTTCAAACCTGTTGTCTTTGGCTGACTTTCTATCTGATCACCCTTGTTGGGTGTGGACCGATGTCTTCCTGAGTCCATGAAAGGCGTGTATCGTTTGGTGAGGACAGAAAAAGTTGTTTGTGGTCGACGATGAGATGTTCTCTGTGTAGTAACAAATAAATGAATTCAGCATCCATTAAACATCACTTGAAAGACCTATTGAGGAAAGCTGGTCTGGTGTACTGTAAGTACCCCTGACGAGTAAAACTTTTGTCGACCCAGTGGAGTAGTCAACAAAAATCCGCCATTTTGTTCGAGCCCCGGAAACACCGAACCCCCCAAAAAAACTTTTTTAATTATTACAACTTTTTAGAATATACATTACCTTTGGGGTCTGTTTCCCGGTAACAAAACTGCCTCGTTCAATAATATTTCTCTGGGATTCCTTTATAATTGGAACAGGTGACTTAGTTCGAGGCGAGCCTCTGGAAGACGGACGAGATTTCTGTCAGAAAAGAAGACTGAGTTAAACCAAACCAAAGTAACTGAATATGATTGAAAAAAGAAGGGAATTTCAAATATTGTCGCATTTCCCTCCCTTCCTCCCTTCCCCGGGTTTATAAAATGTGCAATAGCTTCAAACCTTGGAACCACGAAGACTGAGAGCTTTTTTAACATAGACAAAAACTTCGCTGTAAGCACGTGGAAATTTCATCAGGAGTCCCATGCACGTGACGTAGTTTCCTGCCATCACTATGGAAACAATTAAAAACACAACCTGAGTCATGTAAATAAAAAGATATAGACTTGAGATCCATATTGACAACTCAACTTTAACTTGGGGAAATGTTTTTCCTTTCTAGACCACGTGTCATTCTCTCGAGAATAAGATTCTCGAGAATAAGTTTTTACCTTGCTCCAATTTTTCATAGTATAGAAACAACATTAATAAATTATAACTTAATTAGTAAAATTAACTAAATAAATTGATAAGAAGATAATTCCTCGATAACCGGGGGCCACTTTGACCCGACCCTAAATAGGCAACTTAACTGTGTTTTGGGAAAGATTATAGATTTTCAGGTATGTTTTCGGTTAGCAATGCAAAACTTACATTGATTTCGAATTGTCTGCAGCATAACAATATAGATATAATCAACTAGGTCAAGGTGACTTCCCTCAGCAAACAGAGCGTCCCAGATGACCAGAACATCTTCGAAGGGGAACTCACGACTGAACAGCAGACGAATCCAACGACTGAATTAGAAAAAAAAACGAACGTTTATCTAGGCACTCAACGATAACCTTACACATCAGTGCAGTAAGACGCGTGTTATATAATTGGTGGCGTAAATCCTTACTCATGAGAATGATAGGACAAAAGACGAGGTCGCCATGTTTTTGTCAAAGCCGTCCAAAATTGCGGCTAGACGTCACATGTACCCCAAGAAGAGAAGAAAAGTCAATTCTATGCCAAAGATGATTTTAAGTTTGCTTAAATACCAAACCACAAATTAACACCATGAAATAATGAAGGAATACTTACAGACCATAGACCTGAGGAACAATGTTCAGTTCTTTCATATGAATCCATAAATCCGGATCGTACTTTCTAAGCAAGTGGTCTTGGATCTTATTTAATTTCTTAACTATAGCAGTTGGCTGAGACAAGAAAAAAGGTTAAAGCTATTACAATCATTGCTCACTTTTCATAATTTTTGGTCTGGTGTATTTTAGGTCCCGTCCACACAAATGTGCTTTCGTTGGAGAACGAATACTTATCGATGCTTTTTGGCAATGCGCCACACTAAAGCGTTTAAAAAGCTGAGCTTTTTCACACACAAAACAAATAAACTTGTATACGCTATCAAGAGTGGAGACATTAGCAAACGAAGGCGTATATCGTCATAGTGTGGAATGCGAAAACGCAGACTTTTGAAAACGCTGACCTCATTCACACCGACACCTCTGTTTGTCGCATGCGCAGAACACGATGTTCCACCTTGGACCGTTTGACCTGGCCATAAGAATATTGTTTTCAACTAAGGCTTTTCATGTGGGATACCCTGGAATATTCAGAGGTTATTTAAATTCTCTAAGGCGTTAAGACTCCCGCTCTCATCTAGGCTTACCACGAAGCGTATAAAAACCTCTGGAGCCAAGGGTACGTTTGGGAACAATAAGTGCAAATCAATGCGCATGAACCATGAGAGTTTCATAGATATGAAATCTCCCATAAGGGGTAAAAAAGGAAAGTACTTACAGGAGAAGCAAGAGGATCTGTAAATGGTTCAGCCTGTTGACCTATAAACTGAAACAGCACAATAAATCACAAGTTTAGGTTAGTCTGGATGACATACTTTTTAATAATCATTTCGTGAACAATACAGCCCTGGATGTCTGGGTTCATTTTGGCTTCCGTCATTAAAAAATACTAATTGTTAATACCGACTGCTGCAAATTTGGAAACGGAGACCGAAAACCCAGAGGCCTTAAATTATAGCTAGTTGTGTGGGTCGTGTGATTATTAGAATGGAGTATAAAGTTAGTAGCCTATTTTCTTGAAAGTTTATCTTTATCTATCTAGAAAAGAGTCGATCATGTTTGCTATTACACTTGTGCAAACAAATCCAATCAGGTAAATTAAGTACCTTGTTGTTAGTACAAGTCTCTACTGGTCTGTGCTGTTGGTACCAAGCCTCAGTTACTTCCATTAGCTGGCTAAACATAGCGCTGTAGACCAAGAAAAAAGTGCCAAATGAAACACAATGCAAATGGTGAACCTAAGCTGATCTTACTTACAGAAATATTGATATGAAAGTATACCACATAATGGCAGTGGCAGTTTGCTGAATGGAACACGAGGGGAAATCTTTGGCTCCTAACCTTATTTTTTTAAATTGATTGATACCCTAAGACAACCTAGGCGGATCAAAGTCAGAGCATGGAAACTCACAAATTTAGTTGGAAAATAAATAGTCAGGTTTTGTGGAGTCACAAAAACCAGAGAACCAAAAAGACATTCGAATCAAGGCAGACACCTAATAAACACTGATCACTGCTCACAGATGGGTGCCAAGTCCAGGAATCGAACCCGTGACTCCAGAGGTGAAGCACGTGCATCAATACCGTTAGTTACGTTGATTCAATGAAACTCCCATTCGACAAGAAAAACAAAAAGCTAGGAAGCACTCCAAATTAATTGGCGTCATGCTAATGCTGCATGCCGTGAGTGATGGCCTCCAAGACGAGACTCCACAGGCAAGAGGTGAATGTACTAAAGCTAATCCACATTTGATTTCCTACTCTAATTTCACTGTTTAGTTGAAGACTGAATTAATGCCCTTTTCAATACTTACAAAGCATCATGTTCAATAAAGGCTGGATCAACCAAACATCTGGCGATTTCTCTGCTTCATAACAAAGATAAAAAACCAAGGCATTAAAAAGGCAACTCATTTTCACATTTTTGACAAATGTCCTACATATACTTCAGTTTTCACAGGACATTATGGTGAATGAACAATCAGGGCAAAACTACCTCAAAATTTAGATTGTAAGGTGTTACAATTGAAAGAAAAATGGAGACAGGAAAATCAAGGGAGAGACTTAATTACTCACACGGTCCACCCACATGCATGTGATTCCGAGTCAAGGGACAGATCCGGAGAAGAGTACATTACCACTAAACACCACTCTAGATTCCCATCACAAATGAAAATAATGTAAAAATCTTATAGCTGTAAAAAATACTCACAAGCCAACACCCTCCATGTATTTGTGTGTCTTGGAGTCATTGTCAAGTACGTATATTATAGGAGCCAACAGTTCATGCATTCCCTGAGAAAAAATATATACATCCTATAAATTTATGAGATCATCTTTATATTGGGAGACTGAATTCTTTACTTAGGACCACAAAATCATTTAATCAATTCATTTTCATTGTTCCTGCCTGACAAGGTGGGCACTGTCAATAAGACACTCTTTTGTGGGAAAAGAAAGGAAGAAAAATCTCACCTGCTTATACCCCAAGGATTCATTTTTCTTGGCGTAGCAGAATAAAAGGTCCAACATCATTTCCCTGAAACAAACAAGAATACAACCAAAAATATAGCTTTTGCAAATGCTTTAAATTGCCTAGTCTTACATCAGACAGTTCATAAAGCCTTGGGTTACAGTACATACAATGATATGAAAGGTGCATACCGATTTACTAACAACAATCATTACTTTTGCATATAACTTGATTGTTTGTTGTGTGAGGTTGTTTGTGAGAGGGGGTCAAGGAAGGGAGGAGGGGGGGTGCACAACCTTGCATGTTATATGTGGAATCTGAAAAACAAGTACAGATAATTGATGATATTAATATTTAATTTGGAAAATAAAAATTAGGTAATTAATTTAATCAGGAAAATGACATACTTGATAGTAGGAGAGTGGAAGAAATCCATTTCAGGACATCTGAAAGACACACCAGAGTGCAAAAAAATGTTTTTTGAATCACACATTGGTATTTTATAGGAAAATGCACCTAGATGCTGCAGCTTAATCTGACTGGATGGACTTAAAAGCCTTAGGAGTTTATAGAAAATAGCTGGAGTATTTTACTAGTTGACCACTGCCAAGAATATAAAAAAAGTCAAGAGGCAGTTGCAAAACCCAAAAATATATAGGAGAGGATCTCTGATACCCAGTATAAAAATGTTTTAAAACAGTACCTATGGTAAGTTGGCTGCGTTATATTATGGAATGATTTTACAAACAACAAAATTTACAGGAAAACACAAATGGATATGTTGAAGGCTATGAAGGCTAATAATTGCAAGAATACAATGTACTCACAGTCTATCTAGGTCTTGATTGATTACAGCCTTCAGTTCATTATCTTCAAAGTACTGCTTCCATGGACTCTGTTTACAAAAATAAAAACAAATTTCCATCAATTACTCTAAACTGTGTTTACATTGAATGTATGGGTTGTGTTAACTGTTAACCTGAAAGAGAAGACCTGCACTGAATCTACATGCATTAGCATATGTACATGTAAGCTGTGTACATAATATAAACTAATGGACTACCAGTAATGTAATTAAAGTTCATTTATTTATTTAAAATGGTTGGTGAAGGTTTTGTTGCATTCTGCATCTTGCATGAGCTGCTTACTAAGCAGTAAGTGTAATATATAAGTGGAGATCAATTTTTCAGTTCAGACTTATTCAACAAAGCAACATGCAACAAAACGTTCCATCACCAACCTCTTTTGAATAGCTGTATATTCTGCTTTTAATTTGCCTTATGCCTGTGTTCCAAAACAAAACCAGCCCTAGTGTGCATCTTAATACATTAATGAGAAAGAATTCTTGACATGAAATACCCTCCTAACTTAGTGACTTACCTCTTCTTCTAAGGATAATGGATGTAAAATATGCAAACTCTCATCATCATCATTGGACTTGCTTGGGTCTATTAAACTCTACAAATAAATTAGAGGTGATTACTTAACCTTAACTGAAAATAGAGGCTCCTAGCTTACATTATAGTAAGTGTATTTTTGTTGTCACTGGACAGGGTTGTTAGCCCTGCTTCAAACCCCGAAAAGACCTTTGCAGCTTATGGGTGTAAGGTTTTTTCATTTCAGACCACACCATTATTCTCTAACATCAGATTCTTTGTTGGAACTTATCTATATTCATGTGTCTTACCCTTACACAAAGGAATCATGGTCTAGAGAATGACGTGGTTTGAAATGTGAAAACATTATGCTTCAGCCCTAAAGGACTACTCTACTCTACTGCTACGTATTTCATAGTCTAATATTCAGTATGAATTATGAATTTAACATTATGTTTAAAATAGGAAATGAATAGTTTTGTACCTTCTGTTTAAGAAGACTATACTCATGTCGTAATTGTTTTGTCTTTGGTATCCATTCACCCTGGTCCTCTGGAAGGCAGTCCAAGAACAGCTACAAAATAAGAACAAAATATTTGAGTGGGTTGGGGGGGTTGCAGAAGGGAAAGAGGGCCCTCATATCAAGACATGGGGGAAACTGGACTGGAGGACTAAGCCCTTCCTTGTAATACCCCAAATACACTTTTGGAGCCCATTAGGAATCTTGTATCACCACTGGAAGAGAGTATCTGATCTGCCATTTTTTTCTATAGGAAACTATTAAAAATTAATAACTCCTCAAATAATAAAAATAAATAAAATGAAGATTATGCAACACATTCCTCAGTCACTAACCTTCCATGCAATGCTTCTGTATTTAGACAGTTTCAATTTTCCATTCAACGCATGATCACGTAACTATATTTTCACAGAGAAAACAAAACCTCTTTAGAATTTATTTTTTTAAATGAAGCTGTAGCATTAAGCAAAAATAATAAAATATACTGTACATGTACCTGTAAAGGGGCACTTGGACGAAAATGCCCCAATTTTTGAAAGTCCGAATAATTAAAGTAACTGAAGAACATACATGTATGACTCAATTATGATTACTTAAACCAGATTAGTGAACATTTTAGCCTGGGAGCCACTTGCTATTGAGATATTTTGGTTCAAAAGCAGAAAGAACAATAGGGTTGAGTAAATGACGTCATTAACTCCAAATTTAGATGATGAATAAAACTGACAATTTTTATCCGACAAATTTTACTGTGAAGAAAGTATGTTGCTTGGCTACTATTGGGGCCATATAGATACAGTTTAACTTAGTTTAAAGTCATTTCCAATTTTATCCATTTTCATCCAAGTGCCCCTTGTAAGAATGTGCTTCGAAAAAAAAGATTTTAGAGTGACATACTCTGATGTACAATGTAAAAATAGACTCATTTCGAATTCCAATTACTGCTGTGTTCCTTGATTACTTACTCATTTACTCAGGGTTAGACTCGTATCAGTGTCAAAATGTTCCAACGGTAAAGTAAAGAATGCACAACTTCAACAATACGAATACTTTGAAACTCCACAGACCTTGACTGGAACACATGAATATTCTGCACAAAATCAAGGCTAACCCTGTGTAAATTAGTCTGCAATCAAGAAACACAGAGGTAATTTGGAAATCAAAAAGGGTCTATCATTAATAGCATTTTGACCATTCATAGTGCACATTAGAGCACAGTTATTTACTACTGCATTCTTATATGGAACCCATATTCACTTTGCTAGCCCATAATATTCCTGATTGGTGTCTTAATATCGTCAATCATCCATGAAATAAGGCACTGATATCACAGGATTTTAAGGACGCTGACCACAAGGAAGGCAGCAGGATATGTTAAATTTGTGCCTACATTTCATAGTTAGTACCCTGCGAACAGAGGATTTTTTGAAACCCTCTCCCACCTCCCGACCATTGGGAGATGGGAGAGGGTTTCAAAAAAATCCTTTGCTCGCAGGGTACAATGTACTTAGTTATAAGTGGAGGCGGTTTGAAGAAAGAGCAGGCACTTTCTTCAGTAGAGTTCTTAAAGGGGAACACCACCCTGAGGGAAGCGCTTGTGGAATAAAAGTTTATATTATACTATATATATATACTATATATTATAAAGGCTTAAAAATTCTTCAGAACTTAGCGCTGGATGAGACTGGGTCACTAGAATTTCTTTCCTCGGAAGAAGAACGCATTATTTTTGTGTTTTTCTTCTTTGTTTTGAACTTTTTTCTCATCACTGATATGATCGAAGCACGCAGTGACGTCACACAGAGCATCTGCTGACCTATTGTAGGCTCAGTGTTGTATTCAAGATGGCGGCCTCCTGGGATTCAATTTATCGCTACTTTCAGGCAGGATTTCTCGAAAGCTACGAAAGAGAGGGACTTAAGACTTTAAGAATAAGTTGAGTATAATATAAACTTTTATTCCACAAGCGCTTTTCTCAGGGTGGTGTTCCCCTTTAAGTCTAGTTTTGTAACAATTATGAAGGATGTATTTACAATGAATACAAACAGGAAAAAATGCTCTTTAGAGAGAATCAACCACTCTGATGTTCAAAGAAACCTATGCTCTTTAGTATCAAAATATCTTTCAATAAAAGCATCGACTGCAATTTTTTGAGCGTGAGCACGAAGCAAGCGCTTTTTAAAGAAAATAATAAGGACATAAATAGGAGAAAGAAAATGCTTCTCTAGAGAAAATCAACCATGCTTAAAGAAAAGGAAACCTAACCAAGATTAAGTATTCCTCATCCCACAACACACAATAATGACTTTCCCAACTATTCTCGGCTAATAAATCACGCTAGGCTATTAGACAAATATTAACGCACAGAAGAACAATGGCTGAAACATCATTGCTTTTAAGTCAGAGCAATATAACCTTGATATATACACATAAAGTCATAAGCGATTTGTTAAATATGACGAATCCTACCTCTTGTAAAAAGTTCTTTGATGAAAATAAAAGATTCCATTCTTTCCTGAACAAATTTAAAATACAAGTCAGAATAATTACATTAACATATGACCTGTACGGCCCTGCTCACACGCTCTAATAAAATCATTTGAAAAAAGTCATGTGATGGGGGCCAGAAAAACCGGTATTGCCCTGCTCAAATCGGTGCTCTTCTTTTTTAAAATCATTTTTACTTTCGTGAGGGTCATATGATAAATGCTTATTGATAGAATTAGGTCGGGCCGTACGGGAAAATATTTGGTTCGAGCCAAATATTTTCCTGTATGGCCCTCCCACTCAGTCAATAAGTACATAGTATGTAAATCATATGCATTAAATGAAAAGACAAAACAACAGGGTATGTACTGTATTATACAAAAATGTAAGGTTCAATGCAGTAGTTATCAGTGACTGAAAATTGCATGGCATAGACTGAGAAAAAATATCAATGCATAGTTGTGTGTTGAATACAACATTTGAAAGTGCAAAATGAAATGAAAGCAATCAAATGAGTACATAAATGAAAATGACAAGAGATATTGGAAAATGAGAATGTTTGTTTTTAGGTTTTTTGTTGTTACTGAAGTCTTACTCTAAACTTTGCCTTTCATCCCAGGGTTCTGTAGTGAAGTAATGAATATCATTATCTCCTTCGTCACTTGAAGCATAGACACCTAAAGGGTCGCTAACCACCGAGAATGTGTCACTGGCAAATGACAGTCTCTCATTATCACTGAGCACTGATTGCGCATCACTTGTAGCTGATAAAGGATCTGAGAAATATGATGAACAGCTCTCTGATACTCCACTATCTCTGTTGGAAGCTAAAATAAAAAAATAGATTACAGGTAACATAACATTAGTCAAAAATGATTTTAGAAAAATAAAATTGAATTAATTTGAATGAATGGAATAAAGAAGACAGGGAGAGAGGGAGAAAAAGAGGCGTGGCTGCTTGGAGTGATAATTATTCATGGTTGGATGGATAAAAAGTGGTTTGATTGGAAGTGGTTTGGTGGGAAGTGGATGGAAGGAAAATGAATAGATGGGAAGTATATAGATAGGAAGTGGATGGATGGGAAGTGAATGGCTGAGAGGTGAATGGATGGGAAGTGGATGGATGGAAAGGGAATGGATGGAAAGATGATATATGGAAAGTTTATGGATGAGGAGTAAATGGATGAGAAGTGGATGGTAAGTGAATTGATGGGAACTGGATGGATGGGAAGTACATGGATGGAAAGTTTATGGATGGGAAGTGAATGGATGAGAAGTGGGTGGATAGGAATTGATTTCCTGTCAATAAACTGTCAAAACCTAAAGTAATTGGTATTTACTGTACTACTGATAGATTATGACTATTATATTATTTATGTATATATATGAACCCCTTGCCAAAATCTTCCAATTCAAGGAGCGTAATATTCTATAGTGTTTTGCTACCTTCTGTGTGGATTGTCGCAAGAAGTTTGATTTAGTCAGCCCAAGATTTTAAATGTTAAGATTTACATTTTCCAGTAGCTTAACATGGTTTGTGGGTTGGAATCCTTATCTAAAGTGCTTTAAAAAATCACAAAAATCTCTGTTTTCATTGCTGTGCACAGCTGATCGAGATAACAGCCACGGAAGGAAAATTGTGCAACACATTGCTGTCAATCAGAGTATAATTTGTTTGACAATAATGTATTTCCAGATTCCCTGTCATTGCCGTAGAAGTCACTTCCAAAATCTACCAATTGTTTATATGTCAAATTACACTACAAATATTATGATCTAGCAATTTTGCCTGTTAAGTTATTTCATAAAAAATCCATCAAATGTTTAGGAAGCTATAAAAATCATAGAGAACACAAAGGTTCAATTAATATTCAGATCAACTAATATATAATTTTTTTAAATACTTTGATCCACAGCCAAGCATCAAACTAACATTGCTTTATAATACACTTAATAAAATATATCTGCATGACTCAACTCAAACAATCTAGAGCAAACAATCTTATCATGACAATCTAAAAAGCTACATTTTAATTGTTGATGGTGAAATACTATAGACATTAAATTCTGATTGGTCAAATCCAAGACCAATAAATTATTGAACATTGATCAAACCAGTTTTAAATAGGGTTTACAAAGATGCAGGTGCAGAATTGGTATAATATAATTGGTTAAAACAAGGGATAAAACTAGTAAAATCCATATTATCCTTTCAATGTACTGTAGAATCATGATTCAATCTTGATTGAAGAATGAATGTATATATTTTTTACAATAGTTTTTTGTTTTGTTTTGTTTGGTAGATAAGAAGGTTGAAGGCTTTTGTAAACTTGCCTTGGAAAATGTGAGATATTTCCATTGTTTAGAATACATGCACCTTGATCAATAAATTAAAAATGTAGAATGACTGTCAAATATTTTTTTAAAGGATATGATTTGGCAATTTAATGGGTGCAAAGTAAATGTGCTATAGGTACATAATGTACATACACATACTGGCACATGTTTCAAAAAATCTCTCACAGAGATTTTTGATATTCCTGCAAAAACGATAGTTGGTTTTTGTTTGTTCTTGATTGGCTGCTATAAAAAAATTACAGTTCACGCCTGTTGAAAAGTCTGAGTTCTAAGAATATTGAAAACCATAGTGCAACAAAATTCTTATTCCATTAGCAACAAGTATATAAACAAACTGACATATGTCATTGTTACACTATCAATTTACAATTTCTGGAAACCGAAAAAATCCTTTTGCAATAATTCATTTAAAAGATGCTTCCAAACTCCAAACCAAAAAATTGCCAATGAATGCAATCAAAACATTCCAGTAGATAAGATCATATATAAATATGTCATTGGTTACTCATACATGACTGCTACTACTTATACATTTTCATTTTTTCCTTTCATTTTTCCACATTTTTCTGCCCAGACTCCACAGCTACATTTTTAGTCTGTAGATGCCTGAAGTATACGACATAAGTGAAAAATATTTTTGAAATAAAACAAGAACGAAAAGTCAAATGAAATGAAATGAAATTTTATTTTATTTACGCTATTATTTATAACCTATTTAAATATATATTTCTAAGCGAAACACTGCACGACATGAAGTCACTTTGCGGGGGGGTTGACATCTTATAGCACGTCTCGCCCTCACAACTTGTTACTCTATATACCTCGAAAAACAGTTATATTTTATCCTTAATACGAATAAAATACACCTTAAGATTAAAATATAGTAACTAAAGTTCTTAATCAAACGCTGAGCCTTATTTCTGGGAACAGCTAAACAGAAAGTAAAACCTGAATGAGTTTGCATATGAATTTTGAGTTTCTGTCGTGAATGTTCATGGGATTATTTACGCTTTTGGTGATCGATAAAATATCATAAAATACAGGAATGAGCTGAAAAACTAGCTTTAATATATCGATGAATGTAGAGTAATTGAGATGGAATCCAAAAATTATGTAGAAGTCAAGATTTTAATAATTTTAAAAACCATAACAAACCAAGCTGGCCAAAACATATTCACAAGGGTTTTCTTACCTTTCGAGCGATTTTCTTCTGGCGATTTCGACCGATTGCCAAATGTTTCCAACGACTTGAGGATATCTTCAGTAGATATGTTGTTGGAGTTGCCCTGGGCGGCCTCTTTGCTCTCCATTCAATAGTTTTAGCCGGGAACTTTAGTAATAACTGAAGGGAAGTGTTTCTGGTGTCGTCCCTTCCATTATGAATCTTGGGTAGTCACGAGTTGGCCGATCATCGCGGTCATCCTGTCTTTACTCTCCCCTCCCCTAGTACAATTTTACTACTATCTTCAAAAGCCTCAAAATAGTCTAACCCAAGGAAGCCCAACAAAGAACTCGGAGATTACCCCGATTCCACATTTGAGACACTGTCCGACATGATGGGATTCCAAAGAAGAGAATATATATTTATGGTAACGCTTTTAATATATTTTCATTCAAAGCTACCTTTTCTTCCTTCGGGGTTTCGTCCTGTCTTCCTACGACAAGGTAAAGAACGCCGTTTAGTGAACGCTTCAGTTGTCTTAGTAGGAAGCACCTTTGACCCTGAATAAGTAGATACTTTATGAGCTTAATAGGTATTTTATCTCTTAGAATTACATAGAATTTTGATATCTGTGATAGTTTTGAAAATTTCTGTGTAATTCCATCGAAGATCTGTACTCTTCGTCTAATATTGCTTTTAAAAATAAGTTTTTTTGATTGAATAATGACTTAGGTTACTATATTATTATAAGGCAGCATTATACATATCTATATACATATTGTATATATTATAATTTATATATTATAAATATATAAATAGATATATTCTATATATTAATATATATTCTATATTGTTCATTAGATTTCAACACATTGTTGTCATGACAACCATTAACCAAGGTAGCTTGAGTCTTTGACTAGCCATGGGAAATGGAAGTAGTGTTCGTAGTTCTCAGACCAAGAATGGTATAATATCAGTACAGGCTGTGAGAGCAGGAGCCAGATTTAAGGCTGGTATTGGCTATCATGATAAGGGGTTGGAGACCTCTTCACAAGGAGAAGGATCGAAAGAAGAACATGATGAAAGAGAACAAAGGGAGAAGAAAAGGTATATTTCCATAATTATGTGTGGTAACAAAGTTGAGTGTAATGGTGGTGCAGCAGTTTAGTGTCTCACCTCTAGGTTACCGGGTTCAATAATTCCTGGACTCAGTGTGGTATTGTATCTTGTAATATAAAATTCATGAATAATTAATTTGAGTGTGATGAAGTTGTTTACAACATTCACATATTCTGGTCGTGTTGTATCGGCCATACATTCACTGGATACAGGCTAGGTGATTGTAATAATAATAATGGTTCATCCTTCCTAGCCCCCACACCCCACCCCCCCCCCCCCCCCCCACCCCCACAATTAGTTTACACTTGATCTGGTCCCTTTCCAATTCCTCTTACAGAACAGTTACAGAAACTATTATAATATATCATCATCCCATCCCTTCCCATCCCCCTATTAGAACTTCTTTTTTACCTAATTTTCAAATAGATTATTACACCTGTCACTGTGGAAAAACTGTGTTTATTTGCTGTTCAATGTTCAATTCATGAATGGATGCAAAGATAAAGGATTGAATGAAACCACTAAGGAATTGAATGAAACTAATAATACGACTTTGGGTATATTTTCAGTAGCGAAAATGTACTTCTGGTGGCAAGAGGAACAAAAGTTACTCAAAAAAAGACATCATTTACTGACAAGTCTCCTGTAAGAAAAACTACAAAACTTAAAAAGCCAGTTGTTTCAAGGACTTCAAAAAAAGATGATAAACAAAATGCAAAAATGCAGGGAAAGGGTAAAAAGGGAAAGAATAAAGTTCCCAAAGTTTCAAATGTTAACGACCATCAAAATCAGTAAGTTTTAAAATAGATTATCATTATCCTTTTCTGATTCAGAAATACTTTTAGTATCAATACATGATTTTGCTTATGAATGCTAATGTTTCAGATCAGAGCTATCCTTACAAATTGCAAATATCTTGCATGGTGCAGTAGATCAGAAGTGTCCTCTGAATACTAAACTTATTAGAATATTCATAAGCTCAACTTTTACAGGTGGGTTGCTTACTCTTTATCATATGCATGTCAACCTTTCTCCTCATTTGCTCCCTAAGGGGGGGGGCGGGATTTAGGAGTTGAGGGGAGGGGTTTAGGGGTTGGGGGGTGGGATATGAGCAGACATACGCAGGCCATCATCTAGCACATATTCAATGGCTGTTGCCAACTAATAAAATGGAAAGTGGTGCTGAACTTGGGGATCAGTTTCTATGCAATTAAGAGAGTTTAGTTTTTTGAGATAATTTTCTTTGAATTATTAACTATGAAAATTTTGGTTTGCTTAGTACAGAAATACTTTTGCTGTACAGGCCTTTCAGGCTTCCCTGGCTCCCTCAAACCTCAAAGAATTCTACATTTCTATTCTCTCATATTCAATTGGTTACCATCTACATGTATTCTCTCCATTGCATATTAACTCAACATGCTTTTTAAAGTTTTGTTTTACCTGTTAGAGTGCAAACCGTATATCTATGAAAAAATTAACTAACAAAATTGTACAAATTAGTGTAAAGCTTTCTAGGTCTACGCTCTACTCAGAGGTCTACTGAATGTACTAATTTGTGTCAGTTTGTGCAAGGCTTTTGCAGATATATAGTATATACTAACGTTAGCTGTTTTTTTCCCCTAATAGACACTGAGCATGAACGCAATGCATTGATGGAAAGAGTATACCCTAGATTAAAGTCATACTGCCAAGAAAATGGTTATGAATTTCAGGTACTCTATTCTTGATTACTGAATGTGCATGCTGATTGGCTGGCTGGTGTTTATATCAACTTTATGAGAGAACAGAGGCACACTTGCACACTAAATTATCCTTAATATTTCAAAAAAAGGCAATATAAGATGGTTGTCTTATGTCTCTGTACTGTGATATGAACACTCTGTATCGAATAGGAGTTGTTAGATAGTATCTCAGTGTTTTTCTCTGGGTCCCCCCCCTCCCCCCCACGCACATATTTTGATGTGCTTCATTGTCTTTGCATCAAGAAATTGTTTCCCAATTTAGGTCAATGCGTTTACCACCCCTGTGGTGGACGGGTGGATGCCTAACAGGCCTGCGGACCCAATTGATAAGGCAGCGGTTAGATAGCACTGGGCACTGAAGATGGTTGTCACCAGCATCTTCAGTGGATCTTTAACGTCCGCCTTATACAGGGTTATACATAGTGAAGACAGAAGGAAGTTTTAAGTCTTGCCGAGAAGATTCTAGTTAGGTACTCTCATTTCTAGGCTTTAGATCATGATTCGAGAGGATTATTTTTTTGGTGTAATTTTTCTTTTGATCAAGGTGGTAGATATGCGTTGGGGTGTCAGAGATGAAGCCACAGATATGCACGAAACAACAGAACTGTGCATCAGCGAGATACGAGCCTGCCAGAAACTATCTGTTGGACCTAACTTCATTGTAAGACATCGTCAAAATTGATAATTTTTTTGATAAGTACTCGTTATAGTAAAATACTTGTTATAGCCAACGCAAGTCGCAAGTACAGCTGTGCACAGCTTACCGGGAAAAAAGGGATAATGAAAAGAAAAAGAAAGAAAGAAAAGTGCTATTGAAGTTTTACTGTTTATATTAAACGAAAGTGTCCCAAAGTGACTTACATAATAGTCTATAAAGAAGACGATTATATGGAAACTGTGCAAACATACTATATATACTAAAAATGATGTTAAATCGTTGATATACTTTTGCTTTACCGAATAAGACTCTTTTAGCTGAAAAATACGGCTACTGCCCTCTACCACCTAAAATAGATGTAAAAGATTTTGAAGCACTGATGAATGCCGTCCTTGAAGACGACACTAAGGACCTTTTCTACAAGTAAGTGTGATATTTTTTTTTCGAATATGATCAATAAGTGATGAGAAGCCAGTTTTCAGGGCTTGTTTGGAATAATGTATTATTTAGTAAGGGACGCCTGATTATCGTCCATCGAAACTTCGGGTACAGCAGTCCCTTTTTCATTTCCTTTGCTACAATTGTTTTATTCAATTTCTTCGAATGCCTTAACGTTTGTACACTGTATTTTGCAAGAGAATGATAAGAGTCCTATGAAATAGAAAACCGACTTAAGAGCGAAAAATATTGATACGGTTTTTTTGTGAGCTTACTGCAATATAGAACTAAAACACTCATTTATCTATGCATGGATTGATTATTGTATATACATCATCCCATTTAGTTGGTACAAGATAGACCACAATGCTATTCCCACGTCGTACGTCCTACAACCCGTCTCTACAGGGTATCCCGACTATTTTTCCATGGATGACGAGAAAAGGGAAACTTCCCGGCACCAGTGGAAAGAAGTTTTCCTTCGATTGAAGAAGGCTTTAGTGACTGCAGTTCGAAGCGTATTCGACGACGAGCAAAAGATTCACCTTTTTGTCAGATCAGGTGACTGATTATTTGTATTAATATTCATGTTTTATGGCAAATCGCACGAGCTCGAGTACAATTCGGAATTTATAGGTACGAGGGATGTTAAGTTCAAAATCGGACGAGCCGTTAGGCAAGTTCAAGAGAATATTCATATTCTCTTGGCAAGTCCAATTTGAGAACTTTCGAAAAATCGCGAGTATCGGCAAATTTCGACATGCACTAGAAAACGTTTTTGTTTATAATACACTCAAAAAAAAAGCGAAGACGGTGCAATTTTTGCGCGCAATGTTGCATGGGATATCGAAAATGTAAGTTAAAATTTGTGCGCAAAATGAAATATCAAGTTTTTTTGAAAAACTTGCTTCTTCTTTATCATATCTTCTTCATGTTATCGTCACGCGAAAGCTTCAAAAGCCTTATCTTTGGGCGCGAAGTAGTAAGTGTAGACTGGAGATCTAGCCGTGATCTTCTTCTGCAATGTAATAGCGTCCAACAGCAAGCATCATATTCGTGTTTACACTTCTGCAACGTTACTGGCATGGCTGTGATGTACTTACATTAGCTAAATAAATGCGTTTAGTTCGGTTTGGACTCAAAGTATGCGTATGTCGACGGCACGTTTTCAAAACGACAAAAAATCGATACATTCTCTTTTCCAGTTGCCGTGGTGCTTTGTACATGCAACTCGCCTAATTCAGTATTTTGACAATGACCTTCATGATACATATTTTCTCTTAAAATAAATTTCCTTGTTATTTCAACTTGCTGATTTTAGTATCTGAGGCAGAAATCGAAGAAGGTCTTCTCAGACCATCTTTAAACGTCACCAAATGTGGTTGGCTACATCGTAAGTTCACAGAGTTAAGCCCCAAAGAGCAGGCACCAGACAATGGCGTGCTAAGCAGATACATCGATAGCTTGACTAGAGAGAATGATGACGTAGACACAGGAAAACTGCTAGAGGAATTCCGGACGCGAATGAAGCAAGTCTTGGATGGCGGCAACGTGACCGAATATGAAGTAAAGTGGACCGATAAAGGTAGAACCATTACACTCGTTCAGGTGGTTCAATACGCAAACCTTAAAACCCCGGGCTTCCTTCTTGGCCTTTATTGCCATCATTCTCGGTATTTCAGTTCTTATTTCTTAGACAAAAGTTTATTTTATGTATAATCGTGCTCTCTCAATTTCCCAACGCAATGAATTTAAAAAAATGTAACATTTATTAATTGATGTTCCAGGCATCGACACAAACATTGAAGAACACCAAAAATACCTCGAAACTTTCTGCGTAGACTTCGAAAACATGCTTCTTAGAATGATTATCAAAAGTATAACCGAACACAAGAACTCGGAGATCGACAGCCCTCTGTATTCAGAGGTATCCCAACATGCGCTGTTTTGCCAGGCGAAGATCGAAATGTTCCACGGAAGAAAAAACACGCTTCAAAAGGTTTACGAGTACATCAAGAGCTCGAGGCGGTCACCCCTCGTTTTGTATGGGAAATCCGGTTGTGGAAAGACATCTATCATGGCTATGATGGCTAAAATGGTTCAAGAATTGACACAAGAAAATGTCTGTGTTATTTTGAGGTACCAAAAAAGCTAATCCGTTAGAAAAACAAAACAAAACAAAACAAACAAACAAACAAAAAATAAACAACAACAAAAGAGACAAATAGAACAAAACATGTAAGTCTAATTAGTGCGCAATTGTTCGTTCGTATGCGCAGTTATTTCATCGCGGCCATGTTGATGATATTTAATGAAACAATTACCATAAGTTTCCACTGCTAATACCACAAACATTTATTCACTCACTTCTTCACGTGTGAATATCAAGTCCAGGAATCGAACCCGAGACTTCAGAGGTGAGGGGAGAGTGAACTTCAGCTAGGGCCACCCTTGATTCATTTGCCGACTGCAAATTTTCTAAAGAATTCTTCCTGGTAGGCAGCAATTGCTACAATTGGTCTAAAACCAGGAGCAGTGGTTCCTGTAGAGTCTCGAATTTGCTGGACATTCAGGGAAGTTCGGGAAAAATCTTCGCTTGACGACATTGTCGCATTTCGTTGTTAATTTCTTACTTGATATCTTTTTTTTATTTTTTATTTTTTAAATAACAGTTAATCTTGTTTTTCTTGATTAAACTGACAGGTTTATTGGTACAACTCCAAAAAGTTCGTCCATTCGACGATTACTCAAGTCCGTATTACAACAAATAAAGGCTGTCTACCATTTGAACATCAAGGTTCCTAGAGTTAGTATTATTGACTTCGTTGTGCCATTGGGTGATTTAAAATAAAACTTGACAAAAAAGGAGATAATTCCTCAATCAAACAAACAGGGGGACTCCAGACTAGGGAGCTGTGGCCCCAAATAACAAGTGGATACAGTTGTATGCACTCTGCCCCATCCATTAAAACGACAGCTCAGAAATTAAACCCAAGACCACAGAGGTCAGAGTCGACAATGCACATAAATAGATCGCACTTCATGATTTGGCCAGACGTGCCTTATATCTATTTTGCTCTGCTAGAGAGTTCGAAAATTATCCCAATAATATTAAAGAAAAAAAAGAGAGATTACTTGGCAGACGGATTATTCTTATATCTTATATTCTTCGTATTTACAGGACCCTAAAAGTATAATAGAAACCTTCTCCACTGTTTTGTCGTCAGCCACCAAGCATAAACCTCTTGTATACTGTTAGATTCCCTGGATCAGCTGTCACCATACGGGGATGCGCGACAACTGTCCTGGTTACCAACATTGCTTCCAGATCATGTGAAGTTTATTGTTTCGACTCTTCCAGATAACGAATTTCGATGCTTTCCTAAGCTGAAGGTCTGTCCTTGAACTTCCGTTTTGTCTTCCGTTTTGTCTTTCTGCTGGTCTGCTGGTCTTCTGCTTGCCTGGTCTTTTGCTTGCTTGCTTGCCTGCTTGCCTGCTTGCCTGCTTGCCTGCTTGCCTGCTTGCCTGCTTGCCTGCTTGCCTGCTTGCCTGCTTGCCTGCTTGCCTGCTTGCCTGCTTGCCTGCTTGCCTGCTTGCCTGCTTGCCTGCTTGCCTGCTTGCCTGCTTGCCTGCTTGCCTGCTTGCCTGCTTGCCCCATGAGTGAATACGTGGTTCCTCATATCATTCAAAACGATCCACACGTAGTGATATATTTACCATTCTTTTTAGGCAATGTTTAAAGATCCTAAGCTGTTTGTCGAAGTCCCCAGTCTCCCTGAACAAGATGTCCGTGAAATCCTAACCAAATGGCTGAAATCAAAAAATAGAGCTCTCCAGCCTGACCGGTTAGCATCCATCGAAACAGCATTCAAACAATGTCCACTGCCGCTATTTCTCAAGATATCATTCGATGAGGCTTGTTTTTGGCGTTCCTATATGGCTCCAGATCAAACACGCTTACAGACAACAATCCGGGATGCTATAAACAACTTGTTTGAACGAACTGAGAGGAAACACGGAAAGCTGCTTGTTCAACATGCCCTTGGCTACCTCACAGCAGGTATGGCGATGTTATGGTGCTTTATTTTAGGGAAGCACGGTTAACAATGAAAATCCACAGACTTTCAAGATTATTTTTTTGAACCTTCAATGCGGCGTACCTATTGTGGTCGCGCTGCTGCGTGTTCCTGTTATGATCGATGATGAGGGACGGTGATGATAAGGGATGAGGGCAAAACTCACAGGTACCCGATTTATGGGGGAGTGGTGGTGTTACCTGGTACCCACCACCTCTAGAAGGGAAATCTTAGATTTTGTTTTCAAATATCTCGAAAACTAAAAGCAAAATCACAGAATAAATGGACTGTCTGTCTGTATGTATGCTAAAAAAACATATTTGTGTATATAAATTACCACTGTACACCCCCCCCCCCCCAGTATCGAGCATTTGAACAGGTCTCCGAGGGGGAGGGGGTATGTACCCCACCACCTTAATTCATAAAATGGGGTCCCAATTTTTGGCCACTGTTTTGACCTCGCCTCTTATAGTCCACTTCCAAAATATGCTTCGCTTGTCACATACAAATTTTTTTTAATTGACGAGGCTACGTACGAATTACATTTATTCTTTTCTCCTTTCACGAATCACTGATTATTATGTACAAAGCCTCGTATTGAAACTTTTGTGCAAGACAAGCGAAGCATAATTTGGAGGTGGGCTATTCTTTTGTTACATTTGTTATTGCTGTTATTGCTGCTGGTGTCTTTGTTTTTATTGTTGTTCAATGTCGACGATAGTGATGTTATTGTCGTCATTGTTGTGTTTGCTGCTGCTGTTGCTACATTTTCGTTGTTGTTATGTTGTTGCTGCTGTTGTTCTTGTTGATGCTGGTATTTTTTATTTGCATTGATATTATTAATAATAGTATTGTTGTTTTTATAATTTAAGCTTACCATAACAACCTACATTTTCCTCAGCTCGCAGTGGTCTGACCGCCAACGAACTAGAAGACATATTATCATGCGACGATGAAGTCCTAGATGATGTCTTCCAGTACTGGACACCCCCAATAAGACGCCTTCCACCGCTGCTTTGGGTGAGAATACGAGCAGATCTTGAGTCGTATCTGGTTTTGAAAGGAGCAGAGGGCGCTAGTGTTACGTACTGGTATCATCGTCAGTTTATCGAGGCTGCTAAAGCTCGATATTTAGCAGACGATCATCAGAGAATCAAAATTCATTCTAATATTGCTGATTACTTTATGGGACTACAACGTGGATGGTGGTGAGTAGTGCCTTGGTATTTTCTCTGTTTATTTTATAGGTCCAAGGAGCAATCCTTAAATGTCATGGGCCAGTATGTATATGACTAAGATTAGGGGAGTGAGATTCAATTATTGGTGTTGGCTTTTTCTATACTTCTATCAAAGATTTCGCGTTTCTTCTGAACTATAAGCTTAGCTATTGCGACAACTTGGACATATCTTTATCACCAACTTACTTTTTCCATATCATGGCTTATTTTCGAATTTTTTTATTTTTTTCCTTAGAAAGTGAATGTGGTTTGGGCGTCGACGATAGAAAGTTTGCGCGTTTCTCCAGCGTATCTTCGCAGCCCTTAAAGCTTTCCCCCCATCGTTACAACTTACGGAAGCTGCACGAGCTGCCATATCACCTGACCATCAGCCAACGATGGGAAGACGTGAAAAACGAGGTTTTGTGTAACTATGTATGGCTTGAGGCTAAGATAAGAGCGAGAACTCTCAGGTAAGTTGGTTCGACAATGGCTGCTTCTCTTAAACTATGAAAAAAGGATGAAATTAAGGGAAATAGCCGCAGAGAGCAGATAGTCTATATTTAGGGTTAGGGTTAGGGTGCAAAATAAGACCTCATCTGAACTCACATGTTTATTTTTCAAAAGGGCGGGGGGGGGGGGGGGGGGGCAGGAACCGAAGAGCCTGGGCTAATACACTCTAAATCTGCTAAAGGGCTTCAGGAAATATCGCGACAAGCTAGAGACATTTTGTGAACAATCAGCCTTAACAGTTAATATAACAAAGACAAAAGTGATGGTTTTCAATAATACAGGGAAGACGATGAATAACTTTCAATTCTATTTAAACAAATTCAAACTAGGAAAATGTTAAATCATATAAATATTTAGGATTACATTTTACAACCTTTGGAAACTTTACGTTTGCAAAACAAGAATTAAAAAAGCTGCATTAAAGGCACTATTTCAGATGAAAAAACAAATGGGATTTTCACATCCAATATCAAATGAACTATAAAACTGTTTGACTCGCTTGTTACACCAATACTTCTATACGCAAGTGAGATATGGGGTATCGAAACATTAAGCACCAAAGAGGCCAAGAGCCCATGGAACTTGTTCATTTGAAATTTTGCAAAATGCTCCTCAAGGTGACAAAGAATGCTAGTAAACTTGCATGCAGAGCTGAGTTAGGAAGGTTTCCGCTAAGATGCAAAGCATGCAGTAGAAGCTTTAAATTCTGGTATAAAATTATAAAGTCGGAACTACACCCAAAAAACTTTCAGACGAAGTCTACCAAGAAATTAAAAATGAAACTAAAAAAGCCTTTTGGAGCATAAAAATTATAACTACTTTAGAACAACTCGGATTGGGGATAATTTGGATGAAGCAAAATGATCTTTCTTCAAGGTGGTACGAATATGGAAAAATAATAACCCTAAGAATATATGACATTGAGAGGCAAATGTTATGGAGCAACCTCCACAATGATGAAAGAAAAGACGGCAGACATAAAAATAAACTCAGAGTCTTGCGTCAGTTCAAAACGGATTATAACTTTGAAGAATATTTAAGTCAAGTCACCAATATTAAGCACAGAGTGGCGCTTACAAAATTAAGAATTAGCAACCATAAGCATAGTAATAGATCTATAGATCATAGATCATAGATCATAGTTAATCCCCTCTATTAACTATGCCATAAGCTTGAACTATGCGGGGAGGTATAAGAGGCCTTATCTCATTTACGATGAAAGGATTTGCCCAGTGTGTAAGTCGGGAGTAGAACACGATAAACACTTTCTAGTTTGGTGCCCACTGTATGACTCTCATAGAAACGATTTAAGAGAGTTCATAGAAAAAAACACCAGCATTAATTATTTCAACAATATGAGCGCTGACAGTCCTTTTCTGTTCTTAATTAATTCAAAATCAGCGTTTCTACAAAAAGCTATATCAGCATACATTCATCAATGTATGCTGATACGTGAAAACGAAGTAAGAAAAATACCTAATACATAGTATATATATATATATATATATATATATATATATATATATATATATATATATATATATATATATACCTAGAATATATTTGGAACTAAACACCCATGTACTCTTAAGTATAAGGTGCCAAATAAATTATTGTATTGTATTGTACCCTGTGGAAGGAAGCGAAGTTATGTAGCAAGTTCTTAGACCGTTAGGAATATCTGTTGGTTGGCCTCGATAATGAGATTTTGCACAATCCTATAAACCCTTTTGTCTCAGTTATTTGAATTTAGTGTTTTCTCATTATTTTTTCAGGGATGTGCTGGACGATTTTAGGCATGTTCTGGAGTACCACAAAGATCCGGATGTGGTGACTGTCGGAGAGATACTAGAGCTGGGTAAAGATGCTATTTTGGCTGATCACAATCAGCTAGCATCACAGCTTGTCAGTCGAATCTATGACGTAAGTGACAATGAGGGTGATGGAGTTTAAAGCATGCAATATCGTTATTCAAAACAAAACATCAAGGTTGCCATCACTGAAATAACCTTTGAACAGCTGTTCTTCTGAGCTGGGCTTTGCGAAGGAAGGAAAATCCGGAAACGGAGAATCCGCAGAAAAACCTTAAAGCAGGGGAGAGGAGCCAAGAGATGATGCTATTAGCAAGATGAATCCACGGCCACCGTGGTGAAAGGCAGTACATTAGCACCACACACCACCTTCTGTTTCCTTCCATTTGTTATTTGCTATTAGGGTGTTTGACGATAATCTTTTGATATGTTCGCAGAAAAAAGTGCAAGATACGTCATCGTTGATGGCATCAGAGTTACGCCCTGTGAGTTTAGCCACGATAATATGCTAAAATCATCCACATCGTCATCACTTGCCAATATTCATTATTATCGTTGCCACAATCATCATCAACCACATGAGTCAACCACATGAGTTTAGCCATGATAATATATTAACCATCATCAACAAAAACATAATCATCATCGTCATCACTCATCAATATTCATTATTATCATTGCCACAATCATCATCAACCACATCGTCATCACTCATCAATATTCATTATTATCATTGCCACAATCATCATCAACCACAGTGTCATCAACGTTATCAATAAACAAAAACTTCACAATCATTATTATACTCGTGATCATAATAATCATCACTTTTATATCATCACCTTCAAAGGGGTGCGTGTGGCCTGCGCAGGAATCGAGCCAGAGACCTTAACATACCCGTAACACTCACGATAGTAAAATGAGAACGTTTCCTTAACTCCCAAATAAAATACAAAACTAATTTGCGCAACAGATATTGAAGTGCTGCAGTGCAATGTAAGATGGTTATTATTTATTACCTCGGGCTGTACGCGCTATTCTCCAATGCACCCCAAGTACAACGTTTGTTTCATTTACTGAATGTGGTGATTGTGTGTATTGCATAGGTCTTAAAAACGTTGCTCAGAGACTCTCATCATTGTGAAGAACCCTCGCTTTTGCCCAATCGCGCGTTCCTCGAACCTCCTGGTGGTCAGTTGGTAAAAACTCTAGTTGGACACAAAAAAGGCGTCTTTGGATTAACATGCACTCAGGATGGAAAGTATCTTGTGACAGGTAAATGGCAGCATTAAGTTTGACACCAGTACAAATTTCTGATTTATTCCTCGAAACGCCGAAACGTATGTCACCGATAATATATTCGCAGAATTGCAGGATAATCATTGTCTTATTTTAACTCTGTGGGGGGAAAAAGACGCTAATTGGCGGATGATGAGACAAAAGTATGAATTAGGGAGTCCGATCTCGTGCAGTGAATATGGCTTTTCACTGTGTGAGAGAGTGAGAGATCTTAACAATTTTCATGAAAATTAAATAAATTGTCCATGTATTACGAAGGTACCCGATTGCTAACAAACCCGTGGCCCTTTTTTTCAAGCAAAGGTTCTGGATCATTTACTAGATTAAGGTTGTCGTCCTTAGAGTTTGGTGCAAAATAGCTTGTCACGGTTCGTTATCTTCATCAGGTTCACAAGATGGTTCAATCAAGATTTGGTGTATTAGCAATGGCTACTTAATGACAACTGTAGAAGACCTGGGTGAAGACATTGGTGCCATCAGATGCTGTGATGACGATAAACGTCTTGTTGTCTCATCCAAAAGAGGATTGACCGTCCTTGACTTTGATACAGGGGAAATATTGCAAAGGTTGGTTCGCACTTCGTTCGTTCATTCGTTTGTTCCTTCCTTCCTTCCATGCTTCCTTGCTCCCTTCCTTCCTTCCTTGATACCTTGCTTCTTTGCTTCCTTGCTTCTTTGCTTCCTTGCTTCCTTGCTTCCTTGCTTCCTTGCTTCCTTGCTTCCTTGCTTCCTTGCTTCCTTGCTTCCTTGCTTCCTTGCTTCCTTGCTTCCTTGCTTCCTTGCTTCCTTGCTTCCTTGCTTCCTTGCTTTCTCCCTTCCTTTTTTTGTTCTTTCCCTTTTTTGTTCCTTCGTTCCTTCCGTCCTTTCCGTTCCTTCCTCTCTTGTTTCTTTGTTTTCTATCCGTCTGTTAGTCTGTTAGCCAATCCTCTATCCGTATTAGCGCAAAAGCAGAGGACATCAAAGTTACCCTACCAACAAACCGGAACCCAACTGGGAAACCCTGAAGAAAACATAGTGAAAGAACAACAAGCAGTAGCAAGCATACAAAAACAAGTTATCGAGGATGTAAGGCGAGAGTCATGGGGGAAGCCAATTTAAGTTTATCTGTGCTGCTGTTGGATGACGCATGATGTTGCAGATCACGATGCCACTTTTTTAACAGTTAAAACCGTCTTCTTGTCATAGCCCTTTCCACTTACAACAGTTAGTGCGACTTACAGTTGAAATTGATGGAATAGCAGGTCTTTGTTTATATATTCCACTCGCTCGTCCACATCCGTTTTAAAACCACTCATCTCAATTAGTAGTAACTGAGAATAAGAGAAAAAAATTAGGAACGCTTACAAAAATAGGCCAATGAATAGTCAACAGTAAAATTAATCCGTTTTTATTTATTTATTTATTCGCAGCTATCAAACACACTTTTTCGACTACCCATCACCATTTACTCTGGCTGGTAAAAAGGGAAAGACTATTGTCTTCTTTGAAGAGAAAGGTCTAAAATCAATCGATTGTATAACGAGGATACTTAACTTCAAAATGAATGATATTCTACCCGTAGGGAGTACCGGTCAAAATAGCCTTTTGACATCCTATGAAGATACTGTACTCTGCAACTCGAAACAATGATGAAAATTCCTTGAATGTCTTAGATGTTCGTCAAGGCAACATAGTTCATACTTTTGTAGTATTCGATAGTAAAGATGACGAAGCTTTTCTTAATTTAACGGAAATTGCCATGCGAAAACCTGATGAAGTCATCGTTGCCAAGAAACTGGTTGTCGATTTATTGACGTGCAAAGTGGATCAAAACTAAGAAGCATTCGATGTAAAATCGATGATTGGATCAAAAATCTGTCTGTTGTTGTCGACAGTGACGTCATGGTATTCCCAAAAAGGAACAAAGTTGCGATATTGGATCTTAACACCAACGAGAGAAGAGACGTCCTCGAGCATTCAAACTACATATCCCGGACCTTAGCCTCTGCTGGTAGCATTATCGTGACTTCTGGTGGGGACAGCGTGGTTCGTGTTTGGGATCTGAATCGCGAAGATATCCATCATCAAACAGAAAAACCCGAAACAGTGCTTCAAATCTACTCCCTCCCAAGCGATCCAAGACATGTTATAACAGTGGGGAGACTGGGTTTAAATGTTCACATGATCACCACGTGGGATCTCTCTACTTTCGTTCCAGTCTGTAGAGTGAGTAACATTTCGTCCAGTTATTTAAAGGTGATAAACGACCGGCGAGCTGCTCTCCGTGTTGATAACCGTGCAGTAATAGTAAATATGAATAGCTGGAAGGTAGTATGCGTTCTGAAGGGCAAGATACCGGACTTCATCTTCGCTGGCACTCCAGACCTGTGCGTAGTCAACGACGCTACTGAGATTCTTACCTATTCATTCGATCAGAAAAGTCTTAGAATATACAATATAGAAACAGGAGAGGAAACCGGCAGGCTAGTAGGGCAGCGCCAGAATTTCAAGATTCAGGCATATATTGTGAATAGTGGAGGTACCATTCTGGCTCACAATGACGAACCTTTGGAAGTCATATTCATATGGGATGTTATTAAGAGAGAACAGCTATTCTCTATAAATAGAACCGGGTATACGAGATTCGTGTTGACCCTAGCTGCTTTCACACCAGACGGGACAAACTTTGTTTTGAGCATTCGACGAACGAACGAAGATGATTACATTCGACACCCGTCGGTCTGGGACGTCGAAAACAGTAAGTAATACTATTAGTCCAGTAGCAGAGTCCGGAAAATAGGGGTTTCGTTCAAGTCACAGGTTAGAAAAGGTTTGACACTGGATTTTGATAGCACAAGACCTCTTGAATAACCCAGAGCAGTTTTTAATGTTGAAATGTGGTATAGGTTCCGAATTAAGGGGTGTTTTTGTCACGCATTATCGGATATCAGCATGAAATCGAGGCTGGTCATATATTCAGCTTTGCCTTCTCTTTTTAATTGCAAAAATTGTTCAAAATAGGAAATAAAGCAAAGCAACGATGAAGTAGAGACATGAAAGACACTGTTTGTGGTAGGGGATGTCACGTGACCAAACACGTGACCTGTCTTTTGGCAAGGGAATAGAGAATTTTCAAGTTTTAAGCATTATTAAAGTTCGAGTTTAATTTCAACAGGTTTTTTTTACTATGTCTGACTATTTTAGCTAATACACATCATTTCAGATACTTAAAATACCCCTTTTAGTGTAAAACGGTGCCACGGCTTGGCTTTTATGAGAGTAATAGTGCCAACATGAAAACGAGGCTAATTGACTGGTTGGCGCTTTCTCCTCTATTTCTCAGTATACTTTGACCAAAAAAGTCTTTCAAGTTAGTACTCAAAGACATGAAGTTGTAAAATCTATATCAACTATATTAATAACGATCACTAGGCTGAAGATCACGTGATGTTAGCCTGAAACATTAAATCTATTGAAATATTACAAACACATTCAAAGTACAGCAGTTTTGCAAATTTTTCACTGGATATTTTCGCTTCACCGAAAGCTTAATTATTAATTAATGGTGCTGTTCACCCCTATTTTCCTGTTATTCCATTAAATTTCTTGCCTTATCTGTTTCGAGAACGTTTTCCTTTTTGACCTTTAACGCTCCGTCGAGTAGAAAAAACATTGAACGTGTTCGTCGAAACTGAACACCTTTTCAGGGCCGTAGCCACCGTTTAGACAATGGTCCGGTTTTTTAAAAAAAGGGCCTAAGTTTTCCTTTTTGTTTTTCTTGTTCAGGAAAGTCACCTTTTCACTTGTTTAGAGAATTCATATTTTTTGGTTAATGTTGAATCTTTGGTATTTGAATCTAGAGAGAGTTATCCACGACTTACGATATCATGAGGACACCGACACCAGGTCCCTCGCGGTCATTGATAACAAGAGTGCCATGACGTCACACGAAGATCATAACATAGTGGTGTGGGATCTTATTACTGGTAAGTATAGGTATGGTGGTTTAATGGTGCATAGGATTGATTGAAATAGACTACTTCGACAATACGATGGCCATATTGGATCGCAAGACATAATTAGGGCGCGGGGGGGGGGGGGGGGGGGGGCAAATAAAGCTTTGTTACAGTAATGACGTCGAATAATATTAACAGCTTACGACAAGAGAAGTTAGCAAAAGATGATTTAAGACAGCACACTGATCACCTTTTCCCGTCATTTTTGTTTACGGTTTTTGCAAGTAAGATGGCCGCTCGCCGCCATGTTTGCCAAAGTGGTCCATTGCCACTCCTATACTCCATGAGCTCGACAGTAGTACTTATTAGGCGAAATAAAAGATAAATCAAGTCATAAGGCTTCCTATGGTTTTTTTTTTATTGGCCTTTCGCTGGAACGGGATTTTTTTGAATCAAGGTAACTAACGATAATGATGCCCGGGATTCTCTCCTCTCGAGTTTGATCCTGGATATTCTCCATTATATGTGATAAAATGGGTCTTCCCTTAAATTGAGGGGTTTTCTTGTGCAGGTACTCAAATTTCTCAATCTGGGAGTTATCCATATTCTGACCCATATATATCAGCCCAGGGGCTATTTCAGGCTTCAACAAAGTCTTGTTTTTCTTTCTCTAGGTACCGCTCGTTACGTGCTACACGGCCGCATGCATTATGGCAGTCGAGTAGATGTGCTGAGCTCTGGAGGAAGGTACGCCATATCACATGATGACAAGACTATCATATTATGGGATGTTCTAGAAGGAAAACAGGTTGGGAGCTTCACAGCAGACAAGGTAATTCATTCATTTTCTATTCTTTACCTATCTTTTAAATCATGCAATGATAGGTGATAGGAGTAAGCTGTTCAAAGATGTTTTATTTGTTGAATATGTGATGTCTTCAGTTATTGTTGCTGTTATTGTTGTATCTGTCGTTGCTGCTGTCGTTGCTGCTGCTGCTGTTGCTGTTGATCATCATCATTGCTGCTGGTGTTGCTCTTGTTATGGCTGTTGTTGTTGCTTTTTCTGTTGTTGTCGTTGCTGTGGTTGCTGCTGCTGTTATTGTTATTTTTGTTGCTACTGCTATTTGCTACTGCTATTTGCTGCTGTTTTTGTTTGGTTTCTTTATATCTATATCTTACGGTGGAGCTAAATCTTGTGGGTTTTTCAAAAGATACTGATTTTGTTACTGATACGCCGGCCATCTTTATTTCTATCGTTCTAAAACGTTATCTAATGTAAAACACATC
The DNA here is from genome assembly GCA_011057435.1 of Actinia equina. Classification (NCBI taxonomy): domain Eukaryota; kingdom Metazoa; phylum Cnidaria; class Anthozoa; order Actiniaria; family Actiniidae; genus Actinia; species Actinia equina. The sequence goes on from WHPX01001012.1 coordinate 493,679, forward strand.
TAAAAACCTATCGAATTTGCTGGTAGTTGGAGCGATATGTAAACACCAAAGCGTAAAACCAGATGAAAAAGTAAGTTCGCCACTTTGCTATATATCTATTTTTATGTTTGCTCCTGGGGAATCCCAATAATTGCTACCGTATCAGTAAAAACGTCCATGGCTGCTGTATCAGTAAAATATCAATTGCACCTTTTTTTAATCAGCTTGTCACGGTGCAGCCGTTGTTCGATGGAGATGTTATTGCACTGGGATACGAAAGCCCCTTGCCGTTGGTGTTCCTCAGAAGACAGGGGCGTAATCTGGCCCCATTCCAGTGTCCCAAAGAGGGCACTAGAGCAATTGGTGGAGGAGGTTAGTTGTCATACGTGAGAATCAGGAATACTTACAGGAGATCGAACACTATTAACCCAGCAAAATCAAACACATTAAATTCTAATGCCATCTGCGCTGTACGCTTGAAGGTACCTTTTTTTAGGCGCGAAAAAAAAAAAAAAATTATTGTGTTTTCTAAAGTATTTTGGGATCAAAATAAGCGGTGAATATCTGATATAGAAAACTTAAAAAGAAAAAAGAATTTTCGTACTGCATGCTTTTTCTCAGCTTTCCTACTCGTACGTTCACATACAAAAAGTCATTAAAAGGCGATTATCCTGAATCATATCATATTTTCTTGCCTCAATACTAGAGCGAGCTTCCTTTGTAAAGTGTGAGAAGGATTTCCCGCGTCCTATCATTATTGATGCTATTTTTAGAATCATTGATGCTATTTTTAGAATCATTGATGCTGTTTTGAAAATCTTTGATTCTTTTTTTAGAATTATTTATGTGTTATATCGGTAATGTGTTGATATACTGCGAGGATCAACTCAATTTGATATATTTATGTGTTGTTTTAGAATCATTGATGTTATTTTAGGATCATTCACGTTTTTTTTTTTCTGCAAGCGCATAATGCGCGTGCTAATAAACCAGAAACAAACGATGTCAAATGTGATGCTAAATATAGTATCAAACAGCAACTATGATGGTTACAGGCATAGACTCCTTATCTTAGTTCTTTTTTTCTTGGTGTGATATATTTATATATACAATGGTTCATTTTCACCACAGGAATAAACATCGTGTTTGAAGAACTAAATGTAGCAAGTTTGGACGAAGAACAAGACGGATAACAATCTGTCTATGGTTATTAAAATGAAAAATGTAATTTGAATACATGCATGGCACATGTGCAGGGGATTTCTGCTTTTGTCTTATGCATATGAACAGACTAGTAAAGATAGATTATATACGGTAATATTGTACTGATATACCTATGATTTAGCGAAATTTCCTAACGTGCAATTTACGTGTGCATGTATGAACCCTGTTCTCACCCGGCAGCCACTAGAACAATTTGGTTTTCCACGCGAACCCTCACATTGAAGTAATCGAGAATAATAAACATGGCCGCCGTGTGAATAAGGCCCATACATGAGACTGGAAATGACAATATTTATTATCAATTTATTTACAATTTTATATAATAAACTACGCTTCAAATTTAGTAATTGCACTCGTAGTTTTATAGGGACGGGCAGGTGGCGCAGTAAGAGTAGCCCGATGGATATTGCTGGTTTTCAATTATTTCCAAGAGAATGTAATTACAAAACACACGACGGTCATGCATATTGAGGATATAACAAAAGAGACTAATGACGAATCTTTTGTTAAATTCATCCAACATGGCGACCGTGAAAACCATCAATATGAAACCCTTGCAGCACGTCGGAATGCAGCTCAATTTGGAGGACATGACAATGGGTTTCCAATTCTCAGGAGATTGAAATTCTTTTGTTTTGTCCTCGGAATTGAGCTGCTTTGACGTCGCATGCATGGGGTCTAATTAACTGACCTATTACATAATTGAGAAGGTTTACACACAAGTTATGGCTCTCTGGAAATGGCGTTACAAGTTATGAAGTTATCAATGAAGTTACGGGTTACAAAGTTACAAGGTTCTCCCCTATATTTGCTATACGGGTATGTGCCGCCTTATAGGGTATGTATTTTCGTCTTTTAGGTCTGGGGTAGGGTATCATTTTTTAACACTTCGTGGTTTGGGGCAGGGTATCATTTTTGTCTGGGATAGGGTTACGATTTGGTCGTTTTAGCCTGGGATAGATTAACGATTTGGTCGTTTTTGTTTGATGAATAGGCTACGCTTTCTGCCGGCACAAAAACAATAAAAACGTTAGTAAATATCGATTGCAATCTAATCAATAACCGTCTTTTCCGTCTTTTAGTCTGGGGTAGGGTGTACAATTCTTAGTTTTAGTCTAGGGTAGGGTATGTAAAATCAAATTTTAGGTCTGAGATTTTAGGTCGGGGACCCCCCCCCCCCCCCCCCCCCCCCAACGCAATTCACCACAACTTGCGCGAACGTAATAACAGTATGATAATGTTGACAGAAATTTGACAGAGTATTTGGTCTTTAACTTTGTAACTTTGTAGCTCATATAACTTTGTAACTTCGTAACTTTCCAGGGGGCCACATGATATAGCCCCACAAGACGTCATTAATCCGATTATTGTTTCTCGTTTCCCATAAGGGAACACTGAAAAATGCTCTTTACTAGATTCTTAGCCACAGGTCTGGCTATTAAAATCCTATCGTTAGATTTTTTTAGTATTTTACATAATGAAAGTACTTCATACTAGAAGTACAATAAGCTAATTATTACCCTGCATGCCTAGGACTCGACAGTTGGCGTTATTTTGAGTATAAACCACTGTTTATTGATGCAATTTTGGTTAGCAGTTTTCATTACGGGAAAATAACAAAAATTAAATACACAGAGTCCAGTGCAAAACTTGAGGGTTTTGCCCTCTTGGAGTTCAAAACGTGCATGGTTCAGCTCAAATCGAATGTTGCGGTAAAGTAGTCAACCACCTGAAAGTAAATTTATATTTTACTATATATTTTTAGGTTATACACTCACTTGTTGTTGGATCTGTAGTTTCCTCTGTTCAATGTAACAAGACACCCTTTTGGCTTGGGCGTAATAACTTTGCCCTTTCAGACCACTTGCCATCCTCTTTAGAATTATAATATATATTTAGGCACTGCCTAAAAGCGGAGCTCCCGATACGGAAGTCACAGGGAGAACAATTTGAATGAAACTGAAAGTTAAAAATAAGATAGGGGGAAAAATCTTCAATTATCTTTTATTCGAGATGAAGATAATTTCTCCCATAATAAAAACCATGCAGTGAAATCAAATCGAAATGCACTACATTGTTTTTTTGTTGTTTTGTTTAGCGCGAGTACATACTCTCACACTTAGGAATTTTGTACACAACTCACCACCACCCCCAGGGGCTAGTTTTGCTCTTGGAAGATTTTTCGACAAATTTTTCCAAAAAAACCGACATTTTTAGGCTTTGAATCTCTTTTACTTAAAAAAAAAACGAAAGATAACTACAGATAATTCAATACAATATCAAGTTCAGTGAAATTTAGCTCGGATGTCTTTCATTGAAATCGAAAATCTGGAGATTTAGGACAAATCAAGACCAAAAAAAACAGACTTGGAGCAAAATATAAGCTTACTTTAAATAATTACGTCTTTTACAAAACGAGACGTTTTACATTCAGTTAAACTTGACAAGAACAACTGAGATAAAATAGAAAATAAAAGCAATGCAAAAAGGCAATGCAACGAATTTCTTTGTCAGTAAATTGGCGTTTGTAAATGTTTTTGAATATTTTTTACGGCTTTTTTAAGTGAAAGTCTAGGTCTTTCTACAACAACATCTCTCAACAACACAAATTTAAGCTCATTTTTATAATCAGACTTGCTCGAATAGCTTAATAAACAGTTGAATATTTGGTCAGTGTAAATTTATATTTCATTCAATACTTAAAGTATCTGTAGAAATAAAAGTATTAAATGAAAGTCTTCGTTGTTTTGAAGATGGGAACCCGCGATAGGAGGCGAATCTTTCTTGAACGAAAAACATACGATAGTTGGTTAAAAACAACGTTTTACAACGTTAATCGAATTGCTAAAGATTTACAAAGCTAAATAAAGGACGAATATTTGTTGTAATATGCTCTTCATGTTATATTTACTCCAACATTAAAATAAATTAAGCTTATCTACAGAAATATTAAAAGTTTTGAGGGAAAGTCTTTGCGAATGATTTGTCGATTCGTCGAGAAAAAATGCTTGTCAAAAAATAATAAACGATTGTTTGCTAAACAACACACCTGAATTCTTGAAGAACACTTCTTAATCCATCTTTGAATACATGAAAGTTTTTTAATTGTCTTTGGTCTATAACTTGCCTTAAAGCGATTTTTTCTGTGCATTTGAGAGTCGCCTTAGCTAGTAGTTCTGCTTCAAATTCCTTTGTCTTTCACGCTCATTTTCTCTTTGTTCATTCGTGAAGTTTTGACTCAAATTCCTTTGTATTTCACATTCATTTTCTCTTTGTTCATCCGTCAAGTTTTGCCTCATATTTCTTTTTCTTTCACGATCATATTCTCCTTGTTTATAATCGAAGTCCCGCCTGGATTTGCGTTCTCTATCTCTCTCTCTGCTTGCCGCTTTTCTTTGGTGAGTCCTTCGTCTTTGCCTTCCTTTTTCACACCACCAGAGTTTTTCCTCTTTCGAAAAAACTCTTGATTCTGGCCTTTCTTTTTTGGCTTCATTCTCCTCTGAGCTTTCTTTCGACATATCGATTTCGGAAAGGGGTTCCATCGTAAATAGAGTAAATATAAATATAAGCTTGTGTTGTTATCTTTCGGTATTTCTATACGTGTGTAAAACGAGTAAATAGAGTAAATATAAATATAAGCTTGTGTTGTTATCTTTCGGTATTTCTATACGTGTGTAAAACGTTTTTTTTACAAAAGTTTAATAGCCGGATTTACCTTTCTTTATGTGTACCCGGATGTTGCAACGCGTCGATATTCCCGCCAAAAAAAAATCTAACCAGCCAATCGGAATGCTTGTGTACACGCCCGGACGGACGGACGGACGGACGGACGGACGGACGGACGGACGGACGGACGGACGGACGGACGGACGGACGGACGGACGGACGGAAGTGACGTCAGCCAATCCATGAAAAATCAACTCGATAGTTTACCATTTTTTCTTAGGTATGGTACTCCGCTATAAGATTTTTGATTTTTGTTCGAGAAGTTTATCAATATTTATGTGTCTTCTCATGCACATCCGTTAGACTATGCTGAAGGGAATGACGTGTCTGAAGTGGTAAACATTATGCCTAATCAAGTTATAAAAAAGATTTATTCGGAAAACCATGTGGGCCTTCCGTTATCTTACATGTAGAGTAACACGCCATGAACCTCAATGCCAGACAGATATAATGTATAATTACCAGCTGAGTTCTTGCCCGTTTGATAGTTTCTTAAATAACGGACTGCATGAATGGGCCCTCCAATTGGCCAGGAACCTGTAGTTAATAGATTTCCGGCTACTCTAGACCTGTACCATCCTTTTTTATTCTTGTTTTCCTTTAAGACTTTCCAGTTGTTTCCGTCACGTGATCCCTCGAATTTCCAATTGATTATCGCTGCCATCCCGTTCTGACTGCCATGACGTAATGAATAATGATTGGGAAATACTAGAAACCTCTCTCCCAAGTCTATTTGCCACCAAGAATGTTCCTTGTCCTCGGTGCAACTGTGAGTGCCTTCTGTGTTAAAAATATCCATTGCGTCACCCATTCCATCTAAAGAACGCTTCGCATTGAAAGGCCGGAAATATGAATTTCATAACCAATCAATTCAGCTCAAGGTCCCTTGGGGAAAGTTCTCATGTATTTTGAAAGGGAAAGTATATCATATGGGGGAAAATATTTTTGAAAAGGTTTGATATAATACTATATTATTAATCTAGCAAAAGATCTTTTAAAAAAGGAAGTCATCCAGTAAAAATCACGCGTCAATCTATTCCAAAAGGCCTGTTGATAGGTACAGGTGATGTTTTGAAAGATTTCCAAATTGGACAAGCCTTTAAGCGAGTCCAATCTGCAGAGAGCTTTCAGAACCTATTTTTGGTTGAAAATACACTCAATATCATTGAGCAACTTAAATTGGGAACCTACATAGCACAACCAACCCACCAACCCACCAACCACCAACCCACCAACCCACCAACCCACCAACCCACCAACCCACCAACCCACCAACCCACCAACCCACCAACCCACCAACCCACCAACCCACCAACCCACCAACCCACCAACCCACCAACCCACCAACCCACCCAACCCAGTTAATCTTTGATTTCGCTAAGCTGTAGCCTCCCCTTTTCGGTAAAATATCTAAAAATATATCCACACGTCTTGTCGTGGTCAGAAAATGTGCTTTAATTTCTTCTTCCTCTTCTCCACTCAGTACCTTTGTCATATGTTTTAGCAATCTTACAGGTTCAAGGTCTCTGCTCAATTGAGCCCAGTTTTCTCGCAAGATTTGACGATGGATGTCATCCATGTTCCTTGACTAAAAGCGAGGTGGGCACTAGACCAAATTTTTTTCCTTTAGAAAAAAATACAAAAGCAGAATAATCAGAACTTATTCCACTAGCTTGATCATTACAGACACAGAAAACGAAGGCCGAAGGAATGACATCTAACTCACTGTAACAAATAAGGTCACAACCTATATCGATCGAGGAAACTTTATATCCATCTATATTAATTTTTTTCCGGAGCAGGAAGCTGAATGATCTGTTGTTTAGAGGGCACCATTAATCCTTTCTGTCCTATGACTTTATCATTTCCTCAAATAGATTTCCATGCTTTATATACGTGCAGTCTTCATCAATATTTACATAAAGGAGTACACTCGCGTACATTTGGGAGACCTAAATCAGAGGGAATAATCCTCTCAATGTTTACAGCTCCAGAATTCCCTCACCATGGTGACCTGGACAATAGACACCAACATGAGTCCTGCTGTTTCTGGGACCCTCTCTTGATATTTACTTTTATTGAGGATTACCATCTTTTACTTTCTACTCCCAATTCTCATCAAAAGTTATAGGAATCCATCGTGATTTTTGACTGTGTATGTGAAAGCCACACACAAACATAGGTCCTCGAGATCCTGAGGGAAACCTTCTACTTGATTGGCTTTTCGGTTAGATCCATGGATTATCATTTGCTCTCTTAGTTTGTTCCAAATTAATAAAAACATAAAAATTAACAGATCAAGATGTTGTACCCAATAAGTAGGATACGATTGTCATTTGGTCATTAACTTTGGGAGTGGGGTGGGGTGGTAATGATGTTCATGAGTTAGGTTTGTTATTTGCTTATTGATTTGCGTGCCACGGATCATTTTTCCAGATTCTCCAATTTTCCTCACTCCAGCGTTAAGAATCATGATGTGCATGAATTAAGAGACATGTGCACAATCGTGGTGATAACTATTCGATTTAAAACTATTTATTATATTTATTTAATTGTATCATCACTCCATAATTCCATATAAGCAACTATTGTATTATTTTCAATTTCTCTTTCCTGTCCACTTAAAGATGGATCGTTTCCATTCGTAGGGAAAACTATGACTCATCGAATCAGTCTAGTATAGTTTGGGATGATATAATTAATCTGCAATAGGAGTAACATGTCGTCCAACCTGGAAAAAAATCCTCTGACTGCCACATTGCACTCGGCCTCACGTTGGCTTATTTCAATTTTGCCAGTCCTCGGAATTTTATTCTGCCAATGATTTCCAAATTGGACAGCATGTAGTCCTATTACCTATACTAATAGATCCCTGGCATGTGACATCAAAGTAGATCGGTCTAGGGGACAAAAAATAAAAAGAATTCCAATCTCCTGAGAATTGGAACCTATCGTTTTGTCCCCCTGATTGAGCTGCATTCCAAAGTGCTGCAAGGGTTCTATATTGGAGCATTTTGAAGCATTTTGGAGCATTTCTAAACCAAGCCAAGACCTGGCAAATCATCACGCGAGAGAAATCGCAAACATGTTAAAAAAGATCGTAGTTGATTAGCTGTTTTATTTATTTATTTATTAGTAATATATTTTATTGGTATCGGTTGAAATTATGTATAACATAATATTCACTCTAAGATATACTTATATATGATATAATTTGACTGATTTTCATTTATATTGCACTAAAGGGTTTAAACTGGTTTTAAAACTAGCTACGTCGGTCGCGTAGGTCAGTACAGATACATATAGCTTTGTCATTTTATTCTCGAAGATGCTTTGGCTTTGGTTAGCTGACTTAAAATTTGAAATTTTTAGTATTAGAAAAGAAACTTTAAGGGTCGGGCTACCTCTGTAGTGAGCATGCACAGCTCACTTAGGATAGCTTTTGTCCATTTCAAATTGTTCACGATCAATTGAAAAGTTCATCTTCTGTTGTTTTTTTCTTCTGTGTTATCTTTGTCATTTTTTAAAATTAACCAGGACCATACTGCTAAGGCTACGCTGAAGATTTCGGCCCCAACACCGCTATCCAGGGAGGAATTGCGTACAGCCTGATCAGGAAACTCGGCAGAAGCCTAAGGGAGAGGTAAGTTGGCCCCTAGACCGTATTTGATTTACCCCTTGGTATGACCAGCAAACCCAGTGTGTCGCTTGTGTCGTTTTAGGGTGATCGCACATGATCATCCCTTTCCATGTGGGATCTGTTTTGACAAACTGGCCGTGATGTAACTAAAGCTAAAAATCAAACTTGAGGTCTTGTCTTTTAATAATTTGAGGGATAGGTCAATATTACCGAATTGATAGATAAAAAGTTGTTTATTCTTTCATGAACAGTAAGACCCCATAGATCTCAAATCCTGACAAACATAACGCATATCTACCAGAGGAATTTTTCCCAGTTTGTCGAATCCTGAAAAAACGCATTGCTTCTATCTTCCCTTCCACAGCCCATGTACCCATAAAGTAAGGAAACGGCTCTTTGAGAGTTCGATCATTCTCGTGCTTTCGGAGAATTTTCCAAGTTCTTCCATCACGTGATCCTTCTAGATTCCAGTTCCTTATTACAGACAGCCCATTGTCCCGGCCATGTCGTAGGGTATAGTGAGTAACAAAGAGGGTGTAATCTTCACCCAAGTCTACGCGCCACCAAGAATTCTCCTCGTCTTTGGTACAACTAAGCGTTCCTTTTTTGAGATCCAAAAGATCCAAGGGGTGTCCATGACATTGGGAGGAACGGGTCACGATAATTGAACAGTTGTTATTGCTAGCTGGATTAGTGAATGGAGTTGTGTTGAAATTTGTCCCCAGAGTGTAGATAACACCATTGCGGTCAAACTCTTTTTTAAAGTTGAAGACCCCTTAAAAAGGGAAGAATAATATGCTAAAAATCACTTTTATTTTGCTTCAATTAGCCTTTCAGGCACTGACAAAGGGACTGGGTCCGACAGAATATATTAATCTAATTAAGAAATGATGACCATTGCAGAAAACATATTACTAATACTTTAGTACTATGACCGAGTTTGAGCATGATTGGATGAATACCAACTGAGTGGTAAGCTTTTAAAAGTACGTAAATAAGAGAGAATTATGCATGGGGTTGGATTACAGCGTCTCCAAAAACCATGCATTATCTCTTATCTTTATGATTTGTTTAAAGTCTGCTAATCGATCAGTATTTGCACAAACACTCTAAAACTCGATAAACTGAATAACTTTGGTGTGATCTTTCTTTTGATAGGGCTTGTTTATAATTAGAATAATAGTTTTAAACTTGTTTCTAGTCCCTCAACAGACCTTTTTCGAGTTCCAAATTACCGCTGTGTTTCTTGATTACAGACTCATTTACTCAGGTTTAGCCTCGATTTTGTGTAGAAAATTCATGTGTTCCAGTCAATGTCCGTCAATTTTCAAAGTGTCTGTATTGTTGAAGTTGTGCATTCTTCACTTTACCGTTGGTATTTGCGAGTAATTAGACTCTGATTCGAGACTAAGCCTGACTAAATGAGTCTGTAATCAAGAAAGACATCGGTATTTTGTTAGAACTCGAACCTCGAGTATTCCGGAAAGGCCTGTTAAATTTTGTTTTAAAATGCATGATAATCAAAAACGTTGTTTTATTAATGCATGTAATGCAATAGAACGTTTTCAAGCGTTCATATTGATGTACCAAAACAATAAATTCATTCTATTATTCTAGCAGCCGTTCAGCTTACAATCATGAACGATTTGTTAGTATGCTAGAATTATGCCTCCAGATTGGGATAGGCTGTTGAGCCGGGAGACAATCCCCTACTCTTCACAAATAGTTCAAAAGGTTCTTTTATGTCCCCCATTTTCACTGCAGTTTATAGGAAGGATTGAGAGACAGGGCCTACGGTTTTAAGTCCTTGTCCGAGTAGACTTGAAGGTTTAACCATTTGCAGATATTATTACAAAGGCAGTACCTTCTCCTCAGTTTTTTTAAGACCCTGATGTTGGTCCGGCCGTGGCTTGAACCACGACCTCCCGCACAACAGACCGACGCTCCTACCAACCGAGCTAAAGGGTGGCGGTTTTTGAACTCTATTTTTATGCAAAAACTGTGCACTTACTTCCAGGTAGTGACCTCCATCTTTCCAGTTCATCTGCCAGCTGATCACATTTGTTTTGCAGCTCACTTGTATTCTTCTTAAGTTTAGCAATGTTTTCGAGATTTCTTTTCTCTGAATCCCTCAATTCTTTCAACGCTACCTCGTTCTCCTTCATCTTGCTAGTGCTAAACTTTGACTCCTGCTCGAGCTGTTGTTTTAACTGTTTCTTTTCAGCTTTAATTTTCTTTTTGAACTTATCGCTGTCTTTTTGAAGTGTTCTGCTTGATTCCCTTTCTTTATCCAGTTCGCTTTTCAGACGAGTGATAACCAGTTTATCTCTCTCTATCTGGGCTGTCAAATCCGTTTTTATCACACACTGATCTTGATGTCTTTCGAATGCTGTTCTGCCATTTCATTTTGCAGGTTCTTGTAGTCTTCTTTACTTGAGTCGTAGAGTTTCTTAAGAGACTCAATATCTATTTCCAAGGATTTCTTGTCTCTCTCGAACTTATCTGTCAGCTCGTTTGTTCTACAGGTCAATTTACGAATCTCTTCTTTATAAGCGGTCATCTCTCTCTCCATCTTTAGCAGTAGCGTATCGTATTCAGCTGTTTTAGTTTCGCATCCACCACACTGTGAGTTATCTGTCAAACAAAAATAACAAACATTTATTCGTTAATGTATTTTATTTAGTAAAACCCTAAATATTCCATAAATGAATAGGTAAAAAGAATATTAAACAAATAAAAAATGGGAATGGGATTGAGATTTGAGCAATATAGGCTGGGACTATAAGGAAGGGATTTGGTTTTAATAGAGGCTGGGAATTGGGATAAGGATCCCCTTCAGGGATGTTCCTTCAGACTTTATTAGACTCTTGATTATGCTTCTACAATTTATCTCTATGCGTGTCCTACTTTTATACCGTACGGGTATGACATATTTTTACTGCTTCGAGTTGATCCTTCTTCCCTTGTTATTAATTTTAGTTTTTTCCTTCTACTTTCCCGCTAACTGACACAATACAAACTCAACACAACAACATAAGCAAGAACAACAAGAATAACCACCACAACAACAACCAACCGGCAATGAATATTACTCTATAACTACAATCAATACACGATCAGTACACACTCAGTAAGATAAAACTTGAATAAATACTTTATATAAAGCTGACCGTATTTAGTACCTGCGCCTGATTTTGTTATAGGCGAGGTTGCTCTGTCCTCTACACTTCGTGTTGTTTCTTCTTCCAAGGCCAATAGCTTAACCCTGAGTTGTGTGCACTCCAATTTTGCTAAATCCTTCTCAGATTTTACAAGAGTGAGTTCATTATTCATCTCTTCCAGTTTTTCATCAAAGCATTTGAGCATGGCTTCACTCTTACTGTGAACAATTTCCAATATTTTTCCATCATGCACATACACATCTTCTTCTTGGATGATCTCGTCAAACGTTTCAAGTGGCTCTTTATCAATCGATTCTTCATAACTACTTTTCTCACTATAAGCTCTTCTCCTTAATATTTCTCGTCTGAAATGTCTTTTCGTTTCCTCTAAGCTCAGTTTCCTTGTAGGAGTTTTGGCATCTGAACCCTCTTGTTTATGCTTTTCTATAACAACTTTCTTATAGAGCTCTTTTCACGAATATTTGCAATCTCATTATACTTATTCTCCAAAGATGTTTCTAAATCACGAACTTTGGATTCCAAGTTAGTTTTTTGCAGTTGCTCTTGTTGTAGCCCCTGTTTCAACGTTTCGTTTGCAACTCCAAGCTCAGTAACTTTGGATAACAGCTTTTGATTTTCTCTTTTTATTTCAAACAACAGCGTTTGATGAATGCTCTTGAGTTCGTCAAGTTCTTTACGAGTTTTACCATGCTTTGACTTTTCTGTATCCAACTGATAAGACACGCAGCTTAATTGATTTCGAAGGTTGGCACTGTGGCTCCGCGCACGACCTAGCTCTGTTCTGGTCTCAGTCAATCTTTTCTCGATTTCTGAAATTACAAATAGTAATTTGTACAATTTTGAAACACCCTTAGCAATATCTGCCTATAGCGCAGGGTCAGATCTAGGAGAAAAAAGAGGACCGGGGTTAGGCGAATCTCACCTAAGACTATGCAAAACGAAACCAAAGGAGGACTATAGTATAGCATGCTTCCAAGGAAATTCACAAATATATTTTCCATTCATCTATTCCCTTTCGTGATCAATTACACACTCTATAATAGCTTATATTGCAATATAAACTCAAAGGAATAGCATACCATCCTCTTCTCTTAAAGGAACAGCTAAAAACGGCTGCACAGCCTCCAAAGCGTCAAGGAAAACTCTAAACGCCTGTGGCCCTCTTCTCGGAAGAATATCCAGCAGTTTGTCGACCTGTAATTCCCTTGTTGCTTGTGTCTTAATTTCGTCTTCATCCCTAATGTCCAGTACTGTTACTAAATGGCCTAGCAGTTTTCTTGGTTCTAGGTCCTTTTGGAAAAGTAAATGATGACGGCGAAGAAGGGTACGATGCTCGTCGTTCATTCTTTAGCATTTGAAGAATATACTACAAACTAAAAACCCATGTTACATGCATGAATAAACGGATACACCAGTTTGCAAAAACCCGTATCACCTATCAATAAAAAAGCTCGAAACAAAGTAGCCTGCGAAAACGGCTCTCTGACATGCCCTCTCTCCCCAGCCCCCCTCTCCGGTGGGTCGGTTCTTAAGCTAGAAACAAAATGTCTTTAAATTCTTTAAAACGACATTGCATATTTAAATAAGCTTAATTTTTGACATAAAGTGTCAGACCTTATTCGTGGTGTGACAATGTTTTGCCAATCAAAGTGACAAACCTCTGGGGGAATGAAGAGCTATTGTTTTGCAACTCGTCGGGATATCATCGTTATTCCTTTCGTGTCCTTTGGGATACTCATGAATTTTTCGAAGAGTAAAAACAAAAGAAAATGAATCCTCTGAGGTTTGTCACGCTGATTTGGGAAAACATTGTCCACACCATGAATAAGGTCTATTGTGCCATAGTTTAGGACCAGATAGGAAAAGCTTTGGGTATCAACCAATATTTTACTCTTGAATTAGTTTATGTTAAAATTTCGGTATATCCCCCCCCCTCCCCTCACTATTGTTTAATCTTTGTGCATTAAGTTAATGACCATATAATTACAACTGGCAATGGCATTCTTTACTGAAAAGTCTGCATGCTAGTTGTCTTCCTGCCGTCCTTATTTCACTGCAATAAGCACAGGTAGCCCAAGCTAGGTTCCTGTAATGTCATATTACAAGAAAATGTATGGCGATCCTTAAAAACCTCAATAAAATCGCTAAAATGTGAAATAAGATAAACTAAGGAATCTTTAGGATCGTCATATATATTTTTAATAATATGATAGCACAGAAACCCAGCTATAGCTTGGGTTAACTGCGAAATAAGACTAGGCGTAATAACCTTAACTATCATTACTGTTTAAAAAATTGTTATTATTATTTCTTTATTATATTTAAAATACCCTATTGGTTAATTAACATAGACGATCGATGATGATGAAACTTAAATTCACCACAAAATGCACAATACCTCTATTTGTGATACACGAGGCAAGGGTCATGGTCAAGTATGGATACAAATACTATTGATGTACGATAAAATATTCCTATGAATGATGTCATCCAAAATTACAAAATAGTTTATTTTTGGAAAGCTTGTGATACGTTGACCAATGAGAGCTTATATATTGAGTCTTATTTTATCGGTAGTGAAAAAAAGCATTCAGAAAAATTAGATATTGTAGACAAAATAAAATGCCTGTAGCTTCGATTGATTGTACCTCGTATTCGCCTCAACAGTAGTTGATTGCAGCTATCCGCGGCTTTCTATCAGTTAGAATAAATAATTTGTTGCAAGTCAAACAAAGCGATAAATTGATGTTGCGTATCAATAATAATCAAATCCTTGAATCAATGATAACTAAGATATTTTAGAAGAATCAAAGTCTAAATTAATTTTGATTTTAAGGTACCGTTGAAGACACATTGTGAAGGTCGAAGAAGAATACGTTTCAAAACAAGAAAATAAACTGATTTGGATTACTTTAGATCTTCATTGTATCTGGACACGCTTCAACCAAGACAGTGTTAATTGACTAAATTAAGAATCCTTGAAAACACTAGTACTGCAAACAAGTTATTAATTTGATTCATGACCCGTACATATGTATGTACTCAGAGACTCTCTCTTCACACTGGCAATCACCTAGAAAACTCATCCAAGTAGACCTCTTATTTTAACTTTTAAAAGACCAATCATGCATGCTTGATACTTCATGATAACATGACAAGCTCTTTTTTATAGTAATTAATTTGACAATTTTCAGTGAATTCCTGTCTTGTTGTCGAAACTAGAAGGTTAAGTGTAAACGGGGACATCAGGCAAGATGAATAAATTCTAAATAAGCCAGTCATCCACGGTAATTCCAAAATTAATCTTACCTTCAAAGTGAAATCTTTAATTTGTTATTGGAGCATCAAGAAACTCCCGGGAGTTACTCTGTAGGGATCGTACTTGAAGCTAGCGACGCTTCGTCATAACTGAGAAACGAAGTCAAGTACGCATTAAGTTCCCGTCTGTTCTTACTTTTCAAATCAAAAGCCTTCTTCCTGTCTTGAACTTTTCCGTACTATCTCCAATAAATTTATACTAAAGGACATCCAAAGTAACAGCCAATGCCTTAACGATGTGTAATGATACCAGCTGAAGAAGCGAAACTTAAAAGCTTGAATGATTTATTAAAATGCCAAAGGCAGGCTAGTTATCCCGAAAGGTCAGCTTTTTTGATTGTTCTGTGCAGCCTTCATTACAAAAAGTTGTACACGATTGTCATTGTGATCTATCAACTGAGACCAAACTTTCGATCGTCATGGCAACTTGAGGTCAGACAAGAAAAGATGGTTTAAATTCCATTGATATCTCATTATCCTGTAGAGAATAGGGCGGAAGTATCTTGACCAAAAAGAGCTAAGCTGTTTAAATAGATATGTTTTTGTGTCTACTGCATAGTAATAAGCAGTAGCACCATCGGGGTAACACACAACAGGCAGAACGAAGCCTGGGAGTGGATGAACAAACAATGAATGGTGAGATGAAACAAAGAACGCAGCTCACATGTAGAATAATACACATTGTTCACCATAATCCATGCTTTCTTTGTTTTTGTTATGTTATCCAATCCCAAGCTTCGTTCTACCAGTGGACACCGACCCCACCATCGGGTTTACAAAGATATACTTCATATCCTATTTAACAAGCGAAAAATACCCGGGGGGGGCATAGAAGGGGGGGTACTCCCCTATATTTGCTATACGGGTATGTGCCGCCCTATAGATCATTTTTTGACATTTTGTCTGGGATAAGGTCTCATTTTAGTTTGGGATAGGGTTAACGATTTAGTCGGGGAGTGAGGGGGGGGGGGGGGGGGGGGGTATAGTTAAATGGCATACGATAAAACCGGCTACTCAACTTGGCTGCTCTGTTTGCGACTGCTTACGACTGTTTATCGACTGCGAAACGTTTGACCAAGGTATCAAACCATGATTCAAAGATTCCGTGATTTCTAAAAGGTATAATCGTGTCAAGTGTTGTTTAATTAAAGTGCTTTCATATATGTGCAATATCTAGAAAGAATTTATCGCAAAAAAACCACCACTGAATTGGCGTGTTTGTGCTACACAAAGCATGTCAACAATATCGCTTAATGAACGATTGTTAAAGAACCGATTCGATACAGTGACTATAATTGAGCCCTTTGAAGGGACAACTGAGCTCCGTAAGCAGAATATTAAGCCCTGAATACATACAAGGGAATGTTCTACATGATTGACAAATGTTGCTGTGTATCTATCAGCAGTAGGAAAGAAAGATAGCGCAGGCGCAGAATCGAACGGAAGGATGTCGGCATGAACAATGACTTCCAAACCTGCGGTCAAATGGCTTCCGGTAGGGATTTTATAAAATAAGGTCAAAAACTAAATATGTTTGCAAGAATTCGATCTATTTTATAGCAATGAGAAATTTGGGTAACACGCTCGCGCATAGTAGCCCAAAATATTTTATAAAAACAATACAAAACGGCTGCTTATACTGTGATCAGATATAAAAACTCTGAAATCTGCAGAGCACGTGCACTTGCAAAGTTAGAACTAGCTCAACTATGCTTGTTTTCACACTGAAACTAGCTTCTTTCGTGCTCTACAGCTTAGGACAGCTTCTAGCGTGTTTATATCACAGTACATTGCCGTTTTATATTCTTTCAATACTGCACCCAGCTTTTATTATTTCCCCCGTTTCACTAGGTCTATTGACCAAGCCAACTATAACTAGTAAATTTGAATTATCGATGGGATACGTAAGGCAAAAACTTCAGACTCCTAGAAAAAGTAGGGCACTAACTCTGACTTGTTTTTACTCATTTCAGAAAAATCAACAACTGCTCTAACAAGAGATTTCAAGCCAAAAACATATTTTCGCATTTTGCATAATCAGTATTCAATTCCATATTTAATCACATTCTTACTAATATCACGAGGTGCTCTCACTTCTATTTATTTTGACACAACTGTTCGATTTGAGTAGGCATCCGGGTTTCTGTGGATTGGATTGGGCAGGAAATTATACATTTCCCTGCCATGATCGAGACCTAGCCTCCTTCGCAGCCTTTCTTAGGGTCGTCACGCAACGTTTTGTGGGGAGGGAGACCTCGCTTAGCCCGATTAAGGGGGTGATGCCACGTGACCATGCTTTAAAAAAGCGGAAAGTGCATAAAATTAGCGACAGACTTCGTCCAGATAATGAATAATGAATCCCCCCCCCCCCAAATTTTCCCCATCCCCAAGCTTGAGGAATCTTTCTTCTCTTATACGATAAACTAAAAATATACTATAAATAAACAAAATACTGATAAAATATATAAATAAACTCTATAGACCACATTACATACTTTGTTAAATAAACTCTATAAATATGAAATATATCTCAGTTCTTTTTCATCGTCTTCTTCATTTTTGGCGTTCAAATAGTCACTTATAAATGACAAACCAATAAAAATACCCCGGTAGACATAGAGCACGAAGACCAAGTCCAATCCCAAGATTTCACTTTGTATCCAATCGCCCTGTACCGTGATACACATAGAAGAGTGAAATTGTCTGTTGATTTCATTTGGAATGTACCAAGCGATCCCGTTAAATAACACGCACAGAACATTAGACAAAGTAACTGGTACTTTTTCTGGTGACTTTAGCTTTTGCGTCCTTTGGTTCACGACAATGACTAGTGCGGCATTAAAGAGAAGTGCGATAACATTGCCTTGAAGCCTATAAATCAAACAAGCTTGATTCCCTTCGTTTCGTTGTTCCGAATGATATTCTCTTGTTAGATAGTCCGTACTGTTCATCACACCAATGAAAAACGCAATACTATCTGAACCAAAGAGAATGGCTAGAACTGCGGTTTTGATTTTGTAAAATTCTGGTCGAAGACAAACCACACTCACAAGTACGGTGTTTGTGATGATCAGAGCATACGGTGCACATGAAGACGGATTAGATGAAGTAATCTCGACTTCAAGAAGCATTTCTTCCCCAGAACTCATGATTTTTCCTAAAAGAGCTTCAAGTTTACACGGCCAAGTGTTGTTCGGAAAGCGGGTTCACAGCTCTTCGACGCCAGGCAAAAAAATAGGAAAAAAAATGAAGAAGTGTCTGTATATTATATAAATAAAACGAATCTCCAAAACGAATAACAAAAACGTCATATTGAACCTCATGCACGTGGCGGATTTCCACCAATACAGGTTGGTAGTCAAGACAACGAAAATGCCACGTTTGAGATCTTGAAATTTTGACCTGATGTCGAGGCTTTAGATACTTAATTCATGAATATATGACATACAACCATAATAGGTCCTTTTTGCAGCTCAGTAATCACGTGCTGATTTGTTCACTGAGAGCAATTAAATGAACATCATGGGTGAAAAATACTGGTGAGAAAACAACATTTCAAAATCTGTTTCGAGAGATTCAGTTCTTTACAAGCAGCTAAAAAGAATCACCAATAAAATAATTTGCTCACCAGTACAGAAAAGTGACCCGACGTTAACTGCAAAGGGCCTGTTATCGGCGATTTATTGTTGCAATTACAATAGCACACTTTTACGTTTACAGCAATGGAAATGCCTCATACTGATATATAGTTTAAAGCCGCAGATGATGATAGAAAATCTCGCCCGCTGATTGGTCAAGAAACTCACACTATCACACGATAATCACCTTCAGCGATAATCCAAAATGGCGGCAAGCCGCTTTATTGCTGTTACCGGGAAAAATGTCTTTTATCTCCTTTTTTTTTTTTTTTTTTTAATACTTTTTTTTTAAAAAGAATTACCTGTGTATTTATACTAAAACAATTATTTGCCTCAGGCTCAGTGAATATCGGGCAATATTTACCTCGCCGCTCGAAGACTCGCGTCTCGGTAAATATCCCCCGATAATGAATTCCCCGAATATTTGTTAAATAGTTTAAAAAAACAAATCAATGTTTTGATCGTTTATTTTACTACGAAACCTCCTATTTTATGACTCTAGGATTAGCCATGTCGAACTCAGCGCTTTCAATCCGGCACTTTGTAAGACCAGTTTTTCTTGTTCTATTTCTTTTTGTCCTTCTTGTAATTCCTGACCCAACCATAAATTTTGTCGCTGAAAGATCGAAGCATTTCAAAATCCCCCATTTTTCAATTGCTTTTAATTTGTCGTTTACCGAACGAAACATACACCCTCTTTGCGCTTTACTACAAATCGTCTTTCTTTTATTATAATAACTACACCGTTTTGGTAAAGTCTACTTTAAGAAAATCTAATAAAAGGTTTTTCGTTTTAATCTTCTCAGGGGTTTACCTTGTCAACGTAGTTGGTAATGATCTGATTTTCATGATAACACACACGCATACGAAAAAAAAGAGAGAAAATCAAAGAAATATAGGCTCTTATTAATAAGTGAAATGTAATCGTCATGACAACATGAAGCTACACTCAAAGAATTGTCATCTAAAATTAAGGTCTTGGCCTTTATATGTTTACAAGGAATATGAAATTTAGTTCAATGCTGAACACCTTAAAATGGGTGGACGTTTGATAAGACTTTTGGTTATTTCTGCACTTTTTCTAACTTTTGCTGCAAATCTTATTTTTGTAATGCAAACGAGAGAATGCGCAAAAGATACTCAGATTTTTCCTTGGATGAGGAGTAATTTGGAAATAGAAGTTTCTGAGCAAGAAAGATATATCAACGTAGCATCAAGACAGGAAAACAATATAGGTAAGATGGATAATCATTAGATGAACCTGGCGGCTGTGAACTGTTTCTTTTAACCTAAAGACTCAGCCCAGACGCAGTATGCTTTTTAACGTTTAAACTGGCTGAGCCTAAAATAATTTTTAATTGATGAAAGCGAAAAACCCTGACCAGACGTGTCAAAGTCAAATTCAAGGAAAAGCTTTTCAATCGGCTATTCAGATCCAGTTGACGGATCGGTAGAAATGTTCGATTTAGTGCAAAACACCCAGTATGTTGATTCAGCCTAAGACTAAAGGAGGATTTTAAAAAAACAGTTTGATTTCGACATTTATAATCTGAAATGTAAATTCAACAAAAGAAATTGTCTTTGAGCTTATACTTTTTTATTAGACAGGTTTTTTTCTTCTTTTCTTTGGTTTGACTCCTAATTCTGAAAAAACCTAATATATAAGGCCAAGGACTGTTGTAAACCTGAAATTCAATGATGGTTTTAAATGTTAACTTTAATCGTGTTCATCAGTCAATTCGAATTCAATTGGGCTTAGTATGTGCTTAAATAATGCCTTTGCATTGAACAAAGGGGTGGCATGTTTGCCCTGCATTTTAAAGATTCGTAGCCGTAGTTTGTGGTTTGAACGTTTAGTGACCTCTCAGCGTGCGGCTGCTTTTTTAAATTGGTTCTGAAAGTCTTTAGTGTTTTCAAACAAATCCTCTTCATTAAGCTATCGTGAATTTCATTTTAAAAAAGCACTATACTTCATAAATTATACTTTTACTTGAACGAATTTTTTTCCTATTCTTGGGAAACCACACACGTGCTTGACTTCCACCAATGAGACCCAATGTGGTACTATTAACTAGAGTCCCTCGTTGGTTCTGGTTTTTCCCCCTCCGTCAAAATATACTTATAAATTGCAAATGGAATTTCTCTCGGGATGAAATACCACGGCTAAATCCTATTTATTTTTACTCTTACATTAAAACTTTAAAATTTTATTTCATTAATTCTACCTTTTTTTATACTCATTTTCATTTCTTTTAAATTATTTATCATCTAAAACTAAGCAGCTTGCGATTTTCAGTACAGCAAAGTTAATCCATGAAAGTTTTCTCCTAAACAAATGTAGCTTTAAACGTATAGTTCTTCGGCACCCTGAATATCAAACTGAGAGTTTTCCGTGATGTTCACGTGGTAATAACTGACTGGGCTTCGTTCTCGTGTGAGCATAATTGTTCACAAGGAAACCGAGCTTAGTAAGATTAAATATGCTACTATTTAGTTTTTGTTTTTGTATTTCTTCTTCTTCTTCTTCTTCTTCTTCTTCTTTTATTGTTATTATAGAATGATCAATGATGAAAATGATTCGAAACACCGGATAGGATAACTAAACTTTTAAAATCAAGATTATAGACATTAACGTCTATCGACTGAACGTACTACTCTTTTCTCTTCTTCATTCATTTTTCAATAAAAAGTGGCCCTTGAAAACCACATCAGTATATTAAATGAGGCTTAGAAATCTATATAGCTCAGTGCAAAGTCTAAGATTCCGTAATAACTCATAACGATTGCCATAGTAATGATTGTTTTATCACTCTATAATCCCATACAAGCAACTATTGAATTTTTCCTGTCCAAATTAAAGATTAATCATTCGTATTTTCAAGGGAAAACTATGTGACTTATCGAATCAGTCTAGTATAGTTTGGGATGATATAATTAATCTGCAATATGAGTAACATGTCGTCCAACTTGCAAAAAAATCCTCTGACTGCCAAATTGGCTCGGCCTCACATCTGCCTCACGTGGGCCTCTTTCAATTTGTGTCAGTCCTCGGAATTTCCTTCTTCCAACGATTTCCAAATTGGACCGCATTACCTATACTAATTCAGCAGTTCGATCGAACGTTCAATAATAGTCCGTTTCGTGATCTCGGTATCCATGCAATTTTTTTGTGTTTTCGTTTTAATTTGTTTATAAAAATAAAGCTTCCACTGTACTCATTGTCATAGTAATTCCATCACAAACACATACCCAAATGTTTGGGTTTGGAAGTCATAGGATAGCTGTATAGTATAGTATAGCTGAATATTGAATGGGCAGAACTGTGGTGGAATAATGATAGATGTGTTGATCATCACAGTGAATGAGCGATCTAAGCGAACGCTGTAAAGAAAGACTTGAAAAAGTGATTTCAAGCTTCAACGGGAATCGAACCCATGACCTCCGCGATGCCGGTGCGATGCTCTGCCAACTGAGCTATGAAGCCAATCATGTTGGCGAGCGGTCATTTTTGTTGGGTTCTTCAAGCCCCCATAAGTAAAACAAAAATGACCGCTCGCCAAATGATTGGCTTCATACTCAGGTTGTGCTTCTAAGTGTCATTAGCGTCGGGATTAATCTTCTCTGCATGAGTGGGCTAATATAAGAGTAGAATAACATGTTTTCGAAGCCGAAGATATACCCTTTCAATTCGGGCGTTTCCCTATTTCAGATCACTTGTCTTTCTCTTGAGAATTAGATTGTATCCTATAAGCCTGAAGAAGCGAGATGACGTTTTACCCCCGTCTCTAGACCATAATAGTTTTTAAAATTCTTTCATATTAAAATTTTTGATTCCTTAGAGAATACAGGAACAATTGTCATAATTAAAGAACAAAAGCAGCGTGAAAAGGATTATGGTCTAGAGACGGGGGTAAAACGTCATCTCGCTTCAGGCTTATTCAAATGTCTTCTAATACTCCAAGGTTAACAAAGGAATTATACACAAGGGAATGACATGTGGTCTTTAATAGGAGAACATTACACTGACACGGAAAGGCACTATATCCAAGGAAAATCCCAAGAACCCGCTTTAGGTTTTGCACATTATTTTAATATCTTGTTTTGTTTTTTCTTTTCTGTAAGTATACAATTTATGTATTTTCAATCTTTGCTCAATTGAATCCTGGAATATTCACTCGAGAAAATTGATATGGTTTTTTTAATTAGTGAAATTTAGTGTGGAATTCTGCTGTGAATAAACAAAATAACACGGCTTGACATGCATAACTCTTGATATTGAAATTTTTTTAAATTTATAGATGTAGATAGCCTGGCACTAGAGAATTCTCTGCACAGAGTCGTACCAACCAAAGAAAATCCTGTTCTTAACATAGAAGTTTATTCCAGCAGGATGAGCGTGTCTGTTACAGTCAACAATAAAACCGTATGTAATTTTTCATATGCAAATATGCCAGTCATCTCATCAACAGGCATTGGATTGTAGTGTTTGTAGGGATGGCAATCAAAGCATGTGGCTAGGACTACAGATTTGAGCGAAAAATGTCAGTGTACGACTTCCACAAATAAAGTGATTTTCATTTTATAAGCGCTATGTCAGTGTCTATGGCAATATTCTCAGGTATAAATTCTACAAAGATAAGGGGAGCTGTTCAATGACCAAAAAACGTCTTGAAGTATTAAGCACTTTAAGAAGAACATTTGGTTGAGCCGGATCCTAGAGTAGAGAAAAAGATTATGCTAATGAGAAATCCTGTAGGTTGAAATGCGAACACAAATCTTGCGTCTTAGGCAAAGTGGGAAAGTCTTAATTGGATTACACAATAGAAATGTAGAAATGAAGGTCTTTCAAACGTACACTCAGTAGTTGTCAAGGAATTAAAAAATACACTAATTGGTTCGTATAAAATTCTTTAACAGGTTTTTAGTGCCAATCACGTTAACTACATCGGTATCAATGTTGTCGTCCTTAATCAAAAGACTGGAGCCAAAATGGCTTCTCGAAACTTCGACACACTTGTCAGTAAACAAGATTCAAAGGATTTAGTAAAATTTGTAGAGGATATTACAGTAGGAAGAATTTTATGTTTCATTGTCAAGGTAAAGTATTTGTAAACGAAGACTAAAGGAGATTTTGCCCTTATTACCAATAGACCCTTTTCGAGTTCCAAATCACCGCTGTGTTTCTTGATTACAGACGCATTTGCTCAGGCTTAGCTTCGATTTTGTGAAGAATATTCACGTTCTCCAGTCAAGGTCCGTCAAGTTTCAAAGTGTTTGTATTGTTGACGTTGTGCATTCTTTACTTTACCGTTGGTATTTGCGAGTAATTAGACACTGATTAAAGGCTAAGCCTGAGCAAATGCGTCTGTAATCAATAAACACAGCGATAATTTGGAACTCGAAACTGGTCTATTCCTGATTGAGGTGAAGGGGATAGAGCTCTTACATTTAATTGGACCGCAAAACACTGTTGATGTTTCAGAGGACAAAAGCATGCAAACTAAGTCATAACGGCCTAATTATTAAATAAACTTAAGTTTACATGCGTGTATAGTTATCTGTTTCAAGCTGCGCTTCAAGAAATTGATAATTGATAATGAACTCGCACTGATGCCATGATGCATTGCGATTGTTTAGAGAAATTCAGCCTTTATGACCTCGCTTCCATGTACTTGCGCACCCTTGGTCCCAAGGTGAATAACTTGGTTCGTTGGTTGGTATGTTGGTTGGTTGAATGGTCGGTTGTTTTTTGGTATGTTATTATTTCTAATGTTACTTTAATTTTTACAAATTTAAGGACGAAGCATCATATAATCTTCAGAAAGATACTCGTAAATATTTTACCAAATTAGGAAGTCGTTTCATAAATCGGTTGCGATGGAGAGAGATGTGGGCTATGGTGATCCAGAAAACGCTGTCAAGTGCTCGGGTACTAGCAGAATCCTTCCAAAATCGTGGGAAGGAGCCATGGGCAAGTCCTGTAGATCTGGTGACAACATTTATATCAGAAGAGGAAAGTATTCATTGTGACTGGGGAGACAGTGAAACGAGTCGACGAAGGCACAAGTTCTGTAGTCTATATGAAGGATATCACGGGGTTTGCTTATGTAAGCGTACCAAACATCACACATTTTCTGCTGATAGTGCAAATTATGCATATGATCATTTTGAAAAGATTATAAAATCAACGTACATACGTGAAATGTAGGGTTTGCATTTCCCAAGACACCTTTTATTGAAATTATATTAATGAATTCAAAATAGTACTACTAATTTATGAATTGTCTTTGTTGGTAGATCGAATACCGGTCATTACAGCATACCTCTGTTGAAAGTGTGATATTAATGAAATGTGATCACACATGTTACAATTCAGAAACAATAATCAAGGGTTAATGATCTCATTGTCATCTAGGATGATCGATGTAACGCGATCATCCAACACCTCTTCTTTTTTTTTTGCTATGGGGCTTTATACTATAATTGCTAAGATAAGGACGCTGAAGTTTTCAAATTTCATGCCATTTAGGTGATAACCCACAGGACATTAACATGGACCCACCAGCTTTTCCAGATGGAAGCAGGCTACACCTTCCAGTTGCTGTCATGGTTGGTAACAGACCCCACTATTTCTTCCGTATGCTGAAATCTCTACGGAAGGTGATTGGTTTAGATGCATCCATGGTGACAGTATATATCGATGGATTAGTGTACCACCAATCAGTTGCTGTGGCTGAGTTGTTCGGATTAAAAGTTGTTCAACATGAGCCCGTTAGTCGGCTGAATGGCAGAATAGCTCAGGTAAGTAATTGATCAACTTGGTTTCGGCATACATGCCAGTGGGTGGAATGGTTAGGGAAAGGATATTTCCTTTCTCTCTCTCCTATCTGCTTTGAGTTAATGCAGTCATAGAAGCCCTTCCTGTGTCTCGTACATATTTATATGAATTATTCTGTCTTCTTGTTGACAATTTTTGCTTTTTATTTTCGTTTTTAATTGATGTTCAAAATTACCTGAAACTTGTATCTGCATGAGATATGGGGCCGCTCCACACTAATAACCTTTGATCTAGCTGTAATAGCGGTTTCAACATTTGATGAATTTTGTGCATTGGAAAGTTTAGATCGTCAATAGACAATTTCACGGATCCCGTTACTCAACGTCAGCCTCGTCAGCGTGTAATGATTCTTTAGAATTTGACTACAGTCCGCAGTAATGAAAGGAATTTACACATCAGCGAACAATTGAAACACTTAAAAATTTCACAGGTTGTAGGCAATTTCTAAAGAATATATTACACGCTGACGAGGCTGACGTTGAGCTGCGTGATCCGTGAAATTGTCTATTGATTTTGTATTCTCTCAAACTTCACCTTTCAGCATTAAAGCTGATTCAATTTTTAAATAAAATCATTTTGGCTTTCAGCATTACAAGAGAAGCTTATCTACATCATTTGACAACAATCCAGAAGCACAGTATCTGATCATTCTAGAAGAAGATCTCGAAATATCGGTGGACATCTTAAGCTTTTTCCAACAGCTCCTTCCTGTTCTGGAGAAAGACGAGAGTTTGTTTTGTATATCAGCTTGGAATGATCAGGTAAAACGTGTGGTTATTAATTGACAAGAAAAGAATAATGAGTTAAACTGGTGAGCGATTTTGATCTGGTTGCATTAATTGCTTGCCGATCCAAGGTAACATAACGCCATTTAATTCATAATAACGGTAGAAAAAAATAATCCAACGGTATTGTTGGTCTTACCTGCAGAGGGACCAAGGCAAAATAGCTTGGATTCCCGCTAAAGAAGACTGTATTATGTGATCACGTGGACCATAAGATGATGGAATCCTAGTGTTGTTTAACCCACTATCATGATGGGAGGCATTCATTTGATGATTCTTTAATTTTAGGGCTACGACCATGCAGCTAATGACCCAAGCATGTTGTACAGAATAGAAACCATGCCAGGCCTCGGATGGTAATATTATTTGTAACAATATTATTGATATGAATCGAGCCAACTTCATGCAATAGATACTGTTCAACTTTGTGCGAGAGAAAAACTCATTGACCGATTCTGCAAGGATATATGTTTTAACTTATATGTTATCCCACTAGGTTTCCATTGAGCGCTTTCACATGACGTCACAGCGACCATATGGGGTACCAAAACAATACATTTTTTATCCTCCGGGAATTGAACGAGCTATTTTTATTCAAATATTGTGCAGAAAGTTTCTATTGTTTATGGCTGCCTTCTCACGTGAGTGAAAACGCTCTATGGGTTGCAAGTCATGCTGACTAAAACCTATATAATTAGGCGTCAAGAAGTCACGTATCATGATCGTCATCTAAAAGACTAATGAATTTATCCCTGGGTCCCTTGAAGACGGACAAAAAATGCTTGCAGGCCGATTAACAAACTTTAAAAAATAGTGTCTCGAGACTGATAGTAGTATTTTATAAGGTGAAAATATGAAATTAGCAGAAAACATATATTGCCAAAATATTTATTTAGTAATCCAACAGAAGTTCATTTTGACTAAAATCAAAATTTGCAGTAGTCAGTGACCGTCGAGTGATTATGTCTAGAAATAAGCAGGGTCTATTCATTAGTCAGAGAACGCACGCCAAGGTGAAATGGGTACATATATTTTGATTCCATCTATCTCTTTTGGACAGGGTTTTGAGTCGCAAAATCTACAAGGGCGAACTTGAGAAAAAATGGCCCGGACCTCAACACCTATTTGACTGGGACATGTGGACAAGGATGGATCAACAGATTAAAGGCCGTGAATGTATAATACCAGATATTTCAAGGACTTATCATTTTGGCGCAAAAGGACTGAACGTTGGTCCAGGTTTTCAAATCGATTATTTTCAAAAGCATGCTTTTAACAAAAAAGCTAACGTCAAACTCAATGTTGACCTCATGTTTAAAGAAAATTATGAAAAAGAAATACATAGACTCATAAGGTAAGCGGCCATCTTGAATCTATTGTTTTAAGTAAGAGATTTTGGGGTGCCGAGCTGGGAAGAGACAACTGAAATGTAAGGGTGTCTTTAGTACGTTTACGTAAACCAATGGGGAAAACATAAAAAAGACATAGAATTTACTGGCAGTTTGACCGATATGTAAAACATCAAAGCGCAAAATCATTTGAAAAAGAAACTCGTCACTCTATGCCTGTGCATCCCTTAATTTAGGATGGGCTGCAGTATCAGTAAAAAGGTTTAGTACGAAACACATATCATTAGAGTACAAACACTATAAGTGTGTCACATAAATACCACTAAATACTGCTAAATTATCTAACCCTATTGTTTTCTATTGTTTAATTAGCACTATTTACTACTTATTAGTGCAAAGTGTTGCACACTTTTAGAGTACACGGACTAAAACCGTGAACATTAAATAGTACAATTAGTACTATTTCATACAGAATCCTTTGTTTTCTATTGTTTAATTATCACTATTTACTACTATAAAGTGCAAAGTGTTGCACAATTTTAGTGTTTGTACTCTATCTAGAGTATCATTTGTTTGTTTTGTTTATTGGTTGTACACGAAAAGCGAGATGAATATGGCGGGTACAACTTAAACAAAGAAACATTTTTAAAGGGAATTGCATGCATCACTTGGCCTGTAATAAACTTATTAAAGCTCAACTAAGTTCCTTTGTCTTTTACATTTGATTTGGTTTTTATTTTAACTTCTATCACATAATAATGAATACATTAATTTCACCCTTAGTAATCTTAACATTCTTATTGTTTCTTCAGTGCCGCCACACTGTTAGACCACAAGAAAACACCCTGTTCAGATCTCAAGAACTTTGTCCCAAACACTAAAGGCAAGATCTACCTTTTTTATATTACAATGAAACACAAGCGAGACTATCAAACGTGGACCAATGTTGCTCGATGCTTTAGGATATGGGATCTTGATGCAAGAGGATTTCACAACAGCATGTTCAGGTTGTGGTATAAAAAGAATCATATCATTGTGGTTGGATGTCCTGCTTCTAAGTATTGCTTTTCTAAACCACCTAATATTGCACCTATTGACATGCCAAAAACTGAAAAAAGACCCAAAGAAGAAGACGTCTAGCTAACTTTTACGCTGAAAAATTACTTAAAGAACGATATCAGTTTACTTTTTATTGTGTTACCCTAAAAGGAAGCGGAGTAAACTTTACATTTGTTGAAAGATGGCCCAGCCCTACATATTTGATTATGTCGGAGGAAAAAGATGCGATGTTGCATGCTCAAGGAAAACATATCTGGTTAATCTATATAACGTATACTTTAAGAAAAAAAATGTTTGGTAGCAAATGTCAACTATGTTTATGATTTGGAGCCAATGAAATTTAATATACAGGGGAAAATATGTAATATAGTCGAAAATGTTTTCCGAAAGAAATTTATCTTAGCAATAGGCCAGTCACGCTCTTATGGTTGTCAAGAAAGGTCACGTTAGCTTGCTAACTATGTGCTTGTTGTCATGGGGAAAATTGACACGTGACAAGCGAGATTTATCTACAACGTAAACACTGTTTTATGCGATTAACGAGACTTGGCCTAACAGCTAGTTATTTTTACTAAGCATCTTAGCAGAAAGTAGCGTGGGTTCGCAAAGAACGTATTCTTATCGCATTTGTACATATTGATATACCAGATACAATGCAATGATCTTTTCGTCCAATAACGTTTTGTGATCGGACAAAAACATATGATGCTTTATATGGTGTATCGTTAGTAACAAAGCTAGACCAGAATGGATTTTTGTTGTTGTTCGCATTCAAAGTCGAGAGACTTAGTACCCTTCGCCTTCCCAAAGAGCCAGGTTCCACAGGCTATGTTCTTGTATAGTAATGACACTTGCGAAGGTGCAAATCTAACTAACCAGAATTCGCTCCAATAAATAATCAGAAATTTACAGACTTGAATGAAGTCAAATGAAATAGTATTTAACAGAATTTATAGAATATTCGCTTAGTTCACAGTGTAAGATAAAGTGTTTCATGTGTCAAGATAAGTAGTAACGCACTGACGCAACTTTGTTATCCAAAAAGGCTTACGATTGATTCCTGAAATAAAGCACTCGGCTCGATTTAAATGAAAAAAACTTTGTTTTTCAGAAGACTTAGCAAATAGAAGTCCCTCGAAATTGAAGTCCGTCTTTCGTAATTGAACACGTAACTTCAGAAAATAAATTCATCCCTGAATTCGCTTCCAAACTCAACAAAATAACAAAGAAGTAAACGAAGTAGGTGTTAAAAAGAAAACAAAAGGACGATATTAATGACACTTTATTACACCTCATTATGCTCTAGTTCACCTTATCACACTTTAGTTATTGCACATTGTTTCACAGGTTGTTGAAAAACACTCTAAATGAACTGAAATAAATACAGCAAGCAAGTAAGCATCATCATCATTGTCAGCACAATGCACGAGTCAACCCTGACGCACAGGGTCTAGCTAAGTCAAAGTATGTCTGTTGTTATTGGAAATTGTCGGGACCCAAGCGACCAACGACTGCGTGTTGACAATGAATTTGTGGGTTTCAAAAATGCTAATCGAATATGTAAATAATCAGTTGTCTTCTTAAACAAATTATGCTAGAACGACATTAATAGAAAGACATCGTCTTGGCAACTTTTTCATTCTCTTAAGAACCCAGCAGAACTGTTTCGTGACAGCGGCTTCAACCTTTTTTAACTCACTGATTGCATTGATAAATCTACAAGTCATTTTAAGATGGTTCGGTGTCACCCGATCACTTACTGACTGACTAGCTCGAGGTAACATTGTACTGGAAATTCCTATTTCTCATTTATGATCACGTGTCGTTCCCTCGGCTCATTTCTTTGGATAACGGTTTTAGTAAAAAGACAGAACTCAGACAAACACTTATTGTTAAGATAATGACACATGGTCTGAAATGGGAAAACATTGTACATGTACCAAAGTTAAAGAAGTTATATTCATAAAGTAATTGAAAATTGCTCATGTGTTTACATTATCGGATTAATAAATAAAAAGAAAAGAAAAAAGAAAAAAATTTCTCATTATTAAATTTCCATTTGTCCTTATTGGGCCATTATCAACGTGTCACTCATTGATTTCATTTTAAACCAGGTAACAAAATGGACGGACGCTTGCTTCGACTTCTTCTACTTTCTGCAGGGTTTCTTACTTTCACAGCAAATTTCTTTTTTCAATTGCCAATGCGAGAATGTTCAACAAATGGTAAAGTTTTTCCGTGGGTGAAGACCAAGTGGGACGTAGGAATCGCAGGGGAGGCGGAAAAAGTGAAAATATCGAACGCAATACAGGACGAAATGGGTAAGATAAAATGTGGATACTAGTGACAAAAGTATAAAGTATAAAGACACCCTTACGGAGTAACTAAGGCCCCAATAAATTGTCAATTTATGTACCACTCAGTTAAGTCTCTACTGAGTTACTGCACGTATGTTGCTCACCAAAAGATCGTGATTTTACAGCCGTATATGACGTGTTTGCTCTTTGATAATTTGACTACGACATTTGGTGTAATTCCTCGTTGTGGTAAGCTAATATTACTTAAGCAATTTGGCATTATTACAAAAAAACGAAATTGCATGATTTCCCCACAAGTTAGAATCAGTTTAAGAAATGCAATTTGGGTGTACCGCGAATGTCATAATTTTATCTTATGGGAATGGTATCTACTCGACCGTGAAAAAAATACATATATAGCTTTGTGTTAAATTTCATTATAATGGTGTACCGTTCAGAAAGTTCAATAGCTAAATTGGAAGTGTCAAGAGAACCCTTTTTTAACTTCAATAGGACATGTTGGTCAGAGTATTTGACAAACAATTTATGCAATTAATTTTCTTATAGTTTATTCAGATCAGCGCCTGGAAGTTCGAGAGGGTAGACTGAACAAATTCGTGCCAACCAAAGAAAATCCTGTTCTTAACATAGAAGTTTATTCGAGCAGGATGAACGTTTCTGTGACAGTCAACAACAAAAAGGTAAAATGTTTAAATCCCTTTTTAGTCTTTCTCAGCTTTCTTTTCTTTTCTTTTTCTTTGAAAGAAAAAAAGGAGAAAAGTTTAAAGCTCGTTTTCGAGCTGAAATGGCGAGCGGCGCATGGCCGAAATAGTTGGCGATGTTTACCTACGTACCTAATATTTTAAGTGATTGTCGTAAAATACATTCAATATTAAACTCCTGATGGGGGAGGCAACTCCACCTCACGAAACAGCGTTGTAGAGATACAAAAGCTAGTCATGTTTTGATTTAGACAGTAAAATTGTTTCGCTGCATCGCCTTGTTTCTATGTGGACAGGACGAGACGTCTCGTCTTAAACTCCTTAGGAGTGAGTCATTGATTGTTTATACATGGCTGGTAATAACTTATTATAATCTGAGATTCATTGATCTGATTGATCAAGCGATTTCCGCTTTAAAACAAACTTGACTGCTATGACACTTAGCAGTATATTCTTTACATTACTAGCTAAATATAGGAACTCCTTTCATTTTATTACAAATAGATGAAATAGCTCATATATTGAGTTTGATCACTTTCGGCAAAATTCCAATTAAGTTACTGTTTGTTAACGACATTTGTAGATTTGTTGTTTTTATTTATTCATTTGTTATTTGTTATATTTTATTTTTATTTTTTTACTTTACACATTTTTCTGACCAAACGTAAACTCAAACTATCACAAAATTCAAGATATCAAAGCTTTTGGGCAAGAGAAAATGAACTAAGAGAAGGAATCCCCGTGCCCCATCATGTGCACACTTTGATGCTATTTTTAGAATCATTGATGCTATTTTAAACTCGTTACCATGCCCGCGCGATAATTATGCTTCCCTTTAATGACTCGTTTTAGGACACAAAAAGCGCCATATTTCGTTACGTCCACGACAAAAAACACAGGCTTTGTTTACTGCAAGACGCCTACCGTCAGGAAAGCAACCAATCAGGTTCTTCGCTCAAAATATCTCCAAACTAAAAATAGCATCAAACTGTGCACATGATGGTTACAAGGCTAAATAGGTAGCCATAGTTCTTAGTTCATATTCTCTTGCTTTTGGGACTATACAGGTTTTTGCTTTAGTGGCCTAATTATGAAATTGCAATTTCAGGTATCAATTTATTTCCAGACGTGTTAACGACGTCGAAACGCACTTCACGAATATATCCGTTACCCGGCATGTTTAAAAAAGTCTCAATTTGGTCATAGATAGCCTATGGCATATAATAATAGATATTTAAAGAGTTGTAAAACACTCGTTCTAGCTCTCAAAATAGTGTTTTCTTTTCAGTCTAGAATGACTAAAAGCCATTGGTTAAGCTTTGGAAAGTCGCTAAAGTTTGGCTTCTTCTCGCTTTGAAATAAGAATTTTTCAACTCGAATTTCACTGATGTTTGGAGGCGAGTATCAAACTCGCAATTTGATTGGTTAAACGTCTTCTGTTGCGCAATCTGATTGGTGTTTGCAAATGCCAAGTATATAAGGAGAATTTGTATTTTTTTTAAACTTTGAATTAAATTCTTCTGTTTTATTTAATCGTGTTTTATTATTTTTGTTTTAATAGAACAAATTAATTTTATAAAACAAATAAAATACATTTACTGTGTTTGCACAGGCTAATGCAAACCTCGATGTGGTTGAGAGAATTCTTGAGCAGGTGCAAACACTCGCGCGTCTATGGCTCGTGTTTGCACTGATCTGCTCTCGAATTCTCCCATCCACATCTCGGTTTGCATTAGCGTGTGCAAACACAGTAAATGTATTTATTTGTTAAATATAACACAATAAGCGGCAATATTTCCTAAAATGATATTCGATCTCTCAGAGCGGAACTCGTTAGTAATTACTTATTCTAATACTGAGATTAAAGCCCCGTCCACACTATGCGGGATAAATTTGAATCCGCAACTTTCACACCGAAATCGAAAAAAAGCGTTTCCGTCCACACTTGAAATCGGATAAATTGTTCCACTCTAGAGACCGTATTCGAAAAAAGTCGTTTTCGGCGAAGAATTAATTGTTCCGGATTAGTCAGGACTAGTGTGGACGGTAGGCCTAAGTGACCGAATGAATAAAAATTCGGATTCAAATTTATCCGTCATTGCCGTGGAAAATTGGCAACGAACATCATCTACATGTTCAATTATGTTGTTTGCGTTGATTACTAGAAAAAACACATGACCCTCAAAGCACACCGCCAATGCCCAACAAAATGCTGATTTACAATGTTATGTATAATGAGCGTGGTGCTTGTCGCTTATCTCCCCCGTGTTTTTTACTCGGTACAACGGCCACAAAAGAACCCTGCATCATTCCAACAATCGTCCCCTTTCAAAAAATCCTCTACCCCCCCCCCCCCCCCCCTCCTCACTGCTCAAAATATTTAAGCTTCTTTTTGTCTTTGATTCACAGATTTTCAGTGCCAATCACGTTAACTACATCGGCATCAATGTTGTCGTCCTTAATCAAAAGACTGGCGCCAAAATGGCTTCTCGAAACTTCGACACACTGGACAGTGAACAAGATTCTGAGGACTTAATGAAATTTGTTGAAGAAATTAATGTGGGCAGAGTTATATGTTTTATCGTAAAGGTAAGGTTTCGATGGAAACCGAGTTCGAATTGGATAATAGAGACAGAAAAGGCAATAGTGACAGCATGGTTTTGATAAATTAGTTGATAAATGGGCGTGATTTTTTTAATTATTATTTTGATTGATGATGGGTTATCGATAGAGCGTTTTCACATGACGTCACAGTGGCCATTATGGGGGTACCAAAACAATACAATTTCTATTCTTCGGGAATTGAACTCTATTCTTATGTAAATACTGTGCAGAAAGTTCCTATTGTTTATGGATACCTTCTCACGTCAGTGAAAACGCTCTATTGGGTGGTGTAATGATTTCTGATTTCGTTCTGGTGAATCAAAAAGTATTCTTTTTGGAAGGTAGATATCTAGTAATGCTTTATATCAAGTACATTAGGAAGAGAGGGATCATGTTACGGTTACCTAGCATTCATAGTTCAAGTGCGTGACAGGGTGACGCTCACGTTACATGACATGTAATATGATATGTTATGACAGGTTGTTGGTTGGTTTTAGCCTCATCCGCAGACTACTCCATATATTCTATATTCTTGGTTGGGATCCCTGTATTAAATTTTATGGCAGAGAAGAACTAGGCTAGGTTGGGTGGGTTGGTGGGTTGGTGGGTTGGTGGGTTGGTGGGTTGGTGGGTTGGTGGGTTGGTGGGTTGGTGGGTTGGTGGGTTGGTGGGTTGGTGGGTTGGTGGGTTGGTGGGTTGGTGGGTTGTTTTGGTGGGTTGGTGGGTTGGTGGGTTGGTGGGTTGGTGGGTTGTGGGGTGGTTGTCTGGTATCGGATGTATGCACCTGCAAAAAACGTAGTCGATCAGAGATCTGAAATCTGAGACCGAAAGGAATTATGGGTTGTAAGCTGTAAATTGTTTGTGGTTTTAATTAGTCGTTCGGAAAAAGCTAATATCTTGATATACTAACTTTGAGAGATGACCTACACTGGCAAACTATCTAGGTAATTAAGTGTGTATTGAATTTTCAATAAGAAAACACTCAGTCCCCCACAATTCCTATCAATCGGTCTCAGATTTCAGATATCAAATCGACAACCTTTTTTTGAAATAAGTGTGTGTGTGTGTGCAGAATTGTTGGATGGATATAGTTTTCTAATGTCGTACTTTTAATCGAATTCAAGGACGAAGCATCGTATCATCTTAAAGAAGATACTCGTAAATATTTCACCAAATTAGGAAGTCGTTTTATAAATCGGTTGCGATGGAGAGACATGTGGGCTATGGTGATCCAGAAAAAGCTGTCAAGTGCTCGGGTACTAGCGGAATCCTTCCAAAAATGTGGGAAGGAGCCATGGGCAAGTCCTGTGGATCTGGTGACAACATTTATATCAGAAGAGGAAAGTATTCATTGTGACTGGGGAGACAGTGAAACGAGTCGGCGAAGACGCAAGTTCTGTAGTCTATATGAAGGATATCATGGGGTGTGCAGATGTAAGTTTATTCAATCACTAATTTTCAATAAAAGAAAAAGCTACAAATCCGATTTTAGCATGTCAAAATAGCCTCATTACATGGGAGCATTCAATCTTTCTATATACGTACTTTTATTGTTGTTAAGCTTCAAATAACGGATTACAATTTGACATCATATCATAAACCAAATGCGAGCCAACAAACAACAACAGCAACACCTTTCACCACTGATCCCTATGAAAATTGCATAGGAATTATCGGAAGGTATAAATTAAATATAACTTTTTTAAAGGTGGCCGGCTAACTACTATAACCAACGGCTTAACCAAATTAATTAGTGCCACTGAAATTTCAAAGGAACACGAAAATATTTTTTGGGACGATTATTTAGGTTCCATTGATATGGATGCACGGTTTTGATCACTTAAGTAAATTTTAGGCAAATAAATTCAACGGGTGTACACATGAACTTTCAATCAACGGGATTGGGTAAAGAGATTTACTTAAGCATATTTTTACACTTTAATCGCTATAGGTAATAACCCGTATGACATTAACATGGACCCACCAGCTTTTCCAGATGGAAGCAGGCTACACCTTCCAGTTGCTGTCATGGTTGGTAACAGACCCCACTATTTCTTTAGAATGCTGACTTCGCTACAAAATGTGATTGGTCTAGATATATCCATGGTTACAGTGTATATTGATGGTTTTTTCAATGAATCAGCCTCTGTGGCTGAACTTTTTGGAATGAATGCTGTGCAGCATGAGCCAGTAAGCAGATTAAATGGGAGAATCGCTCAGGTATTTAAGCATTTTTAGTTTCTAATTGAAATCAATTTTTACTGACACTGCCTCGAGCCTTTTAAAAGACTCTAATTCAATATATTTAACGAAAAGAGAGGCCAAGCTGTGATGCACGATCATATATTTTACAATTAATTCAGCATTACAAGAGAAGTTTATCGTCATCATTTGACAACAATCCAGAAGCACAGTATCTGATCATTCTAGAAGAAGATCTCGAAATATCGGTGGACATCTTAAACTTCTTCCAACAGCTACTTCCTGTTCTGGAGAAAGACGAGAGTTTGTTTTGTATATCAGCTTGGAACGATCAGGTAAAACGTGTGGTTTAATGTTAAAAACAAAGAAAGGTTGTAGCTGGTGATAATGAGCAATTTGGGGATGTATTTAGGTGTGCGTGTGTGTGTGAGTCAGTTTTGTCAGATTGGAACGATTAGGCAGACTTTCCTTTTTGCTTGAGTCATTGCGGCCGCCATTATCACCGGTCAGTACTTTTTCACATGACGCTGTAGCATGATATACATAATAGCATATATTTAAGAAACACTCTCTATTGCCTTCAAACAAAATGTTGCATTTTGGTCAGTTCGTATGCATTTATCGTATTAACCTAAGTGCATACCTTGACTTGAAACAATCGTTTGAAGGCAACAGAGTAAACTCTAATATCTGCTATTATTATCGAAGAAAATAAATCACGGCGATGTTTAAACAATGTTAAAGGTCTCCTAAATATAAAAGGATATGTTGCAAGTCGTTCTTTAAATTCTTTTAGGGCTACAAGCACTCAGCTAATGATCCAAGAATGACGTACAGAATAGAGACGATGCCAGGACTCGGATGGTGAGGTCTTCTAATATGGGACTAGTAAGGGTCTTACGGGACAAAACTACCGATTTAACCTCATGGTCTTCCTTTTCAAACTGCTATGTTTTTAACATGAAATTTGAATAAAGTATTCGAAAATCGAATGTCAATTTCCTTACCCCTCCATGTTATTAATAAAAACTTACAAATACAATAAAACATTTCACATGCAGTTGATACTGGAATACCAAAAATCCCTGCGAAAATTGACAGTACCATGCACAAATATTTGCTGATAAGGTAAAATTTTCTTAGGGTTTTGAGTCGCAAGATTTACAAGGGTGAACTCGAAAAAGTATGGCCTGGTCCTCAAAACCTGTTTGACTGGGACATGTGGATGAGAGGCAAGGAACAGCTCAAGGGTCGTGAATGTATAATACCAGATATTTCGAGAACATATCATTTTGGCGCCAAAGGACTGAACGTTGGAATGTTCTTCCAGGCTGCGTATTTCCAGCAACGTGCTTTTAATACCATACCAAATGTCCAACTAAATGATGTGAATGTCATGCTGAAGGATAATTACGAAAAAGAAATTCATAGACTTATCAGGTAAAGACCTGCAAGATAACTTGCTAAAAGCAAAAAATCAAATAAATTATTGACAATTTACGATAAAAAAAGGAAAAGTCTATGATCTATGATCTATGATCTATGATCTATGATCTATGATCTATGATCTATGATCTATGATCTATGATCTATGATCTATGATCTATGATCTATGATCTATGATCTATGATCTATGATCTATGATCTATGATCTATGATCTATGATCTATGATCTATGATCTATGATCTATGATCTATGATCTATGATCTATGATCTATGATCTATGATCTATGATCTATGATCTATGATCTATGATCTATGATCTATGATCTATGATCTATGATCTATGATCTATGATCTATGATCTATGATCTATGATCTATGATCTATGATCTATGATCTATGATCTATGATCTATGATCTATGATCTATGATCTATGATCTATGATCTATGATCTATGATCTATGATCTATGATCTATGATCTATGATCTATGATCTATGATCTATGATCTATGATCTATGATCTATGATCTATGATCTATGATCTATGATCTATGATCTATGATCTATGATCTATGATCTATGATCTATGATCTATGATCTATGATCTATGATCTATGATCTATGATCTATGATCTATGATCTATGATCTATGATCTAGGATCTATGATCTATGATCTATGATCTATGATCTATGATCTATGATCTATGATCTATGATCTATGATCTATGATCTATGATCTATGATCTATGATCTATGATCTATGATCTATGATCTATGATCTAGATCTATGATCTATGATCTATGATCTATGATCTATGATCTATGATCTATGATCTATGATCTATGATCTATGATCTATGATCTATGATCTATGATCTATGATCTATGATCTATGATCTATGATCTATGATCTATGATCTATGATCTATGATCTATGATCTATGATCTATGATCTATGATCTATGATCTATGATCTATGATATGTCTATGATCTATGATCTATGATCTATGATCTATGATCTAGATCTATGATCTATGATCTATGATCTATGATCTATGATCTATGATCTATGATCTATGATCTATGATCTATGATCTATATCTGATCTATGAATCTATGATCTATGATCTATGATCTATGATCTATGATCTATGATCTATGATCTATGATCTATGATCTATGATCTATGATCTATGATCTATGATCTATGATCTATGATCTATGATCTATGATCTTGATCTATGATCTATGATCTATGATCTATGATCCTTGATCCATGATCTATGATCTATGATCTATGATCCTTGATCCATGATCTATGATCTATGATCTATGATCCTTGATCCATGATCTATGATCTATGATCCTTGATCCATGATCTATTTAGCAATTAGTCCACAAGCCCGAAAGAGCTACGAGTCAATGACTATAAGTGACTCGTGTTCCATTCGGATTCAAAGACTAATACTCCAGTTTCGAGTTCCAAATTACCATTGTGTTCCTTGATGACAGACTCATCTACTCAGGATTAGCCTCGATTTCGTGCAGAATATTTATAAGTTCCAGTAAAGGTTCTGTGGAATTTCCCTAATGTTGAAATCGTGCCTTCTTTACATACGGTTGGTATTATGAATTTTAGACACTTTTTTTATTTTGATCCATGAACTATATATTTGATTGATTTTAGCCATTTTTACACATTTTTGAAAGTTATGGAATAATTCTCGACCAATTTGTATACAATGATGAAAGCGGAAGTGCATGCCTGAAAGGCTGACCACATAATATTTCCTTTGGTTCTCCCGGATCCTGGATCCATAAGTAATTTTAGAAAATGAGATTTTTCAATGTATAAAAACTTTCATGTTACTCGTCCTTTGGTTACACTCACTCTCGTCGTACGTGAACAAGGCCTCGTTGGCTGTGAGCTCATGTACGACTTGAATAAACTCGTGGGAATTAGCCAACCACAACCTTGGCTTTTTTCCACACTGCTAAATCACAAGAAAACGTCATGTTCAGATCCCAGGAGTTTGTTCTACGTATTGCTTCTGAATGATCTCTCCCTTGATACCGGTCAATATAATGTGTAGCTAACTCCCCTTTCCTGTTGTCTAAAACCATGTGATCCCCTACAAAATATCTTAGCTTCCGTCCCTAAAAGCGGTTTCCGTTCTTTCTTTAGAATCGCCGAACTGTTAGACCACAAGAAAACACCCTGTTCAGATGTCAAGAACTTTGTCCCAAACACTAAAGGCAAGACCTACTTGTTTTACATCACGATGAAACATAAAAAAGATTATCAAACTTGGAGCAATGTAGCTACATGCTTCAGGATATGGGATCTTGATGCAAGAGGATTTCACAACAGCATGTTCAGGTTGTGGTATAAAAAGAATCATATCATTGTGGTTGGATGTCCTGCTTCTAAGTATTGCTCCTTTAAACCAGATAATATTGTGCCTATTGACATGCCAAAACCCGAGAAAAGACCCAAAGAAGAAGACGTCTAACCGCTAACAATTACGTCATCAATATGAAGCTTAGACTACGGCAAAAATCCGTAGCGGTCTGTTTCAGGTTGAATAAGAAGTAAGATGTAACTAGCTATTCTTTGCGGTCTGGAATAAAACTGATATTTAACTTTATGATAACTTATTAGCATTGCCTAGTTTCATGTCGTAGGGTACTGGGTCCGACCTCAGTCATTCGTGAAAAGGATGCCAAGAATATTTTCATTTAATTCCATTGGTTGGTCGGTCTGTGCGGAGACTGATAGTTGATGCGTCTCTGTCATCCAGAACGTTTCTCATCGTCAGTATCCACGCCTTTGGGATTTGTATGACACGACTCTATCTATGTTGCGTCGGGTGGAGTCGGATCTGAAAGGATTCCCTGACTATGTGTGTATACTACAATGGGGTTCTCAATCTCCCAGCCAGGGCAATATTCGGTCTTATGTGGATGTTCGTCTACTGCTGAATGAGCTCTCTACGCAAATCAACCTAATAAATACAAGCTTAAACTTATTTTCTTCTAACATTAAGTTCTTTATTAGTTACTCCATATGCAGGATTTAGAAATCATCAATTAGTGTGTTTTAACACACTAAAAATTAACATCCTAACTTAATTTTATTTAACTAGTTGCCATTGCATAGTGGCTTTGACCATTCCACGAAACTGTTAGCGTATAGGTTTAAGGAACTTTGTAGCGGCTCTCAGTTTCTGAATCATTAACGACATTTCAAACTTCAAACGCTCACGTTTCTCACTTCCAGAAATGTTTTTCAATTCCATAACCTTCTTGATGTTCCAGAATTTACAATTAAACAACAGAGATTTGTCAGTTGGCCAGTTTGTTTTAGAATAAGGACTAGAAAACTTTTTTTCTATTCCTGAGAGTTGATCATTGAGCGCGCGCAACTTCAATGCGGGATTCTGCCTTTGACCTGAAATATTTTGTTTTGCAGACTCGAAATTACTGACCATCGCGGAAAACTCGTCCTTAGCTTGTCTCAATTCATTCATTTGTAAGGAATCCAGTTGATTGGGCGAGGAAATAGAAAGGTAGGCTTGGTCAACGCATTTGGCAAGTTTACGAACGCTAAATGGTAAAATGACAGAGTCGGAAACATCTAAGAGCATGCTACCTAAGAATTGAGTCATTGTTTTGAAATAGAGGAAATTTGGATCTGCAAACGTTTTGACCCAGTAAAAGGTATCGTACTGCGAGTGAGACAGAGAAAAAAGTCGAGCAGCATTTTGAAATCCAAAATAGTAACTAAAATCAGCTGCCGGAAGACTTAGGAATAAACTGAACGGCAAAGTATCCGAAAAATGCCTAAACTCGTAAACATAAGGCTCCCCCGGGTAATCTGTGGATTTTGGCATACGCTGGAACATATTATCATAGATTGTCTGGCTACTGTTAGCAGGGTCCTGGAATTTTTTAGCGTGATTAAGAATAAGATCACCTAACATGGTACTTGACTGAGGAGCCAATACGAAGTTCCCACCTATAGCTACATCAGTATTTAGATAAGCTACAACTCTATCTCTTAAAATATCTTCATTTTCCTCTACCCATTCAGATGATCCTAACATTTCAAACTCCTTTCCAGCCCAGCTACACAACTTTATTGTCCTCCTTGGTCTCCATCCATTTTTTTGCTTGAGTTTCCACAAGACTCTTGATATCTCCATCAGTGCTGCCATTCCACTCGAAGGGTCACTGCCTCCAAACGTTATCGCATCTTTGTGGTTACCAATCAGGACATATCTGTCAGGTTCTTCTGAGCCGGGGATCGTTGCTATGACATTACGTATCTTCTTAGTAACGTACTGATTGTTCACCTCTAGTTTAACGATGAGAGTTTTGTTTGAAGAGTCAGGCTTGAAACCGGGTCCAAACTTGTAATCAACGGGAAGGTTACCGGCCATGCTTGTGGGGACTTTTTCACCTGTTTATTAGATAAAAAGTGAACATCATATATTGCTGATAATTAGGCACTTCTATGTTGACAAGAAAAGTGTATATTCACTGGCAATATTTTGTTTCTGCTCAAGCAATTCAACGACAATATTCTCACAAGAAAATGGCATGCGGAAACATTACATTCTAACTAATAAGGTTCATACGTTCTTTTACCTTTCATTCGACTCAGTAGTATGGAAGCATCTTTATATGAAATTGATTGGGCAGGAATCAAATCAGACAACATTGTTTGATTTAAAGGTCGGCGATACATCCCACGTTTAGAAGGGAGAAGAGGGGTTTTATTGTCACCTAAAGCGTTACTCAACGACTTGCTTTGAACACCATCAGGAGGCATCCATTGTTTTTGCGGGTACGTATTGCCAGGTTGAATTCCCTCTAGTGCATGAGTTATAGGATCAGGATATATGATGGCCCCAACTGCTCCTTTCAATTTGGCATTCCTGACCTTTAATTTGCATATGATTAGTATTACCCAAGCATTTCAAACTGGAATTTCTCATCTCCCAGTTTGAAATATTTTTTTAGAGATATAGGACTAAGGAATTCTCATCTCTGCTTCGCGCCAAATTGATTATCAATACTCGTCGCTGCTGAACATGCCACTGAAACATTTTGTGGGGATGCAAGGTGGAATGTTTCCGCAAAAAAGAGACGGATTAGGACTCGAAATATTCGGGTAGCAATCAGCACACTTGCTTACTTATGTTAGTAATTAGCAGTGTCATAGCCAGCAGATGCAGCCTGAAATGTGTAGTAT
The DNA here is from genome assembly GCA_011057435.1 of Actinia equina. Lineage (NCBI taxonomy): Eukaryota > Metazoa > Cnidaria > Anthozoa > Actiniaria > Actiniidae > Actinia > Actinia equina. The sequence goes on from WHPX01001012.1 coordinate 536,947, forward strand.
ATGGTATAATATACACCGCAACAAAATACTACCAATTGCTATCAATTGTATAGGTATTGCTAACATACAGCATTTTCATATATGGAAAATAAATTACAGGCCGAAGCGTTCTTCTTTAATTAACTGTAAAGAATCCAATTACTATTTACCTCTCCATATATATCTTTAAGCATGACAATCTTTCCTTTTACTGATATGCCTCTTTTTTCCAACTCTTGGAAATCCTTCTCTGACCCCAAATTAGCATAAACTAGTTCTCCCTCTACAGTTCCATTTGGAGAATAGGCTAAGAATGGTGTGTATTTATAGACATCGTTGCCCTGGAGACCACCAGCGGTTACCTATTTGAACAGAGTTTTAGAAATATTGTGAATATCGGGAAATATTAACCATAACGGAAGTCTTCACTGAACCTGAGTCGAATGCTTGTTTTAGTATTTAAGTGAATATGATAAAAAAATGGAGAGAGAGGTTTTTTATTCTTATTTTTATATTTATCTCTGTAAGCGGCCTACACAGCAAAACACGTAAATTGTGACCAATGAGTGCGATGGATTTATTATATTCACTTGTGTAAAAATACTAAAAAATAAATATTTGTCAAGAGTCATTTAGTTCCCTGACCAACAATTCCACCAATTCATGATTAATAATATTTTTATTATTGATTTCTCATACTTACATTTATTTGTCCTACTATTTCGTACTCTACTTCCTTGGTATCGTTGTTGATGATAGATACTTTGTTTGGTTTGTCTTCTTGAGGAAAAGACATAAGAACCTCGTACTCAGGTTCCTCAACCTCGAATCCGTAGCTCTGCCACGTGTCCCGGATGTGATTTGTTATATTTTCATTTCCAATGGAGGTCTCCATGTGCGGAATGCTGGAGAAAAACCTTAAAAATAGGGCAATTTTTTTTTCTATGAGAAAATACCTTGACTTTAGTGCTGGTACATTAATAAAACAATGCATGATTAGTGCACACACTAATTAAACAATAATGGCGATGAAGACGTGCGTGGGGTTTGGCTTACATCTGACTCTACCTGTTGGTGAACTATAGCACATAGGAGGATTTTGGGAGATACACGACACAAGGCAATAAAAATATATTATCCGAAGGCGATTTTTACTCCGACGAAGGACTAGCGTCCGAAACGTCAGTAAGTTTTTTTCATCTTTTCACGGTGTATAATTTACCTTTTCATCATTACTGTTTCATTAGAAACACCGACGCAGCTCACACTAGTTTTTAGCTAGTTATATCCTCTGATTTATTTTATGATTTAGTGGGACATTTACAAATCTAAAAAATGCTTTATTTTCTGGCTCGGCAAAATAACATATTTTCAACATATGGCAAATTAACGAATCACTGACATTCGTCGTAAACAAAGCTTATCTGACAGAGGAGTTTGACATATTCTCTGACAAAGAATTTTTAAGAAATTGTGTTCTTGCGAAAAATTGTGGTTCAAAATAAACATAAAAAGTTACGCCCAATTTCAAAATTACATGACAAATTCTCGAGATTTATAAGATGTTAATTGTGTGTACATTTTTAATCGTACTAGCACCGGATAAACATTGTCGGAGACTTAAAAGGAACGCTTGGGATTGTTAGATTGTTTTGACCTTTTCTTCCACGTCTACGCCAAAAACAATAATTTGTACACCAGACAGAGATGAAAACAGACGTGTTGTTAGATCGAGGAAGAACTGAACTAGCCACTACAAGCTTTATCCCTGTTTTGTGTTTAGAGCTTTGTTTGTTGTCTTTAGCTATCATATTGTATTTAGCTATTATTTAATTTTTACATGAAGAATCTGGTTAACTTGGCTGACTATTTAAGGAAAATAAAATTAGGTAACTTTCTTTGAAGGCTTTCTTAACGCTATTCTAAGATAAATAAAGTTACGAAAAATGGTGGAGACCTAAATTTCTCAGAAAACAATTCATGACTTTATTAACCTCAAAAAGTATTTAAAATTTAAAGTAATTGATTAAAACTAGTAGTCTGGGAAATAAAACAGCAATTAAACGAAAAGACGTAAAAAAAGGGTTTTCTCAATTCCACGATCAAGGAGTGTAGTTAAAATATGATAAAGAAAAAATTATGTGTGATGTTAATTAAAAGCAATGTCTTGGTGATTTTTTAGCAAAAGAATGTGACAGTACTATTTAAGATATAAACTCATGGGTCGCGTTCCTGTGAGAATATTGAAAACGAATGTAATTGCATATTGGTGCCATAAGTCATATTCGATATAGAAATTGTGTCCGCTTAATCAGTCATTGTATCCTGTTTCTAAACAGAATACTCTGAACTAGCAAAACAACAAACAAATTACCTTAAATTATTTTCCAACTCGCTCTTGTTGATCATGTTCTTGAACGTTTGATGGTGCTGCTCTGTGGTACATATTGATGGTGGCTTAGTCTTACCTCCAGTAAATACACCGAACAAAAGCAAAACATAAAGAAAGAACATTTCCGTACGATTATGTTTTCAGTTAAAAGTGGTGTTCTTGATGCTGGTTAACAAGTAACTATTATTCCATGTAATCACGGGTTATATAATGATTGGGAGTTGCGTGTTTCGTTGTAACCACCTGTAAATGAATTATCAAGTAATCACCAGTTACATCATGATGGAATGTTCGGTATCATCGGTCTCACCAGCAACTAAAGTGTATCTCACCAAACAACTAAAGCGTATCAAGTAATCACCAGTTACATCATGATGGTGAAATGTTTGTATCATCGGTCTCACCTGCAACTGAAGTGTATCTCACCAAACAACTAAAGTGTATCAAGTAATCACCAGTTACATCATGATCGTGAAATGTTTGTATCATCGGTCTCACCTGCAACTGAAGTGTATCTCACCAAACAACTAAAGCGTATCAAGTAATCACCAGTTACATCATGATGGTGAAATGTTTGTATCATCGGTCTCACCTGCAACTGAAGTGTATCTCACCAAACAACTAAAGTGTATCAAGTAATCACCAGTTACATCATGATGGTGAAATGTTTGTATCATCGGTCTCACCTGCAATGAAAGTGTATCTCACTAAACAACTAAAGTGTATCAAGTAATCACCAGTTACATCAATAATGGTGAAATGTTTGTATCATCGGTCTCACCTGCAACTAAAGTGTATCTCACCAAACAACTAAAGCGTATCAAGTAATCACCAATTACATCAATAATGTTGAAATGTTTGTATCATCGGTCTCACCTGCAATGAAAGTGTATCTCACCAAACAATTGAATCGTTTCACGTTTCCCACCGACGACAAGCCTGAACGTAAGTGTATGATCAAGTACAGTATTATCATAATCGGAAATAATGAGAACCGTATTAGGTTTAATTAGATAATAGAATATTTACAAAAATTAGGTCCAAGATACTCTTAACACTCTTAACGAATTGGTTGCACATATATAAGGTATATACATTCATTCCAGTAACTTTTCTAGGAGGAAGGGAGTTGGAGGAAGATGAGTTGCTATCTGATAATGGAACCGCTGAGCTTCCTGTAGTGTCCAGGTCTCGACAAAGAAGTTATTCACAATTTCTCTTTAAAGAAGTAGTCACTTACTCCATTTTTATAATTTTAAGTAACCAAGACAGCCCAAAACAACAGGGTTTTTGGCTGCCCTCGATCAAACATTTTCTAGAAACGACCTAACCCCTGTCAATCTTATATTACACCTGTCCTTGTGGGTTCTGTATTGAGGGCGTAGTCGCAAAACAATAGGGTTTTTGGCTGCCCTCGATCAAACATTTTCTAGAAACGACCTAACCCTGTCAATCTTATATTACACCTGTTCTTGTGGGTTCTGGTATTGAGAACGTAGTCTGTTTATTGAATGATCGATATGGGGTTAAAGAGTATTTGTGTTGCTCAACAACTATCTGTAGGGAGGCATAACTAGCTCCTCACCACAAAGTCGACAGCTTAACCCATGTATGTCCAGAATACACGAACTGATACGGATATGGTAAAAGCTGGTTTACCATCGGTACAGTTGGTGAAAGTAATTAATATGCAAGATTCACGAATTCATTATCAATGTCATAAAAATTCAGTTACACACGTCATCATGTGTTCATATTAGAACTGGTCACCCTTTGGTAAGCATAAATATACATAAGACACCAAACCCCACATTACCCTGTTTCAGGGCTTACCAATGGTACCGTTGGTGTAGTACTGTTCGTGCTCTCCCTTCATCTATATGCTCAACATTCTCAACCAATTCATCAACCTCGATTTTTGAATGTTGTATATGTCGCCAAGAATCAAATATAACTATGTACTCGAGAACAATAAAATATACCATCGGCTCCGTTTTCAAATGACGAAGACACATATATTTATCGAACACAACTAATACACGAGAAAACTATACGATCGGATCCCGAAGAAAAACATAACCCGTTGCCTACGCGTAGTTTTGGAGCCAATGGGGGTTTATTGGGGTATTAGAAATTTTCATAGAATATATCAAAATAACCACAATGTACAATATCACGTTATTTTACTACAACAACCTAAATGCTCCAAATATTTTGTTTCAAATTATTATTTTTTCGTTCTTATGTATATAGTATATATGACATTCTATGCTAAAGATCTAAATATTGCATCTGTTAACATAAATCTAATGTAAGCATAATATATCAAACAATGTATATTCATACTTGCCATCAATTCGACTAGTTAAAGGCCGGACTAATTAACGTCTCGATCTGGATCGAACTGTTTGTCAAAGTATTCTCGAAATAACGTAATGTGGAGAAAATTACAAGATTAATAACGCTTTGTTGGCCGTACATGATATCCATGCATTACTGACATCTTTTATCAAGCTACACCAACAATCTGCACGATATATCACTGTTTTAGTAATAAAACTTACATATATCTATTAGCTTTGAACTTTACGATCCTCTAATGTACAGGTTCATTTCTATTTATTATTATACTTTCACACCCCAATATTTTTGTACATTCTTTCAAAGATCCACAAAAGGTTATCATTTTAAATTTGAATGAGTTAAAACACAAATAACGTACAACCAGCAGGTTGATGATGAAAGGTCATTATCACCAGTTGGAAGAAGAGATTGACGATCGATAATTAAAGTTATTGCCAGTTTATACAGTAATATATAATACATTGATATTTGATATACCATAATATTTATTTCAATTCTGTCATATATTAGATCTTGATTAACTCGTGTATTTTGAGAAAAAGAGATGTAACACTTCCCTGCTGGCAGAGACTCCTTTTTTCCTCTCCTTTGTTTTCGGGGAGAGGGAGAAAAAGAGGAACCCTGATCCGTTGAATTATTTGATCTAACCTCCGTCCATACTTGGTAAAAAAACGGTTTTGAAACCGGTTTTTTGAATTGAACACCTCTACGCACGACAACCACGACGTCTGCGGTAAGATTATTAAGCCCACAATACTAGTGATCATATTTGTTACGATAACCGCTGACTATTAATGAGCCCACTATTTCCAATATCATCAGTGGCCTAGGAACGCTCACACATGCGCAAAAGACAAAGTGACGGTTGGGAGCAGAGTCTCCTTTTCCTCGCGAACGCATGCCAATCCAACAAAAGAAAAAGAAAAGGAGACTCTGCCAGCAGGGAAATGTAAATCTAGGATTTGGGGAGCGTACTGAATTTGTCTTATAACTTTATTCTATCGCTTTTTTTAACTATTAGTTACAGCGTATACTACTTGGTCAGAGTGGTTGGTTTAAATATAACAAGCAAATCACATGTAAAGTTATTTACTAACTGGGAAAAAACTGACAACAAACAGTCATATACTCGAACCACTCTAATTGCAAAACTTAACTAGTTTAATACTATATGTTTTTATTGGTTAAATGTAATCATTGACAGATTATATCATGCCAGGGAAACTTTGACTTCATTGTATGTGGATAATAAATAACTTTACTATTAGGAATGAGGGACGGATACATTTGTGTTTTAACAGGGCTCTTTAAGACTAGTTCTAAATTAGACATCCCTGTATAAGTATTGGTGAAAGGCTTTGGTTGCATGTTGCATTCAAAGTAAATACTCGACTAGCTCAAAAAGCCAGTTTCCCTATGATTAAGCTTTAAAAGTAAATATTGCTATGTTTCCAATTGCTATTCTTATTTTAAAGAAAAAGGTTTGATCAACTTTTTGGCGTCCCTCATTGCCTGAATTAGGATAGACATCTCAAACTTGAGAAGACGACGCTTTTCACTTGGTTTAAGTTTCTCCATTGAAACAACTTTTTTTATGTTAAGGAAATTATCTTTGTAAATCAGCTTTCTGTCCGTCGGTGAGTAGGACTTTGCAAACAGTTTTTGCGACTCACATGACTGATTGAGGAGAAAGCTGCCAAGGGCATTTGGATTAAAAAAGACTTTTTCGAGTTTTGACATTTGGTCATTGAAAATGCGCAAAATCAAAGGATTTATATGCAGGCCTTTTAGCTTTTGTTTTGCAGACTCAAACCTTTTCGTCATGTTAACAAACTCTTCCGTTGCCTTCTCTAGATAAGCGATTTGTAAAGGGTTAAGTTGGCTTGTGAACGATGATTGAGAAAGAGTAATGAAGGCTTTTTGAACCGATTTTGCAAATCGTGAAACACTAAATGGTAAGATCTCAGAATCTGATAGATCGATAAGCATACCCCCTAAAAATTGCCCCATTGCTTTAAAGAAAACAAATGTTGGATCGGCAAACTTTTTGATCCAATCAAAAATGTCGTATTGAGTGTGATAAAGAGGGTAGAGCTTTAGTGCATTTTTGTATCCTAAGAAATAGTTAAAATCTGCTGACGTAAGACCTGTTAAATAAGTGAAGCCATAGTTGTCCGAGACATAATCTAGGTTGTAAATATGTGGTTCGCCTGGGTAATCCTTCGATCTTGGCAATCGTTCAAGCATGGTATCAAATAGTGTTCTTGAACCATTGTTTGGATCTTGGATTTGCTTGGCATGGTTAAAAACAAGGTCAGCAAGCATAGGGCTTGATTGAGCCAATAAAACAAAGTTTCCACCAACAGCTACGTCGGTATTTAAATAAGCTACACCTCTTTCCCTAATCATATTCTCATTTTCTTGCGCCCATTCGTACGACCCTAGCATGCCAACTTCCTCAGCTGCCCAACTGCATAGTTTTATCGTTCTTCTCGGTCTCCAACCTTTCTCCATGAGCTTTGCCAAGATTCTCGATATTTCCAAAAGTACTGTTGTCCCACTTGTAGGATCTGCGGCGCCAAAAGACCAACTGTCTCTATGGTTACCAATCAGGACATATCGGTCGGGTTCTTCTGATCCAGGGATCGTTGCTATGACATTACGTATCTTCTTAGTAACGTACTGATTGTTGACTTCCAGTCTGACAACTGGAGCTGGATTCTTATTGGTCCTGTTTAAACCTGGTCCAAGTCTGTAATCTACTTTCAAATTACCGCTCATGCTGGCTGGCGCTACTTCTCCTGTAAGGTAAGATTGGTATATTATTTTTTTAAATCTACGTATTTGAGGGGCTCCACGAGCTGTAGATAAATAGATAAACATGAATAGCTTTACTTAGTAAAATCTTTGTTGCCCCAAGGCCGGCAAGTCTGACAACAGGAGCTGGATTCTTACTGGTCGTGGTAAAATCTGTAATCGATGCTTTCTTTTATAAATTGCGGTCCTTTTTCTCCTGTAGTTTCAAACATATGATTGAAGTTCTACTCACAGGCAGCCCAAACAAGGTTCCTGTGAATGGTTTATAAGGTAATGTATGGGAGTTATGATAAAGTAACGAAAATAAAATTTTTACTCAACAATTTGCTTCAAAACGTGCTGTTGAGATTTTGCTTTTTTTGCCCAAATCTGTAATCGATGCTTTTTTTTTTATATAAATTGCGGTCCTTTTTCTCCTGTAGTTTCAAACATATGATTGAAGTTCTACTCACGCTTTACAATTGCTGTTTGAACACCATCGATCACACGCTGTAGAAGAAATGAAGTATTACACTTGAAGACAGGAGTTTTCTGGAAATATTTGGCGTGATGGCATTCAGAATACATGTAATGATAGAGAAATTATCGTTCCTTTGACATGTTGCATTTTTATTGCGGTTGAAGGGGGGAGAGAAAGATTTTTTTAGGATTTTCTAGCGTGATGTAGTCGATATCGGGTGCTAAGTCTCCAGCCTTCCCATTATTTAGGTAGAGAAGAGCGGATTTTGAAAAAAACCACTAAACGGCATCAAATCGCGGTTAAACTTCACCAGAAGACTGAGCAAAGTAAAAGCAAAAACTGCAGCAAGTTTTGAAGCACATTGTTGAGTGAAACATTTTATTTTCGTAACTTTATCATAACTCCCATACATTACCTTATAATCCATTCACAGGAACCTTGTTTGGGCTGCCTGTGTTCTACTTGGACGAAAATCGCTACAAAATTAAGAGGCTTTCAATGAGCTGAAACTTTGCTGAAATAATCTTTGATACATTAATAATCACTCACTGAAATATCTTTCTGATGTTCGAAAGAAAAGTGCCGAAATTTTAGGTTTGATTTTCGTCCGCCATTAATTGGTTTGTCTCACGGCTAAAGAGTCATTATCTACAGCGGTTTCTATCTGTGATATACATGCAACCCATTCAAGTTAGCGTCGCTTCGACCATACATTTCTTGTTCGATTACCTGAAATTTATTGATGTTTTAACGGCTTAATCGTGAAAATAATGAACTCAGTAAACTTTTTTTAAATCTTTGATACCTTTTCAAATGGTAGGAAGTCCTTTGGTCTCTCTCTTTGTCAATCCTGAAGAGTTAGGACCAGTTGCTACCAACGAAGAAATATCGTGTATAAGAGAGAAGATGAAGCCGAGCTAGAAGAAGAAGCAATGCTTGCGAAGAGGTTTTCATAAGAAATCCTTACTTGAATTTCATGATTTGTTTTTGCCACATACTGTCCATGATATAAAGAACTTAAGGTGGAACCAAACTAATTCAGAGCGAATTTTAGACAATATTATTCTCGCTCGCTTCGCAAAACAAATGCGTCAATTTAACTGTATTTTTCATATATTGTACTTTAATTATTCAAGATTCTAACAGTGTATTTTATCTTAAGATTTTTTAAATGTTTAGCCTATTACGGCCGAAAATCAAACAATTCTATTTTTAGTTTTTGGCTATTTTTCTTCTCATCCCCAGGTACGATTTTTAATTTATAAAATTCTCAGAATCGTATCATCTAGCACTATTGCAGCCTGTGTATGAATTTGAATGTAAAGTCTTGGGCAGAAAAAAAGTTATGACGCCGCTTGAAAATTCGATCCAAAATTTGAAGCATATGAAACATCGCGTTTTAGAAACACCACTATTGAATAGATTGCCTTGAAGTTTTTTTACATATCTATTTCCAAGTATTGCGGATGAACCTTCCGAAAAATCAGCATCAAATCTTAAAATCTCATTGAATATATATATATTTTTTTACAAATTGTCGTTGTAAACCCCAAATATCAGGGTTTTGCTAAAAATCACAATTTCGCCTTTTTCTTCAAAACGGCCCCAAGTTTTTTCTTTACGCTTCCTAATCAATAGATCAGAGCTTTATCTAGATGGTAGTGAAATTTCAGTACAGCTCGTCCTATCCACATCCACAAACAGAGCTGAATTTTTCTTGAACGAAAAACATACGATAGCTGGTTTAAAAACAAACAAAAACGTTTTGAGAGGAGGTCTTTGATTTGTCGATTCGTCGAGAAAAATGCTTGTAAAAAAATATATATGTATACGATTAGAGTATATGGACCGCGTGGCACTAATGAAATAGTTGAAGATATAGAAGTAACTTATAGTTTTATGTACACGATTGTTTGCTAAAAAACACACACCTGAATTCTTGAAGAACAATTATTGAATTCTTGACTGAATGAAAGTTTTTTTAAATTGTTTTTGGTCTATAACCTGTCCTAAAGCGATTTTTTTCTGTGCATTTGAGAGCCGCATTTGTGAGAAGTTTTGCTTTGACATCGAGCGGGATTCCTGTGTTGTGTACACGGACGGACGCAAGTAATATCAGCCAAGCCATGAAAAATCAATTCGATGGTTTACCATTTTTTCTTAGGTATGGTGCTCCGCTCGCGCGGGAGCTCCGCTATAAAGATTTGTGATAATTTATACTTAGATCTATGTGCCGAATAGTTTAGAATGTGAACTTGTAATTCTCCTGATTTGCTACAGAACGCTTATTATTTGCTCCAAATTGTTTATTATGCATTTAATAGGTAAAAACATACGATTATCTAATATCATCTTTATAACATGTCAAAGTTTCTTATTTATTACTCGCCCGACAGCGGCGTCTGTCACTCAGCTCGTAAATTTTACTTTTGTGTCGGATGTCTCGCGCACCCAAATTATGAGGTTGCTCTTTGCGCTTGGGTGTAAATATACCTTGAAAAGTTGTTATCTTTAGAATGATTCGAATAAATCGATCCCAAATCTCCCTGTCATTTCGCGCGATGGAGCCACTAGAATCTCTCTGTTGTGATTCTTGGTGTACCGAGATGTATTGAAATTTCCCAATTATGATCGTCAATATTATTGAAAATGAAAAAATATATATATTTCAGCGCCTAGACATTGTCTGGTCATATAGTAGTTACGTAATCGAATGAAACATTATATATTTTCTGAATAAACCAAACTAAAGCGAGTATTACGAACATGGTACATACATTAGCCACCACTGTTTTGGGTTGGGTTGAGTAAATGACGTCATGCGTTACTCGTGCCAGTCTTCTTGAGCCGAATTCTCGTAACAAGAAATTATTGGCGGACGAAAACAAATCGTAAGATATTGGCCCTTTCCTTTCGTATATCAGAAAGATATTTCAGTTAGTGGTTGTTCAAGATTATTTCAGCAAAGTTCCAGCTGGAATTAAAGAGTTTTAATTTTGGAGCGATTTTCGTCCAAGTGGCCCTTTAAGTTATTTTGGAACTGTTAAGATAAGGCAGAAATGGAAATTACTTTCAAACACATTATCAGTGAGATTTATAAAGCCCTGAAACTGCAACTGTTAGCAGTATTGTTAAATTTTTGAGATGGTCCCGCTTTACAATCGCATAAATAAGTCCAGACAGAAGTACAAATGTAAAAATTCACTCATTAAGAAGTCAAGAGGCAGTGCTGGACTATTCATGTTTTCCTTGCCATTAGCATATACCTCACCTGTCATCCTACTCAGCAAATAACGGGCATCCTCGTAGGATATTCCTTGAACTGGGACCAATTCTGCTAGATTACTCTCGTTAAAGGCCACGCGCATCATTCCACAAGTTGAAGGTAGCAGGGGAGTGAGGCGTTCGCCGATATTGGAGTCTACGATTATGGAGTGAACTGCATCGGGTGGCATCCAAATAGTATTTGGGTAGGTGTCGTTAAAAGTGTGCCCCTCAGGTGCTGCAAAATAAGGATCGTGGAAAATAATGAAGCCGGCCGCACCTTTTTTTATCAGAAGCTCCATCTGGAAAAAAAAGAAATATAAAAAGGGAATATAGACATATTCGTTAAGTCCTTGAAGAATGCAATATAATGGTTTCTACAAAGTTTTCCCTCAATCTTGGATGGAATGGAGTACGTAAGTAAATGATTTAATGGACATGTGAGTAGTTGAATGGACGGACGGTTACATAAATGGATATTTCAATGCATGTTTTGATCGATGGGTGGACGAATGGGCAGATATAGAATCGATAGTTTTTATACCATTTTCATGTTTAGTGGTTAATTGTTGATGGCTGGATAGGAGGATATTATCTCGATGAATGGAGTGGAGATCGTTGGGTAGATCGATAAATAGAGTGAATAGAGAGACTACCATTATCGGTGAAGAGCGTCCCATTTGATGCCTAGTTTACCTGCTAGCATTTGAACGCCGTCAATCAATCAAATGATCGATCAAATGCTAGATGACGAACGAGATATCAAACTTTGCCGGTCGCACTTTAACGACAGTTTTGCAGTAACGTATTGATAAGCAGACATGCAATGTCCCTTACTGGTGCAAACGAGTTTGACAACATTACGATTTTTCCTTTCAGCGATATGTTACGTTTTTCCAGTTCGAAGTAGCTGGCAATATCTCCCATGTCAGCGTAAACCAGTTCTCCCTCTATAGTGCCACTTGGAGAAAAAGCAAAGTACGGTGTGTATTTGTATGTCGTTTTACCTCCCGGTCTCGATGTTACCTGTTTGTGTTGGAAAAGAGTTTTCATAATTACACTGTGTAAACCACCTCAAAGAGAAGAGCCGAATTAAGGTCCTTCTGAAAAATGACCTCTTACTGAAATAATCCCTTCTGAAGAATAACCTTTAAACATATATTGAGATACTACAAGCCCAGATAGTACAATACAATGTTGATTCTATGTTTTTAGTTTTCGTTGATAGTCCTGGCATTGAAATATTCTTTCAAATTTCAAAGTCATACCTGCGAAGCTAAATGCAATACAAAAGTAACAGACAAACTACGTACATTTAGTTGTCCTACTATTTCGTACTCTACTTCCTTGGTGTCGTTGTTGATGATAGATACTTTGTTTGGTTTGTTTTCTTGAGGAAAAGACATAAGAACCTCGTACTCAGGTTCCTCGACCTCAAATCCGTTGCTCTGCCACGTGTCCCGGATGTAGTTTGCTACAAATTCACCACCTTTTGTCGTTTCTTGATGAGGTCGCTCCGCAAGGTATCTAAGAATTCGATAAAAACATTAGGCTAGAAAATGTTTAAAATGTAAGCACCACCGATCACAATTCGAATCTGAGTAAATGAAAAGTTTTAAAAACAGTGCTAATAACTTAATGCCCCATCAAAACAAATTCCTGTTTAGAATAATTCAGTAACGAATTGTCATGAGTTGTTTATGTGTACGTCCTCTTATTCATGACAAATTGCTTCATCACGTTGCCAAAGTAGTGTGGATCCAGGCGTAGATAAAGCTCAGAAAGCAGTTAAAACGGAAACATCAAAGTTGACGAACAGGATTCATTATGTTAAAATCGTTTCCAGATAAATGTTCAGAAAAGTGACGAATTTTGGCGCTTTTAGTTTAGACTCATTCAGGAATTGCACATCGTGAAAGTTGTAATAGGACTCAAAAACCTACCCCCTCCCCCTCCCCCTCCTTTTTCCTGGTTTGAATGAGCCAGAGGGTTTAAATATAAAAGCATAATTATGTTACAAATACAGTACCTGAAAACGTTTTCCAGCTTTTTGGGTTCAATCATGTTTTTAAACATCTCAATGTACTTTAACTTTTCGGCAGTTAAAGTTAACCCCTTTCCTCCGCTGAACACGAAAATAAACAGAAAACAACTGCAGTGGAGAAACATTAGATTAGCTGTAAACATTCTGAATAAAGAGATACTTTGGTCCGTATTGCAGGCGGACTAATGTCTCTGGATCGAGAACTGTTCGTTAAATTATTCTCGAATAACGTGATATCGAAGATATTCAAATATATGTATTTTTAATTTCACAAAAATTAACGCTTTGTTTGCCATACAAGATCGTATATATTATTGATCTCTTTTAACAACAAACAAGGTACTACACCTTCAAGCTCGATATAAAGCTATAGGTGAAAGAATAATACTTCTTTAATAAACGACATGAAATAAACGTTAATTCATATTTATTAGTTTACTGTTATGGGACAATGTTTTAGTAAATCATTTCGCAAATCGACTAATCCACCGATTCACAAGATCATTCATTAGGAAAATCAATACCAAATACGTTACAGATTGGTGATGAAAAGTTATCACCAGCTTATACTTAAGCAATAATTTATTACTTTTAAAGTTGGACAGTGGACCACCAGATTATTAGTCTAAGAGTTGTCTACATTTATGGGGAAAAAACGTGTTTCAGTTATCTTAATCATTTCATGCAGTATCGATCGAAAGTAAAAAAAAATGAGTTTAGTTAAGAAGAGTGTTCGGAATAAAGAACCCTATAATCCAACGACTGATCAACTTCTTCACGACAACGAGTTTTTGTAATCAAATTAGAGTAACATTAATGAAAGGCAATATATCGCACTGATAATTGTGATATCCCATTTGTTTCGCTAATAGTGCTGCGTTATTTGTTGCTTCGATTTAGGGTGTACAATATTTTCCTCTCCATAGGCTGGTGATCCCTCGGGATACAATTTATTGGCAAATATTCAAGAGGTTGAGCAAAATATCGTAATTTGTTAGTAGCGGGTAATTAGTTGTTGATGCGGAAAGTAGAGGTAAATCATACTAATAAACTAATAACAAATAATGCTGTTATATAGCTATGAACCGAGAGTATCCGAAACAAAAAGAATGCTTTTTGTTGTATATATATATCGTATCTCATTTGCTGAAATTCTTACGAAAATCTATGGAGGCGTTCCCTAGGAATATGAATTAACTAAAATATTATAGACACATCGGACTAGAATACCGAAGACGTGGGTTTAAATCCTGCCAAGGGCATATGATATTTTTCTCTTATTTCTCTACTTCATTATATACACACCGAACGCATAATTTCTACTTTACTATGTCTATTATCTGCGTACATTTACGGTGTTCAACTTACCTATAGAGAAAAAATATCGCTCTGGGATCCTCACGAATACCCTACATTTCATATTCTGGCTGCGTTACCAGCGTGGTTGGTCCTTGTAGTGTAGTGGTTAACACATCGGACTAGAATACCGAAGACGTGGGTTCAAATCCTGCCAAGGGCATATGATATTTTTCTCTTATTTCTCTACTTCATTATATACACACCGAACGCATAATTTCTACTTTAAAATATTATAGGTGCGGAGAATGTTGTTATGAAAATGCTCTACGTTTGCCGAACTGTAGTTTCAAATAGATATAAGTAAATGCCTTGAAATTCAACACCATAAAAAAGAACATATTCAAAATTTCTCATGCGAAATTTCAGGGCGAAATATTGAATAGATCTTGTTTTAGAGCTATCTTTGTGAGTGATATGGAATTGAATTTGAAAAATCAACAACCAACTTTGGGGCTTCATAATTCTAAAACGGCTAAATATAATTCCTTGGAACTCACTCATCAGCAAGAACATGACTCAAAATACGACATCCTTAAGTTTGGACAAAATCCATGTGATTTTTTTTGAGAACGATCCGAAAAACTGTTTTTAGGGAATTCCCCATAACTTTTACATAATAAGGACGATCGACATGCCACACCCAATATTTTAAAGATATAGAAGTAGTAAGTTGTAGTGCTTGGGAACGAGGTTATTCCGGGCGAAAGCCCTTGGAATTAAATTCGGAAAAATTAATTTCCGACCTCGCTGGGATTCGAACCCACGACCTTCGGAATTGTACTACCGATGCTCTTCCAGCTGAGCTAGAGGTCAGACTGAGAGCAGGCCGGGGTGAAATAGATGTTAGGTCGCGGTAATTATGATTCAAAGATGAGAGTATATGGACCGCGTGGCACTAATGAAATAGTCAAAGATATAGAAGTAGTAAGTTGTAGTGCTTGGGAACGAGGTTATTCCGGGCGAAAGCCCTTGAAATTAAATTCGGAAAAATTAATTTCCGACCTCGCTGGGATTCGAACCCACGACCTTCGGAATTGTACTACCGATGCTCTTCCAGCTGAGCTAGAGGTCAGACTGAGAGCAGGCCGGGGTGAAATAGATGTTAGGTCGCGGTAATTATGATTCAAAGATGAGAGTATATGGACCGCGTGGCACTAATGAAATAGTCAAAGATATAGAAGTAGTAAGTTGTAGTGCTTGGGAACGAGGTTATTCCGGGCGAAAGCCCTTGGAATTAAATTCGGAAAAATTAATTTCCGACCTCGCTGGAAATTAATTTTTCCGAATTTAATTCCAAGGGCTTTCGCCCGGAATAACCTCGTTCCCAAGCACTACAACTTACTACTTCTATATCTTTGACTATTTCATTAGTGCCACGCGGTCCATATACTCTCATCTTTGAATCATAATTACCGCGACCTAACATCTATTTCACCCCGGCCTGCTCTCAGTCTGACCTCTAGCTCAGCTGGAAGAGCATCGGTAGTACAATTCCGAAGGTCGTGGGTTCGAATCCCAGCGAGGTCGGAAATTAATTTTTCCGAATTTAATTCCAAGGGCTTTCGCCCGGAATAACCTCGTTCCCAAGCACTACAACTTACTACTTCTATATCTTTGACTATTTCATTAGTGCCACGCGGTCCATATACTCTCATCTTCCAATATTTTAAAATTCAATCATTTGATCAAATCATATTTAAAAATCAAATGGTTACAAAGAGAAGAAGTCTGTTTTAGCGTACTTTGAATGCTACTGGTCGGAACTCTCCGTTACTGATTGTAGCCACCTTAAGCAAGTTTTAGGCGAAAAAATACCGGAAACACCAGTGGAAACGACTCGTAACTCGCTTAAGCTAGGTTAATTAGTCAACTGTTTACACGCAAGAAAAAGCCGAGTTTAGTTGATTCAACTCCGGAAATGACACCTTTGATAAGCGATCTAAAAAGATGGCTTGAGTTGGACTACCGCCGGCCGTGACCAATCAGAGCTCACTATTTGGCATTTTGCTGTCAAAATGTTTATCTAGACTAACTTGAAAAGCACCATAGGGAAGAACGTGGGCTCTGTTTCTTGGTCTATCCTAACTATTTTTGTGCTATTGTGGCTACGTTTCTCTAGTTGTTTTTTTAAATACGGACAACGGCAATGATTTTACTCCTTCTTCGTCAGAAGAATTGATAATTGACGTCTTCTTCTTCTTTGCAAAGCAGCTAACCTCAGATTGCGAAGAAATCGATTTCGCTTTCTCAAGAATAAAGCAAATGTTAAAAGCAGTGTTGTAAACACAAGACCTTCTTCTTCTTCTCGCGCTCTATGGTAATGTGATCTATCTATTTTAAAATCACCTCAAATTACATAATGGAAACAAGCTGCACATTTATTCTAGTATAAGCTGGTATGTAAACAAACACCTAGAGGAATTTTAAACTACTAAAAATGTCCTAGTGGAAACGCACCCACTATCTATTATATATGTAATGTATACTGTATACTGTATACTGTATACTTTATACTAGTGTAAAATATATTATAAATAGATCGCATATATACTGTCAGTTATTCATAAACTTTGAATAAATTTTATTTAAAAAAAATTTTAATTGGATAAAGTTGGATTGACCAATCAAACGAAGGGTTGCAAACCGTGCAGTCCTACTTTATATAATGATTTGGAGTTACGTGTTTCGTTGTAACCACCTGTAAATGAATTATCAAGTAATCACCAGTTACATCATGATGGAATGTTCGGTATCATCGGTCTCACCTGCAACTGAAGTGTATCTCACCAAACAACTAAAGTGTATCAAGTAATCACCAGTTACATCACGATGGTGAAATGTTTGTCTCATTGGACTCACCTGCAACTGAAGTATATATCACCAAACAACTAAAGTGTATCAGGTAATCACCAGTTACATCATGATGGTGAAATGTTTGTCTCATTGGACTCACCTGCAACTGAAGTATATATCACCAAACAACTAAAGTGTATCAAGTAATCACCAGTTACATCACTATGATAAAAAGAGTGTATCATCGGTCTCACCTGCAACTAAAGTGCATCTCACTAAACATTTGAAACGTTTCACGTTTCCCACCGACGACAACTGAACGTAAGTGTATGATCAGCTTGTATTATCAAAATCGGAAATAATGAGAACCGTATTATGTTTAATTAGATAAAATATTTACAAAATTTAGGTCCAAAATACTCTTAACACTCTTAACGAATTGGTTGTACATAGGTATATGCATTCATTCCAGTAACTTTTCTAGGAGGAAGGGAGTTGGAGGAAGATGAGTTGCTATGTAATAATGGAACTGAGCTTCCTGTAGTGTCCAGGTCTCGACAAAGGAATTATTCACAATTTCTCTTTAAAGAAGTAGTCACTTACTCCATTTTTATAATTTTAAGTTAACAACACAGCCCAAAACAACAGGGTTTTTGGTTGCCCTCGATCAAGCTATTTTTAGCTCGGATTGTTGCCGAACTGAAATTGTATTAAAAGAAGACAAAAACCTAGACATTTTAAAACGAGTTAATGCTAGTTGCCTGATTCGCATAATTATGAAAATGAGTGTAAAAAGAGTAGAGAAAATACAGCCCCCTGTTTGATGTATGTTTAAAACCAAATGTAAAAGACCATGTTTTGAAAGTATTGCTAAGTCTGATTTAGCAAACTTGATTTCTGGTTATCAAAGCATCATACTGTGTCACGTGTCGTTTCACAAGACTACGGTACCGTCTAGGATCCCCGAGGCAAGGAACTACCTTGAACGTTTATTGTACACTTCTCGATGGAAAGGATACCAGTTACGTGATCCAACTGAACTGGCTTACAGTACACTGATCCCTTTTAACTATGTCGAAGAGAGATGCAGGCCCGAACAAAACTCCTACTCACTTTTTAACCATAAAACTTGAATACCTAATTACAAGTAGGCTATGACAGTGAGTGTAACAGTTATTCCAATTTTTATAACCTATGAGTGTGGTTCAGCATCTCATTGACTACAAATGTCGATCATTATCGTAAACCATCAAAATGTCTTAATCATCATTGAATATATGCTATTGCATCTGAACGTTTCCCGAGTGACTGAAAGTTAGCTGAGATCTATCCCGTGTTCAAAAAAGATTATCCTATGGACAAATCTAATTATAGGCCAGTATCTACACTCAATTGAAGAACCGTTGTCGGGTTCAGAAACATAAAACATAGAAACTAAGACCGAAATGGCACATGGGAAATGACATAATTATACTGTAATTTATTCATTAACGCCATCCATGCATGGTCTGTCTTAGGGCCCTTCTTCTTTAATATATTTCTTAATGACTTGTTCTATTTTGTTTCAGAAGCTAAATTAACTAACTATGCAGATGATAATCAGTTAACATCTAGTCATGCTGATTCCGGTGAGGTTTTGGCTGTACTCGTGCGGGAGTTGGGTACCACCTCTATAAGTGGTTTCGTGACTCTGGCCAAATCAAGATGCTGCTACATCCCCGAGATTGATGGCGGGTGTACTGTAAGAAAACTGTTTCTCAGGGTATGCAATTTTTCCATGTTTTCAAGCCCCAGCTACCAATACAGGATTCTCAAGACTGGAGAAA
Organism: Actinia equina; assembly: GCA_011057435.1. Lineage (NCBI taxonomy): Eukaryota > Metazoa > Cnidaria > Anthozoa > Actiniaria > Actiniidae > Actinia > Actinia equina. Next base: position 556,245 of record WHPX01001012.1, read on the forward strand.
TTTTCACTAGTCCCGAAAAAGACATCCGCAAGGCATTTTTCCTCCACAAAAAGTGTACGGATAAAAATGCCCAATCCACTGAATGACATTCAGAGAATTTAAGAACTTTGAACATTTGAACTATTAACTATCATGCCATGTACTCTAATAGTCATATATCGTAATAAAATTCTTTGAAATCTCAAACGAAAGTATTTCTTCGTTAATCATCTATTGAAAAGAGTTCCACACTCCTCAAAACACTGTGCGCGCTAAATTATGAGCGGTATTAGATATAAAGAGCGTGGTCCATTCAGGCTCTTGTTCATTTGCTCGAGATCATGGACCTCTTCACATTTGCCGAAAAGCAACTTATTTTGACATACGCATCTGAAGTGTGTAAACAGCTCCACCAAATTGATGAAAATCAGTGTTGTGGCTGTAAAGATAAAACTAGTAACAGCGAGTGTCTGATGCTAACGGAAGAAGAAAAGATAGAAGTCAATTTTGACCTGGCACTAAAGAATGTGATTCTCAAAGTAGTAAATGATAAGATTATGGCGAACATGTCACCATTTAGATTATCCTGTACCACAAAAATTGGACTCGAATCATGGTTGCGGAGCGACCCAATCTCCTCACGTCCTGATCTACAGAAGAAAGTCAAAGGCACCGTCAAGATCATAGGCATATATTAAGTGACTTTCTTCGATGACATCAGCAATTGTTTAGAAATATATAAGAACCCCAGCACTCGAATACGACAATCATTTCTCATGTGGTGGCTGCTCATGCTGCTTACGATTATTCCTCTGATCTTTTGTTGGGTGCGGGATTCTTATCGCTGTCCACTTTGGAATATCCACGAACAAGTTGATGGTGAATATCGACATCAAGATGTCCAGTACGATAGCTCAAAGTATCTCTTGTGTCGACAATGCAGTGGCTATGATTGTCAGTGATGAAGTGGAGATGGTTGCCAGAGCCAAGATTCGACACGTCCTTGAGTTCTTTTATGTCGAACTCTGTCGGAGAGAAATGATGAAGAAGTTGACAAAAGAGTGTGAAGGATGCGAAAACGATTGGCCAAGTCAGCGCGATCATATGTGTTTGATGACCAGTGATCATGATTTGTGGACTTTTTACTTTGACGATGTTAAACATGTGATCGATTTAAACATGATGCAAGATGTGTGTGCAGATCTTGTCAAGCTGGTAGATGTGTCTATGTCCTCAGAATGGGAAGCCTTTGTTTCCAACCTACCAAGCATGAACTCTAGCATAGCAATGATGATAGCAAGTGATATGTCATTTTCCGATAGATATGACAGACCGATAGTGAATTTTGTAAATGACATGTGTGATGTAAAAGAGAATTCTCGTGAACTATCTTCAGAACTATTCAGTGAGTTTGTAAATGCTATGGAGAATTAAATAAATGTTACAGCTTTCATATCGAGAATCATTGTTGTATCTGACTTCGAGGGGTAAAGACATGGGTTGTTTTCCACCATCCTATCAAATCGGTATTGAACGGCTATTTAATCGCATACGCTGCATCTTAGCGTGCTGTGGAGGAACGATTGTAGTCAAAAACTCAGAGTTTTGCGATGGACAAAGTCCTCAACCAGATCTACTACGATCTTCGAAGCGCGGGAAGTTTTTCGGGGGTGGATGCTGTTTTCCGTGCCGCAAGAGAAAAGGGACACAAAAAGATCGATCGTAAGCAAGTCAGAGACTGGTTAAAGAGACAAGAAGTGTACACTTTGCATAAACCTGCTCGTCGAAGATTTCCTACCAATAGGGTGATCGTATCTGGAATAGACTCCCAATTCCAAGCTGATTTAGTGGACTTGAGTTCTCTAAGTAAATACAACGATGGATACAAGTACCTGCTGACATGTATCGATATCCTTAGCAAGTACGCCTGGGCTATTCCTCTAAAGACCAAGTCGGGGAAAGATATATTGGATGGTCTAGTTAAGATCTTCAAGTCTGGGAGGATTCCTAAGAAGTTTCAGACCGACAAGGGAACAGAGTTTCTTAATCGTCTTGTACAAAACTATTTCAAGGAAAATGATGTCCACTTTTTTGTCACACATAGTGATAAGAAAGCTTCGGTGATAGAGCGCTGGAACCGTACATTAAAGACAAAAATGTGGAAGTACTTTACTTTCAAAAACACTTGGAGATACATTGACGTACTTCCAGACCTTCTCGAATCTTACAACAATAGCTTTCACCGCAGTATTCGAATGAAACCCGTGGAGGTCAACAAGAAGAATGAATCGGTGGTTTGGCACACCTTGTATGGAAAAACCGTTACAGAACCTATTCGCTACAAATTTGGAGTTGGCGATCAAGTCAGAATCAGTAAAGCCAAGAAGATCTTTGACAAAGGTTATTTACCAAACTGGACCACTGAGATATTTATCATATCGGAAAGGCTCCCAAGGCGACCGCCAGTTTATCGTCTAAAAGACCTACAAGGAGAAGTCTTAGGGGGTGTGTTTTATGAAGAAGAACTTCAAAGCATTAAAAAGGACGATGATGTTTACCAAATAGAACGTATCGTGAAAAAACGAAAAGTGAAAAATCGCTTAGAGTATTTTGTTAAGTGGAAAGGGTATCCAGATAAGTTTAATTCTTGGGTCCCAGCTAGTGATGTAAAAGATCTATAACTTTCTGAATATCTAATAAAGTTTTAATTGTCCAAAATGCGCTGTTGTGTGTCTCAGTATAAATACCTGATCCAAATGCTAAAGCACTCACTAAGATTATTACCGACATGGAGAACACACAGTTTTATGTGTGGTTACCCTCAAACAGCAGTATGGATGTATTTCCATCCAATACTCTCTCGGAATTTCGAGTCCACCTTCCTCAACCCATACAGCTGACGGGTGATTGGGAAGTGGGCTTGACAGAGATTCAGTATCCCCATAGTTGGAATAACGTTCGCGGAGAGTTTTGGAATCGATTTTATATCCGAAAGGGAAAGTCACTGGAATGTGGAAGTGTTTATTGTGCCCCAAGGTCATTACTCTTCTTTAAAGAGCATCATCGACAAGATGAATGATTTGGTCAAGGCGACTAAGTACAAAGATCAGGTATGGTTCTCTTATGAAATGCTCAATCGCAAGGTCGCAGTCCATGTGAGGGATGACTATTCTGTATTCTTCTCGGATTTTGGAAAGGTGTTGGGATTTTCAAAAGATCATGTGATTTCAAAATCCACCACGGCTGAACGAGAAGCAGACTTGGATCTTGGATTCCACAACCTGTACGTCTATTGTGATGTGGTGCAACCTCAGGTAGTTGGAGACTCTCAAGTTCCTCTGATACGAATAGTCCCTGTCGAAGGAAAAGATGGCGAACGGGTTAGTAGGTCCTTTCTAACCCCACAGTATCTACCAGTCAGCAGGAAACAGTTCGAGACCATCGAAGTGAATATAAGGCAAGATACAGGCGATAAAGTCCCATTTGAAACCGGAAAAGTGTTGGTTACGTTGCATTTCAAAAGATCGTCTCCTTATTTTAACTAACCATGCCACATTCGAACGCTGACTATTACAGAAACTACTATGTTAACCAGGCTCAACAACGAGGAGGAAGTCTGGCTGCTTTCCATGGAGCACCCCTACAACAAGGGTATGGATTGGGGTCGATGCTTAAAGGTCTTTTTCGCTGGGCCATGCCTCACGTGACCACTGGTGCTAAATCTCTTGGCCGTCAGGCCCTGAAAGGGGGTTTGGGAGTAGCTCAAGATGTTATGAGTGGTCAAAATGTGCGCGATTCCTTAAAGACAAGAGCGGGTGAAGTTGGCCGAGCAGTGATGAAAGACGTGATAGGCCAGAAATCGGGTCAAACCGGTGGAGGAAGAAAGACTACAAAAAGGAAAAATCAAAGGAAGCCTGCCATTTCACGTCCAGCTAAGAAACAGAGAACATCATCAGCTAAGAAGCAAGGCTTCAACTTTTTCTAATGGCACAGTCAAAATTTCACGAATGTAGCAAGTCCGAACTTGACCTCTTTGTTGTACCCCATGTTCAGACCAACATTGAAAAGGGACAATGGGTTGAATACTTTCCTGTGTCTAACATCACCGACTCGGGTCCTATAGAATTCAGTATATCAGGAAGTGGAGAGGAATACACAGATTTGAGACAAGCATGGATCTACGTTAAAGCTAAGGTCACCAAGGCTAATGGTGGAGATTTGGATACTACCACCGATAAAGTTGGACCGGTCAACCTTTTTCTCCAATCACTCTTCAGTCAAGTCGATGTCAGCCTGAACGAAAAAGTTATTTCGGATTCTACAAATACCAATCCCTATCGAGCTATGATCAGCACGTTATTGACTTATGGTTCCGATGCTAAGAAATCCCAACTCTCTGCAGAATTGTTTTACAAAGACACTGCTGGAAAGATGGATCTGGCGGATCCTGTCGCTACTGGCTACAATACCGGGCTGAATACCCGGTACAAGTTTATCAAAGACAGTTCTGCTGTAGAATTGCTAGGACCTCTACATTCTGATTTGTTTTATCAAGACCGTTTACTGCTTAATGGGGTCACCATGCGAATACGATTAAATCGAAGCAAGAATGCCTTTTGTCTCTTGTCTGCTGTTGGTGGAGCCGATTACAAAGTGAGCATTTCCCATGCCAGTCTGTTTGTCCGAAAAGTGAAAGTGACGTCAGACACGTTCCTTGGTCACGCAGCCGCCCTACAACATTCACCAGCCCTCTATCCCATACGAAGAGTGGAATGTAAAGTACTATCCATCCCCAGCGGCAACATGTCTTTCACCCCAGATGACGTATTCCTAGGACAGATCCCCAAACGAATTGTTTTGGGTTTGGTAGAAAACGCCGCCTTCAATGGAGCTTACAACAAGAATCCGTTCAATTTTCAACATTTTAAAGCTACTCAAGTTGGGATTTATGTCAATGGTGAGGCTCAACCGATCAAGGCATTACAACTGAACTTTGAAAAAGAACAGTATCTCATGGGATACATGAGTCTGTTTTCTGGAACAGGTACGTTGTACCACAACCAAGGAAATGAAATCACCAGGCAAGATTATTCAAAGGGTTACACACTCTATGCCTTTGACTTGAGTCCAGATCTTTCAGCGGGTCCTCACATCTCTTCTATAAAGCAGGGAAATCTTCGCATTGGTTTTCAGTTTGCTGAAGGTCTTCCAAGTACCATCAACTGCATCATCTATGCCGAGTTTGATTCTATGATTGAAATAGACTCGAACAGAATCGTCACTTACAACTGGAGCGGATAAATGAATACCAGACAAATTGCTGCTGTTTTACAAAAGGACCCGTTTACGAGACGACAGTTTCAAGGTGTCTTTCCATCAGACTTATTGCCGTGTCAGATAGAGCGCTATCCAGCAGCCTTTGTGGCTAACGTCGACCCAAAAGGCCAGCCTGGGTCACACTGGTGCGCGTTTTACTTTACCAAAGATCGAAAAGGCGAATTTTTTGATTCTTATGGACTCGGACCTCAAGAATACGTTCCGACATTTCAAGATTTCTTGAGGAATAATAGTATAGGCTGGAGATACAATCAGAAACACTTGCAAAGCCTAGATTCTAACGTGTGTGGACACTATTGTTTGTATTTTTTACTCAATCGCTGCAGAAATGTCAGCGTGAAAGCTATTGTAAGTCGTTTTAGCAACAATATGAGGTTAAACGACAATTTTGTGCATCGATTTATTGTTAGACATTTTAGTCGAACTTATAATCATCTTAAGAAACATGTATCCCATCAAACGTCAAGGAAAAAAGTAATAAACAGCATGTGAATGAAGTATATTCGTTTATTTATTCATTTTCAAACAACACTTGCATACAACGAATCAAGATCGAAACGTTAGCCAACGTCTCGGGGGCTGTCTAGGTCTTACACTTCTAATAGTTCCTGGTGTTTTATCTGAAGGGGGTAGGTAGGGCAGCTCACGGTAAAGACTACGCTTTGGACTTGGGTGTCTTGGAGGATTCGTAGGCGGAGGGGTAGGCAACCCTGCATTTGAATCTTCTTGATCACCCATTCGAGATTTGAATTCTCTCAGTGCTCCCCTTCTTCGTTCATTTCTGACCAAATCTTCAGGAGCGTTCATCTTAGCGAGACCCCTTCAAAGACTTGCCATCCTATTGGATCTACCCCTTTGCGCTCTCTCATAAAATCTCCTATTAAATCAACTACATGGGAGCCTGGAAGAGGTCGGTCTTCAAACACTAGCTGTCCACGACTATCCCATTTCATGATTTCTGGGTTTTCTCTTATTTTTTCAATGAGCAGCTTGCCGCGGTTTTTAAGAGACTTGGGTAAGGCACTGATAATGTCCCGCTCAATTTTATCCTGTACTTCCGATCTCGTTGCTGCTGCTGGTGGTGGTGGTAGTTCCTCCTCACCCTCTTGTAGTTCCTTCTGATGCTCTGGACTAGCTTCAAATTTTATTTTCATGGGTTCATCTCTTCTCTGGTTGTAATAAGTGAGGTAGTTTTGAAGTGTTTGACTGTAGTGTTTGACTTTTTCCTCGTCCGATAACTCTGTGCTTTTCAATACATCCTCCATATCATGATCAAGTCTACTCAGTCTTGACGTCAATGGTGCGGTTTGGATCTTTTCTCGCTATTTGAGCCTTTCCAAAGTTTGTTCAGGGACCAGAACCATCTTCTTGGAGTAATTCATTTTAAAAAATGTTCTAGTACACTTAGCACGGGAGGTAAGAGAAGAGATAGAAAATTTCCTCCTTTCTGAACCAACACCTTTCGCTTTTGTGACAAAGGGACTTGTTTATCCACCAACGACAACAAAGGCCTTTTATATCTATGAAGTTGCTCCTTCTGATGTGGTGTAACGGGTACAGTGGACTTGAGGATATTATACACACATTCACAAACGCTCTTGATGAGATCGTCGTCAGCAACTTTGAGCAAGGCTTTAGCTTGATGGGGTTTACTTGTAGACAACACCTTTAGATGATGGAAGTTGTTTCTCACTCGTCGACTCATGATCAACTAAATTATCGAGTAGGAAGCGAGAAACTTTATAGTTTTTTCACGTACGCATATTGTGTTTCCTCGGGAAAGATATTCGTACGTAGACGAAAGTCTTTCACAGTCTCTGGTTTGAGGTCACAAAGCAGGTATCCGTGGGGCTTGGCTGTGGCGCCGTTAAAGGCTTCTTGCATGTACTTCACATAACCAGGAAACATTTGTTTAGCCAAGTGGTTGATCTGACTGCTGTCTCTTGGGGACTTGAAGAGGACCATGTAATGAGCGTTGAGGCTAACATTCCTTAACTCTTTACCTTGATGAAAAATATTTTGCAAAATAAAAATACACGAGAGGTTTTTGTGATGGCATCCTTTGGTAAAAATATTCGTTAGGCGTTTGTCATTGCTCACTTCATTCATCAAATCGTCAATAATTACGAGATTTCGAATAGATGGGTTAATGTTCTCTTCCAAATCCTGAGGTAGTCCTTCCACAAATGAAATATTTGGTACGGTAACCATCATCTCGTCATATGCAGGTTGGTGCATGCCATAACACCATATAATATTCTGAGGAACCCCATCGAACATAACATCAGCATTTTCTAAGAGTCGTTTAACGAACTGAGTTTTCCCACAGCATGTCGGCCCGGCGATAATGGCTCCAAAAGGATGCTTTAATCTTGTGTCCATCTCAACAACAAATGAACCAACTTATTTATCGACTGCTTTATATAACTTTTTCTTTGATGGAATGAGCCAGTCGCATTTCCTCTTATTATATTCTTGAATAATTTTATGTTTTTGAAGTTTAGCTTCTTGTAAATACGGTTTTCTCTGTTCCGTTGACAGCTCGTGAACTTGGGCTAGATGATTGGAAAGTTTCACTAAATATTTTGACCCACAATTGCGTAATGGACAATTTTTACACACGCGCTGACTCATGTTCGTACTTAAAAGACTTGAACAAAATGAGTTTCATATCTGAAAATTTGAACTTTTAAATAAATTTCGAGGGACAAAAGGGAGAAAGGGGATAATCGGGACATTTAATAGAGACGCGTGTTCACTCATAAAATATTTTATTGAATGAGTAACTATAGGTGTTATACTTACAGCTACATGTTTGGTCTATATGTTATTGATAAGCACCTAATATAAAAAATCAAGGAATATTAAATATCTTATCCAATAAAGTGTTGATCAAATATCTAAAGGGATGGTTGATATACCATCACTCAAAACCTTACGCTTAGGATAGAAAAACGAGAAACCATCTCTTACTTGTGAATACGTGTAGACACTATTGCTCACAACTCTAAAGCCTCTATTGATACCTGAATCAATGTCTTTGTTGAGCAAAACATTCAAATATTTCTCTTTATCGATGCAATTATTATTTTTACTGACACCTTTACATGAAAACTTGTCTATATGACCAAAGCAATAATAGGTTTTTGAACACAACCCAATAATCCCGTCCCCCTCCCATTCCACTTTGAAGAGACCTGGAGTTCGTTTATCGTAAGCTCTATGTTCCTGGGTATCTGTTCGTGGAAACCAGTTTGATTTATCATCCAAATACTCCACTTTTAACTCAGGCTTTACAAGTTGGTCTATGCTTTCTCCTGCTAAAGCTATATAAGCTGAATCGGTATCCATTTCTACGTATTGAAAATTACATCTATCGAATATATTTATCCAAACAATCATAATAAAATTGTAGCATCCTGAGTTTGGCATATTGATATACAAAGAAACCAATTTGTATTGGCAAATCAAACTTAATTTTCTTTTTACAAGACTGTATTTCATATGTTTGTTCATCTATTTGCTCTATTCCTCTAAAATACATTGTGTTCACCAAAGGTGGAGCTTCGTCTTCACTACAAAACTGTATATCCCTGTGCTTCTCTTTGTTGGTTATTGTCTTCCCATAACTGGAATTACCAACCTGTTGAGATGGACAAGAACAATTGAGTTTCAGTGATACCGAATTACTTTCTCTTTCGCTTCCCTTTCATTGTTCTCTCTTTCTATATATATTTTTATCTTTTTATAAATTATGCTTAGTGTTACTCACCAATTTCATAGTTTCTGCTATGATGGCTTTACTTGGATCAACGTCACCTGCCCTTCTAGCGTTCGAAACAGCATCACCAAATGACTTGAAGCAGGCTTCAGGGGTGTATTCGATAACTTGATATACTTTGGTGACCACCAGTCCATGTTCAAGGTACCATTTAAGAAGAGGAGTGGCAAGGAGTATCTTGGTACCACGATTACTACCGATCAAACTTTTCCTTGGTTGGTTCATAATATTTCTCTCTTCAGCGAACTGTTTCATGAAATCACCGATATCATCACGATTGATTTCAGCGTTTTTAAATATGGGGCACATTTCAGAAAACTTTTCACTAAGATGGTCTGGAACGTGAATATCGCACTCCAAGCAACCAAACAACTTTCCGTCACGCACATGTTTGAGTACCTCATCTTCAGTCATGCTGTACTTTTTGTCTAGTGGACGGCGAAGATTGTCTTGAATAAACTGTTGAATTGCTGGGTTGTTCTTCTTTTCTCGATACCAGTCACACTCCCATTTCTCGACTACAGTGTACCCCAGATCCTCTAGGTATTGTTTGTTCTTTCTTGTTGTTTCATAAAGTTCAGCCATGGACTTTCCACATCGTTCGTTTTCAGTTTTGCCTCTGGTAAGGTAACAATTGTGACCGTGGTAATAACATCCTGTGAAAAAAGTGCATGAAATCAATACAGAAATTAAAAAGAAAAAAAAATAGAGCGAAATTAACTTACCTTGAAATTGAAACACAGTTCGAGATGGGCCGTGGAAACCATCAACGGGTAGTGCTCGTTGTCCAAGCCTTTTTTCAGTGTTGTTGTATTGATGACGAATGGGCATTCCTCGTGTGTATGATTCCCACTCTAACCACTCTACTGCCAACTTTAAAGAAAATTGAGGTTTGAAATCATCAGAGGCTAGTCGTCTTGAGTAGCAGCCTGTAGGCATGGGTTGCATAATGGCCCATAGGTAGAGTGCGTTGGCGTCATAGCCAACTACATTTTGACAAACTTTGGGACTTTCACTTCGGCTTTTCATCTCTTGTTCACGGATAAACGTTTTCCCTTTCTCGTGGTAGCGATGAAAGATGATAGATGGTCCCCCGACATTGTTATCTCTCATGAGATAGAATAGATCAGAGTCTTTCTGGTTAAACAACGTAAAGTAGGTCTGATTGGGAAGCGTAGAGAACAGATATTTCATAGTTAAGCCAGGTACACTGAGTCCATCTTTAAACATGTCAATATGACGATCTTTCCAAAAGTCACACATCTTGTCTAAGGCTTCAAGGAAGGGCTCTACGTCTAAGTTATTATACCAGATTAAAAAGTCCTTAAATGTTTCCATACGCTCTTCCCCCCACACTCTTTGACAATATTCATAATCTTGTTCAGATATATTAGAGCTGGTTAATGACGAATAGAAATCTTGATGAGATGGAAGATGAGGTTGATCAAGTTTATCAAGTGAAGTCATCCATTCATAAGGAAAGAATCCTTTCTTTTGCTTGCACTCGTAGGCTTTAAGAAACTGAGAGTAGCTAAATCCAGGAGCTAAATAATTAGTAATGTCAAGGAGCTTGAAATCTTCTGTTTTTAAACACATAAAGTTATTGTTCTTTTTTACGGTGAACTTAAGGGGATTGTTTTTGACCAAGTAGGGAAAAATGTATTTCTTGATAGCGTTGATATCGTACCTGCCTGAGTTGAAACCCAGAACAGGAAGTTCTTTCAAGTAATCCTCTAATAATGACTTTAAATTGGCTATTATTTTTTGGCCATGGCTAGATTCCTCGTTACCGTTGTCATCATCATCATCATTCATGTCAGAGTCTGAACAGTTTTCATTTGTCAACTCGTTAGCTACTTCATCAAGTGCTTCAAATATGGATTCATAACTTTGTAATAATAGATGATAGCTGGTGTTACTGATTTCACTTAGGTACTCCATCAATCGTTTAACTAAGGCTTCAGAGTCACCATCCGTAACAATGCAGTATGGATGATCATATCCTGGAACGTTAGAAAAAATAGAAGCACTTAACAGTTCGTGTTTTTTCTCCCATGTCAATTTATGTGTATTGTTAAGCTCGTGGTTATCTTGAAAGTAACACTCCAGGTCAAAGGCGGCTCGGTAGGGAAAGTAACGTAGATTCTCAGGTACAACAACTCCAACATCTTCTAGTCGCTCGAAGACATTCTTGGCTGTCTTGTAGGTGCTGCCGGGAAAGACGTGTTTTACTTTTCCTTCACAGGTGATTTCATGTCGGTTAAGCATAAAGCCATCTTTCCAAAACTTGCCACATCGGGAGCATAAATACGATTTGGAATAAACTTTCATATTTTTTATATATGAAAAGTGATTCCCGTGGAGATTGAGATAGAGCGTGGAGGGATGCTTTCGATGCGATCTTTGAATGAGTTGTGCGGTGACCTCTCTTTGTTCATTTTCGTCGTTTTCGTCATCATCATGAGAGGTGGACTTTACCAGGGAATAAACATTTATATTAACTTGAAAAAGGGTTTCGAGATCAGGCAGGCTTTCCAGTGTCACACCGTTGAATTCATCGTCTGGATAGGTTTGTTGATACCTGAAAATAATCAAAAAGAATAATCTTAATAGTCTTTTACACTCGTACAATTTATTACATACAAAATGACACAGACTGGATGAAAAACATTGCATACAAATAAATACAGCATATTGAACCAAATCTGACTACAACAAACGACGAAATGACATTGAATACAAAACATAGGTAAACATCCATATATTCTAAGCAAACTTTTCATACAGTTGTTTAAAGTACATAAAGTTTACTTACCTTCGATAATACCATTTTGCTTCTCTTTCCAAATTTCTTGGATGGCACCCATTGTGAAGTGAAAGTGCGCGGAAGAAGCATAGGTTGTCTGAATAGGGTTGACCAGTCTTTTTCTCACAGTCTAGAGGCACGATACCGCGGTTTTCGACGATATAATGTGGAAGGCATTTACCACGACCAATGGGATGACGAGGGATGTTTGTAATGAAAAAAGTGATGTTAGTGATACTATCAACTGTCCACTTGGATGATGGTCGTTGTTGACGAGCCCATTCTAAGATATCTAGATTTCGTAATTCGTTTTCAATCGGCTGTAGGTCGCTTTCGTTGACCACTTGGAAAGGTGTTTCAAATACATTATTATTGTTTCTGGATGCATAGTAATATTGTACTTCATCAGTAACAGTGTTTCGTAGTATATATCCAAAGGATATATTGAGCTTGAAGACAGTGAACTGATCTCTGAAAACTTGGTGAATATAACTGATAAGATGGTCTGGGTTAAGTGAAGGAAGGCGATAGTTATACCAGTTGGACAATCTGTTATCTCGCGAGAATCGCGTTCTTATTCTGTTCCAGTGTCGATGGTATTCGGTGTTGGTAGGTCGTTGGTCTGGTAAAAGATCGGATATTTTCACAGGATCTTCAGCCACAGGAAACGTTCTGGGCCGATTAGGTTCGCTTGCCGTTCTCGTTTTCTTGCGTTGGGGACCTAGCAAAACGAAAAAAAAAATTTCAGTGTATTATTCATGAGTTCACGGGACCAAAAATTAATTTAACTTGATTCCTTTTTGAGACAGCTAATCCATCATATGTTTACACACGATACACTATTGTTTACACACTGGACATGAATCGCTTATCAACGTGAATAATTACAAAATTCGCTCAACTTTGACATATTTTTATATTTCCCACATAACGCAACATAATGATTATGCGTGTTTTAAAAAATAGCAAAAAGAAAAAAATATCAACATACCTGTGGAATCATCGCTTGGTAGCTTTCTCTTCTTTTCTTGAATGGAGTGTTCTTTTACGTGTGCATTGAACGTATTTTTCTCGGAGAAGGTTTTATTACACTTCCCACATTTGAATTATTTTTTCGTGTTGTGCTTCGAGTGGACGGTTTTCAGATGTTTTGATAGGTCTGAATTTCTCTTGAAACCTTTAAGGCAGTGTGGACACTTGTGGCTTTTCTCCTTGTCGTGTTCCCGCTGGTGGCGCTTGAAAGTCTTTAAATTCGTGAATGTTTTCTGGCATTTTGAACATCGATAGGAGCTGGATTGGTCAGTTTGCTGTCCACCTCCACTCTGAGTCGTAGGCCGGTTCTGTAAAAATAGAATATGTGCCTTTAGACTTAATTTTTTCATTCACTTGAAAAGTAAAATCAAATATATTATGGAAAAACCGACGAAGAAGATAGCACTTCAAAAAAATAATGCTTACCTCATCTGGAAACATTAAAGCCATCATTCGATCCACGACCGCTGGAATTTGATCACTTGGGATCTCGTTGTTTAAATAGTATTGCTCGAAATCCTGTAGATTGGTAAACTGATCCATTTCGAAATTTTCAAGTTGAAGACCTTGCTCGGATAAAAAGTGGACGCCTTCACCAAGCTCCTCTAATTTTATAGACTTTTTTTAATTCTACAAACAACAAAACTTGCCTAGACATGCTGGGTTGGGCAATCGCTACTCCACCCTTTTCATAGGCTATACATTTGACACAAAACACGTGTATAAACATCTCACACCCAATATTTGTATAGCTCTTACCGAGTCACGATGTCTTGACTGTCCTATTCCCGCCTTTTAGCGTAGAAGCTATCAAAATGATAATTTTCTTAACACTCGCTCCCGCCTTTTCGATAATCTATGAAAATGTTATGACATTGACGTCATTTCCTATCAGTTTGAGACCAATCAGGACCGCGAACGGGTCAGGCGCAATGCAAATAAACTTTCATGTCATTTCCTGATTATCGTATCGACCAATCAGAATCGTCACGTTCAGGCGCGATGCAAATAAACTTTCGCGTCATTTCCTGATTATCGTATCGACCAATCAGAATCGTCACGTTCAGGCGCGATGCAAATAAACTTTCGCGTCATTTCCTGCTGATCGTATCGACCAATCAGAATCGTCACGTTCAGGCGCGATGCAAATAAACTTTCGCGTCATTTCCTGCTGATCGTATCGACCAATCAGATCGACTTCCGCCTTAGGATCCTAGCCACTGATGACGTCAGTGGGGGCCGAGAAAAGGGGGCCGAGAAAAGGGGCTAATTCCATGCTTAATATACTACTACTGCAGAATGTTTACAGTCGACCAAATCCTCCTCCTTTGCAGTTGTTTTCCGTTTATTTTCGTGTTTTGTAGCGAAGAAAAAAATGTAAATTTAACGGCCGAAAAATTAAAGCACATTGAGATGTTGCAAAACATGGTTGAACCCAAAAGGCTGGAACAAGTTATCAGGTACTCAGATAACAAAATTATACTTTTATATTAACCCCACTAAGAGCAGGGGAAAAGAGGTAGGAGAGGCGGGAAGTGGGGGGGGGGGGGGGGGGGGGGGGAGGGTGCAGTTATGTTTAGGGTTGAGGCCCGTTCCAACTTTCACGAAGTTCGATTTATTCAAAAACAAAACCCTAGACCGGGTTACCTGGTTGGAACAGTTAACTAGTATCTGGGTGTCTAAGAATTTAAAGGAGAAGAGGAAATAAGTTGCAAAATTTTGAACAACAGTTATGAAAGACATAGCGTTGTAAGACAGAGCGTTTATGTCATATTGATCAAAAAAAAAAAATCACGATACTAATACTATAATCGATATATACAAAACACATACACACACACATATATACACACACACATAATTACCATAGAATATTAACAGAGTATATTATATATACATACATATACATACATCCACAGACAACATTTATAACCATAATAAATATATCACAATATATACATCCACGAATACATACATATACTAAGACATAAGCGAGTACATACATATATAATACGTATTCTCAGTGTCTATATGGTATCTATTAGTGTCTATCTAAAAACATGATAACAATAATAATAATAATAATAATAGTAATAATAATAATAATAAGATTCATGGAATCTGCAAGCGCAGTTTGGCTTTGTTTATAAATGTTTTGTCAACTTGTTGTGAAAAAGATTGAAAGTCTACATCATTTTTGATGATAGTTGGTAATCCATTAAATATCTTTGAGCAGTTATCCTGGAATGTTCCTGTTTCAAGAGGGATGACTAGATTTGTAAACTTGACCGCAACTTGCGATGGACTTTGCGTTTTTCAAGTTTCAAGTAATCTGGGAACGATGGCCCCCACAGCGATTTATAAGCTATACGTAATAGATGATATTCAGTCCTTTCTTTAACAGGGAGCCACTTGAGGTGCTCCACTACATCTCTTTCGGTGGTATATTTATTCAATACAAAGCAAGGTAACCCGGTAATAATTGCAATGGGTTTTTTACGGCGCGCCTCGTGTATCCACCGCACTGCTCTGACAATGTGATGACGCAATTTCTCATGTTTTAAAAACTTTGACACACTGTCTCACCTTCGATCATTTTCAATATATTTTAAGCTAATAACTTTACCAATCGTCTTACTTTATAGAGACCTTACGGAGCAACCTCATCTAGAAACAACACAAGGTGGTGAATTCGTAACAAACTACATCCGGGACACGTGGAAGAGGTACGGATTCGAGGTCGAGGAGCCTGAGTACGAGGTCCTCATGTCTTTTCCTCAAGAAGACAAACCAAACAAAGTATCTGTAATCAACAACGATACCAAGGAAGTAGAGTACGAAATGATTGGACAGCTCAATGTACGTATTACTTTGAAATTTGACTGCCTCTATAAACGGAAACGAAAAATATAGAATCAACATTGAAATCATATATGCATATAACCGCCAACCGGTTGCCCCGTTCCTTGAGCATCGGACTTTCGTGCGGGAGGTCGTGGTTCGAGTCTCGGCCGGACCAACACTCATGGTATTAAAATAACTGAAGAGAAATTGCTGCCTTTTTGTAATTACATCTGCAAATGGTTAGACGTTCAAGTGGCTCGGATGACCACTTTAAATGGCGGGACCCGTCTCTCCACACTCATCATTACTAACCATTATCATTATCAATTTGTCCTAGGGGTTTTATGCTATAACTTAATGCTTTAGCAGGGCTTTTTTTTTATGTTAGAGCCCAAATTTTAGTGGGCTCCTTGTCTTTTGAGATTTACCGTTTAGCTACTAAAATTCTGTTCCAACACCAACAGATGACATCTGGACAAGGAAGTAAAAAGGTATACAAATACACACCGTACATTGCTTTTTCTCCAAGTGGCACTGTAGAAGGCGAACTGGTTTTTGCTGACACTGGACGGCAGAGCGACTACTTGGAACTGGAAAAACGTAACATATCGCTGAAAGGAAAAATCGTAATCTTGTCACACTTGTTTGCAAAAGTAAGATATATTGCCTGTCTGATTCATCAATCTGTTACAACGTGACTGGTCGTTGAAGTGCGACCCGTAAAGTTAGAAATCTCGTTCACAACCTAAAAAGGATATTTAGACTGAATTATACATTTCGATCCTCTAATCTCTAAAGTTTTTTTATCGTAGTCCAAAATCTCCTCGAGATATGTTTTTTTATATAGTTATTGATTGATGGTCTTTCGGAAATGCTAGTTGACTCGGCTCGCTAGACATCAAAAGAGTCGCCGGCCGCACTTCAACGATAATGGTAGTAACCTATCTATTCACCCTATATATCCATCCACTTTATCCATCCATCATCTATTATGTTGCGTTATTTAAGGACTTAATGATTACTGACATCTACATTCTCTTCTCTTCTTTTTTTCCAGATGGATATTCCAACAAAAAAGGGTGCGGCTGGCTTCCTTAGATATCACGATCCTTATTTTGTAGCACCTGAAGGGCAGACTTTTAACGACACCTACCCAAATACTATTTGGATGCCACCCGATGCAGTTCACTCCGTAATTGGGAACACCAAAAATGGCGATCACTTCACTCCACTGCTACCTTCCACTTGTGGAATGATGCGCGTGTCCTTAAACGAAACGTATCTTGAAGGGTTGGTCCCAGTACAGGGGATCTCCTACGAGGATGCCCTGTATTTACTGAGCAGAATGAAAGGTGAGGTCAATGTTGTAATGGAAGGAGCTGGTAATATTATTCCGGTAATAGCTTTTGATGTTTTGAAGTACCGTTGACATGCGGTGAAAAAGCGCTCTCCTCTCACCAATGTTACCCCGGTTCGAGTCCCGCCAGGTTTAGTGTTGTATGTGAGTAGAGGTGCTTGTTGGTTCTCTCCTGTGCTTAGAGCTAGGTTTTCACCGGGTTTTCTGGTTTTCTTCCCTGCGCAAAAATCAACTTCTAAATTTCAATTGGAATTCAGTAGATGAAGAGCCACTATATGGAAATGCCATCATTAAATGCCTACTTTTTTCTTTCTTTTTATTTATTTTACATTTACAATAGACCTTATTCCTGGTGTGACAATGTTTTCCCAATTCAGCGTGACAACCTTTAGATGATTCATTTTCTGTTGTTTTTACTCTTCGAAAAATTCATGAGTATCCCAAAGGATACGAAAGGAATAACTATGATATCCCGACGAGTTTCAAAACAATAGCTCTTCATTCCCCCAGAGGTTTGTCATGTTGAATTGGGAAAACATTGTCAAACCACGAATAAGGTCTATTGTGTGTGGTTTTATTTTTGTGATTGCGAAGGAACCATAGCAGCAAATAAACAAAATTGTCGATAGAGATGTAGTTTTGCATGCAGGGTTTATGAATATCGCTGACTGAGCTGGTTTTGAACGTAATTTCTATTTCTGTTTAGTCTTGTTAGCCACAAAACAATATTTGTATAAGCGTGCAAAATAATGCATTTGGGTTATCTTAATCGTGAAAACAGTAATGATAAAAGGGTCAAATTTACACCGTAAAAAGATTTTAAAAAACTTTCTGATCACGTTTCGGACGGTAGTCCTTGGTCCGCGGAGTAAAAGACAACGAAGGACGAAGGACAAGCGTCCGAAACGTCAGTAAGTTTTTTCATCTTTTCACGGTGTAAAATTTACCCTTTTATCATTACTGTTTCATTAGAAACACCGAAGCAGCTCACACTAGTTTTTAGCTATAGTTATCTCTTCAATTCATGAAAAATAAACTAAACAACATTCATATGTGAAAAATAAACTTAACATCAACTTAACAGTCTAACACAACCAATAATAATCTAGCACTAATTAATAAAATATAATAAACAGGTGAAACAGTCCCAGCAGGCATGGCTGGAAAACTCCCAATTGATTACAAGTTTGGACCCGGTTTCAAGCCTGACTCTTCAAACAAAACTCTCATCGTTAAACTAGAAGTGAACAATCAGTACGTTACTAAGAAGATACGTAATGTCATAGCAACGATCCCCGGCTCAGAAGAACCTGACAGATATGTCCTGATTGGTAACCATAAGACAGCTGGACTTTTGGTGCTGCAGATCCTTCAAGTGGAACGACAGTACTTTTGGAAATATCGAGAATCTTGGCAAAGCTCATGGAGAAAGGTTGGAGACCAAGAAGAACGATAAAGCTATGCAGTTGGGCTGCCGAGGAGTTTGGCATGCTAGGTTCGTACGAATGGGCGCAAGAAAATGAGAAAATGATTAGGGAAAGAGGTGTAGCTTATCTAAATACCGACGTAGCTGTTGGTGGAAACTTTGTTTTATTGGCTCAGTCAAGCCCTATGCTGGGAGATCTTGTTTTTAACCATGCAAAGCAAATCCAAGATCCAAACAATGGTTCAAGAACACTATTTGATACCATGCTTGAACGATTGCCAAGATCGAAGGATTACCCAGGCGAACCACATATTTACAACCTAGATTATTTCTCGGACAACTACGCCCTCACTTATTTAACAGGTCTTACGTCAGCAGATTTTAACTATTTCTTTGGATACAAAAATGCACTAAAGCTCTACCCTCTTTATCACACTCAATACGACATTTTTGATTGGATCAAAAAGTTTGCCGATCCAACATTTGTTTTCTTTAAAGCAATGGGGCAATTTTTAGGGGGTATGCTTATCGATCTATCAGATTCTGAGATCTTACCATCTAGTGTTTCACGATTTGCAAAATCGGTTCAAAAAGCCTTCATAACTCTTTCTCAATCATCGTACACAAGCCATCTTAACCCTTCACAAATGACTTATCTAGAGAAGGCAACGGAAGAGTTTGTTAACATGACGAAAAGGTTTGAGTCTGCAAAACAAAAGCTTAAAGGCCTGCAGACAAATCCTTTGATTTTGCGCATTTTCAATGACCAAATGTCCAAACTCGAAAAAGTCTTTTTTAATCCAAATGCCCTTAGCAGCTTTCTCCTCGATCAGTCATGTGAGTCGCAAAAACTGTTTGCAAAGTCCTACTCACCGACGGACAGAAAACTGTTTTACAAAGATAATTTCCTTAACATAAAAAAAGTTTTTTCAATGGAGAAACTTAAACCAATTGAAAAGCGTCGTCGTCTCAAGTTTGAGATGTCTATCCTAATTCAGGCAATGAGGGACGCCAAAAAGTTGATCAAACCTTTTTCTTTAAAATAAGAATAGCAGTTGAAAACAAATTTTACTTTTAAAGCTATATCATAGGGAACCTGGCTTTTTGAGCTAGTCGAATGTTTACTTAGTTGAATGCAACATGCAAAATGCAACGAAAGCTTTCACCAACCTTTTTCAACACGAATATTTATACAGGGATGTCTAATTTAGCAGAACTAGTCCTAGGCCCCGTTCACATTATGCCAGATAAATTTGAATCTGCAACTTTCACACCGAAACCGAAAAAAAAAAAAACGTTTTCCGTCCACACATGAAAACGGATAAAATGTTTCGCGTCCACACTTGCCGATCAGAGGTGGCAAAAACGCTTCATTGCACATCTGAGCATGTGCATCTAAGCTGAAATTGAGCCGGCGGTGAATTTTTAGCCTTCCCGCCATGTTCCCATGACAATCCTGAAGTCATCGTATTTGAAAAAATTCCGATACGAAATGTCCTCCGTCCACACTAATACGGCTAGCCGGCGTTTTCAAATTGTTCCACTCTGGAGACCGTAATCGAAAAAATTCGTTTTCGGTGAAGAATTGTTCCGGATTCGCCCGGACTTGTGTGGACGGTAGGCCTAACCGAATACATAAAAAATCGGATTCAAATTTATCCGGCATAGTGTGGACGGGGCCTTAGAGAGCCCTGTTTAAACACCAATTTATCCCCCTCATTCCTAAAAATTTATTTATTATCCACATTGAATGAAGTCAAAGTTCCTCTGGCATGATATAATCTGTCAACGATTATGTTTAAGGTGGAACCAAACGAATTCAGAGCGAATTTTGGACACTTTTGTTCTCGCTCCTTCGCAAAACTAGTGCGTCAATTTAACTGTATTTTTCATATAATTTGCTTGGATTATCCTAAATTCTAACAGTGTATCTTATTTTTAAAATCAATGAGTGCTTTTTTTTTTGGCTTTTTTCTCCTCATCCTCATCTAGTACTATTGCAGCCTGTGTATAAATTTGATGTTAAAACTACTGTATTAGAGATTAAACTGTTTGATTCAAAACTTTGAACGCGCTATATGTTTACAGTACAGTATATAGTCAATATTTCTTCGGGTTTTTAATACCCGATGACTCTATATTCTTAATTTTTTATTGTTAAAGAATATGTCATTGACTGGCTCTAGGGTGGTGGCTCACGGAAGAGAAAAAAAAATGAAAAATTCCAAAATTTTAACCCCAAAGGTGGTTGCGGTCGCTTACGAGAGTGGTCGCTTACAAGAGAGTTTTTTACAGATTTTATATGGGGAACAAAACGGGAAATTCAAAAGGCGGTCGCTTACGGGAGATGGTCGCTTGCGAGAGTGGTCGAAACGAAACAAAGCGATACGATTTCGCAAGACAGTTTTGCGAAAAGGATCTCTTTCACAAGAGTTTTGAAATCTTATTTTATAAGGGGGCTAAATATGCGACTTGATACGTACCCTGATAAATATTTAGAAAGTGTTATAGACAGCGAGTCAGTTGAGTTTAATAGTTTGTAAAAAGGGAAGAATATTTTAAAAACTTACTAAAATCAAAAGTTCTGGGCTTCAAGCATACTGTAGTCTTTCTAGATGTGATCTATATGAAGCGGAAAAACTCTATGATCAAGACCATTAGATCGGTATTTGTTTTGAAAGTGAAAGACTGATATTTAACATACTAAAAGCAAACGTTGTGGCCAACATACTGTACGCAGTCTTCCAGATTTATTTGCAGCGAAAAAAAGGTACACTGACACCCAGGAGCAGGCGTAGCTCAGTTGGTTAGTGCGCGACCTTGAGAGCTTGAGGTCCACGGTTCGATCCTTAGGATCTCCACGTCTGTTTCGACTTCTCTCTAATCCGGGTAGCTTCAGCTTTGAATACTCTTAAAACAGAGCACTGATGGAGAGAGGGGGTAAAGTGCGCACCGTCGGCTTCCATTGATAGCAGTTGAATTTCAACTGAAGGAACTACCGACGTTAAATATAATTAGGTACTTTACTTTACTTTAGCTCACTAGATCGAGAACCGCTTAAAATCCTTCTCCGTTCGTGACAAGCGGCGCCTATTCAAGGGTTTTCGCGGTAAACAAAACAAATTCCATTAAATTATTCAGTTATTAACCGTCATATACATCACAGGTACTAGTTTCTTTAATGCATTCCTAAATCAGGTGGTCATATTTCTGCGTGGGTTCATAAACCATTGATAAAGGGACACACTTAGTACTCCTGAATTTACGCTCTAAATCAGTTTTCAGTCGATTGAGCTTATATTTTGAGCATATTTCATTGAAGCTGAAATTGAGCCCGCTGTGAATTTTTACCCTTCCCGCCATGTTCCCATGACAATTTGCAGTAGAAAAGTCTAACTTCTAACCTTCTTACGCATTCAAGGGCTAAATATAGGGATATATATAGATATAGCCCTTGAATTCGAAATGACCAGGGGTATATGGTATATAAAGCCCTACATATAACAAAGAAAACCGTGTCAAGTAAGTAGTAATCCATGTTCCTGCGACATCAAGTTCTAACTTTTTTCTACGCGAAAATAGAATTTTTTAATATCTCCTAATGGCTTGTTTTCACTAGAGTGAAAAAGTAGCATTAACATTCAGAAGTTAAAAGCTCGAGGCTTTATAAACTTTTGAACTAGAATTTCAATGTTTGTGGCGACTTATTCTGCAAGTAGCGTAGTAAATATGTTAGGGACTGTGCAATAATTATCGGGAGGGGGGGGGGGGGGTTCTAAAATTAATAGGAGAGGTCAAAAGTTAAATTGGAGTGTAGGGTGGAGGGGGGGGGGGGGGGGTTAGAAGCTAATTGCTTAAGTATGGAGAGGGTGGTCATAAGCCAATTTGGGATTTTGTTTACTATAAAATTGAAAAAGATGCTTATAATATTCATTGTTATATTTTTTTATTGTATAAAGGACACATACTTGTTACAGTTGCAACCTAAAAACCATATGTGTTGAAATATAATGTATAAACTGAGTATCCTTTGTAATAAGAACAGTACAAAAAACAGTAACTAAAAACAGTGCAAGTCACAACTTTCTATACTATACTGTGGTAAAGCTATGCCACATTGATTGACTGTATACTGTATAAGACAACTGACTATGTCATGTCTTTTTTGTTTTGCTTTGTAATAATTCTTCTAGCTTTATGTTGATGATATTTAGTGCTGTGTCAAGGATAAAAAACAGAAGTTCTGAACAAGATCCTTAGCTTCCCCAACAAAACATTTCGAAGAAAGAAGATCCCTCAGACAGGATTTGTCAGTTTGAGATCGTAAATATTAGTAGAGTGTCCTCATCAATATTATTAAGTTGTGGGATGCCATATATCTTAAGGCTGTATTCATTTTGCTAAAGGATTTCCTCCTAAGGAATCAAATATAACACATGCCCTATTATTTGCGTTTATCAGCTTTTCTATTATTTTCTTTTTTCTTCCGTGAAACTGATGAATTCTGTTTCGATCCAATCATATAGGTAGCATAGTACTTTTCCATAGCTTTATCCATGTTAATGTTTCTTATGATGTTTCTATAATGTTTCTTTCAATACCAGTAGTAATAAAGTGCAGTGTTACTGAGTTGAATTTATAATGACAGCTCAGTACAGTTTGGAGTTTCCGACTTCTTTTAGAAAACAAGCTATCATCATGATATTTGTTCACACTTTTGTAGTATTTCAATGGCCTCATTTTTGCATCTCACAATATTTGTATTGTCGCGATGTATCATGATGTATTGGGGGGGGGGGGGGGGGGGGGCTGATAGTTATTTCATTTCAAAAAGGGGAGGGGTGAGAAGTTATTTTACGTTTAGCACAGGGGGGGTTAGCTTCAATTTAAGCCCAATTTGGAGAATTTTAGAACCCCCCTCCAGATAATTATTGCACAGTCCCTTTTGTCATGGAGTTTGTAACAGTAAATCATGTAGGTACTGGTCCAATTTTTCGAGAATACTTGGTCGCAATCACACCGCATTATCATGAAAACCGAACGATTTTCATTCGAACGCGGAACAGAACACAACAGCAATATAATAGCTATAGAGTGTGTGCAAACATGTGACTCGAAATCTTGGTTGACCTCGAACCAGGGAAGCTAATGAGGAATACTTCGTTATCGTCAACCAAGATGGCGGCAATGAGGTAACATGCTCCTGCTCTATTGGCTTATTCATGATCTTTTGCGAAACAAAAACGAAGCAATACGATATAGGATTATGTCAAACGGTTTTTCAATACGGTTTTGCGATAGGGATTAATTGACTGATACCGTGTTTTGAGATACCGCGGATCTTTTGAGGCTCAACAGTTTTTAAAAATCTTATTTTACCAGGGGAACTTGATAAATACTCTGGAATTTTTTCTGAAAGTGAAAGAATATTAAACATACTAAAAGCAAACGTTGTGGCCAACATTCGGTACGCAGTCTTCCAGATATACACTGTGCCAAAGAGCTAATATTCTATGGTATTCAAGAATCGCATATCCCCTCAGTACTTTTAGTGTTCTAGGATATTCAAGACACATATCATACTTGAAGTATGCCTGTAGTATTCACGATGAATACTAAGCCATACCTCACGTACCAAGTATTGCTGGAGTATTCACAATGGTATACTTGTCATACAAATATTCTAGAGTATGCTGCTAGCACACACTCGAAGTTTCTGTAGTATTCAGATAGAACACATAAACTTAACAACTGATTATCAATGGAGTATGCGTACTGGTATATGTCAATATACAGAATGTATTTTATTTGATATTTCATTTTTTCAACAATTGATGTTAAAAAGGTAGCATTCTGGTTTAAAATTATCGACTACAATGTTTAGGTGTTCCCCTTTATGTACTGCAATTACCATACCATAATGTGAACTAATTTAATGTTTATGTATATATTTTTAAGTGCTGTTCACCCTTATGTACTACATTACAATTAATTAATATACTATAATATGAGCAAATTATATACACACACACACACAAGAGATTATCAAAAAGTTAAGATTCATTGAGGTCAGTAAGCCAAAGGTATTTCACTTAATTGAAAACAATGCTTACTTCAAGTTCAATTGTTATTCAATAGAGCACATGAATAAATGTAGCTGCCACTCCACTTCACAGCCCAGTTTTAAGATCTCACTATGAAAGTGGTCACTCACTGAGTATGTAAAGCGCTAAAGATCTTTCAACATTTATAATGGCACTATTAAATAAATAGTCCAAAACTATAGATGGTTAATGTGATCAAGACCTACTTTAGCTGTTCAATTTTGGATAAATACTTTTGATCATGTATTAAAAGGTTCAAAGAAGGACAACACCCACTTCTTGTAAAACAATGCTTACTTTAAGTTTCAAATGTTATCTAATAGAGCACATGTATAAATGTAGTTGCCACTCCACTTCACAGCTCAGTTTTAAGATCTCACTATGAAAGTGGTCACTCACTGAGTATGTAAAGCGCTAAAGATCTTTCAACATTTATAATGGCACTATTAAACAAATAGTCCAAAACTATAGATGGTTGCACCACAATGCTCAATAACATTTTTTTTTAAACATTCAATTACATCAGTTTTCTAATTGCATTTGACTCAATCGAAAACAATCCTTTCTTTAAATTTCAATTTTCTATCTAATAGAGCACATGTATAAATGTAGTTGCCACTCCACTTCACAGCTCAGTTTTAAGATCTCACTATGAAAGTGGTCACTCACTGAGTATGTAAAGCGCTAAAGATCTTTCAACATTTATAATGGCACTATTAAATAAATAGTCCAAAACTATAGATGGTTGCACCACAATGCTCAATAACATTTTAAAAAAACATTCAATTACATCAGTATTCCAATTGCATTTGACTCAATCGAAAACAATCCTTTCTTTAAATTTCAATTTTCTATCCAATAGAGCACATGTATAAATGTAGCTGCCACTCCACTTCACAGCCCAGTTTTAAGATATCACTATGAAAGTGGTCACTCACTGAGTATGTAAAGCGCTAAAGATCTTTCAACATTTATAATGGCACTATTAAATAAATAGTCCAAAACTATAGATGGTTAAACCACAATGCTCAGTAACATAAAAAAACATTCAATTACGTCAGTATTCCAATTGCATTTGACTCAATCGAAAACAATCCTTTCTTTAAATTTCAATTTTCTATCTAATAGAGCACATGTATAAATGTAGCTGCCACTCCACTTCACAGCCCAGTTTTAAGATATCACTATGAAAGTGGTCACTCACTGAGTATGTAAAGCGCTAAAGATCTTTCAACATTTATAATTGCATTATTAAATAAATTGTCCAAACAAGATGATTAAGAGGGTGAAGATCTAATGAATTTTGCAGCTAACTGTTCAGGTTAGAAAACAAATGCTGGCTGATCAATATGTGGAGCAGTTGATTTTATACAAAACTTACTTATTTCAATTACAGATAAATTCTCAAAAATGAAATTATTTCATAATTAATAAAAAACCAAGCATATTTCACTTATGCATTCTTGCAATACAAAGTAGCATAGGCGGTGTCGACCATGGTTGGCCTTCACCATAAAAATAGTATAAGACCATTTCCAATTCCATTTCTCTTCTTGGTTCTCTTCTTCTATTTTGTAGGTCTTGGTGAGTAGTGTTAGAGCTGATTGGCTTTCTGAAATTGCAGGGAATTGACTTGGCGCAGTTTGTGTTTGTTGAATTTGAGCTGCTATGGTTTATATGGAATTCGAGCTGTTTGAGTTACATGTATAGCATCAGTCCCTGCCTCATCATTCAGGTTTGGATCTGATTCAGAAATGAGGGGAATTCGTTAATGCTGGCAGGTTCCTTTTTTAGTCACATTTGCTTTTCTTTTCTTGTTGTAATGTTTCCTCGCCTCCTTTGAATGAAGACCCATTCTACTGTAGTGCAAAAAAAATATTATACGCTTTTAGAAACAAATCAAAATTTTAAGGATATTATATTAGATCATAAGTGTACTAATATGATGCTGTAATTCTGAAACATGTCAGGTATAATACCAGAAGCTACGAAGTTCAATACATAACTTTTCTAGACATCTGTTTGCGAAGGAAAACCAATCTTTACGTTATCTTCAAAATGGCGGGAAAGACATGTCATAACTAATATGCGTTTAAAATTTCAAATAGACTGATATGGCAATTTAAAATAAATTAAAAAGGTTCATTTTTACTTACAGCTAGGTTATATCTATTCAGTCTTCTCTTTCTCTCAACAAATAAGGCATGAATACTACTGGAAATTGTGACCCAAAGTAGCTTCGCTCTCTCATGTGCAGCTTGCAAATATCCTCATTTGGTCAGCGGTTTAAGACACAGGGAACCCAAAAACATGTTTTGTTGAGCCAGCGTCGATGGCGGTCTGCGGTTATTTTGAATGTTCTTCGGCCAAAGGTCGATTTTCGTCTGTACAGCAGAACAAACGGCAGATAAAAAGGGTGTTCTTGCAGCTACAGAAGGCGCTCCACTTCTTCTTCGCCGATCACAACAGATATAAGACCAAGTTGGTTGTTTTCCAAAAGAAATTTTACACTCCATCGAATCGATGAAGCTCAAATTCCAGTAAATCGAGCCATATTTTTATAGTCACAGTCGCCGTTTGTCCTCAATGGTCGAAACGTAACTCCGACTTCCACGGGATCTCACAGTTGTCTTGTCTTCTCCAGAAATGAATAAGTTGTTCAACTATCATAATTAGCTATCAAAAAAGCTTCAGGAACACTCAAATGCACTGGATTGACTTTGGAATTCACAAAAGAAGGTATTTGAGGCTGTTTCAAAGGTAGTGACAAGATCGTTGATTTTGGCGCCATCGTGAGTCAACGTAAGGATGATCTCCTACAGAATACCACCAGAAGTATCGGTAAGTTAGAGGAATATATTTCCTTGATCACGATGAAAAATACGCAATTTACGAAAGAAAAATTCACGAAAGAAGCCCAAAATTTCATAATTTCTGCCAAGAGAGATCAGGTTACAATAACGGTAAATCTCAAAGTTTAAATTTAATTTATTCCAGAGTGAAATTCCACCTAATTTATGATAATATGGCTGAAAGTGAATGATTTAAGACTCAAGGAATACCCAAAAAGAAGGTATGTAATTTATAAAACCATTTATTTTATTTTGAGTTCTGCATGAGTCAAATTATACTGAAGATCAGCTGAACTATATATATAATTTTAAAGATATTTTTATGGGCCGGTTCACATTTCAACATAAGCATGCATAAACATATGCATAAGAAACATAGTACTATTGTAATTCTTATGCTTATTCTTATGTACGCCCGGTTCACACGTTGGATTTCACAAGCATGAGCATAAGAAAATAAACGTAAAAGTTTCCATACTTTATGCTTATGCTTATTTGTTGTTCAAGCCTGGTTCATATTTGTATTTCTTACGCTTATGGTTTATGTTTATGTTAAAGAGTTTCATTGCCAAATTCAAATAAATTTTTTTCATAGTTTGTGGAGTAAAAGATAAGATATTTTCCAGAAAAGTTATTTTTCATTCTATGGATAAATTTCTGATTTATCCCTATCCATTTTGACTATTTTCAACTGAAAATATGGTTGTAGACTATTAAAAATATTCAAATGAGCATCTTGAGTTTAAAATGCAGATTTGGTAGCATATTGCTCCAGTTTCTGAGTGTGGATCATCAACAATCATTATAAAATGGCAAAGCTAAGCATTCTGTGATTGTTTGATAAGACAAACAACTGCTGACTTTGCAAGGCATGCTTATAGCCCACCTCTTAGATATGCTTTGCACGTCAAGCACAAATGTTTCAGCATGAGGATATGTGCTAAATGCTCAGTCATTCATGATAGGCAGTAAGAATAAATTTAATTTAGCACGTAGCCTCATACCAAAACATTTGTGCAAGACAAGCGAAGCATTTTTCAGAGGTGGTCTTTTTCAAATACATACCTTGGGGACACCAATATATAAAAATAAAAAAATCCCCTACGTTTCCCAACCCTAATTCCCATTTTGTCACAGGGTAAAGGAGATGGTGGTTTACTTTCATTCATGCTTCACTCTTATTTTTAATTCATAACATACAAACAGCATTGATATAATAGACCAATTCACCTATAACATTATGATGTCACAGCTTGTTTACATGGGCAATAAAAATTTTCTTTCATTCGGGATATTTAGTACAGCATTTATCTGTTATCACCTTTCCCCGTCTAATTAACCATTTTTATTGTGGTTTATTTCATTTTGCTGCTATTTTACCCCCTCTGGTGACCATGATCCTTAGCGTTAAAACAATAGATTTTTTGATGTGACGTCATAGTGTTACAGGGCAATTAAGGTTGCCTTTCCCAAGAGGACTAAAATTGGTATAAGATAAGAGTAGCTAAATCCATCTATTGTCTTTGTCCTCTTGATATCAAATTTTACATATCAAAATTTATCAGGGATTATTTTAAACCTTATGAGTATTTTTTGTTTTATTGTTATTATCATTATTATTATGCTTTATTAGTGCTTTATTTTTTATTAAAAATCATTTTATTTTTTAGGGCAAGAGTGGAAGTGTCTCTGGACTGATAACCAACGACAAGTCATTCTCCCATGCATAGGTAAACTAACAAGCTTTTGAATATCATGGCTTATAATGAATTTCTAGGGAGTGTGGCATTCTTTTCTTTTGTACATTTCATACACATGTGATTATTTGTCCAAAGTAAAGGTCGCTATCATTGCAAGCTCACCATTTGTCTTGGTAAGGCATCTTTGGCACAGGGAACTTCGAAAGGGACTGTTGGTTTTATCGAGCTAATATTTTCACTGTTGTTACTTTTCAGGATAACAGAGTTACCAGGTCCAAGTCATGATCACTAAAAAGGCCCCAAACAGAAGAATGAAAGAATGATGACTCACATATAAGCACTATTATTTAGTTAATCCTGGTTTTCACTAGCGCCACAAGCATAAGCATAAGAAGACTTTTTACATAACCTTGTGCATGCATTCAATGCTGCCTGTGAAAACAGAAAACAATGCAAGTACAGCTACTTCAGTTCTAGTAGGGCACATATTGAGAGAGATAATTTATGTAGCTTTCCTTACGCTTAGGTCATGGTTTCCTTTTCACAGTAGCAATTTGCGCTCATGCTTGCATTGCTAGTGAAAAACAGGCTTTACATTACCTTCAATTTTGAACAATTTTTTCGTTTCATTTCAATAAATGTTTAAGTTAGTCAAAGATTTTTTTTAACCTATAAATAAATACATTTTTTTGTTATAAAAAATGGTATTATAGTCAAGAAAAAACCTATTTTCAATTGTTTTGTGCTTCATTTTAACTAACTTTAATATATATTTTTTTTCAATAGAAGATACAATAAAAAATCAGTTTTAACTCAATACCTATTTTTATTGTTAATGTTATATTTAGGCTTATAAAGATGTCAAATAGAAAAGGGTGAAATAAAATGTCAAAGTTTATACTTGTCTATAATGTTCATGCTTTCATAAATAGATGTTAAATATAAAACGCATTTGGTTTTTAGAGATGTTATGCTATAATAATTGCGAGGTCCGCAGTTAAGAGGAAATACGTATGAAGTGCACCTAAAAGGAGTAAAATGTAAATTTCGCTATTTTTTCTTACATCTAAATCGCTCGTATTCTATGATTTACAAATCGACTGATTATGGGAAAATTCGTGTTTGCCACGAAGACGTTCGAACATTATATGTGTTCAAGAATATTCTCTCGGATTTCCAAACATTTTCTGCCGTATGCGTTTATTGGACTTATAGTTAGTCTAGAGTATTCTAGTCGAAAATGGAAAAACAGTCTGTATTCGAGTCGAGTGATCCTAGAATGACGCGACGTTGTTCGGGCGTGAATACCAAAGAATTCTCCTGAATACGTGAAGTATGCCTATCCATTTTCTAGCGTATACTGAACGAATATTACTCTTTTTGCACAGTGATATTTTTAGCGAGAAAAATGTACGCTCAAGTTCACTACTTTCGAGGAACTTATAAAATTTTTCTCCGTTCGTGACAAGCGTCGCCTATTCAAGGGTTTTCGCGGTAAACAAAACAAATTCCATTAAATTATTCAGTTAGTAGCCGTCATACAGATCACAGGTACTACTATCTCTCATTCCTAAATCATCACGCTATCATATTCTAGCTTTTGTTCTTAATCCATTGGTAAAGGGACCCATTTGCAAATAGGAATATTAATCAGTTAAAAAGATTAATTCCATAAAAATTTCGCGGCATTTTCATTCACCAGCTCAATATCTAGTTTGATAACTCTAACTACCGGTTTTCTGGTCATGGAATCGGCTGACAAGTCGTTTACGTGTCAACTGACCTATCCATGTGCTTACTGCATATATAGTGCTGTCACTCGATCACAGGCACTCATTGTTTGACCATTCCACTGAGAATCTTATTCGTGATACAAAAGTTTTCGAGATGTTTCCGTTGTTTGGCAGATTTTTCTTTCTCTTGAGTTGCTTTCTATGTGAAATGCTGATGAGAGGACAATGCCAAGTACATTTAAGAAACACAACAAAAAACAACTTCAGGAACATGGTGGATAAAAACCTGATAAGAGAAAACCTAAGGTATGCTAAAAAGGAACATTTTAAAAGCCTGGACTGCTTTAAAATGCAAGACTAATAATGTGACATCGCGTTCAACTTTTTCATCTGAACAGAACAAAAATTTCAAATATCTTCTATTGGCCTGTTTCTATTTGAAGAGATAACTATAGCTAAAAACTAGTGTGAGCTGTGTCAAAACCAAAGAAATGGGGCTTATTCACCTATTGGGCACTCTTAGTCCCAACGGGATTAATGAACGCTTTGCTTTTAACTAACCCACTCTTTTGTCTTTTGATTGTTTCGTTTCGTTTCCTTGCCCACCTTGTTCTCATTGGTTTCTTCTGTCACTCAGCATATAAACACTCCTTTCTACCACCTCTTTTTCTTTGAACTCCGACGAAGGAATAGCGTCCGAAACGTCAGTAAGTTTTTTCATCTTTTCACGGTGTAAAATTTACCTTTTCATCATTACTGTTTCATTAGAAACACCGACGCAGCTCACACTAGTTTTTAGCTAGTTATCTCTTCTTGTTTCTATTTGAGTTAGACTCCAGAAAAAGTAGCTCTTATCGGAACATCACAACAAAGCAGACCTCTACTTCCTCATTAAGGGATGACGTTAATTTTACAGAACCTGAAAAATGGATAAAAAAGAGTAAATCAAATTAAATGTTTCGTATTATGAACGGCGGGTCAAAGGATCGCAAGCATTTGACGACACCCGGCGGGTGCTTGCCAGTTTCGTACGACAGCACAACGATAGCAAAAGTAGGAAGAATAAACCTTGATGATATTTTGTTAGAAATGGCTGCACAAAGTTATAGATTTGTCTTGCACACTTAGTCAATGACGTGGCTTGTCGTCGAAACTGGAATTTTTCTTCGTAACAATTGGTAGAGGCAATACTATGTTTTTATGTAACTTAGTAAATTCTTATCAAATTGAGCTGATCCTCGCAGCATATGAAGCAACTTATGCAGCTGCTGCAAATTGAAAGACTCAGAAAAAAATCCGTTCAAGAGTCTTTCAATTTGCAGCTGCATAAGTTGCTTCATATACTGCGAGGATCAGCTCAAATTGATACATTACAACCGCAGTACAAATATATATTTCATATATATTCTCATACACACTTAGTAAAATCTTGTTTTTATCAATCTACAGACGATTCACAGAACGTCCTCACCCCGTAGCATCCATAGGCGAAGATCTTATAACAAACTACATCCGGGACACGTGGCAGAGCTACGGATTTGAAGTTGAGGAGCCTGAGTATGAGATTGTTTTGCAATTTCCTCAAGAAAATAATCCAAACAAAGTATCTATAATCAACAACGATACCAGAGAAGTAGAGTACGAAATAATAGCACAGCTTAACGTGAGTATGAGGATTGTTTTATATTGAGAAAAAGGGATAGCGGTAAAACTCAGGTCCGTTCGCTTTTTACCACTGCGAACATTACCCATGATATGATTCGGCCTCGTTGTCGTCTTCGCGACAAAGCAGCTTTTCTCCTTTATCATTGGTTCGCCCTCTTTTATAGAAATCAACATTTAATTGAGAATTATACTGAATAGAATAGGATCGTAAGAATATAGCTGGTATATTAACCTTTCTCTATTTTCATAGAATCATTCTCTTTTTGAAGGTAACAGCAGGTCGTGGACACAATGGAACGATCTACAAGTACACACCTTACATGTCTTTTGTGACTGCTGGTACCGTGGAAGGCGAATTGGTATTTGCAGGTAGTGGATGGGCTTATGATTTGCAACAGCTAAGAAATAAAAACATATCGCTGAAAGGAAAGATTGTAATCATCCAAGATGTGCTTTCAAACGTAAGATTATGTCGATATGATAACTAGCTAAAAACTAGTGTGAGCAGCGTCGGTGTTTCTAATGCAACAGTAATGATAAAAAAGGGACATTATACACCGTGAAAAAGATGAAAAAACCTACTGACGTTTCGGACGCTAGTCCTTCGTCGGAGTAAAAGATTGTGTTGTATATTGTAAAAAGGATGAAGTAACAATCATTTTTAAAAATGGAAAATCGGGATAGCATTAGCATACTCTCCGCTCTGAGTTTTTCTCTGCAGTGTAGAAACTGAGCTTTATTCGAAGGCACATCACATGAATACGCAGAAGTCCATAACTAGAGGTGTCCATCTGGCAATAGGGAGGCGACGTCTCGTGTTTCGGGAGTGAGCTATTCTTAGACAGTACCGCTCAACTAATCATATTCCTCGAAATTAGACGCGCTGCGCAGATTAATCGTTGTGAATATAGCAGGCAAAACAAAACAAGACGAAAAGAAAAGAAAATAACAATGGTGTCTAGTGCTTGTGATTTTGATAAAATCGTCGTTGTAAAATTTTTTCTGGACGAAAACTGCTTTGACATATAAAAAAACTTTGAAGTTCAACATGATATAGATAAGCGACAAAGTCAAAAAACAACATCCCACGTGAGATTCAGTTACATAAAAAGGATTCATTAGTTAGTCCAAGCTTTGAATCTGTAGGATATTATAAGATAATGTATTTTTGTGTTTTACATAGTTGTTATGTTGAGTATATTTATGAGCAAACTGAGTTGCGTTTTTAATCTTTGTTGTGATTTGGAATTCCACGATATTATATTCTTTTTCAAAGTCGTGTCGATGTAACGATTGGGACGGGAAGAAGTTTCATTTTTGGTTAAACGGTTTGAAAACATTAAACTTTAACCTTGTTATATTCAGAAATAGTAAAACTAAAAGCCCCTGGATCATGGCGACTCAAAAATGCATGACTGAAAAGCATGCACTGGAAGCCATTTCAATGCAGTTCTCATTTCACATGCGCCTGGACATGCGCCAGTTTTGTTTCTTTGCATATTATATATCTTATTATTTTGCCATACAGCATAATATAGATATCATATTATTTTATTTTGTTGCGAAAACTCTCACCCCAGGAGGGATCTACCGTCGTTTTGCTTGATCCCGCTTCCGGTTAAGATGTACATATTTGGCATACGGCAATAATTATATAGCTCATTCTCAAAACACATCGTTCGTTTTAAACGATGATGGATACTTTTCGTTATGAATTTCTTCATTATATTCTACTGTTTTGTGACACGAAAAATAACGTAAAAAAATGTAACTACATATTATTTCACATGGCTTTGCTTTGCTTTGCTTTGCTTTGCTTTGCTTTGCTTTGCTTTGCTTTGCTTTGCTTTGCTTTGCTTTGCTTTGCTTTGCTTTGCTTTGCTTTGCTTTGCTTTGCTTTGCTTTGCTTTGCTTTGCTTTGCTTTGCTTTGCTTTGCTTTGCTTTGCTTTGCTTTGCTTTGCTTTGCTTTGCTTTGCTTTGCTTTGCTTTGCTTTGCTTTGCTTTGCTTTGCTTTGCTTTGCTTTGCTTTGCTTTGCTTTGCTTTGCTTTGCTTTGCTTTGCTTTGCTTTGCTTTGCTTTGCTTTGCTTTGCTTTGCTTTGCTTTGCTTTGCTTTGCTTTGCTAGACGTTGTTAAATTCACTCATCTTCTGTGCTCCCTCACTTTGTTGCTTTTCTTTCCCTTTTAAAATTAAGTTTCCAAGACTCGAGAAAGAGGGTGCAATTGGCGTGATTGCTTACACCGGTCCTATGTTCCACGCATTCGAGGGAACAGGAGTTAATAACACCTTTCCAAACAAGCCTTGGTTACCAGGAGATGGTATTTTTACTAGCAGAGGAGTTTACTTTTTCGGAGATCAAACCACCCCACTGTTACCAACAACGAATGGAATGAGACTTCAGAATTTAAATGAAACTGGCCGTACACTATCAATTCCGCTCCAAACAATATCTTATGACGATGCTCGTTATTTACTGACTCGAATGCAAGGTGAGGTTTAATAGCCAGATAAAAAAATTACGACGGATTAATGATCTTGGAAATTCAAATTCATAAACCAATATCTTGCAGAAGATTGGTTAGTTGGCCCCTCAAAACGTATATTTAAAAAATCCTATACGAATTTTCCCTTACAGGAGAAATAGCGCCAGCCAGCATGAGGGGAATTTTGGATATAGATTACAGACTTGGACCAGGTTTAAACAGAACCAATAACAATTCAGCTCCAGTTGTCAGACTTGAAGTCAACAATCGGTACATTAATAAGACGATACGTAATGTCATAGCAACGATCCCCGGCACAGAAGAACCTGACAGGTATGTCCTGATTGGTAACCACAAAGATGCGGAGTTCTTTGGAGGCGTTGACGCTTCGAGTGGAACGGCAGTACTGATGGAAATATCGCGAGTCTTGTGGAACCTTACGCAAAATGGATGGAGACCAAGGAGGACAATAAAGTTATGTAGCTGGAGTGGAGAAGAGGACGGCTTAATGGGCTCGACTGAATGGGTGCAAGAAAACCTCAAGCTCCTAAAGAAAAGAGCTGTAGCTTATTTAATACTGACCCTAGCATAATGGGTACAGATCTCTTAAATGTGCAGGCAAGCCCCTTATTAGGCGACGTTATTCTAAATAACGCCAAAGAACTTCAAGACCCAGCCAATAATTCAATTACATTATTTGACAGCATGGTTAACAGCCTACCGAGATCAAAGGATTACCCAGGCGAGCCACATATTTATATCAACAACCAACACGCATCAGATCATGTTTCATTCCTACATTTGCTAGGTCTTTCTGTGGCGGATTTCGCGTATTTCCGTACATACAATGATCAAAAAATTCTTTATCCTGTTTATCACACTCAGTATGATACTTTTGAATATTTCGAAAGGTTTTGTGACCCAAACTTTCTTTTTTCAAAGTTAATGACAAAGCTTTTAGGGAGTATACTGATTGATCTATCTGACTCCGAGGTTTTGCCATTTAATGTGACAAGATTTGCTAAATCTGTGCAAAATGCTTTCGAAACCCTAAAAATATGGAGGGGAAATGCAATACGACTCGACCAGCTGCAAATAACATATTTGGAACTGGCAGTTAAATCATTTGTGAATATGACCAAAACGTTTGAGTCTGCAAAATCTAGGCTCACAAATCAGCAGACAAATCCTTTGGTTTTGCGCATGCTGAATGATCAAATGTCGGGGTTAGAGAAAACCTTTTTTACTCCAAATGCAATGAGAGGTAGCAGCAGTAAGGCGGAGTTGACAAACGCCGGCATTGCTAAAAATCACATGTTGAAAAACCCCAGCCCCCCCTGGGGTTTTGGAGGTAGGTTAAAGGCCCTACAGGGGTCCAACTGCGATCCGCCGGCATCGGCAATAAGTGTCCTTACTGCTGCTGTGTTTGGGTACCGCAAACGGAGGTTAAGATATTCCTTACATATAGATGGACGCCATCAAAAGCATTCGTAACAAAACTGTGCGTAAGCTCAGAACTCAGGTGTTGGATCGCCTGGATGCGGACTTTGCCTTCACAACATTTATGGAGGGAGATACAGATGAGACTATGACAGAAGAAAGAGCAGAAAGGATAATCGATTTGATGCCCGAAGGTGAATACCGTCTGGAGTTGACGTTTATAAAGTATTTAGATGGCGAGTGGATAATAGAAAGGGGCCGCAATCCCATACGGGCATCTGGTAAGCAATCTCTGTTCGTTCTGAATAAGAATACCAGACCTGGAGCACTTGAAGGAATAGACATGCTGTTCTACGAAGTCGCTTACCCGGTCACTGTGGTCATTTACGGTGCGTATGAGATTAAGAAGCCTGACGTCAAGAAGTTGAAACCAATGCGACATCCTGGTAACTGTGTCGGTAAGTTGGTAAGAGAGTTCTTCGAAGATTCCTCCCGCAGAGGTAATCTCACAGTAAAGAGAAGAGAAGCCATCAGAAAATGGGAAAAAGATACTAATAGGACCGGAGGGACCATCAAAAACATCAAGAAGTTAGAAACAGCCTTAGGAAGGCGCATCAAGGTAAAGGACATTACAGACGGCGTTATCTATGACGGCACGGATAAATATGCCGGCAAAGGTGCACCTATAATCATTTACCAGCATAATGGACACGCCTGGCGAGAACTTAGGTTCCCAAGAAAGAAAGAAACAAAAGTCTATAAGTCTTCTCCGTTGGCAGAATTAATCCACGAGAACTCTATTTGGTTGATGGATTCAGAAGGAAGTCAGTTTATGACGCAAGATGGTACTTTATACCGACCCGAAGTAGAACAACAGCGAATTCAAAGCGCTTGTGAGACCTTAGGGGAAGACTTCTCTGACGAGGTCCTTAGCAGTCGCAGCTTGGACTTCTTGGCCGCAAAGAAAAGAAATGGATGGAAATCCACACCGGAGGAGTTCGGAGATATAGCCAAAGCCTGTGTAGAACACGGTCACGGTGGTCTGTGGAACATGGAGTACGACAAAGATGAGTATGTGTCGCTGGATATGAAACACTGTTACCCTGCAAGTTTTAAAGGTCTAGGGGATTGTAAGGAATATTACGACCGTTACGGACATCCAGACTCACAGTTCTTTCGTGTGTCCTTAGACGGCATCTACGACGCCCCAGCAACTGGATTCGTAAGATTAACCAGCTGGAAATTTACAAAAGACTTACATCCAATAATTTACGCGTGGTACGGGAAGCACTTACAGGAAAAGGAATGGATTCCCATACCCCTTTTGAAATTCCTCGAAGAGCGCCAATTGCTGAAATACGCTGCACATGAAGCCATACTTTGTCACTCCTCCTTTACGAAATGGTTACCGGAGCATAACCCCACAGCGCGGGTTGTGATAGGTAAGTTCACACAAGGCGCAAAAGAAGGTGAAAAACATATGCAGCGACGCCTGATAACAGACGAAGGAGAGCTAAGTTTCCTTATCGAACGCGCCCACGAAAAAGGAACGATGGTGTCTGTGGAAAAGTGGGACTATTTCATAGAAGGCCAAAAAGAACAGAAATGGAATGCGCTGTGTTACTACCAAGACCACAGACCACAGTATTATCATCTGCGTGCCAGCATGTTAGCATATGCGCACATAAACCTATTAGCAATGTTGCTGCGGTTTGACAAAGAGGACATCCCGCGCGTAGCTACGGATTCCCTGTATGTAAAGCCAGAGGTGTTGGAGAAGATGAAAGAGTATTATACCGCCGATGAACTTGCAGAAAGCGGTCAATGGCGCGTCAAAGACGAAGAGATAAAAGCTTGGAGAGAACGTGTAGAATATCACGGCGAACACACTAAAGGTTCCACCACCCCTACAAAAGAGCCATTACCGTCAGTTGCAGACCCCATTTCCTACCAACGCTTCTCTTATCTTTACGGAACGGGTGGTAGTGGTAAGACCACCAGGGTTTTGGAACTCTTTCCGAAGATAAAGGTGTTAACGCCAACGCACCGTTTGGAAAGGGAATTGACGGAAATGGGTTACGACGCACAAACCTACCACAGCTTCTTTCGCTGGAATGGTCAAAAGTGGGTACCGGAAGCCATCCACGACATACCTCCGGTGATACTTTGGGATGAGATTTGCACCGTGCCATTAGAAATACTGCAGGAGTTCGTAGACTTCCTCCGTGGGAAATCCCAAGTGATATTTGCCGGGGATCCGTGTCAACCGCCTCCAATAGCCGGAGAGATGCCCCACGAATGGTTAAAAGAAATGGTAGACCATGCGGAGGAAATTGACACCGACTACCGCAGTAAGGATCAAGTAAGAAATCTGAAAGCGGAATTAAGGGGCCTCAGTGATGCCCAGCAATGCAAAACACTGCGCAAGAGAGTACGAGCAAAGTCTTATGAAGATTTCTTGTATTCTTGGCATCCTGAGGATTTGGTGCTGAGTAGCAAACGCGCAGCGCAGTCCCGCATACAAAAAGACTTACTAAAGATACATAAAGAGCGCTTCCCCAGTCATTTAGTGCCAATTTGTTACAAGCCCCACGACACCAGAATGCAGAAAAGAGACGTCTGGGTCCCGGGAACTAAGACCCGGTTGGAAAACGCAGTAACGCACGATAAGGTTTGGGTGCCCATGAAAATGGTGGAAAGAATTACCTCCCATCCAGACTGGCGCTTGGGTTATTGCATGACAGTCCACAGCGCGCAGGGGATTACCATAACAGAAACCTTATGGATCATAGACCAGCGGCTGTGTTGGAGCAATTTGATATACACCGCCGTAAGTCGTGTGGAGTATGCCAAACAGTTAAAAACAGCCTGGGGTCCGCAATTGCGGTACGATGAGACCCCGGAAGAAGTAGCCAAAGAAAACATTGCTAAGAAACTCCTTCGCTACAAGCGGCACGACAAAGAAAAAAATATGACGTTCGACCTATGCGTGGACGACGTCTATAAGAAAGGCGCACGCTGCGCCAAATGTAACATACCGCTACTATGGAAGTTCTTAGCGAATGACGATCAGCAGTTCTCCGTGGATCGTATAAATAACAAACGCGGGCATTGCAGAGGCAACGTAAGACTGACATGCCTAGAGTGCAATCGGGCGCGCGGTGCTGCACTACTTTGAATCTTTAGGAACTATGAGCAGCTCTTCCTTAACGAATCCACGACTTGGGCCATTTAGGTAATACAACACAGGTTGCCCTTCCTTGGTGACGGACTTTGAAATCTCATACGTTTCCAAAGACCAGTTAGGATCCGTGGCTCTCTTACTGCCACCTTCTAGTTCCCCCGGCTGATAGAGGTATCTGACCACTATGTTGCGGGGTAGCTTTTTTTCCTTCAGTCCGACCGCCCTTGAACTTCTGACGTAGGACTTGTGTTCCACGTGTTTCTTCTTCATAGCATCCTTGGGTTTCATTCCCGTAGCCCTGGCCGCCTCGTTATTCAAAGCCACAATGACCTGGGGGAGCCGCTGTGTCCATTCCTTATTACGTTTAGAGGGATCTTCCAGCTCTTTCCAATACTGGTATCCAAAGAGACGCTCAGCCAGGGTCTTATTGAATCTTTCGACGATGCTCTGACCTCTGTGGTACTCTGCTTCGGCTCTTCTTATCTTAGTGCTGTGGTCTTTCAGGGTCTTGGTAACCACGCCCATGAACTCCGTCCCCGCATCCACTTGCAGCAGCTTTGGCCATTTCAAAACGCGCTTATAAATTCTACTTAGGGCTTCTGCGACTTCCCCAGAATCCTTGCTGGTTATGGGTTCGGCGTCCTTGTATCTGCTTGCGATATCAACTACGGTCAAAGCGTATCTATAGGTCTTTCTTCTCACCGTGTCGTGTGGTAAGAAAAGCAAATCCGCCTGATGAACTTCATTAGGGGCATTTACGGTAAAGCTGGGTCTGGGAATGTACTTAGGCACGGGAAGATAAACCTGCCAGATGGTTTGTTTCTTTAACCAATTCTTAGCCGTTTCGTCGGATACCCTGGCTGCGGTCGCGAGTTTCTTGATAGCCGACGCTCCTCTCCAATAGCCTTCGGGCCCGTAGTAAATCCTTTTGAGTTTGTCCTCAGTTCGACCCATTATATGAATAGAATCGCGCTTCGCTTGATTCAAGCGAAGGATAGGACAAGATTAATCTTGCGTCCGTTAAAATCCACCGTCTTTCCGTCCACTTTAATGGTGATGTTTATGCTTTCTACTAAATCACAAGGCAAGTCATAGTTTAAAGAAATGGGTGTGTATTCTACCAGGTCGAATGGATTACCTTTGGGTGAAAACTTAGACATAAGATGGGAGGGATTTCCGTTGCTGTAACTGCAGACCAAATCACAATAGGCTTCATAAGAGGACGCGACTTTCCACTTTACGGTCACAGCCGTTGTGCCAACCGAAGCGTTAGTAAGGCCTAAAAGGCTTACCAAAGGGCCGGAGACCGTAGTAGCGCTTCCAGTATCTTTTTTAATTTTCATTTCATGGGGTAATCCTGTGGTTAGAGTATAACTGTGCTTAGCCAACTCTTTCGCTAACGTTATTGGAGTGTAATGCCCATCTGGGATTGCTGGAGTAGTATTACCGATCAAATTATACCAAGAATTGTATAAAGAGCAACTGACCAGCCGAACCGTATGGGCTCGAATGCTGGGGTTAAGGTAAGTGGTAAAGTTATTCTTATCGCTTTCCAAGAAGACGATCATTATATTAGGGGTACTTACAGTACCCAGGCCAAAGCGGCGCCTCCCGCCAGCCCTGCCAGTCCTACAAAGACCAGCTCATTGTCTTTTTGTTTCTTAGAAGGCTGGTAGTAATTCTTAAACGAAGGCTTCTGCATGTGAAACTCTGGGTGTGTTTGTGCATAAAGTTTAAAGGCGTAGTCTGTGTTTTCGAAGTTCTTATCCGCCTGCATTTTGTCTTGGTAGTTCTTGTCCAACCAATCCCTGTAAGCTTGTCTTTTTTCATTCCAAGCCGCCACGTCTTTTTGATATTTCTCCAGCGCTAAGTCGTGTCTTTTCCTTTCGGCGTTAGATTCTGCGTTTTTGTCACCACTGACGATTCTATCCAGATATCTACCGCCATAATTGGCTCCTGTGAATGCTAAAGCTGCAATAACTCCACCTGCGACTAAGCTAACCATTATATTTTGGGTAAATACTTTTCCTTCTGTAGGTAGTCCTTTAACATTACAGCCCCGCCTACGGCAGCGGTCATCTTAGCGAAATTTGCGAAGCTCTTGCTTGGGTCTTCAGTAAAGTCTTCTTTGAGCACTTTCTTACCTACCCAACCAATGCCTGCGACAATAGAAGTAATAATGACTGCTTCTTCAACGGTTTTCATCAATGCGGTCGACATTATATTACAAAGCGAGAAGGTTATACCAAATGGAATGACCTTGCTATTCCATTTCAGGTATTCTGCTTCTCTTAGGAGGCTCCACATACCTCATTTCTGCCCTTGGTTCCACTTTTGGTTTAGCAGCCCGCCATTGTAAGTAGAGGCTGCCTGCTGCTATAGCAATTCCTAATGCTCCGATAACGTATCCAGGATTAATAAAGGATTCCTCTTCTTTTTCCTCCTCTTCTTTTTTTTCCTTTTTAGCTTTGTTCTTCCTGTTCATCTCAGCGAGCTTCTTCCCCGCAGCAACTCTACCCGGGGATTTAGGCTTGGTAATTTGCTGAGGGGTTTCCTCCGCCTTCGTTTCGGTGTCACTCATCTTATATCTAAGGACTTGAAGGACTTGACAAGTAACTTGATAATGACTTGATAATGACTTGACGATGACTTGATAATGACTTGACTAAGTCCCGTGAATGACTTGACGATGACTTGACGACGACTTGATAATGACTTGACTAAGTCCCGTGAATGACTTCAGAAGGACTTACATCGACTTGATCAAGTGCTGCCTTGAAGATCTCCTCGACTTGCTTATCTTTTTTGTAGTCCTTCCAAGACACCAATACCTCCTTCAAGTCGACATGTTGAGCCACGTGAAGTCCCAAAGATGCGACTGCCATTAACTTACCGCACTTCAAAGACAACCACCCACAAGTTATCTTAAGTTCTTGGGATATGACATAGTCCTCGCTTATGTCCTTCCGCAGCGCCTCCACGTCGTCTATGGGCAGCGCAAGTCCCAGAAGTTTGGTGGCCAGCTTAATAGCGGAGTCTGCTACGGCATTCGTGGTTTTACTTGCAAGGGCAGCCTCATACCTTTTATGGAACTTCTTAACCTCTTCCTCTGACAACTTGTTAACCTGCTCATGCGTTAACTCCTTGCCTATCATTTCTTTACATTTTCCCGATGACACCAGGACGTTAAGTTGTTCTTTAAGGTTACTTTCATCTACGGGGACTTCGTCTAAGAGCTGCTCAATATCCATATATGTTAACGGAATACGGAAACCTCAAAGAGAAGATCATTTTGGAATGTTGGTGCGTTTTTAAATGCCGCATGTATTCGTGCAACTGTTCCTTGCTTATCTCGCCGCCGTAGTCAGAGAGGATGGTTTCCAAATCACTCCGACTGGGAGTGTAGAAGACGACCAGGGAGCCTATGTTTTCCCTGAAGGGTTTAGAGACACTGGTAAGCTGCTGCGAGAGCAACCAAACGCTGATATTGTCATGCCTGCCACTGAAAGCAAGCTTCACTAATTCGGATGTGCGTCTTTTTACGTCGTCCCCGCAGGCAATGTCATCCAGTATGAGGAGTGTCTGTGTATCCTTAGGGAATTGTTTATGCCAAAACTTCAAATGGCTGGATAACTCATTAGGGTCCAAAATATCCACGAAGAAGTCGTCATCTTTTACTCCTATGCCTTCCCAGGTGCGGTTATTCACATAGGTAGGGCATAATAGCACTATGTAGTCGAAGCGGTATCTAAAGGGCCCGAGGAGTTGCTCTACTACGAACTGCGTTTTACCGCAGCCGGTTGGTCCTACTATCAGAGCATTGCAGGGAATATGTTCTGGAGTCATTAATATATATACGATGGACCCAGTGGAAGCAGTAAGAAGGATTGCCGGCGACATGAAAGATAAAAGGAACACCATCGAAATGCAAAGAGAGGAAATCGACCGTTTGAAAGCGCGCGTGCAGGAATTGTATGATGAAATGTGTGGTCTGAAGCGCGCGGAAAGGTTTGGTGCGCTGATAACGATGGCA